>CM066040.1:280555786-281195282 GCA_033557465.1 Ichthyophis bannanicus | reverse complement strand
TTTCTACCTTTAGAGATCCTCTGTGTTGGTCCCATGCTTTTTTGAATTCAGTTACTGTCCTCAACTCTACCACCTCCACTGGGAGACTATTCCATGGATCCACTACTCTTTCCGTAAAGAAATATTTCCGCATATCACTCCTGAATCTATCTCCCTTCACCCTCATCCCATGTCCCCTCGTAGCAGAACTACAATCTAGACCTTCTAATGGTCACTGAGTCATGGCTCTCTGACTCAGACACTGTCCTAATTAACCAAATCACTCATAATAGCAAAGTCTGAGTTGCAATACCGAGTGTCCCTGCATCCCAGCATCTAGACACTATAACTATCGCAAATAGAAGCAACTCTATCAATCTCATCTATTCAGCACCAAACGCAGTATCAGAAGATCTCTC
Organism: Ichthyophis bannanicus; assembly: GCA_033557465.1. NCBI lineage: Eukaryota > Metazoa > Chordata > Amphibia > Gymnophiona > Ichthyophiidae > Ichthyophis > Ichthyophis bannanicus. Next base: position 281,194,884 of record CM066040.1, on the reverse strand, counting down.
AGATATAATAAACTTGGCCTGCAATCCTGACAACCCCAACAAACCAAACTGGTTGTTAGGTGATTTTAACCCTCCCTCTCTACATCACGACTTATCCAGTACATTCCTTGATGCAATGACAGACCTTGGATACAAACAAATCGTGCACAACCCCACACACAAACAAGGGAATATCCTTGACTTGATATTCGTTCCATCAGCAGTCTCGAGCTTAAATAATTACACCAAACCATCTATTATCCCAGTCCCTTGGTCAGACCATAGCCTGATCTTATTCCAGATTCCAACAAATTCAAACATCCTCGCCCAGCCAGTCACCTCTACAACAAGCGCAGGGCGATTTAAGCCGTTAGACATAGAGACCCTCACTAAACAAGCGTTGCCAAAACTATCCAAGCCAACGGACAATCTGAACGAATTGATCTCTAACTGGAACGACACTCTCCATCAGTATGCCCATCAACCAAGCATGAACAAGAAACTCCCACCCAGGAATCACTCCAATAAAAAACAGGATGCCCCTTGGTTCTCTCCAGAACTACGTACATCTCTACTCCAACTGAGGAAGTTAGAAAGAAAATGGAGACACACCCACAACAGCCAGGTACAAGAAGAGTATCTCACTCACCTCAAAAAGCATCGCGAACTAACTTGGACTACAAGGAAAGAATTCCACTCCAATCTTCTCAGCAAAACACTAAACAGACCACGTGATCTCTTCAATTTAGTAAAAACATTAACCAAAGAACCATCGCCACCGCATCAAGAATCCATACAACCACAACTATATGCTAACTTCATCCAATCCAAAATGGTCAAGGTGAACACAATGTCATCACAAATACTAATCCAACTCCCGCAAGCTCAAGTCTCACTCGATAAATTTTCACCTCCATCAAGAAAAACCATCGAAGATATTATCGCCACCATTAACACCACCACGGCACCAAATGGCCGATGTCCAGCACACTGGATCAAAACCTTACGCGCTGAGCTTAGCCCTTACATAGCTAAGATCGCAAATATCTCCTATCTAACTGGGCTTTTCCCTACTGCCCTTAAACAAACATCAATTCGCCCTCCGCTAAAAAACAACCAGATGGACCCAACGAAGGAAGAGTCTTACCGCCCAATTTCCAGTATTCCCTATCTAGCCAAGATACTTGAAAAGGAAACTCAGAGGCAGATCCAACACCACATTGACACAGCAGCCCCATTGGACCCATGCCAACACGGATTCCGAGAAGCTCACGGAACAGAAACACTCATGACTTCACTACTTAACAAACTCATTTGTGGGATTGACAACATTCACATGGCCATTGCAATTATTTTTCTGGACATATCAGCGGCATTCGACTCAGTTGACCATAAGATTATGCTAGCTAGACTTCACGAAAAAGGCATCCGTAACCAAGCCTGGAACTGGTGCAAATCTTACTTAGAGGAGCGCTGGCAACAGGTCCGTACAGGCAACATTACATCTGAACCCTTCAAACAGAAACAGGGAGTACCTCAAGGCTCATCTCTATCTGCGTTGCTTTTAATATATACATGCAGCCAATCTGCCAAATCACCAGAGACTTCGGTATATCTTGCCTATTATACGCAGATGACGTGCTAATATTCACACCGATCAATATATCAAATCCTGACTACTCTCCACTAATCAACTGTTTCAATGCAATAACCGACTGGCTCCTCAATCAGAACATGAGAATAAACTTCAAGAAAACCGAAGTACTCATAGCCACAAGAAACAAGCAATTTTCTCCACCAACCACCCTCATAGTAAGAGATGCAGAACTCCCAATCAAGGCCTCCATAAAGTACCTCGGTGTGATACTCGATCAACAACTCAATCTTAAAGAGCACATAAAGAACACATTAAGGTCAATTTACTACAAAATAAAAACACTGCGCCACCTGAAACCAATGATGGAGACCAAGGACTTCCGTACAGTTTTCCAAGCAATAGTCACACCGCACTTCGACTATGCGAATATCATCCTTCATGGCCTCCCCAAGAATACACTAAATCCACTTCAACTGGCGATGAACGCGGCAGCCCGCATCTTATCTGGAGCTTCTAAAAGAGATCATATAACACCAATACTGATCGATCTACACTGGCTTCCGATAAACTGCAGAATAATATACAAAACTCTCCTCATCACATTCAAAGCTATTAATAAATTATCTCCTGCATCGATCTCAAATCTCCTCACCCACACACCAAACAACAGACCCAGGAGACTAGTAGCAGAAAACACACTAGTTACTCCTAGTATCTCCACAAAATGGACACAACAAACTATTAACAGAACTTTTGTGTCCTATGCTCCCAAGTGCTGGAACAAACTACCTCCCAACATCAGATCAATCAGGGATATCACCAAATTCAGAAAGTCCATTAAGCACTATTTATTCACTTTGCACTTCAGGCTACCATACACACAATAGAACCGGCTCCCGCCTCACTCAGCTAACTCTTACACATAACAACAACCCAGAACAAAGGATCAAAATGTGAAAACACTGTATCTTGTCAAATATCAAATCTTGATGTAACCTATTCAATGTATATATAATTATGTAGATAGTTATCCCCAGTTCACACCCAGTTTATCTTCCCTGTTATCTGTAAATCTAGATCAGTCATGTATTGACAGGTATATTGTTGTTTAATGTAAACCGCACTGATGATGAATAGTGTGGTATATAAAAAATGTTAAATAAATAAATAAATAAATAAATCAGCTCTAACGCCAGGGTTTCACTGGCGTTAGTTTTGGGCCTCGGATTTCACAGCGTTGGTGTGCAGGGAGCCTCTCCCCTCCCACTCTCCACCCATTGACCCCTTCTCTCCGCCCCTGGGGAACCTTCCTCCGCCCTCCGGGAGCCTTTCCCTGCCTTCAGCGCTTGTTTGCGCCGCAGCGCGCGTTATCGCGTGATATGGTACCTGTGCGCCTTAAAAAGTGCCATCATCGCGCGATAAGGTACCTTATCGCGCGATAACATTGCAGAGCGCACGTTAATACAGTTTAGTAAACATACCCCTTAGTCTGAATTACATTGATGAAGGTGCATTTCACAAAAGACATCCAAATGCAATCTGGGACATCCAACCCAGAACATCAAAAAAAAAAACAGGCATGTCCAAGTTTGGGAATGATTTCACAAATGTGGATGTGCCTGAAATGGACATCTGTAGGGTAGTCTACGTAGTATTCAGTACTGGGGATGTCTAAGAGGTGGGTTCAAATCCAACAGAAATTTCCCTATTAGACTAGAAATATCATTGCGATTGTGGAGAGTATTGGATATAGTGACATGCCATCTTCTCTGCACCTTCCAGATGTTTGAAGGCCCAAAGAAGCACTTTCCTAATGCCTAGTCATGCCTGGAGCAGGTCTAAACTCTGATACATTCGCAGATGTCCCCAACGTTTCTGAAATCAATTGTTGGATGTCTATATCCATCGCCCCACCCCAGACACCCCCCCCCCCCCCCCGACCACATCCCTTGCCTACTTGGACATCCCCGCACCAGAGACGTCTGCGGACAAGGTTTGTAAAATGGCTCCAGGGACGTCTCGGCAATTTGAACATCAGTATATATATTTTTGGATATCCAAATCGAGAATAAAGCTTCTAAAATCAGTGCCTTAATGTGCACTAATGAATCGAATACACACTAACGAATGCACACCAAGAACGCACACTCCTACTGACTTCCTATCGAGTGCATCACAAGAAGCGTTCTTTGCTCTGCTGTGGTCATTAACATATCAGTCTCTATTTGATGACGCACACTATCTGTACACACGAGAATGCATATTTTGACATTCTATTTTCATTATGCAAACTACAAAAATAGGAGCAAAATAAACATAATACCATGATCTAGACAGTACCAGAAATGCATTTGAGAAGCCATCAATAGACCAAGGTTTAATCTGACAGAATGGGTTAAGTCAATGGAAAGCCCCATAAAATTACTTCTAGCTACCTGTACATTTTTAACACATCATTTCTTATTGATTGTTTTTGTTTTAAATTCTTTTCGCCGCTCCAGCTAATTAAAACATCAGTATGAATCTGGTCTGCTATTGCAAAGCTCCTGGACGGCTTATAAGCAGTAGAGCAAACAAACAAAGCTGAAATCATTAAAAGCCGGTTCTGCCCGCATGCATACTCTTGAAAAGGTTAAGGATTCCAAAAGAGGATGGCGGGCGGAGGGACTCATTTCTCTGAAAAGCTCTCATTTGAGGTGTGCATGTAATTTATTGGAGAGTGCTCGGTGAATGTAAGGCAGGAAGCAGTGCTCGCTAAAGGAAATCCCCAGGAGCTTGGCATTTTCAATCTTTAGTTCCCATTCAGAACGGCAAGTCTCTCCATAGAGCAAGACAGACACAAGGCAGAATATTGACAAAACATAATGAGCTCTTTCAGTCTTAACTGTTATAATGAGCGGGCTAAAGGCTGAAACAGAGAGGATGGAAGGAGGACTCGGCTTATTTCAAATGTCGGCAACAGCTTACATGTTGTTAAAAATCCATAACTGATATTTCATGGCAAACCGCTTTCTCAAGTCCCATTGTGTAGGCAAGGCCTAGTGAAGAAAACCCCACACTTCTAGGAAATGCAAACAATGAACACAAAATCTGAGAAGAGGAGGTTGGGGAAAAGGAGAGGAACAGTTAATTCTTTTAAAAGAGCTAAGGGTTTTTACCATGTAAAAGCTGGAAAGAATTTTGAACCAAATGCCCATAGGAATATCTCAAAACAATTCTACACAAATCGGGGTAAATTTATCAAGCTTTTTCTGTGCGTAAGTTGTGTTTTATCTGCATGAAAGGGCTTTTATAAAATCGTGTGACCAAATACATGTGTAAAAGGTAGGTCCATGGAAAAAGTGTGCCTACGTTTCCATGATCTGCATGTACGTGCAGTTTGGGCAGAGTGTAGATGGCATTGTGGATGTACGCATGCTTGTTATAAAATCCCTGGATATACGTACCGAGTACAAGTATACATTGACACCTTTTATGAAGCAGGTGAAAATGTGTGCGGTGGGCATGTGCATTCTAATGGAACTGGCTCTGGGAGCCTATTTTGTAAAGGCGCATAAATCCCTATTATAAACTTACCCCTACAATGTAATTAGATTAATATAGACAAAGCAAGCGTCAATAAGTGGAAAAGGCTATTGTCTAGATGTACCCGACCTAGTGAAAGGGTGTTGATCATCACACTTAGGGGTATGTTTACTAAACCGCGCTACTGTGCGGGGCACACTTGAGCGTGCACTAAGGTACCTTAGCGCACGCTAATGATGTGTTTTGTGCCCCGCACATGTGCGCGCCGCACTAACGGGCCCGCTCATGTGCGCGTCGCGCAAATGAGCGATAGAGGTGTGGAAAGGCTCCCGGAGGGTGGAGGAAGGCTCCCCAGGGGCGGAGAGACGGGGTCAATGGGTGGAGAGTGGGAGGGGAGAGGCTCCCCGCACAGGAGCGGGGCTGAAATTCGATTAAAAAAATACCGCGAGTGAAAACCTCGCGGTAGAGCCGATTTAAAGGGAAGAGAAACCATTTCTGTCAGCAATGTACAGCAAAACCAGGGAAACCTACAAAACGTGAGCAGTGTGATACATGTGCACAGAACAAAATAGCAAATAAAAATTGAAAATGACCACAACAAAATTATAATAAATTATAATCCAGCTGGGCAATAGTGATAGTCATGGAAAACATCAAAAATCACTCCCAAGAAAGCCCCAAAAAATAAATATGAATTTTAGAAGGGTCTATGCTCCGTCCCCATACAAGGTGAATGATCCCACAGTGAAATTGTGCAGAGCAGGGTTTATGACTCCTTTGGCCAGGTTTCCTATCTCCAGGGACTGCACTGTCTCTGTGGCCACAGCGTGGTGCAGTGAACACAGACAGTGTATTCAGGAGCCAAAGATCACCAGTTCAAGTCCCAGCTGGGGCTCCTGCAAACCCAATCCCCATGTTTTACCCACCACTAAACCATGATAGTAAAGACCAACCTTTTTTGCAGATAACATAAGCATGGTCCATACACCTCTATTTTACCCTACAGAGCACAGACACCAGAAACATGCGCATTACCTAGACCACAGTCCCCTCAATGCAGTCCTGGAGGGCCACATATCATTTAGCTGTGATGCTGTCAGCAATATAAGGCCATGTCAGCATGGTGGCGGAGGGATACCGTTGGTGGAGGGGGCAGTGGCTGCTGCCCACAGCAGACGGTGGCCTAGCCCCCTTCACGTGGGTGCAGTGCCCTCCAACAGACAGGCCCTGTCTGACAAACAGCCATGGACTCCCCAGGGAATGCACTATTTTTGTGCTAAGATGGTGGTGCAGTGGACACAGCCAGTGCCTTTAGGACCAAAAAGTCACAGGTTCAAGTCCCAGCTGGGGCTCCTGCCAACCCAGTCCCCTTATTTTACCCATGAAGAAAACATGGTAGTAAAGACTGAACCATTATTGCTGAGACCATAAGCATGGGTCAAAAACCTCTATTTTACCCTACACAGCACAAACACCATAGAAATATGCATTACCTACGGCAGAATCCCCCAAATGCAGTCCTGGAGGGCCAAACACCATTCAGTGTCCATGCTGCCTCTAATAAAGATGCCTGTGCTGCATATCTATGCACCACCCCTATGGTATGCAGATGTATCCATGCATATTCATGAGGGACAGCATGAAAACCCGAACAGTGTTTGGCACACCAGGACTGGAGTTGGGAACCTCTGCCGTAAAGCAGCAGCCAACAGGGCCAGACACACCCACACCCACAGGCCCCATTGGCTAATGCCTCCTGGAGAGGCAGGACATTGGGCCCTGCGTGCATCTCCCAATACTAGCACTTGCATACCTTAGCAATGCCACCCTACACCTGGGTATACGGTACACACTTATCAAACGTTTCCTATGATTACTGACAGATAGCAAGTCCTACGTTAAGCACAGTTTGCTCATTGAGCTCCATCATAACAATCTTTCTGATGTCTGCGGTGTGTGCTTCAGGTCTGGTCTCTGACAGTGTTTACCACCCTGGGGAGTGACCCCCAACAGTATTGCGTAGCATATCCATGCCTGTACTGTGCCCAGGACTGGTGTGGTGGGCAGGGCTGCTAAACTCCTCTATAGTAGCACAATGCTGGCATAGGTGTGGGAGTGTGTGTCTGTCTATACAGTGTGTGGTGGCTGCAAACACCTTCCACAGCCCACACTGCCAGCACTGTTGCCAGTATTGACCTGCCAATGTGCATAATGAGGAGCAAGGTACCATGGGTATGGCCCGGACAGGGTGACCTGGCCAGGATGCATCTGCACAGGGCATAGGGCACTGGCTGGGACATTGTAGTGCCCGGCTACCACCTACACAGACAGGGTGACCTCAGTATGTCCTGCTGGGGGATCACTCTCACCCTGACTGTGCAGTGACGACAGCATGGCTATGCACCCCCATAGTATTTCTCTCATGTGATATTTATGGGTTTCCTTTTGGGGCCCAGTCACTGATTTATCTGCTTGTTGTGTATGCTGACATCCCAGTTCTGGGTGCATGCACTTTGGACTAGCTAGCAGACTGTTTGTAGCTGGTATGTGTCTTGATGGAGTGGCTGCAGGGTGCAGTGGCTGAAGGCTTGTTGCAGGAAAATATCAGATAGTGGTGGGGTGCAGCTTAGCATATCCAGGCCTAATGTCTGTCTGCTATTGTGTTATGGATGTGTATAGAGCTGCATTGACTGCCCTGTAGGGTGTCTGTTCCCCAGCAGGACTGGGATTGATGGTCCCCCTCTACTGCCATCATTGCAGGGAGATAGAATGTGGATCTGTTGATAGGAGACCCTGTTTGCCACCCTCAGCCCTGGAGGAGAGGGGAGGGGGTGGTGGTGATGCATAGCCCACCTAGGAGTCCATAAGGGCTACACCTGACTGAGACATCCAAGGTGTTTCTGCAGAAACTACCTATCATACACATTAACACTGCTTTGAACCTCCTGCCTGGCCTCTTTCAGTCATGGAAGGTGCTGTGGACCTGGTGCTGGGCGCCTCACTGCACCCTCAGGGTGAGCACAGTACCCGCACAATGTGACGGTGTGTAGCTACTCTGTGCCAGTAAAACACATGGTCAGTACCCCCTACCAGGCCGAGGTGCTGTGGGGGTGCACATGGTCACTTCCCCCTACCAGGCCGAGGTGCTGTGGGGGTGCATTCCCCATCTTGTGTTTATCTGTGGACAGCTGATTTGCATGTGCAGTGCATCATGGGTATGGTTGGGCTAACTCTATCCTGGTGAGCACAGCAGACTGTCTGTGTGGTGACATGCACTCCCTCTGCAGCCAGCCAGGGGCTTGCTAGCAGCTATAGTGCTGTAGTACAATGGTTACTTCACTGCCTGTGGAGCCAGAGGTCATGGGTTCAAACTCACAGTGGGGTTATTTGATGGTACTGCTCAGAGCATTATCTCTTTTTAATGTACATTATTGCTGCCAGCAAAAACACCCTCATTGTACTGTACCCCTTAAGGTGCCTCAGAGGGCGCTTTATAGGGCGCCCTATAGGTTACCTTATGGTTACCGTCCATATAAGGTGCACTATACGTTATCCTGTGAAGCAACTTATAGGCTGCCCTATAGGGGACATTTTAGGGTGCCGTGGCGGACAGTGCACTTTATAATGTGCCCTATGGAGTGCCTTATGCGGCACCTTCAATTATGGCACGTGAGGACCTGTTTGCTGGCAGCAATTAATAAAATACAACTAAAGTGCTACAGGAAAAAATACATACGTTGCAAAGCTGATACCACAGCCAGCCTTACATATTAGGCACACTGGGGAGCAAACTCATGACCCCTGTATCAGCAGTCAATGCCTTACCCATTGTGCTACACTGCTGCTCCTCCTTGTATGTCAGCACACCTACTTATGCTGTGAATTCCTTAAACTGCACAGTGCTGCCATCAAAAACATTGCTGTGACCTTGCGGTAACTCATACGGCACCCTATAAAGCGCCCTATCAGCAACATTCTAGGGTGCCTTGGCGGACAGTGCACTTTAAAATGTGCCTTATGGGGCGCCTTATGTTAACACGCTTTGAGAGTGCGTTTGCTAGTAGTAGTAATTAAAATAAAAAATAAAATGCCTCCTAAAGCAAACTTACCCATAATAGGTAATGCCTCAGCCAGCCTTCTTCATTGGGCACAGTGGGGAATTGAACCCATGATCCCTGCACCATTGGTTAGTGTTTTAACCATTGTGCTGTGGCTCTGCTCCTGTATTTGTTCATCAGTGCGCCGCCTTATGCCGCCCAATATTAAAATGCCTCCTAAAGCAATAGCATGCCACCTTATGCTGCCCATTATTTAAATGCCTCCTAAAGTAATGCCTCAGCCAGCCTTCTTCATTGGGCACAGTGGGGAATTGAACCCATGATCTCTGCACCATTGGTCAGTGTCTTAACCATTGTGCTGTGGCTCTGCACCTTTGCTTGCACATCAGCGCGCCACTTATGCCTCCCGCGCAGCTTTCTCATGCGCTAATGTGTGGGGCGCATATGGGCGCCGCGCACATTAGCGCATGAATAATCCCGGTTTTGCTTTTTTCAGCCAGAAACGCCCACTTCTTATATGGCACCCGCACACTAGTGGGCTGCGCACATTACCGGGGTTTTAGTAAACATACCCCTTATTCTTAGCTGGTCCAAAAGATACACTATAAGTGTGTTAAAGAAAACTCAACAAAATGTCTTCTTTTGTTTGGAAGCTAATTTTAAAAATGGGCACCTAGTCAGAGCACTTTCTAAAGTGCCTATGTTAAGCCTCTTTTATAAGCACAAGTAGGTGCCTACTGGTCTTTATAAAATACTTGCTTATGTGACAGAGACTGTACATGAAGGTGCAGAGAGCCGCAACTATATTTTTCCAGAAAGTGCATAAATTATAGTATTTTACGTGTCAGGGAGGCACACTAGGCTGACAACACACACACAAGGCAATAAGGTCTGAAGGGAAGATACAAAGATGTAATATCATGCTGCCACACAGTGAAGTGCATACGCAGTGCACAGGCAAATGCACAAACATGCCAATGATGTCATGTCCCAGTGGCCCAGCACCACCCCTCAGATGTGTAGTCCTAATGTGTGGGTATCAGTGGGTCATACAGCAGTGTAGATGCCCCTAGAACAGCATGTGATGTGCTGAGAAAGACCAGACGTCAGGTAGTCATGTAAATGAACACTTAATGCACACATGGCATCAAAAACAGTGACACAATGCAACATGAGGACACGGTATCAGGTACGAGAGTCACATGTGGGCAAAAAGCAAAGAAGACGGGATCCCACTGACATAAAGAGGTAGCACTATGTGGAAGGCCCACTGCAATGGCTTGATCAAAAAGAATTAAACACAGCTGTTTGTTTATATGTACTGTGTACAATTTTACTCTAGTAGCTTTCAGTAGTTGTGACATCACTAATAGAGCATGTTTTACTTTCGTTTATTGTCTAATATCTAGTTCAGTTTTGGCACTCCCCTTGTTGTTATTATCCATGTGTTTAATTCTTTTTGATCAAGCAATTAGTCTATTGCTCTTACTATTGAGTTCTTATTTATTTATTTATTTATGATTCTATCACTAGTTTTATTTTTATATAACAGTGCATACAGTAGTTCATAATTGCTTGTCTTTTTAATTGCTTGTATTAGCTCTAATGCTTTATCTCAACGGAATTTGTTTCATTTATGTTTCTTGCCTAATATTAAGCTCAGCTTCAGTATTGTCCTTGTTAGTATTCATGCGTTTAATGTTTTTGCTTAAGTAATTAGTCTATTGTTTTTGTACCATTGAGTTTTTAATTATTTATTTATTTATGATTCTATTACTAGTTTTATCTTTGTATAATAATGCATATAGTAGTTACAATTGTTTGCTTTTTTAATTGTTTCTATAGCCCCAGTGTTTTATTTCATTCAGTATTGGTTTTATTTATTTGTTTATATTGTTTAGTTCTGTATCATTTATTACCTATGTTGTTATCCTCAGGTCTCCTATTTTAGCACTACACTGTGCATTCATTGTACATTATTGTCCTTTCAATGGTAGCTTCCTCTTAGTAATGTATGGTTTATTATTTTGTGGTTGCTCAGCCCTGCGTTTTTCTATTGGTATTTTTATTGATGTATTCTTTATTTTGTTGTTATTTGATACAGTCATAATTATCCTTGTATAAGTTTTTTCTCTTAATATGCCATTGTTTTCTAACTGTTTTTAATTGATTTGATTGTTTTAATTGTACTTTATGTTTTAATTTGATTGATTTATTTTATATGTTTGTTATTAAAGCAATATCTCCCCGAGGAAGGCGTTGCCGAAACGCGTTGGGGTTTCGTTCCAATAAACAAGTTGCCAATCCACCCTACGTCTCCTGCTCTTTGTGTTTGCCTAGTAGAGACAAGATAACATGGACAGACATACAGCATATATGTGTGATGTAAAGTGCGTCCACAGCTCGACCCATGTGTTGTTGCACACATGGACAATGGAGAATAGCCCCCCACACATCATACAGCATGAGGATGGTTCTGGGCGCATACCTAACCCCCCTCCTGGACCACACACACACACGCATTGCATATGGAGTCCCCGAGGGATACACCACAAAGGCACACACATGTACATCTGTGTGTGCGGTATGTATGAGGCCATGTGCTGGAGTCATTGTCAACCAAGAGGTGTCACACCCAGCCATAGAAGGTTCACGCCATATGTGCCCAGAGTGTCCCTGTACATAGGACCTGTACAACAGAACAGCAGTAGAAGATACGTGTTATCCATATGTGTGCCAAGACACCCAAATGAGCAATGAGACACACATGTTATACATAGAGATGTTTAGAATCACACAGAGGTACATGACCACGTCCCCGGTGATGGTGACAGGGTGTGATGGTATACAAAGCCCCATACAAGGCAGCGCCCCACAACCACAATGCAAAGAAAGGCATGCAGAGGACACAGGTGACAATGGGACCCCAGATATCATACACTGTATGCGCATGTGAGATATGGTAAATACCCACCCAGTAGGACACAGTCCCCATATTGTCCGGCCTCAAATTGGCCAAACAGTGCCGAGTGCTGCAGGATATAGGAGTCATGGGCTAACCCTGGGAACCATGGAACCACATTCAGAATATGCATATTTGCATCACATACAACCTGCACATTGAGGGAATGGCAGTGTTTGCAGTTGCGGAACACAACCTCCCTGTCGCGTGGTGGGACCAGGGCAACATGTGTGCAATCAATAGCTCCCATCACATGTGGTATCCCTGCAATCTGCAGGAATGCCTGGCCCAGGGCCCCCCAATGTTGCCTACTGTTAGGAATCGCAATGTAATTCCCAACCCGGCTGACCATGGCCCACAGTACCTGGTGGAGACAGCGTGAGAAGGTTGGCCTGCTCATCCCGCCCACTGTGGCCACCGAGGATTGGAAACAGCTAGAGGCAAAGAAATTTAGGGCAGCCAGGAGCTTGGCGAATCCCGGTATGGCATGTGACCGGGCAATCCGGGGCTCGAGTTTGGGTCATAGATCCTCATAGAGCTCCATAATAGCCCCTGTGTCCAGATGGTAGAGGGAGATGACCTGGTCCTCACGTATGTCCTGGAGCATGGGCCTGGGCCTGTAGAGGCATGGCAGGTAGGGCCACGCCTCAGCACGCCTATGGCACCGTGCTGGTATCACCTCTGCCTGTGGAGCCCCCACAGCTGCAGGTCTGAGTTGCAGTGGGACTTCACCCATGCCCAGTGCCACAGCCCCAGGGACACCATCTCCCCATCAGGCAACCGCAGCTCTGCCAACTCCACCAACGCCACCACCGCACAACCCGCATTCCCGATCTGAGCCATTAGACATGAGATGGAGCACAGGTAGATGTTAAATAGGGTGTGGGGTGTGGCAGAGCAAACCTAACACACCTGGTGATTCTGGGACATATACCAGCAACAGCATGAAAGAACGCCCTGCACGTACGGAAGCATAACGCCATAGCGCGCACAGAAACACACGTTCCCCAAAATGCATGTTCCGTGATTGGCTACACTGAATGAGGGTAGGAGGAGCACGCAGTGTGTCCCCACGCCCCAGCATAGCACAAACGTATGGCATGTCACACTGTGTGCCCCACCCAGACAAGTAGGTGAGGGCAGAATGTAAGGCACGTTCCAAAGCACGCAGGTGGGGTGGGCATGCGTACATGTGATGCAGACTAGCATGTGGAGACACGCCATGTGACCAACATACATGTGCCGGAATGCGCCATATGTAACAGGCAGCACTCAAAGCAATGATAAATAGCAGAGTGTGAATGCATGCACCATGAACCATGCCGGAGGATAAACCACCCGTTTATGCAGCGGTGCACACCAATAGCAATGCCAAGGATAGATCTGAGGGTTGAGAGCAGAGGGAAAGGGCGTAGCATGCCTAGGAATGCGCCTTATGCACACACAGTGTAGGACACGATTCATCATCCGTAAGGTGCATACCTGCACGTGGGATGGGAGCAGTGCCCATGTGGGGCAGATGAGCTGTCCCCATGCACTGGCATCCACAGACGTGTGCGTGAAGGCACTGTGGACCCAATCTCAGTGGAGTGCGTGCAAATTCAATGCACGCTACTGCGCATGTGCGCAATGCCCATGCGGAACACACGTAGGACCATGCCCTAGGTACATAACTGGGCACAGCATACCCATAATGCCAAGGGTGTATGGTACACAGTAAGTACCAGATCATGGAGCATAAGAGACACCCTGAGGCAGGAGGGGAGTGCAGCCAGCAACCACCAGCGGTACACACCACTTCGGATCCAGAGGGTGAAAGGGCAGGCCTGTCTGGGGTCATACACCACCCACCTGACCAGCCTGGAGGTGTGCCAGACCTTAAGCATCGCCGGACGCCCATAGCCAATGAAGCCAGGAGGAGGGCAATCCGCTTCACCCAGGAGGAGAATGACCTCCTCCAGGCTAACATCCTCGACAGATTTGAGGTGCTCTTTGGCCAGCTGAGCTCTACCACCACCACTGGAATGCACACAAGGGCATGGGCAGAGGTCCAGACAGCGGTGGCGGCAGCAGGGGGCCCACACTGCAACATTGAGAGCCTCCACAAGCGGTACTGCAACATCAAGAGGAACATCCGTGCCCAACTATCATGGGAGAGGCATGATGCGCAGGACACAGGTGGGGGTCCAGCACAGGGGACCACCCTGACCTCCTTGGAGCAGCACCTGGTGGACCGACTGGGGCCCATGTACATACGTGGCCTGCCCCCTGTGCTGAATACAGTGCACCCACGTGCAGGTAAGACAGAGAGAGGTGTTCCGGTGATAGACCATAAACAAGCGAGTGCAGGAACTGACGCAGGGGGGGCAGGGGGGGCCATGTCAGGAGTCCCACAGAGATGCATGTCCTCAGCCAGTTCCATGCAACATATGGCGTAACCCACACCTGGTGCACCATCCCCACACTGCCCCTGGACCACAGCCCCCTGTCAGCCATGCACAGTGTAACCTGCCACCCGCAGACCCCACATATGCAGATGGCCGAAACCTGGCCTAATGGGGGTCACCATCCCACCCCCACACACCCCCCATGCCATGTCCCGAGCCCCACACCATGTGGCCCCGACACACCACTGGTCACCATGCATTGCCATCCCAGGGCACCTGCCAATCCCAGCTGGGCCCTTCAAAGGCCCATGGCCAGGTCCAGGGACCCCACCCACCCATTCGTGGGCTGGCAGCCCTCGGAACCACAGACAGAGGTGTGGAAAGTGTGCAGCCACCTGCCATGCGTGGCCCTGTGCCAAGAATAGTCCTGTGAGGTGCACAGACCGCCACTGCACACATGGGCAGGGGTAGTGCACCAAGGGACTGCATACACAGGGTGAAACGAGCAGGCCATGAACAGAGCCATGGGGTACAACCCCTGGGGATGGCATAGCAGTGGGGGTACAGCGAAAGGTACACACACAGAGGTAGTGTTGCGTAGGGTGGGGGGCCACTGAGGACAGTACTGAGCCATACAACCAACCGAGAACATGGAAACAAGGATGTATCTGGCAGTGGCCAGCCAGCAGGGAAGGGGCCAGAGGGGGACCATGGTTTGATGGACCAGCCAATTGGGGGCGGTGGCAAGACTGGGTCGGAAGGGGGGCCGGCCTGGTATGTGGGGGGGTGTCAAGCCCAACAGCATCACCCCAGCCAGAGGGATGAGGCATGTGGGAGAACGCAGGGACCCCAGGACAGAGCACGGATCCAGGTGCTGTCCCATCAGGGGGTTGGCAGGTGTCAGGCAGTGCATGCCGGGGCAGACCAGCAGAGATGGGGGGATTATGTCAAGAAGCTGGGGCAGGAGGGGCAGAGTGTGCACCCCACATGGCACTGGAAAGTGCGTGGGTCGCAGGGCAGGTGGGGGCCATGGACACACATCAGGTGCGTTGCATGCCGATACCCTCCCATGGAGCGACAGCAGTCCGTGGGGGCAGGTGCCAGGGGTGACAGCACCGGCTGAGAGAGGGTGGCAGGGTGGCGGGCAGAGAGGGGGTCAGAACAGCGGAAGCAGGGCATGGTTGCCATAGATCGAGGGGAGGGGACTAACACAGAGGCAGTGAGTGGGGTGGCACAGGTGCTGCTGAAGGTGCAGGGGCCAGAATGGAGGTGGATGTGGCGACGCTGAATGGGGGTCGGCACGGCATGGTGTAAGGGTGCAGGGGCGGGGGGTGACAGGTCCGTGGTAGCAGTGTTGGGTGACAATGTGTTGTGGGGACACAGTGCAGGGGTGGTGAGGACAATAAGGCCACACAGGTCGGTACGTGGGGGAGACAGAGGTGGACCGCACCTGTGTGTGCCATAGACGTTGGGTGTCAGGACGCAGGTGGCGATGGGGTGGCACGGGGTGGGTGGCTGCATGTGGTGGCATTGGGGGGGAATAGCCATGGTAGCATTGGACACCAGACACAGGAGGCACCAATATACAAGGGGCAGCATGGGTGGGGAGCATAGTGGCCCCAACACAGACCCATGCAGCTCATACCCACACATGCACCTGCTCCACGCAGCCACTCACATCTCACTGCCAGTCGCACTGTCACAGGCCCAACCCACCCCGGCCCTTGCACCCATGAACGCATATCCCCGCCACCACAGGGCACACCTGTCCTCAGCTACACTGGCACAGCACCCCCAGCCCCACCCCAACAGTCACACCTGGCCATGTGGGGTATTCCCAGTCACATGCACACGCAGGCACCGGTGACCTGCTGCAGGCACCTGGGATACGGACATGGGACAGTACCACACACATCCTTGCACCGGTAACAATCCTGGCCACATGAATGCGGCCTGCATACCCACACAGTCCGTAGGTATAGGATGTGACAAGGGCAGGAAGCCAGCCACGCCCCACCTGAGCTGTGAACCCTGTTCCCCCACAGGTGACATACATGCCATAGAGGAGGTGGAGGAGGGGGTGGAGCAGGGTGGAGAACATGGGCTGCTCCTATCAAAGAGGCTGTACAGGGCTCAACCACTCTCCATCCGGTCTACATATGCAACATGGCACCATAAGAACATAAGAACATAAGATATGCCATACTGGGTCAGACCAAGGTCCATCAAGCCCAGTATTCTGTTTCCAACAGTGGCCAATCTAGGTCATATGTACCTAGCAGTTTCCCCACGAGACACAAGTTCCACAATGCTTGTACTGGGTCAAGCATTGATATCTTCGGTCACTTCTTAATAATGGTTTATGGACCTTTCCTCCAGGAACTTGTCCAAACCTTTTTTAAACCCAGCTACATTAACAGCCTTTACTACATCCTCTGGTAACAAATTCCAGAGTTTGATTACATGTTGAGTGAAAAAATATTTTCTTTTATTAGTCTTAAATAGTTTACCCTGTAGCTTCATTGCATGTCCCCTAGTCTTTCTATATTCTGATAAGGTAAACAATCGATCTACGTTTACCCGTTCCACTCGGTTCATTAATTTATAGACTTCTATCATATCTCCCCTCAGCCGTCTCTTTTCCAGGTTAAAGAGCCCTAACCTTTTTAGCCTTTCTTCATAGGAGTATCCTTCCATCCCCTTTACCATTTTGGCGGCTCTTCTCTGTACCTTTTCTAAAATCGCTATATCCTTTTTAAGATACGGAGACCAGAATTGCACACAATATTCAAGGTGCAGTCTCACCATGGAACGATATAGAGGCATTATAATATCTTTTGTTTTATTTTCCATTCCTTTCCTTATCATACCTAGCATTCTATTTGCTCTCTTGGCCGCCGCTGCACACTGGGCCGAGGGTTTTAACATGGTATCCATAATGACGCCTAAATCTTTTTCCTGGGTGGTGGTTCCTAATGTGGAACCTTGCATCGTGTAACCATAGTTTGGGTTGTTCTTCCCTAGGTGCATAACCTTGCACTTGTCCACATTAAATTTCATCTGCCATTTTGATGCCCAGTCTTCCAATTTATCAAGATCCTCTTGCAATTTTTCACAATTCTCTTGGGTTTTAACAACTTTAAATGGTTTTGTGTCATCTGCAAATTTGATAACCTCACTTGTTATTCCACTTTCCAGGTCATTTATGAATATGTCAAAAAGCAGCGGACCCAGCACAGATCCCTGGGGTACACCACTATTCACCTTTCTCCATTGGGAAAATTGGCCATTTAGCCCTACCTTGTGCTTTCTATCTTTTAACCAGTTCCTGATCCTATCCCATGACTCTTTAGTTTTGCCAAAAGTCTCTGATGAGGGACCTTGTCAAAGGCTTTCTGAAAGTCCAGATACACAATATCAACCGACTCACCTTTGTCCACCTGTTTATTCACTCCTTCAAAAAAACATAACAGATTAGTAAGACAAGATCTTCCTTGTCTAAAGCCATGTTGGCTGTCTCCCATTAGGTTGTGACTATCTACATGCTGAGTAATTTTATTCTTTATGATGGTTTCTACCATTTTTCCTGGTACTGACGTCAGGCTCACCGGTCTGTTGCTTCCCGGATCACCCCTGGAACCCTTTTTAAAAATTGGTGTTACATTGGCGATCCTCCAATCTTCAGATATTAGAGATGATTTTAATGATAGTTCACAGATTACTGATAGCAGGTCTGCAATATCATATTTCAGTTCTTTCAACACCCTTGGATGTATACCATCCGGCCCAGGTGATTTGCTACTCTTCAGTTTATCTAATAGTTGTAAGACATCTTCCCGATGTATCGATATTTCCTTCAATTCTTCCGCACCTTTAAATACCACTTCAGTCATGGGTAACATCCCTACATCTTCCTCAGTAAAGACCGAAGCAAAGAATTCATTCAGTCTCTCCGCTATCGCCTTGTCGCCTCTTAGTGCTCCTTTAACCCCTTTATCATCTAATGGACCAACTGACTCTCTCACAGGTTTTTTGCTACGAATGTACTTGAAAAGGTCTTTATTTCGCGTTTTTGCTTCCGCAGCAAGCTTCTTCTCAAATTCTCTCTTTGCCTGCCTTATCAATGCCTTGCATTTGACTTGCCAGTGCTTGTGCTGTTTCCAGGTTTCGTCGTTTGGCTCTTTTTTCCATTTCCTGAAAGATGCTTTTTTGGCAACAACAGCCTCTCTGACCTCACCTTTAAACCATGCTGGCAGTTTTTTGGACTTCCTTCCACTTTTCTTAAAGCGTGGAATACAGCTGGTCTGGGCTTCCAAGAAAGTATTTTTCAACAACACCCAAGCTTGATGTATGTCTTTAACCTTCGCAACTGCTCCTTTTAGTTTTTTCTTAACTGTTTTCCTCATTTTATCATAGTCTCCCTTTCGAAAGTTAAAAGGTAGTACTGTGGATTTCCTTACTATCCCTCCTCCAATAATTAAATCAAAGGCGATCATGCTATGATCACTATTTCCAAGTGGCCCCAACACCCTTATCTCTTGCACTAGATCTGGTGTTCCACTAAGGACTAGGTCTAATATGGCTTCCCCTCTGGTCGGTTCATGAACCAGCTGCTCCAAGAAGCAGTCATTTATTTCATCTAGGAACTTTATCTCCATAGCATGTCCTGACGTGACACTGACCCAGTCGATACCGGGGTAATTGAAATCACCCATTATTATTACTGCGCTGTAACTTTTGTTAGCTTCCTTGATTTCTTTGAGCATTTCATCATCCATTTGGTCATTCTGGCCAGGTGCTCGATAGTACACCCCCACTGCCATCGCCTTCCCCCTTTTATATGGAATTTCAATCCATATAGATGCTACAGCAGATTTTGTTTCCTGCAAAACTTTAATCCTTTCTGAGTCAATGCCCTCTCTACCATAGAGCGCAACCCCTCCACCAATTTGATCAGCTCTATCATTACGATATAGTTTGTACCCAGGTATCACAGTGTCCCACTGGTTGTCCTCCTTCCACCATGTCTCTGATATTCTATCTGTCGTGGCCTGCCATCGGGGCAGAGCCCGACTGCATCCAGCGCTGGGTATTGTGGCAAGGTCAGCTATCCTGAGAGTGAGGGAGGTGAGAAGCATAATGAATTCACCCTAGTTAAGGGTCCCCTTCTAGGAATGCAGGGAGAGAAAGCCACAGCCAGGTTTCAAAGGCAGAAAAACCCCAGCTGGAACAGGTTTCAGCCAATGACTGATAAAGTAAGAAAGAGGGATTGCAAGCATGAGGACCAAAGCCCTTACTTTAACAAGTGAACTGATTATTCTAATATCAGGAGGCAGGGGGATTACCAACACCTGGGAAAGAAAGAGGTGGGGTTAGAACCCTGGAGGTATAAGCCTGGGTTAGATTATGCAGAGGGAGAGAGACGAGAAGGAGAGCAGCCGGGAGAGCAGCTGAGACAGAAGCAGAGAGGAGGAGTTAATTCTTGGAGAAGAGCTGAGCTACCCAGAGCTGACAGAGCTGAATTCCCTGCAACAGGTTGGCAGCAGAGGTGGGGACCAGGAAGTGGAGAAGCTTTCAGACCACCAGAGAGGTTGTCAGCTGAGCAGTCTGACCAGGTCGGTGAGTCGGAACCCATGCAGTTGGGAGAACCAGTGTCAGAGTTGGGAGAAGAAGATTGCTTTATGGATTGCTCTCTATGCCAAGCTCTAGACAAGAGGTCTTGAGGAAAAGCTAGCCCTGAAAAAAGTAATTCTCCTTGGAAGTTAACCATATGGCAGAAGCAGTGTGGAGGTAAATTCCTGTCTGCTTTAAAAGGGAAATTTACTGCAACGTAAGCCTGATCAGAAGCTCTGATTCATGCTTGTTTGTCACCTGTGTTTGAACTGTGCAACGGCAAGAAAAGCCAAGTTAGCTGCTATAAGAGTTTTTTGCTTGCTCCTCTCCTATATGAAAAGCCCGCTAAGAGTTTTGATAACAGCTTGGAATGTTTGTTTTGTTCTAAGTTTGGTTTCACGTAGAAATGCAGCCTAGAGTGTTTTTTTTGAGGCTGGCAGAAACCAAACTGCTGCAGAAGAATTAAGCTTGAATTTTTCTTTATGCTCTGATTAACAAGGACTAAAAAGGAAAGTGGCAGCCTAGTTTCTAAAGGCAATTGCTTCTGCAAGTAAGAGGACTTTAAAAAACCATTTCTGAGTTCTTTTGGTTTGTTTGCCAGTATTTGCTGTACCTTAAGCAAATCCTACAGTTATAATCCTGTAAATGATACCTTGAACCTGCTGCGTTTTGTGTTATGGAAGTAAACTTTTTGTTACAAGCCTTACCCTCGGTTACCTCAACTACAAACCTTCTACTTAAAGCACCAACATGTTTTAGCAGTACTACACTTCCCAGAAGCCAACACGAAGAAATAGGCTGCTAAGAGCTGATAGAAGAAGGAACCCTCAACCACCACGCCCCTCGACCACTAGAGGCAAGTGGCTTCGGGCGTTGTGCTTGTGACAGTATGGTTGAGTCGGGAACTGGCCTGATGATTATGATGCCGGATACATGGCGCTATGTTGCATATGTGGTCTGGCTGGGGGGTGGTGGAGCTGTTGGGTGCCCCTGCAATGTGAGCACTGTTGGGGCCTCCTCGTACAAGTATTGCCGGTACACAGTGAACATAGTTTGGGGCAGACGGTTTGGGCATGTAGGTGGCTTGTCTCCCACAGGAGGTGCCGTTCCCTGTACCTGCAGGTATCAGGTATGCTGGGGAGGGGTTTGCATACGCCTACACCATGGGGTGTGTGCTGTACCTTTTGTGGCATGTTGAGCTGGTGCCTCTGGCTTGTATCACACGTGCATATTGGGTACCTTCCATGCAAAGGGGGGGTCCCCTCATGGTGGCACATCCAATGCAATACGGTTTCAGATGTAGATATTGGGGTCAGGGCCTGGGGGTTGTGTCTCACGTGCAGATTTGTGTGCATCGGTAGCATGTGCATGACACCATACCTCTCGCCATGGTGGTGGTCCTTAGAAACCCACTGGTACATGTATTCGTCTGTGGTGCTACATTGGGTGCCACCCATGCCCATCCTCTGCCCTTGCCATGGGTACAATACTATGTATGGTACCATTGTCATGCACACAGACACACACGTATATGCTCACCCAGACCCTGGGCCATGGCCCCTTGACTATGCAGGGCCGGATGTGGGGCCAACAGGAAGGGCAGCTGCAGCACTGGCAGAGGTGGGGGGTCCAGCACCACCTCTGGAGGGTGACGGCGGGCCGAGTCAGGGGCTGGCCGAATACAGTACGCCACCTGCCGCCGCAGCCACTGGGCAGTGGAGCCTGCTGCACTGCAACATGCCACGCGGGACGCATGGTCTGCCCTGGTGGAGGTGATTAGGGAGATGCGGGCACACTCTGAAGTGGCACACGGCGTTGCATAGGGTGAGTATCCTACCGTGTGTATATGATGTTGCATGTGTACAGGTGGCAGGTGAAAACCATGTCTCACGGTGCACTACTTGTCTCCCCCACAGGCGTATAGTTGGCATTGCGTGTGGTCCTGCGTAAGCAGCACTGGCAGCAGCATGAGGCGCATCGCATGCGCCACGCGGTGGAGCGCCAGGGGCTGGCAGTGGAGGGGATTCTCGCTGAGATGAGGGGCCTTGCCACATCAGCATGGGCCATAGCTGCCAGCATGGAGTGTATGGCGGCTGCCCAGGGGACCCCCTCGGAACATCAAGAGCAGCAGCATCAGCAGCAGCAGCGGCAGCTGTGCCACCCGCACCATGGGGTGGGAGGAGCCGCTCAAATTGCAGCAGGCCACACGGGAAATAAATGGCCACACATGCGGCACTGCCTGAGATCACGTGTCCTGTGTTTATTCTGACAGCCCCATGTATGCCCTGCCCATCCCATGGCTACCCTGGACAGCGACCCCATGCCACCCCCTCGGGCAATCTGTGTCCCCCCCAGCTGGGATTACCATGGATTGTGGAATAAGCCATGCCACACCCACCCACCTGCCACCCCCCCAATACCCCTATCGCCCCCCTGCCCCACCAGATGTAGATATTGGGGTCGGGGCCTGGGGGTTGTGTCTCACGTGCAGATTTGTGTGCATCGGTGGCATGTGCGTGACACCATACCTCTCGCCATGGTGGTGGTCCTTAGCGACCCACTGGTACATGTGTTCGTCTGTGGTGCTACATCGGATGCCACCCATGCCCATCCCTTGCCCTTGCCATGGGTACGGTACTATGTATGGTACCATTGTCATGCACACAGACACACACGTATATGCTCACACCTGTCATTTGCAACCCTTGGACGTGTTGCAATAAGGGACAGCTGACCATCGTGAGTACATCAAACATATGTACAATATTTATTGGGGGGAGGGACAAAGCTGTGGGACCCTTTGCGGGCATGGGCCCTACCTTCCCCAGTCCCCGATGGTGGTGGCAGTCCCAGGGCATGGATCGGCACAGGGCAGGGGTTGCATGTGTGCTGTCCACACTCACACCCCCTGGGGGTCCTCATCACTGGGTGGCTGGCCAGCTGCACTTGCCGTGCATCTGTCATTCAGCATGCGCAGTTGGTCAGCCACCACGGCCATGGTCTCAAGCACCCACCCCAGAATGCGGGCGTGCTGCCGCTGGGCATGTGCTTGGGCATGCACCACCAGAGCCACGCAGAGGCTGCACATGCACCCACATAGACATACATCTCCCCTTGTCTGTGTGGCTGTATGTACAGCGCACCTTTCTGTGGCTATGTGTGGCAGAGCTGTGGCCAGATGGGGGCCATCACCGGCATTGTGGGGTAGAGAGCTGGGACCCCCAGTGCCCTGTGGTGGCCTGTGCTGCTCGGGACTGGCCATGCCCTCACCCCCACCGCTCTGCCCCTCCCCATCCCTCGCCACCCCCGCCCCCTTCCAGGCCTCCTGCCCCCTCCTCCGCCTCACCCACTACCCCCTCCTCCCCCTCCCCAGGCTCCCAGTCACCCTCCTCCTCCACCCCACTCCCCCCTCCTCCCCCTCCCCCTCTCTGCTTCCAGCGTCCTCCTCCTCCTTGGCCTCCCCGCCTCCATGCTCTCCGGGTCTTCTTCAGCTGGCACTGGCTGCCCGGCTCCAGCGTCCAGCCCTGCTGGGCCCTCGTCTGCACATGCGGCTGCTGTGGGGGAGAGGTACGTACATTACCACCACGGTCACACATCTTGCACATCATTCAAACATGTCCTGTGGCCCCGCCGGCCATTGGCCCATAGGGACGTGCCGCATCACTCACCATCCCATTGGGCCTTCTGTTCCCGCTGCACCCGCGCCACGAAGCGGGGGTATCTGGCTTGCAGCGCACGGGCCTTCTTGCACAGGTCCTTGACCTGTGGGTGAAGCAACGTGTGGGGATATTAGGGAACAGACATCCATGGCCATCCAGTGCTGCACCACACACATACCTGGGTGCAGCAGGTGGCTGCCCCTACTGTGTGCTGTGTTGACTGCTAGCTGTTGCCCCTGCCACACATGTGTGCATTGCGACTGCACATGTCCAGGTTGGCCCCTACGTGCCCTGCGTGCAGACCCCCTGGCACCCATTGCCGCCCCGGCAGCCTATCCGTGCTTAAGCCTACAACACCGCACCATATGTGCCTTTGCCATGCTGTGGGTCACGGGCGCCATGCATAGGGGGCTGTATGGTGTCAGCATACATGCACGGTGTGCCAGGGGGGCAGGGCATGCGCCACTTCCTGCACATATGCACCACTGTGTCAGCATGTCTGCTACACCCATTGACCTGTCTGCAACCCTTGTCTGACATATACTCAGACTGCATAGGCATGTGCCACTGGACGCACTGGCGGGGGCGATGATCATGTGTCTCATCAGTGGCCCTTGCACACAGCAACAGCCACACCCAAGTGTGCCCTGGGGATGTGCCGCTATATGCCCTGCAGGCTCCAGCCACAACATGGCAATATGTGTGGCCTGCACACATCAGCCAGTGCAGCTACCATAACACCAGGATGGACAATTGACCTCTGTACTGAGACCTGGGGCATCCTGGGGAATTGGCAGACCTGTGAAACTTAAACAAGAGCAGGTACCATAACACCAGGATGACTAGTAGGCTTCTGTAGTGAGGCCTGGAGCATCCTGGGGATTTGGCAGACCCGTGAAACCTAAACAAGAACAGGTACCATATTAGCAGGACGAATAGTAGGGCTCTGTAGTGAGGCCTGGAGCATCCTGGGGATTTGGCAGACCTGTGAAACTTAAACAAGAGCAGGTATCATAACACCAGGATGAATAGTAGGCTTCTGTAGTGAGGCCTGGAGCATTCTGGGAATTTGGCAGACCTGTGAAACCTAAACAGGAGCAGGTACCATAACACCAGGATGAATAGTAGGCCTCTGTAGTGAGGCCTGGAGCATCCTGGGGATATGGCAGACCTTTGAAACTTAAACAAGAGCTGGTACCATAACACCAGGAAGAATAGTAGGCCTCTGTAGTGAGGCCTGGAGCATCCTGGGGATTTGGCAGACCCGTGAAACTTAAACAGGGGCAGGTACCATAACACCAGGATGGACAGTGGACCTCTATACTTAGGCCTGGGGCATCCTGGGGATTTGGCAGACCTGTGAAACCTAAACAAAAGTAGGTACCATATCACCAGGATGGATATTAGGCCTCTGTAGTGAGGCCTGGAGCATCCTGGGGATTTGGCAGACCTCTGAGACTTAAACAAGAGCAGGTACCATATCACCAGGATGCACAATGGACCTCTGTATTGAGGTCTGGAGCATACTTGGGATTTAGCAGACCTGTGAAACTTAAACAGGAGCAGGTACCTTAGCAACAGGATTTATTTTATTTATTTATTTAATTTTCTTATATACCGCACTATTTGTCATCAGTGTGGTTTACATTGAAACAATACAACAATTGGTCAGATATAACAGACCTATTACAAGTAACAGGAAAATTAACATGGAAGTAAACAGGGAAATCATATTATACCTCTGTAATATGGCCTGGGGCATCCTGGGGATAGGGCACATCAGTGAAACTGCAACAGGAGCAGATACCATAACACTGGGATGGATAATAAATCTCTGTAATGGGTTCTGCGGCCCCCTGGGGACGGGGCAGATCTGCAAACATCGACAGGGAGCTACATTGATTCCATTTGGACACACAGCCACCTGCTTTTCCCTTGCTGTGCGTGTCTGATATGTGTGTTGGTTACCAGGTATTTTTTTTAAAGTCCTAGGTTTGGGTGCCTGTCCCCATGCACTTACCTCATGTGGGTAGTCAGAGCCTCTATTATATCGCCTGGTGAGGCGCACCCAGGCCCTCCTCACTCTGGTGAGGTCCTGCCTACAGGAGGAGCCTGGAAACAGGCGCTCCTGGCGAAGGCATATTAGCTGTGCAAGCAGGTACAGATCTGCATGGGTAAATGCAGGCTCTCTCGACCTGGCAGCCATTTTGTCTGCTGTATGTGATCAGACTTCATATGACGCAGTAAAAAAATGCCTGTGCAGTGCGTGCTTCGCAATGCGCGTATCCACGCACGTACCTCTGTTTGCGAGGTGCATTGGTCTATTTGTTTATGTTACCGGTATCCTTTTCTATATCTGACTACAAGTGGCCTTTCTGTTTGTGACATGCCCTATACCCATCTTCTTCCCATTGTGGTAGCCCCTTCTGGGATCTGAACTCCCAATACATTGTAGTCTGACATATTGCCTAACCACTGCACTACACATACCATGTTACATTGCGCTGACGGACCATGTTCTTGTGGGCATTGAGGCCTGAAGTTACAGCATGTCAGACTTTCAGCAGTCTGGGCCTCAGGTGCATGTTAGGCTAACGTTGATTACTGTGCCTTGGAGTGCGCCTTATGCAACGGTACGCTAAGGAGCGTGTCCTGGGACTCTTCAGTCCTAATAGCACATTGTACGTTGCCCAATATCACGCTTCAGAACATGACACATTCGTGGGTTCTTTCTATGGTATATTGTGCTACCGCACCTTAGTAGGCGCCTTACTGGACGCCATATTGTACGGTGCTGTATAGGATGCTCGTCAGGTGCCTTGTAAGGCGCCTTCTATGGCACCTTATCGGGGTCCCTAGGCAGGGCACCATACTGGGCACACCTGGACAGGTCATCTTCGTGGGCTCCCTGTGATATTTCACCATTGTTCACAGTGGCATAACAATGTCATGGTGCCCTAGGTTACTTTGCTCTGCGGCCTGCAAGGTGCCTCAGGTTGACATGCATTACCTATGTCCAGAGATACTAATGTCACCCTAACAGTGGATTGGCCACGGGTTACTGCCACTGCACAGGTGATTGGGGGTGAGGGCTGGAGGCTCCTGGACCATCTGCGGCCAGACCATGTGGCTGCCAGTACTGTTGACAAACATGTTGTGGGCAACTGTGCCACAGCACTGGGTGTGGGCAATGTAAAGTACTGGGAGGACAGTGGGTGGCAGATGGTGGGCATATGTGTCCCCTAAGGGAGGCGGGGGTGCCAGGATGGTTACGATGATGGGTGGACAGAGGTGTGGTGATACCATGCAGCTGAGGTACAGGCGAGGCAGGCAACATAGAGGCACAATGCAGGACAGGATCACAGTGCATGATCTGTGGTGGCAGCCTGCACAGGCAGTCAGAACTCTACACAGCTGACAGATGCAGATAACCGGACCAGAGAAATGTCGCCCACGGTGGCGAGTCTATTATGGGTTGCCAGCACATATCTGCAAAAATATGAGTGTTAGAGGCATGCAAGATATCTGAGTTTGGCATGCATGGGAGGGGGAACAATAGGGGATTGAACCCATGGACACAGTTTGGAATGTCATTGTACGAACCAGTGGGCTATACCTCTATGGCTTGCTGTACAGCACTGCCTGTGTACAGAGGGACTGCAGGTCACCGCATGGACCATTTGCTCTGTGCGCCAGGTTAGGGTAACCGCACTAGCACCCATGATGCATTGCACATGCGGAACAGTGGTCCACAGTGGATCAACAAATGGGGTCTGCACCTCTCTGTTACTGCAGCCTGGTAAGATGGACTGCCATCCGTGATACTGACACAGAGTAGCTACAGACCCTGCCATTGGACAGGTTCTGTATTCACCCTGAGGGTATGGATGGCTGCCCAGCACTAAGTCCACAGTACATGTGGTGCTACATATAGGTCCTGCTGCACACCCCCATCACTGGCAGTATGTGGCAGGTGTCCCAGGCAGTGTGACCAAAGGCACCTTTGTGCCCATCTGTGTTCCACAGTCACAGGTGTCCCCCTGGGACCAGAGACTACCCAGATCAGTGTGTACCCAGTGTTAAGGTCTGGCTGCCATGGCCACCTGTTAGCAGGGTGGAGGGGTGTCCAGTGTCTTATGAGGGTTATGTACCATGGCCCCCTACTGTTCAGAGTAGTATACACTATGTGCCCCCAAGGGTCCCATAACACCCATCTTGTAGGTGGGGGCGTGGAGGGACAAGTGCCTGAGGCCACGGGACCAGCAATCCCATTCCTGATAGCAAAGGACATCCCTCTAGGGCTAGTGCACATGAGACATACCTGTGACTGGGGCATTGGCAAACCAGCATTAATGTGGGGTTGCCATGTGGAGGAGTAGCCTAGTGGAGGAGTAGCCTAGTGGTTGGGGCAAGGTACTTCGGGCCGGAAGGTCGGGGGTTCAAATCCCACTAAAGGACAGCAACCTTGGGCTGGAAGGACTAGGGTTTCTAGTCCCACAGGTGCTCCTTGTGGTCTTGGGCAAGCCACTTAACCCTCCATAGCCCATGTTCCCTGTAAAATAGTTCTCTGTGTGCTGTGCTTTCCTGTCTAATCAATGTGTTTATACCTCAAAAATTTCCTGTCATGATTTGACAATTTCCAATCTGTAATCAAAAACCGCTGCTGATCGCTGGAAGTAGCGGTATACAAAATGTATACTAAATAAATAAAAAAATAAATAAATGTGAACCCTCACTTGCCACATACCACAGTCTGCCATGCATCGTCAGACAACACTGTTGGACTGCACTTGCAGCAGCATTCACAGTGTTTTCACCATGCACAGACTAGCTGCAGACATGCCACTGGCCAGTCCATGGTACATGGTCAGTGATAAAATATAGGATGGGCAACACACACACACACACACGTCAGCGATTGAGCCCCAGAAATGGGATCACACAGGTATCACTGGAAACAGATAGTATAGAACACTATGGGGGAACCTAGACATGCCATGGTCACTGCTGAGTCAGGGTGAGACTGCCCTCCTAGCACGATATGCTGTGGCCACCCTGTCCATGCAGATGGTGTTTGGACACTACAGTATACCAGCCATTGCAATACTTCCTGTGCAGATGCAGCCTGCCCAATTCATCCTATCTGACCCATACCCACACTACCTTGCTCCTCATTATGCACATTTGCAGGCTAACACTGGTAACAGTTGGACAATGTGGGCCAAGAGTGGGGTGGGCAGCCACAAAACAATGGATAGACATATACACACATACTCCTACTGCAGCACTGTGCAATGATAGGGGTGTTTGGCAACCCTGCCTGCCACACTGCCGACATTTCTGAACTAAGCAGGAGGTAGTAGTGGTACTGTGATGTTACCTGCAACTCCATGCTGGGGCCAGCAGCCTGCCTGTACAGCATGATTTGGATAGTGGAGCCTGTGTGTGTGGGTGTTTCTAGCCCTGTTGGCCACTGCTGTGGGGATTACACAGTTTGATGTTGTATCTACTTATTAGGGTAACATTTTGGGATGTGTTCTGCACTACATGTGCCGCCTGCAGCCCCCTATGCCCCATTTACACCATTGCAATAATGGCCTCTCATACTTGGGCACTATGCTGTTGCTGCAAATGGAGCACTACTATCACCTTTCTTGGGCTCCCTGCCTATGCTGTACATTGCTGACACTGAAATGGTTTCTCTCTCCTGCAAATGTGCATCTAACGGCAGGTTTTCATTCGCGGTAGGATTCAGCCCTTCAGTTCAAAGCGTTAGTGTGCAAGGAGCCTCTCTCCGCCCTCTCCCCACCCATTGACCCCTGCTCTCTGCCCTCTCTCCTCTCTCTGCGGTGTGTACCGCGCCGTGAAACGCTTCCTATTGGTTTGTAATGTTACTGCGCGTTAACGTTACATACCATGCATTAACGTTACCTAACGAGCATTAACATTACCTAACGTGCGGTCTGTAACGTTACCGCAGCCTAAAGTGCATTAGCAGCTACCGTGGGATGGCCGCGTTGCAGTAGCAGCTAATGTGGGCCAAATGCAGACATCACAGCAATTTTCTGGGATGTCTGCATTTTGGTGGGAGCAGCATGCGTGGGCATGATTAAGGTGGAGCATGGGCATTCTTGCAACGCACGACAACTGCAGATGTAAACATCACACAGTAATTGACAAAGCTGCAGACATCGCAGGTGCACCTAACACCACCTCAATGGGTGGCAATAGCTGACTCTGCGGTGCTGGCCGATCATAATCCTTGCATTTTCACCATGATATCTGCTGGGGAAATGTTGAGCACTCCTCCAAAAGATACTGTGGGGCTTTTGCAGCTAATGTCTGGCCTTCGCTGCAAAAGTCATTCGCACTTTAGTAGACCTACCCCTATCAGCTCTTCTTTACTTGTTTTGGGCCCAGCAACATAGCTGACTACTCTAGCTTTTAGTTGTAAATTATTTTATAGTCATTCCATATTTTTGTTTTTTGAGTTTCTCACACTCATCAATATAGTGACAATTCTTCAGAAATTATTCAGAACAGCTTGAAAAATTCAATTACTTTATGGCAGCGCTGGAGCGATTCCAATACTTTGCTTGTTCTAATAAAAAGGTATACATGCAATAAATCACACACAAAAAAAAGAAATCAGAAATACTTCCAAATTCCTCAGCCCCCAAAGCTTTAGAGGCGCCTTTATCTGCTGAACAGTTGCTCACCTGCTCTTTATACTTAGGCCGTCTGAACTGGATACTCAAACTTTAGGAAGAAAATATTATAGTCAACCTCCCTGCCTTCCACCCCTCATCTCCCCCACATATTTATTTGTCATTTTCTAATGCAGTATTCTTCTGACTGCATATGATAATTGCCTATTACTGATGGTGGCAAATTAGATAAACATGAGGGTACCAATACCTACTAGAACCTCAAATTGTACAAATTTAGGGCTTGATGCAGAAACCCTGGTGCTAAAGTTCGAGTGCAGGGCTACCTAACACAGGTTTAGCACAGACGTTTTGTTCAGCTATGCTGTAAGCAAACAGTCAGCTCTAAACAGGAAGAGCCAGCCAGGCACATACACATAGGGGCCTGGGTTAGCAGCACCTATATCCTACACACCAAAGGCATTTGTGTGCATATACTAAAATGCTATGCTTTGCATATGAGCAATATTATTCTGCTCAGAAGTTCATAGACACCGATATTATTCTGAGCAGAAATCCCACACACAATAATATTACATAGAAACATGACAGCAGAATAGGACCATTTGACCTATCCAGGCTGCCCTTCCATACCAACTAACAAGCTTTATAGTCTCCTTTTTTCCTTTGGAGTTCTTCTGTGTTTGTCCCATGCTTTCTTAAATTCAGATATTGTCCTCATCTCTACTGTCTCCACTGAGAGGCTATTCCACACATCTACCACTCTTTCTGTAAAGAAATATTTCCGCATATTACTCCTGAGTCTATCCCCTTTCATTTTCATCCTATGCCCCTCACTGTAGAGCTTTCTTTCAAGTGAAAGAGGCTCTCCTCCTGTGCATTTATGCCATGGAGGTATTTAAACATTTCTATCATATCTCCTCTATCCTGCCTTTCCTCTAAAGCAGGGGTCTCAAACTCAAATTGCTTTGAGGGCCAAATGAGGACTTGTAAAGTAACCCGGGGGCCGCATAAGACGCGGGGCCTCATTTGCATAAGGGACCTCATTTGCATAAATATTTGCATAATGTTACCATACACTAACTTTTAGTAAACATGCCTCTTTAATGAGTATGGATAAAGAAAGACTAAAAGATTTAGAAACAAGAAGACAATAATTAAACTGGGAACCCCAAAAGCCAAACTTGGAATGTACAACAACACTGTAGAAATAAAACTATAAATTAATTTCCTCTTGTACTAAACAAAGCGCAAACATTAATGATGCACATTTCCCAGAGCTGACATATTCCAGTTAATAAATTCAAAATAAAGAGATATTTTTCTACCTTTTGTGCATTTTTTTCAGTTGCAATTGTTCCAGCCACTTTCTTCTGGTTTCTTCATGTCTTCTGCTAACTCTCCATCGTCTGCTTCCATTTGCCCTTTCTTCTCTCCTAGTTTTTTTTCCATTCTCTCTCTACATCTGCTTTAACATACTAATCTTTCTCCTTTTTCTCTTTCCTCATTCCTATTTCATCCACTCAAATTTTACCCCTCCATCCTCAATCCCCACTTACTCTCACAATACCTGGCCAATTGTAGATTTGTTTTCTCTCCCAGACAAAATATTTTTCCCCTCTCCATTTCACTTTCCCAGCTCCATCCCATTCTAATCCTCCCCCAACATCAGCTCCCTTCTAGTTCCAGCCCCACCCAGCATCTGCTCCCTTCTAGTCCCTGCATCAGTCCATTTCCAGTCCTATCCTAGCCTCACCATCAGCCCATTTCCAATCCTAGCCCCCCATCAGCCCATTTCCAATCCTAGCTCCCTCCCCTCACAGCCCATTTCCATTCCAAGCCCCCCTCCCCATCAGCCATTTGCAGTTCAAGCCCCCTTCCACTCAGCCCATTTCCAGTCCTAGCAACCCCCCCAGCACATTACCAGTCCTAGACCCCCCATAGCCCATTACCAGTCATAACCCCCCCTGCCAATAGCCCACTTCCAGCCCTAACCCCCATTACCCCATTTCAGTCAGCCCCTCCATAGCTCATTACCAGTCCTAACTCCCCCCATCAGCCCACCTCCAGTCCTTCCTAACCCCCACCTGCCCATTTCCAGTCCTAGCCCCCACCATAGCCCATTTCCAGTCATAACCCCCCCCTGCCAATAGCCCATTTCCAGTCCTACACCCCCCCTGCCAATAGCCCATTTCCAGTCATAACCCCCCCTGCCAATAGCCCATTTCCAGTCATACCCCCCCCCCTGCCATTAGCCCATTTCCAGTCATACCCCCCCTGCCAATAGCCCATTTCCAGTCATACCCCCCCCCCCGGTAAATAAAAAAACAACCTGGCTTCTGCTGCTGGCTTCTGCTGCAGCAGAAAATCAGCTGTCCCGCGGCCCCTTTCCCTCTGCGCGAGAGCCCTGAGTGTGCTTCCTCTTTGGCATGCTTTTTAAGCCGCGAAGAGAGTATTTCCCTCTCGCGCGGCTTAAGCCTATTCACTTTTCAAGCCTCGCGAGAGGGAAATACTCCCTTCGCGGCTTGAAAAGCACGCCGCAGAGGAAGCACATTCAGGGCTCTCGCGCAGAGGGGAACGGGTCGCAGGACAGAGCAGCAGAAGCCAGTTTTTTATTTTTTTTAAATTGACCGTCGATTCTGCCGTTGCCACGGCGGCAACGGCAGCAGCAGAAGTTGTCGCGGCCCACGGGCCGCGTGTTTGAGACCCCTGCTCTAAAGTATACATATTGAGATCTTTAAGTCTGTCCCCATATGTCTTATAATGAAGACCACTGACCATTTTAGTAGCCATCCACTGCACCAACCCCATCCTGTTTATATCCTTCTGCAGGTGCAGTCTCCAGACCTGCACACAGTACTCCAAATGAGGTCACAGCAAAGACTTATACAGAGACACTATCACCTCCTTTCTTCTGCTGGTCATTCCTCTCCCAGTGCACCCAAGCATCCTTCTGGCTTTCGCCATTGCCTATTCTATCTGTTTAGCCACCTTAAGATCATCAGTAACAATCACCCCCAGGTCTCGCTCTTCTTTTCTGGACAGAAGTACTTTACCTCCTATACTATACCATTCCCTTGGATTTTTGCAATCCGTGTTGTTCTTATGCATGGCGTAGCATCCTAGCACCTGCACACACATTGTTCTAGCACACTTCTCATGCCAATTATTTTCAGCACTCTCCTCAGCAAAGCCTGAAAAAAGTTGTGGGTGTTGTGTGCTCAAGGAACAGACATAAATTCCTCACCAGCAGCTACCACAGACCTATAAGCTGGCACCAAAGACCTGGAGTTAAAGTCCTGGGGCTGAGCTCAGCCTTCTGCTCTTCTTCACACTTCTCTGCATCTGTGCCACATAACTAATTGCTTCATTAGTGATGTAGTAAAAGCTGTTAGTGTAGCTGGGTTTAAATAAGGTTTGGACAAGTTCCTGGAGGAAAAGTCCATAAACCATTATTAAGGAGGACCAGGGAAATCCATTGCTTATCCCAGGACAAGCATTGTGGAACCTGTGTGTCTCTTTGGGAACCTGACAGGTACTTGTGACCTGGATTGGCCACTGTTGGAAACAGGATACTGGGCTTGATGGACCTTTGTCTAACCCAGTATGTTATATCTTATGTTCTTAAATAGATTTGAATGTACTGAGTGCAGACAAGAGTGCATTGATTACACTCACATTAATTTGATTTGATTTACTGATATTTTTATAGCGCCTTTGGCTATGAGCCGTCAGAGCAGTTTACAGTTAAAAACAAATTACAATTGCAATTAAATAAAAAATAAAACAATACTTATTAATAATGAAAAATAAAAATGAACATAAATATAGTAGAACAACACAATGCAAGAGTATAATAAAACAACAATATCAGTCCAAGTACAATAAATGGTTACTAATAAATTAAATTACAGTAAAGAAAAAAACAATTAAAGTGATCGCTAAGGACTGAAGGATCCGCCTGCCACTTGAGGGAAAAGGTCTTTATGAACAGCCCCTCCTTGGTGGCCTTTTTGAATTTATTCACTGAAGTTTCCATTCTTAATTGTAATGGGAGACTGTTCCATAGTGCTCATTAGCGCCAATCTAAATCTAGAAGGAGGAGGAATAACCAAAAGATTCTGTTGTGATGAACGAGCTCACGTGGGTGCAAAAAATTGCATACAAACACTGTGCTGCTGTCTGAGCTAATGGCAGTGCACTTTGCTGCATCGGCCCATTAGTTTAATTTTAGTTTAATTAAAATTTCATATATCACGTCTCGTAAAATAGGGACAGAAAAATACCTACTCTAATTGAACGTAACTCGCCTTGAAGTACTATGAAATCCAGACTGAAGAACCTTCTCACTCTCAGCTCTTTTTTCTTTCTCTCCTCTGCTTCTCTCTTCTCTTTAACTTCCTCCTACCTGTTGCTCTGGCAGGGCAATTTTCCATCTATGTGGGAGGAACCAAAGTTTGTGGGTACTTTTCCCAGTGGACTTTGAATCATTTTCCAAAGGAAAGGCTTTCCCAGCAACTCAGTTGCAAAGAGAAGGAAGTGTTCTAACACCAGCAGCTAGGAGGACGTCTAACCATCCTGCTCTGGAACTTTTGTTTCTGCCTAGCTGACACATCCTTAGGAATCTAAGGATGCTTATTCAGGCAAGCTGTTGGCCTTGAAAACCATACCTAATGCCCAGAGCCGGCCCCAGAGTTGATTCAAGGTGTTGGTATCCTAGGCAAGCCTTATGCCCCCTGGCTGTCAGAATCTATTGTTTAGCTTTATATTGCCTGCTCTTTGCCCCCCCCCCCCCCCCATCCCAGAAGTTGCTGCCCTAGGCGACTGCCTGCTTTGCCTGATGGCTGGGCTAGCTCTGCTAATGTCTCCCCAACTTCATAGAATTATACGGTAGGAAATGAAATGCTATTATAAAAGTGGGCGTGCCATAGATCAAAGACCCGAGATTGGTTGCCGATCCTCGAAAAACCCTTCAGAGCCTAGGTAAAACTGATCTCACCGCAAACTCAGAGAGACACAAAAACATAGAATTTTTTGTTGGAACAAGCACCTTGAAGGGGAAACCTCTTCTCGTGGTGCAACGTTCCTTTTTATTCTTTTAATTGGGGACGCAACCCCATCAAAGGTTCCAAAGGGGACACAACCCCTGGATACCAAACCGTTATCACTTTAGTTTTCAGGCCCTTTCCCTAACAATCCACACAATAGGTAAATATTCAAAGGTCACTTATCTGGATGCATAAACATCATCATGCCACAGGCCTCTCCATCCTTTTAACTTTTTTTTAGCTGTATGGAACCAGCCAGCAGCCAAACGGCCCCTTCCTCGATGATCAAAAGCGGAGTCAGCAATCCTTCAAAAATACTTCCTCCCTTAGGGAGCAAACGCAGATGTAAAATCAAAAAACATCCATGGAGACCTTCAACATAATCCTTTCAATGGCAACCCCACGAGACTCCCATCTCGCTTTAGTAACCCACGTTGAAGACGTTTCAAGCCAATGGTCTTCCTGGCTCTTTTTCAAACTATGTTGCCCAAATATCCTCCCGGAAACAGACGCCTTTTAATTTTGGTCGGTAAGGTCACCTGACCAAGCGATAACCAATGGCTCATCAGCGCATTCAAACCCCTCCAACTTTATCATAGAAGAGTCCACCAATCCAGCATAGCATTCAAACCCGATGGTATAACTGAGTCCAGTCTGTATATCCAAAACTGTTCCTGATAGGTCAAATGGGACCTCCTATCGCCCCCTTTCTCATTAGGTGGAACATGATCAATTACTCTCCACCGCAAATCAGAGAAACTATGGCTTTTTTCTTGACAATGTGGGACCACAGGAGTTGTCAAAACCGCTCCATTAATCCGCGAGCGGTGCTCCTGAAGCCTTTTTTTTATAGGTCGAGTTGGAACCCCCAATTAAAAGAAGAAAAAGGAACGTTGCACCACGAGAAGAGGTTTCCCCTTCAAGGTGCTTGTTCCAACAAAAAATTATATGTTTGTGTGTCTCTCTGAGTTTGAGGTTATATATGTGGGGGACTAGACAGGTATAAATTTTATAGGTAAAACTGATAGCAGACAATTTCTTTCTTTGAAAATATTTCAATTTCACAGTAGCTTAAAAGTGAGAAAGATATACATAGATATTTAGATTAATATTTTATGATCTAGAATGCATGAAATACCTGGCACCTAGATTTTAAGTCACAGAGACGGTCAGATATAATTCCTCTGGAATTCCTCCAAATTCTTGCTATTCTGCTTCACTGCAGCAGCAAATTTTCTGGTGCACCAACAGCTTTAGCTGACACCTTATGACCCTGCTTCCAGGCTTCCTGGCTGGCATAACACAGCACTGACCCTAGGTCATTAAATCACCCTAAAACCAAACTACTCCACAGTATCAACATTCTGTATGTTAGTATTGTTTGCTTTCACATACTTCTGTAGCAGTGCTCAGAGAAATGGTTTGCACGAATCGAGGCTTAGTGGTTATGACCAGATGGATATTCGTAATCAGAAAAAAAATGCCATTTCTTGTTTTATTTACGGGTTTGACTGATTACTCCTGTTCCTTGGAGCTTCCAGCTCAACTTGATCCACAACTGGAGTCTACAGTTTCTTACACATAAAAACATAAGATATGCCTTACTGGATCACACCAAAGGTCTATAAAGCCTAGTATCCTGTTTTTAAGTGACCAATCCAAGTCACAAGAACCTGTTAGGTTCCCTGAAGGTAGACAAACTCCATGCTTACCGCAGGGGTAAGTAGTGGATTTCCTTGGTCCACTTTAATAATGGCTTCTGGACTTTTCCTCCAGGAACTTGTCCAAATCTCTTTAAATTCGACTACACTAACAGATTTTACTACCTCCTCAGGTAACGAACTCTAGAGTTTAACTACGCGTTGAGTGAAAAGCATAGTTACTCACCTTTAGCAATGTCACTGATGGAGCCTGCACAGGGACGCTACCCAGCTTCCAAAGGAAGCCTTTGGGAGGTCAACCACGCATGCATGCCCATTTTCCTGCCCAAAGGAGCCATCTTACCTCAATATGAGGATATAGTTTAATCAAGCCAAAAAAGAAAAGAACTCCATGGGGAGGAGGGAGGGTAGTGAGGACTGATTCCTGATGTTCCTGGACAACACCTGCTACAGGTGAGTAACTACGCTTTCTCCGAGACCAAGTAGGAACTCAGTCCTCACATATGGGACTCCCCAGCTACAGGCTACTGAAAAAAAGCTGTAAACAGATAACGGGGCAACCAGAAAAAATAACCGAGAACAACAGCTTGAGTAATCGCTGAAAGGTTCCAAGAGTCAGCCTCCAACATAGACATCAACAGCAAGTTGACTCTGTGGTAGCCTGATGGACAGAAGAGCTGGTGGGAAGGAGTTGCCTTAATTACCAAACAGGTGCCTGAGTACGGCTTGGCCGAAGTTGCTGTCACTTTGGGAATTTCCATCCAGACAGTAATGGGCTGTGAAGGTGCGGATAGAAGACCAGGTAGCAGCCCTACACATCTCCACCATGGAAATGGAACGCAAGTTGGTTTCCAAAGCAGCTATAGCTTGGACATTGTGAGCCATGACACAGTGTTCCAAACTCAGACCAGCCTGAGCATGCAGTCTGCATCCCAAAGTGAAAGTGTACGCTTTGAGACTGCCACACCCAGCCTATTGGGGTCAAAAGAGACATACAGCTTGGAGGAACGGCAGTGAGGTTTCATACATTTGAGGTAGAATGCCAGTATTTTCTTAAAATCCAATGTGTGTAGAGTGGCCTCAGCCCTGTTGGCTTGAGGTCTGGGAAAAAAGGTGGGCGATACTACCAACTGATTAAGGCGAAGGCAGAAACCATCTTAGGAAGAAACTTAGGGCGAGTCTGCAGGACCACTCTATTTTGATGAAACCTTGTGTATGGAGGATGTGCCACTAGCACTTGGAGTTCACTGACTCTGCACGCAGAGGTGACTGCTACTAAGAAAATTCATTTCAAGACTTGGTTTTGGCGGAACTTTCACGCTTGGAAAAGCTTGGTTTTCCCACATATTCCAATTTATCACCTGCCCAAAAGGTAGCTCTCAAGCAATTGTCAGCCTCTAATCTTGTCATTCGTAGAGCTGACAAGGGGGGAGCAACAGTTGTTTGGTCCTCTGAACAGTATGAACGACAAATGTATTTACATCTTGATAACCGTAAATATTATGTCCTTATCTCGAATCCCACGGCAGAGTTATTAACCCGTATTTGTGAGGTGGTACATCAGGCTTTCCTCAGAAATTGGCTTACACGAAGAGAAATGGAATTTTTGATAAAAACCCATCCGAAGATACCTACTTTTTATCTTGTGTCCAAAATTCATAAATCTCTTTTGGATCCCCCTGGTCGTCTGATTGTTTCTTGCCGAGATTCAATCTTGGAACCACTCTCACAGTTCTGTGATCTGTTTTTGCAGCCGTCAGCAGCTACGGTTTCATCATATGTGAGAGATACAAGTGATTTTTTACAACAATTGGAGACCTGTACAGGCATGTCATCTCACACCTTCCTGGTAACCTTAGATGTTCAATCTTTGTATACCAATATCGATCAAAGGGAAGCATTAAACTGTATACAGCAATTTCCCCTGACGTTACCTGATCGTATCCCAAAGAGTTTTCTGATGGATCTGTTAGATCTAGTACTTAATAACAATTATTTTATTTATCAACAACAATACTACCTTCAGATCTTCGGTATTGCCATGGGGTCAACGGTGGCCCCCTCCATAGCTACTATCTACATGGCTTGGTATGAGGAAACGTTTATTTACACTCACCCACTGTTTGTAAATATCCCATTTTGGCGAAGATTTTTAGATGACATTTTTTTATTATGGGCTGGCTCTAAGGAGGAGTTGCATTCTTTTCTCCATAGCTTAAACTCTTTTAAGCAGAACATACAATTTACAGCTCAAATTGAAACACGGGCGATTCAATTTTTGGACATTACAGTCACATTGTCTTCAATAGGTTTTTCTACTTCTCTTTTTAGAAAACCAGTTCAGCGAAATACCTTACGGCGTTACGATAGCTTTCACCCACCAGCATTAAAAAGAGGATTACCTTTTGGTCAATTTCTACGATTGCGCAGAAATTGTACAGATCTGGGGGACTTTAAAGAACATGCCCATGATTTGAGCCAGCGTTTACTCTCACGTGGCTATCCCTGAAGAGAGATTTATATGGCCTATAAGTGAGCTAGATATCTGCATAGAGAGTGGCTTTTTGTTGCTGCGGCTCCCCAACAATCTCAAGATTTGATCACGGGAATTTTCCCTTACATGAGGGGCTTGTCAGCAGTCAGTAAACTTTTACATACATTTTGGCCAATATTGGGTCTGCATGCATGTTTCCGGGGTCAACTTCGGATAGCATATTCCCGAAGAGCAAATCTAAGGGATCGTTTGGTTCATACAGCAGCAGCAATTGATTGCCCCCCTACATTTCACATACAGGCTGGCCATTTTCCCTGTGGCTCCTGTACGTATTGCTCTAATACGATCTCTGGCTCTGTATGGGTGGATAATCATACATCAATCACCTATTCATCCCGTTGGCATACAAATTGTCTAACCTGTTATGTGGTGTACCTAATAGTGTGCCCCTGTTCTTTTTATTATGTCGGCCGCACATCACGTTCTTTTAAAATCCGATTGGCAGAACATGCCTCTCGTTTGAGGATGAGAACTTTAACAGCTCCTATGGTAGAACACTGCTTGCAGTCATTGCACGATTTTCAAGACTTGAGATGGCGTGTCTTGAATTTCATACCTGAACATCCAAGAGGCGGTGATCGTCTCCAAGCGCTTCAGAACTCTGAACAAAGATGGATCTTTCGACTGAACTCTGTGCGGCCGCATGGTATGAATATGCAAATAGATTGGCACACTGTTTCTTAAACAATACATTTTTCCAACAAAGGTTTAGGAGGCGGAGCTTTGTTGAATGATCCCTCCCCATGACTACCTTGATTGGATCTTCCTTCTCTAGCCCTTTGATTGGAGCACCTTGAAGTGATTAAGCAAATGTTTGTATGGCCAGTACTTATAAAGACGCCGTTTTTCCAGTTTCACAAGTTTTCGGGCTGAAAGCGCACAGAGGATTAGACCTGAAGCAGGGGATTATCTTTAAATACCCCGAAACGTGTCACGTCAAACTCAGCTAAGTAACGTATAATAGATGCTGTCTTCAAAATGTTAAGACTGTGTTCTTATTTAATAAAATGGACGGGCCACAACGGCATAAGGTTGAATTCCTTTAGCTGGGTTGGTCATTCCAACAAAAAAATCAAGTTACTTTAAATGTTTTTCTGCACAACGGGCCTATTTGATACCGGGTTTTACTTTTTACATTTGATAATTCTAAACTTGGTAGAGGGTGCAAAATTATTTGGTAAATATGGATGTCTGCCATTCTGGGAACATAGACGTGCTCACAGTCCTGCTTCAGAGAGCGCCTCACTACATAAATGTCTTGGCCTGCATCTTGAAAATGGGGGTGTGCAATGGCGCTGGAGCTTAGATAAATGCTTTTTAACCTACTGCAACATTTGCTGAAGGAGCGAAAAATATCAAAGGAGTGAGGGGCCATTCTCCTCTTCTCCTTCCAGTTGTTGGATTGGCAAAAAGAGGACTTTTCAGGAGTCCTATTCGTGCCCTGGGGCAGATATAGCCATAGATTCTCCAACAGCAAACGGAGACGTGCAGTGCCAGTCTAAAATCAGGGACACATGTGTATCTTATTTGGACCACCCCAGACACACCCCCAGCATACACCCATGCAACTTGAACATGATTGCGCCGGACGCATGTAGATTCAAGGCTTTCTAAAATAGCTATGGGGATGTCCAGGAGACCTTTACATCTGAATGGGCATTTTCAGACATGGAAACCCCAAATAGGGCTTTGAAAATGATCTCCATAGCTCATTACTCTGCCCAGCTCCAGCCATCCCCCACCCCTGGGAACGCCTTGTAAATGAATGAAATATGCATTGGCAATGTGTATTTTTATGCGTGAATACCCTGGACAATTTTATAAGAACCCATTTCTGCATGTACACTGCTCTTTTACATAGCAAAACGCTTATAAATTATCCCTTAGTGACAGTGAATCCTTCTGGAGGCAGCTTTCAATCAGCTTGCAACTGTTTTTATTAAAAAAGAGAACAAAACACTGAAAATAGAAGGAAGCTTCCAACTTTGAGAACGTGTTTACTAGGTTTCTTATATCTATAATGATGGGCAAACTATTTTTTTTTCTATTTTTTTGGCTTTGCGGAAATTTCAGAACTACTAAAGAAGAAATACTACTAAGGGAAGAGCCAGTCACATTTCACAGCAAGGTAATTAGCTGCCACTCACGCTCTACTGTAGATCCTCACTCACCGCTTGTAAACTGTTCAGTATCTCTAATAAAGTAAGAAACCCTTCTCCCCCTCCCAATACTCTTCCAGTCTTCTCTTGGATTGGAGCCAGTGAATATGACCTTTCAAGCAGAGCCTGCTGACATCTCCAGAGCACTTATCCTGTTGAAA
Source organism: Ichthyophis bannanicus (assembly GCA_033557465.1). Taxonomy (NCBI): domain Eukaryota; kingdom Metazoa; phylum Chordata; class Amphibia; order Gymnophiona; family Ichthyophiidae; genus Ichthyophis; species Ichthyophis bannanicus. The sequence continues at coordinate 281,152,853 of CM066040.1, read as the reverse complement.
TGTGCTTTCCTGATCCAAACCAATTGGAAGCAAAGTAACACCATCTAGAGACCTCCCTTAGGCAAGGCCAGACACCTTGACCAGTCACGCATCAATCAGTGGACTCTTTCCTGTCTCAGCGCCAGGAGTATTTACAGTCAAGTCCATCTGTCTGCCTCAAACACACATCAATCTTTCGCGCCCTCTGCTCCTTTCCTCACACTCCTCCTCTCTACCGCACACTGTAATTTGTTACCAGTGCTTCCCTTTGCTCAGGTTTGATTCTGCAAGTCTTATTTAAAAAGCAACAGCACCCCCATACTTTAAAATTGAATTTAGCTCACACCTCTCTCAGAGTTCAAGGCAAGTTACAATTAAGTACGATAGGTGTGTTTCTGTCCTCAGAGGCTTTATAAACTGTTTGTAGCTGAGGTAACAGAGGATTAAGTGACTTGCCCAGTGTCGCAAGGAACAGCAGTGGGATTCAAACTGGGCTTCTCTGGTTCTTAGTCTACTTCTTTAACCACGTGTTTGCTTTTTGCAACTGGCCTTTTGCTGGAAATAGCTCAAAACATAGACTTGCAGTTCTTTTTTGTGCCATTTTATTACAATCAGAATCTGCAAATACTAGAACTGCAATCCAGTCCGTGGAAGGGAGAATTCCAGAGAACCCGCCTATTTTCAAGGTCCGCAGTCTCTTAAGGATCCCTGTAGCCTGTTATAGCTTATGTTGCACTACAAAGACTTGCCTTCATAAGATAGGAATAAAATAGGCACTTTTGGGACATTTCATATAGACACTCATTGATAAAAATACCCCCCACATGCGTATATCACCAACTTACACGCATAACTCCCTATTTTACATGCAGAAGTCCCAATTAAAGAGTCTAGGCGCCTAATTCCATGCTAAAAGAAGGTTTTACTAATCACATTAACATGATTATTCACAAGCAATGTACTAAATATGTTTATTCCTCCTAAAGTACTGCTATAGCAAATGTACAAAACTGGCATGCAGATTTCCCCCAAAACTACAGTGTGCGTACCCACTACATCCTAAAATCCTCTGTACCTATAGTGATCTCCCATGAGTCCCCTCCCCAAGATCAATACCACTACCCTTCCTCTGCAGGTGCTACTCCCCAATCTGTTACTATCAATGACAAAAGGTAAATGGAGATAGAAAGAATAGGATTCTCTCTCATCCTGCTATCGCTGGCTTCCAGACCGTACCAACTGATGTCACATACTTCTTTGGCCAGTCTATGTATGTGTGAGGGGGATGATTAGGCTACTGTAGGCACTTGGCACTTTGTCTTGGGGAAGATGGGGGGAGGGGGCATTTGGAAGTGGATCATCATGCATTGTACAGTGCTACTACGTGGTGTTTCTTTGAGGAGTGGCCTAATAGTCAGAGCAGCAGATTACAAACCGAGGAAGACGGTGTTCAAATCCCACTGTTGAGCTTCATCAGCTTGGGTAAGTCACTCCATTGTATCAAGTTCAAAACTCAGGGCCCCATATTCAAAGGGGTTTATTGTTAGCAGAACTGCTAACAGGATAGACCCCAATGAGAAGGATATTCGGCAGTACTAACCGGCCAGTGCCACCAGGGCCGGCCCAAGAGTTTCTTCCACCCCAGGCAGAAGCCCCTGCTGTGTCGCTCACACCCACATCAAACCATGCCACCGCCCCTCTTCTGAACTGTGCTGCCATCTCCTGCCGCTGCCAATTCCATCAGGACGGTGTGAAGGTGGCAGCAGCCTGCGGCATGCCATGTGCTTCGGCACACATGGCCTGCTGCTTCTGACCTTCCTCTGACACAACTTCCTGTCAGAAGGGGGTCAGAAGTGATAGGCCATATGCGCCGAAGCACGTGGCCTGCCGTTTGCACCTAGTGGACAGGCTGGCTCTGAATGACACTAAATATTCCCTCTGACAGCATATATTTGGTTAGTGGCGATTTTCAGTCATAATAGCTGCCCTGATTTATGTGATTCAGCTATCCAGACAGCGGCTGAATATTGTTGCAATCCAGATTGCTGGGCCGGTCAACGCTGAACCTTGACATTCAGCACCAGAAGATATCCAATTTCCAGCACTGAATATCTGATTTCACTTTTTCTCACTCTAGCCTTTAAAAATTCTGACTGCTGCAAGCTGAATATTAGGTCCTTAGATTATAAGCTCTCCTATACGTGAATGTAACTCATCTTGAAAAAGGTGTGAGCCAAATCTCTTCCCTTCCCTTCCCTCTTTTATTAAAGCATGTTTAGATTATCAGTATACCAGTATATAGAAAATATAAAGCTAATAGACACTTTACCAGATCTTAATGCAGAGAAGAGAGCGATAGCAGTGGCGTAGCTGTGTGGAGTAAGGTGAAAGGAAAAAGATGACGATTAGGGGATGAATATTACTACTTATTATTTGTATAATGTTACTAGGCATATGGGGATATTTACATAAGAAGATAGAACATACAAATTACCATACTGAGTCAGACCAACGGCCATCAAACCCAGTATCCTGTTTCCAGCAGTGGCAAATCCAGGTCACAAATACCTGGAGACGCCCAAAGTAGCAAGATTACATATTGCCTACCCCCAGTGTTAGCAGCGGCTTTCCCAAGTCTACCTTAAGATGAAATTATGTTTCTAGAACATGACTGAAGGATGGAGGTCAGACGTCCTTATGCATGCCAGACCCCCACAGGGCAAAGACGGAAGTAGTGTGGATTTACCAACGGACATTTGACTTTCAGACCTGGGTTGTACTTGATAACCATGACTCAGACACTCAGAATCAAAGATACTGATGCATCATCCCTGCCCATAAAGCTGAAGTTTAACATTTCCAGATACTACTTTCCAAAAGAATTTATAAAATGTTTTACTTTTTAAGTCAGAGAAAAACTGCATGGGCTTGATGGATATCTATGAGCCACAAAGAGGTATAATCTGGACTGGCAGCAGGTAAACTAGAGAAGAATATACTTGTGCTGCTGTCTTCCTAAATTAATTTCCACTAACCTGATGAAGGCAGTTTAACTCTTAAATACCAGTTCATCCATTAAAAAGGTATCAGCAACAACTTGCATGTTTAACCTATTTTCTGCATATCTCAAATGGACTAATACAGGAACCACAGTACATGACTGCAGAAAACAAAGCATCTTTTCTTCTTAAAGTGACAAAATGTGCTACAGTGCCAATTTTATTTATTCATTTTCCAATATTTAATACGGCTGCATCACCATAATGTTTTGAAGTGTATCACAATAAACAATATGAACACATACATATATCTGTCCTCTACCCGATAACAAGTTATACCCCTTGGCTTAAATACAAGATATTAAACGCCCTGAGGCATGTCAGAAAAGTGTCTACCGGATTTAGTTCTGAGCTGCAGATAGGTGTGGAAAATGGTCTGCCACCTGTCGAGACAGTTGACATTCCTTAATTATCTGAATTGCAGCAAAGTATCCTAGCAGGCACCTAAACACATTGCTTCTCCTTGTGATGTCAATTCAGTTTCAGATTCCTACCATTCAAGGCCATGTCACCAATTTGCAACAGTGGTGTTCTCTGCTCTCCCAACAGTTCCTGGAAAGCATTATAATGATAGAACTGGTGTGACAGGAGATAATAGCAAGGTACCAGAAGGTACGCTGGCTTCTTTTCTAATACAGTATGAAAGGGAGGCGATGAGGAGCCCCATCTCAACAGTGTATCCATGTCTACACATTCATTTGTACAACGGATCAAAATCGTTTCTTTTTCTATTTATTCTTTATAAGATTTTACATCACGAAAAAACAGAATGCAGGAAGAAAGGAAAAAGAATATTCTACGAAATCAACAAAGTAGCCATGAAAAGATTAAACTCAATATTAGATACAAATTGGGGGCAAGAAAAGGAAACTGCCCAAAATGAATTAGAAAAGAAATTATACATAGGAACAATGTAGTCAGCTTATGACGAGCACATTTTAACTACCAGGCTGAATCTCACAGCCTGACAGAAATCCCAGAAGTTGTTTTGGTTCACAGAAACAATTTTTTTTGCCTTCAAGGAAAACAAAACATCTACATGGAAATTTTAACAAAAAAATGGTCCCAAAAGCAAGGACTTTAGACTTCAAAGTCAAAAAGTCCTTGCAACTCTTCTGGGTTGCCCTTGAAAAGTCAGGAAAAACTTGAACCTTTGCTCCCAAAAACAACTCATGCATATGCCTAAAGTAAAGCCTCAAAATACTATTTCGGTCCATCTCAAGTGCAAAGCAGACTATCATCATGTTTCTTTCAGTAACAATGTCCAAAGAGCGTTCAAGGAACACAGTGAGGTCAAGCGAACCTTCCCGGGCTTGAGTTTGCTTACCCCCAGTCAACATGGCAGTAGGTCCCAAGGACAGACATTGCGCTCATGCAATAAGTGGAAGATTGTCTATAGGTATCTTCAGAACCTCCAGAACCTCCTGAAGATACAGTACTTCTTAACCATCTCCACTAGAGCCAAAATTGGAGATTTAGGAAAATTGATAAAGTGCAAATGATTTCTTCTAGAAAAGTTCTCAAAATGCTCCAATTTACGAGACAGAAATGAAGACTCTTTAACCTGCACATGAGAAGTATCTTGTAGCTCCCCAAACCATGCCTTCCAAAGAGCCACTTTTGCAACCTGCAACTTGCTGTGTCTGCTCTTAAGAAATCACCTGCACCGAACTCTTAACAGCAGATCGTTCATTCTGAAATGCACCTGTAATGGTGAGCAGAGAGGTATTCAGTGTAGCAATGGCTTCCCAAAATGCATCCAAAGTCACAACTGCAGGCTTCTTCAACTCGACAGGTCCTGGGAGCACAGTCGTTACACCCTCGGAAGCTACTTTTTCCACAGATTGAGCTTCACCCTCAATCAATTGGGGATGACACTGGTGCTGGAGCACCCTCTGCTCTCACGGCGGCATTCTCTTCACTTTGGGAGCCCATCGAGGTCGCAGTGAAACTGCCAGAATAATTTCTGGGTCTCAGCGGTGCAGTTCGATACTCGAGGCTGAGAGAAGCCCCACTCAGAGCCAACTCAGATGGCAATGTTGGCCCTGCTGTAGCGTCAGTCTCTAATCCTTAGCTCATACCACACTCCATAAGTATCTTCTGAGTCCACAACCTGGAGTGCACTGAACCAGAGGGTAGGTTCTCGGACTTCCTCTTCTTCACCCCCATTGAGGCTAGAATCACTTGGGGAACAAACAGAAGTTCACAGAAGGTGAGGTAAGAGCTGCAATTGTCTAGTCAGATGCCCTCAAAATATAGACATTAGACATTCAAACAAATGCAAGGATCTATGCATTATGAGAATCTTATTCTGCCTGGTACTTTTCACTTGGATTTAGGGCTCTTTTACTAAGAGCACTGGCTTGGTAACCAAGAGACCAGGGTTCAGTTCCCACTAGCACTCTTTGTGGCCTTGGGCAAGTCACTTAACCCTCCACTGCCTCAGAAGAAAGGCCTGGCAATCTACTTTTGATCACACTGTCAAACCCCACAACATGAACCCCCCAAGGTTATCTTCCCCACAGGAACTTCCCCTGAACAGAAGTTCCTGCCCAACACCTTTCCTCAACTTTCTCCTGGCCCCCTATCACTAACCACTGATGCCCTGAGGACTCACCTTAGGATTTTCCTGATTATCTAGTTGACTAGATCAGGAGCTGTCCCACTCTGCTCCTACCCTGGTAGCTGCTGGTTTCTTAAATGGTGACAATGACCCCTCACAGTAGTCTCCCAGCACTACTGCTAGGGGTCAATTTGCCATATAAGAGAATCACTTCATATATGGCAGACAGACCCCTAGGGATAGTACTGTGAGATTACTGGCAGGGGTCATCACTGCCATTTTGGAACTTGTCAGCTATTGGGGTAGAGCAGAGGGAGATTGAACCTGCACTAGTCCACGAGACCAGTGGTTCTCAACCCAGTCCTTAGGGCACACTTAGGCCAATCAGGTTTTCAGGACTCCCACAGTAAATATGCATGAGATAGATAGTCAATAGGCAAGACAATGAGGGGAAAGGGAAATACCCCCATCACTCCTGCCCAGATCTTCAATTTTTCCCTTCCCTCCACAGCACCGACGGAAAGCAGCCATCCCCCATAGCAGACGTGGATAAGCCCTGCAGTGCTCTGTCTCTCACATCTGATGGCAGAAAGCCCATATAGAAGGAGGGGCCAGACTGCCTGTCCCATCAGGATTGGGAAGCTGGCAAGATCTACGCTAAAGCTGCTTCAGTAGAAGAGTTGCTGTTGCAGGGCCCAGCTTCTTGCAAGCAGAGCGGCACTGTGGCCGCAGGCCTGGATCCTCAGGATGACTCACCATGAAACCTGCTTGTTGAATGTAGAGAAGCATGCCTGTATAACATTGAAATGATCAGATGTCCTAAATTCAGGTAAGTGGACAATCACTATTTAATATTGTTATCCTGATGCAGAAGAAAGTTATGTCTTTGAAACACGGTAGCCATGGTCAGTAAATATTGAATAGCATACAGCAGATAATTTGAGAAAGTGCTGGATAACTTTTGAAAGGAAAAGTAACCATGGTCTACATTGTGACGGATTTTTAACAGCTAAAAAAATAAAAGCGCAGTTATGATCTACATTATGGCTGAGTTTTAACAACTAAAACAAAGTAAAAAGGTCTGGTCCCCACAGGGGGCACAATGATTTTATAAATGTTGCCAAAGCAGAACTTTTAAACCTCCTGATAAAAATAAGATTTTAAAGTGAAACTGGCTCTATTCGGTTCTTAATAAATAAAAAAAGGACTATGACGCTCCCTATTTCAGTGATCGTAATTGCTCACCCTTGAAAAACCTCATACCATCCAAAAAAGAAAGAAAAAGAATTTAGCTTAATGACATGGCTTGTTTAAGAATTAAGCACGGATGAGAACTTGAAAGCTAAAATCCTCTTTTGAATTCACAGAGCAGCTGCAGCGCAGTGTGTGTGTGTGTAGTGTGGGGTTTGCTGTGTCATTTGCAAAAACACCTCTTTTTGAGCATGGTGAGATGGCTGTTCTCTCCTGTAATGCGGTTTAATTGAAATTCTAGGCTTGTTAAATCCTAAGCCTTTACCGATCAGCACATGCCAGCTGTGCAAAATTGGACTAAATTGTGTTGTGTTGATGTGAAAGTGAACTGTCCACTGGCATGTGAAGTTTGCGGATAGCACTATAGCTGGATCTCAACCAGGATCACAAGTGAATTCTGTCAGGGGAAAAAGGTTGAAACTATAATTTAGCTACAGATTTATTTACATAATGCTGGCAAACGAGCAAAATAAGCATGGAAAACAAAAACAGCTGGAAACTGGTATGGAGCTTTACGAAAACAGATGGTCACTGCGACTATTCTTTTCTAGGGAGATGGTATGGTGTGACTAGAAGACAAGTCATGGACCCAGGACTTTAATTAGACTTCCTTGGCTTATAGGAGGTAATTTTCTGGGACATCACATAGTTTTAGGCACCAAGACCATGCCTAAAAGGGACAAAGTTAGTCATTCGGCACATATGAGGCCATATACGCGCATAAATGACCTCTTATAAACGAGTGCCCCACGCAAACGTGCACACAGGGCCATACCGAGACTGAAATGCGCCCTGTGTGACTTGCACATCTGGCGCGCGCCCCCCTCCCGCACCTCCATTTAGACACTTTTTGGGGGTGCTGGAGGGGGGGGGGCGCACGCCCGATCTGCAAGTTGCCGGCACGCTAAGCAGGTCTGGTCCCTCCCGGAGAGACCAGACCTGCTTAGTGTGCCGGCGCAAAGACTTAAGGGGCACATTTTGTCTCTATGCTGCTGCCTGCCACCATAAAAGTGGCGGCGGCAGGCAGCAGCAAAAACCAAAATGCGCCCTTTAAGTCTTTGCGCCCTGTGCGGCTGCACCGCTCACACAGGGCTCGGTACGGTCCTGCGTACACACATTGATTTGATGTTGTGTATTTTGCCCATAAGTGTGCACATGGGTGGAGTTTAGGTGGAACATGGACAGAGCGCGAAAGCCTTAACTTAAGGCACAATTTTTGCCACTTAGGCCAGTATTTTATAAAGAGAAGTAGGTGCCTCCTTAATAATTAACCTCATTGGCTTAGCTCTGGCATTGCACAACCTCTGACAAACCATCATTTTGTGCTCCATTGGGCTTCCAGCCATTTCCCCACCATCAGCAATTATCTGGACATTGCAGTGACAGTCCTGCATACTACTACTACTACTAAGCATTTGTATAATGCTACAAGTCGTACGCAGCGCTGCACAGACATGTAAGAGACAGTCCCTGTTCATCAGAGCTTACAATCAAGTCAAGACAGACAACACAGAAGGTGTAGGCAGGGATAAACAAGGGGGACAGAAAAAGAAAAAGGAGATCAGGTGAGTCAAGATCCAAAAGCAGCAGCGAAGAGGTGAGTTTTTAGCCTGGATTTGAAGAGGGTTAGAGAAGGTGCCTGGCGCATAGACACAGGTAGTTTTTTTCCAGGCGTAAGGTGCAGCATGGTGAAAGGAGAGAAGTCTGGAAACAGGAAGAAGTACAGAGTTATCCACAGAAACTGAGAAAGAAGGAAAGGTGGGGGGAGGTTTTGGGGGAAAGTTAAGAAGTTCAGTCTTGGCCATGTTCAATTTCAAGCAGCAGTGAGACATCTAGGCAGCAATATCAGAAAGGCAGGCAGAGATCCGGGTCTGGGTTGCCGGAGAGATTTCAGGCGTAGAGAGGTAGATCTGGGAGTCATTGGCATACAGATGGTACTGAAAGCCATGGGAAGAGATGAGCGCACCAAGGGACTGGGTATAGAGAGAGAAAAGGAGCGGACCCAAGACAGATCCTTGGGGTACACCAACTGGGAGCGGGATAGCAGAGGAGGAGGAGCCACCAGAATACACACTGAAAGAGCGATGGGAGAGAGCACATACTCTGCCAGAACCTGGTATGGATGGACCCCAAGTCTGACTACAAGATGTTGCCATTATGTAGTGGATGACACTCCCTCAGAGACTGTGATTGTAGCCTCTGCTGCATCCAAGGCTAGTGGTGGGCTAATCAACACCCTATGTGAAAACTGATAATGACGCCCCATACTACCTTTATGTCAACCTATAAAAACTCTACAGCTCACTATTCAAATATTATTAATTGTATTTATTTAAAATACCCATCTATCAATACATTTCTAAGTGGTTAACAAATAAACATACATATGATTAGCCCTGAACCATTCTGGTTAGGGGCTCCCCCTCTATCCTAAGCTTAATTTACGGTACCCAATACTTCTAATAATCTTTTTATCCACTGCTATCCCCCTATATAATCCTCCAAGTTTAATGACTTTACTTTGTACTTTGCATAGTTATTGTTATACTGCAAACTGCTTTGCATACATGATAAGGTGGAATAAAAAAACAACAACACATTAAATAAATAAATAAAATAATCAACACACTATCAAAACAAAAAAAAGTTACAATAAAAGCACAAGAAACATCAAGGTGAAAAAGAATATGCCTTCACCACCTTACGAAAGTCCAGATAATCATGAATAAGATGAATTGTAGGAGGAAAATATTCCATAGTTTTGGCCCTACAAATGAAAAAAACACAAGCACATGTGGATTCAAAGTGGACCTCAGTAACCAACGGTAGACTTAAAAATTCTACATCACTGATCGCAAAGTGCAGGCTGTTACATAACATGTATATTCAGTACTACTATGCACAGAAGCGGCGGTGCTGAATACACATATTTAGCAGTGATAGCCATAAGAACATAAGAACATAAGATATGCCATACTGGGTCAGACCAAGGTCCATCAAGCCCAGTATTCTGTTTCCAACAGTGGCCAATCTAAGTCATATGTACCTAGCAGTTTCCCTAAGAGACACAAGTTCCACAATGCTTGTACTGGGTCAAGCATTGATATCTTCGGTCACTTCTTAATAATGGTTGATGGACCTTTCCTCCAGGAACTTGTCCAAACCTTTTTTAAACCCAGCTACACTAACAGCCTTTACTACATCCTCCGGTAACAAATTCCAGAGTTTGATTACACGTTGAGTGAAAAAATATTTTCTTTTATTAGTCTTAAATAGTTTACCCTGTAGCTTCATTGCATGTCCCCTAGTCTTTCTATATTCTGATAAGGTAAACAATCGATCTACGTTTACCCGTTCCACTCTGTTCATTAATTTATAGACTTCTATCATATCTCCCCTCAGTCGTCTCTTTTCCAGGTTAAAGAGCCCTAACCTTTTTAGCCTTTCTTCATAGGAGTATCCTTCCATCCCCTTTACCATTTTGGTGGCTCTTCTCTGTACCTTTTCTAAAATTGCTATATCCTTTTTAAGATACGGCGACCAGAATTGCACACAATATTCAAGGTGCGGTCTCACCATGGAACGATATAGAGGCATTATAATATCTTTTGTTTTATTTTCCATTCCTTTCCTTATCATACCTAGCATTCTATTTGCTCTCTTGGCCGCCGCTGCACACTGGGCCGAGGGTTTTAACATGGTATCCACAATGACACCTAAATCTTTTTCCTGGGTGGTGGTTCCTAATGTGGAACCTTGCATCGTGTAACCATAGTTTGGGTTGTTCTTCCCTAGGTGCATAACCTTGCACTTGTCCACATTAAATTTCATCTGCCATTTTGATGCCCAGTCTTCCAATTTATCAAGATCCTCTTGCAATTTTTCACAATCCTCTTGGTTTTTAACAACTTTAAATAGTTTTGTGTCATCTGCAAATTTGATAACCTCACTCGTTAGTCCACTTTCCAGGTCATTTATGAATATGTCAAAAAGCAGCGGACCCAGCACAGATCCCTGGGGTACACCACTATTCACTTTTCTCCATTGGGAAAATTGGCCATTTAGCCCTACCCTCTGCTTTCTATCTTTTAACCAGTTCCTGATCCACAATAGTACATTGTCTCCTATCCCATGACTCTTTAGTTTTGCCAAAAGTCTCTGATGAGGGACCTTGTCAAAGGCTTTCTGAAAGTCCAGATACACAATATCAACCGACTCACCTTTGTCCACCTGTTTATTCACTCCTTCAAAAAAACATAACAGATTAGTAAGACAAGATCTTCCTTGTCTAAAGCCATGTTGGCTGTCTCCCATTAGGTTGTGACTATCTACATGCTGAGTAATTTTATTCTTTATGATGGTTTCTACCATTTTTCCCGGTACTGACGTCAGGCTCACCGGTCTGTAGTTTCCCAGATCACCCCTTAACTCTATGCGATTTAAGTTGAGTAACCCTTGTGCTGGCCTAACTTTATCTGCATAGCAATACAGATCGTAGATGAAATAGCGCCAACTATCTGTAGAGTTAGGTGCAAAGCCCAAACTCTGTCCTTGCTTTACCCCAGTACCATCTAGGATAGTGCCATGGTGACAAAGCCATAAAATAACCTATATTGGGGCAGACCAAAGGTCCTTCAAGCCCAGTATCCTGTTTCCAACAGTGGCCAATCCAGGCCACAAGTACCTCAAAAGGTAGACTGATTCCATGCTGCTCGTCCCAGGGGTAAGCAGTGGATTTCCCCTTTCCATTTTAATAATGGTTTATGAATTTGTCTAAACCTCTCTTAACCCAGATACACTAACAGTTTTTACTACATCCTCCGGCAACGAATTCCAGAGTTTACAGCAGCACTATACATAAAGTGCTGCTGAAAATTCACAGATGTTACTTATCCAGATCACGGCTGCCACTATCTGATAAGTGGTTTTGAAAATTGATTCAATAAAAAACAAAAGTACAATTTCTAAAACAACTAATAAAATCCCCGTACTCATAAAAATGACAACCATAACTGTTATAACCTGTTTTTTCTTATAGCTCATGACTTTCTCTTTATCAGGTTCTTATTGACAAAGATTCATCATTAAAATTCCAGTAACTATTTACTCAGCCAATAATTTAGAGACAAACAATATAAATATTGCTTATATTTATTAAAATTTGCTTAGCTACATTTTGAAGAGCACATCAAGATGGTGTAAAAAAGAAATCGAAGTACAAAAACACTGCGGGGTCGATATTCAGCTGTGATGGTTAGCGTTTTCTTCAAACACCAGCCGCTGTGTCTGAAATTAATCTACATATTCAGTGCCGGCATCTGGATAGTGGCCGGCGCTGAATGTCACTATTACCCAATGTTGCTAATCCATGTTGGAACAAATGATACTGCCAGGTATACCTCGGAACGTATCAAAAGTGACTTCATGGCTCTGGGACAGAGGGTGAAGCAGGTAGGTGCACAGGTGGTGTTCTCTTCAATCCTCCCTGTTGAGGGTAAAGGCCAAGGCAGAGAGGCTCGCATCCTGGAGATGAATGCATGGCTGCGTGGATGGTGTCTTCGAGAGCGTTTTGGTTTCCTAGACCATGGGATGCTGTTCCAAGGGTTGCAGAGCAGAGATGGCATCCATCTGTCCAAGAAAGGTCAACGCATCTTTGGTAGTAGACTGGCTAATCTACTGAAGAGGGCTTTAAACTAGATTCGTTGGGGATGGGTGAAGAAAGCCCCCAGATAAGTGAAAGCCCCCAGGTAGGTGATACATTAAATACCTTTATGGAAATGGGTAACAGGGGTAACATATGGAAAGCAGTGTGTATTAATGCCCGTAGCATGGGAAATAAGATCCCTGAAGTTGAAGCTTTGGTGGGAGTGGCTGACTTGGATTTAGTGGCAGTTACAGAAACATGGTTCACAGAAAACCATGACTGGGATGTAACTATACCTGGCTATACTTTATTCAGAAAGGACAGGGTAGGAAGAAGGGGAGAAGGAGTGGCACTATATGTAAAAACTACTATTAAAGCTTTGGAATTACAGAGCTTAAAAGGGAGAGAGGAGGCATTGTGGGTTAAACTAGAAAGAGGGAAAGAGAAATCTATTTGCATTGGTGTGATATACAGACCTCCCTCACAAGAGGAAGAGGTGGACAGAGAGTTAATTGAAGACATTCGCAGCATTGCTAGGAAAGGGGAAGTGCTACTGCTAGGAGATTTCAATATGCCAGATGTTGATTGGCACATTCCTGCTGCAGTATCATCTAGAAGTAAGGAGATCCTGGATTCTCTACAGGGAGAACTATTCAGGCAATTGGTAACAGACCCCACACGTGAAGGGGCCATACTGGACTTGGTGCTTACCAATGGTGAAAGTGTTTCTGATGTTGTAGTGGGAGATCATTTTGCATCCAGTGATCACCAGATGGTGTGGTTCAGTATTAGGACTAGGGCTGTTAGAATCCATTCCAAGGTGAAGATCTTAGACTTTAGGAAGACTAACTTTGCGAAGATGGGCCAATACCTCAGGGAGTCGTTAGTGGGATGGGAACAGCTGGGGGATGTAGAAAAACAGTGGGCAAAACTGAAAGGGGGTATTTTAAAAGCAACCAACCTTTTTGTTAAAATGGTAAATAAAGGCAAAAGGAACAGGAGACCGCTATGGTTTTCGAAGGAAGTAGCTGAAAAAGTGAAGAAAAAGAGGAAGGCCTTCATGAAATACAAGAGATCACAGAGAGAGGAAGACAGGCATCTGTATTTGGAAAAACTTAGAGAAGCTAGCAAAGTAGTCAAGAAGGCAAAGATTCAAAAGGAGGAGGAAATAGCCAATGCAATAAAATGGGGGGATAAGACATTTTTCAGATATATTAGTGAGAAGAGGAAGGGCAAAAGTGGTATTGTCAGACTCAAGGGTGCAGGGGGGGAATATGTAGAAGCTGATAAGGATAAAGTGGAATTGCTTAACAAATATTTTTGTTCTGTGTTCACAGATGAAGAACCAGGAGCAGGACCTCAGAAAACACCCACAAATAAGAACAGAAGCGAGGGACATCTTGAACAATTTTCAGAAGACTGTGTTCGTGAGAAACTAGCTCAACTTAAAGTAGACAAAGCGATGGGACCGGATGGGATACACCCTAGAATACTGAGGGAACTTGGGGACGTTCTAGCAACTCCACTGACTGACCTTTTCAATGCCTCGTTGGAGTCGGGAGTGGTGCCAAAGGACTGGAGAGAGGCTCATGTGGTGCCTTTACACAAAAGCGGAAGTAAGGATGTGGTTGAAAACTACAGGCCGGTTAGTTTAACTTCGGTGGTGAGTAAATTATTGGAAACACTGCTGAAAGAGAAAATAGTGAGGTTTCTGGAGTCCGGCAGATTACAGGATCCGAGGCAGCATGGATTCACCAGAGGCAGGTCTTGTCAGACAAATCTGATTGATTTCTTTGACTGGGTGACCAGGGAGTTGGACCGAGGGAGAGCTCTAGATGTGGTGTATTTAGATTTCAGTAAAGCCTTTGACACTGTTCCTCACAGGCGACTTATAAACAAACTGAGCACCCTAGGGATGGACCCTAAAGTTACTGCTTGGGTTAGAAATTGGTTGGGTGGGAGGCGACAAAGAGTACAAGTAAATGGAGCTCACTCTGAGGAGAAGGATGTTACCAGTGGTATGCCCCAGGGATCTGTCCTTGGTCCGATTCTTTTTAACATCTTTGTTAGTAATATAGCGGAAGGGCTGTCGGGTACGGTTTGCCTCTTTGCGGATGATACCAAAATCTGCAATAGAGTAGACACCCAGGAAGGTGTAGATAACATGAGGAGGGATCTAGCTAAGCTTGAAGAATGGTCTAGAATTTGGCAGCTGGGATTTAATGTTAAAAAATGTAAGGTCATGCATTTGGGCTGCAGCAATCCAAGGGAGCAATACAGTATAGGAGGTGAAGTACTTTTGTCCACTAAAGAAGAGCGGGACCAAGGCGTGGTTGTGTCTGATGATCTTGAAGTAGCTAAACAGGTAGAAAAGGCGACGGCAAAAGCTAGAAGGATGCTTGGGTGCATACGGAGAGGAATGGCTAGCAGAAAAAAGGAGGTGATAATGCCTCTGTATAAGTCTTTGGTGCGACCTCATTTGGAGTATGGTGTGTAATTCTGGAGACCGCACCTTCAAAAGGATGTGAACAGAATGGAGTCGGTGCAGAGGGTTGCTACTAAAATGATTAATGGGCTTCATTATAAAGCATATGAGGACAGACTTAAGGATCTTAATATGTACACCTTAGAGGAAAGGCGGGATAGAGGTGATATGATTGAGATGTTTAAATACCTCCGTGGCATAAATGTTCAGGGAGAGAGCCTCTTTCAATTGAAAGCAAGTTCTGCTACGAGGGGACATGGGATGAGGGTGAAGGGAGATAGATTCAGGAGTGATATGCGGAAATATTTCCTTACGGAAAGAGTAGTGGATCCGTGGAATAGTCTCCCAGTGGAGGTGGTAGAGATGAGGACAGTAACTGAATTCAAAAAAGCATGGGACCAACACAGAGGATCTCTAAAGGTAAAAAGTGGACTGTTGTAGTTGTTATGGAAGGACAGACTAGATGGGCCTTGTGGTCTTTTTCTGTCATCATGTTTCTATGTTTCTATATAACACTGATGGCCGGTGCTGTCTAAATGCCAACAATATTAATGGCCTCTTTTACTAAAGCCCTTTAGTTGGCTAACGGGTGTTGTGCGCATGGCTACAGGAAGTTGGGAACACTAACGTGTGATAGTATCTGCCTTTGCATGCTAAAATGCACATTACTCGGCAATCACGGGATGGATTGAGAGATGGATGGAAAGTGAATGTGGAGAGCACATTACTGCTAGAGCCAGGGCAAGTGCTGCATGCTCAGTGGTAATGTGGCTCTTAACATAGATTCTCCTCACGACTCTTCTATAGGAGTTGTTGAAACTGATGTAGCGTAGCGCACATTAGGAAGCATTAGTTGCCGGGGACATACTGAACACGCCCCTACAGCTAACATGTGGTCTTTGCCATTAATGTGTGAGATCAGCGCGTTAATGACAAATTCTTAGTGAGCTTTACTAAAAGGGGCTTTAAGCTGGATAAAGTTAAGACAGCCTTTTTGCTGTCTTATTTTTATTTGGATAGTTATGCAGTTGATGGACTGAATATCGCTGCTAACCAGATAACTCTAGGGACTGCTATCACAGACTACCCTGCGATATCCAGCTAGTGCTAAGGTGGTCTGCAATGATTTTCAGTGTTATTATCCGGATAATGCCTCTGAAAATCAAGGGATGGCCCTAGTCAGGGCAGGTCCTGCTACTAGGATAAGTGGCTATGAATATTGGCCCCTGCATTTTCAGAAATGGCCCCAATAATGGGTGCAGATCAAATTAGGAGCTTTTTCCTTCAACTCACAATACAAGAAAGGCAAATTCTGGTGTCATCTCAGTAACAGCAACACAAACTCTTTTCATTACCAGGAAATATGTGAAGTAAAAGAAAACCCTACAAAAAATGTCACTCAATCTATAAAACAAATCTGACATATTATAACTAGGGCTTCTATTCTAGCTGTTCATAAATTGTAAATTTAGGTATTTATTTTCCAGGTAATTAGCTGGTTTTTGGGATTACAAAAATCATGGGATGATATACAGCTCTTTGCAGTCAGCATTTTTTTAAAGACAGCCATCACAGGCAAAAGTAAAACCAGATATATTCAGCAGAAATGCCCAGATAGCAGCTTCCACTGAATATCCAGTTTCAGCAATAATCACCATGAGCTATCCAGATAATGGTGATATTCAGCCTCTATCCGGATAGCCAAACTGCATAAAGATAGGCCATAAAAAGAAGGCCTACCTTAATGCAGTTTCTTGTTTCATTAGTGGAATGAAAATTGGATCTATCCTGAGAAGGAGGTATAGCAGTTTTGTATTGTGAGTGTCTGAATGTCACTGAAGTCTGTTTCCCTTCTATACATTACCTTAAGTCCCTTCTCATCGGTTCCCCTCTCCACATGCCTTTCATGTCCTATTCGTCTATGTTTCCCCCTCTCTCCCTCCCCATCTCTGGGATTCCCTCTTGACCACCCTGATTGAAACCTCCACCACGTATCCAGACCTGTTGATATTAGGCAACTTCAATATTCATGTGGACCTGCCTATTTTGTCCTATGACAAGATTTTTCTATCACACCTATCGGACCTTTCCTTATCCCAACATGTCTTCTTTCCTACACATGCTGCTGGCCATATATTGGATCTACTTCTCATTACTGCTGCCTCCTGCATTCAACTTTCTGAAGGGAGGGGTGGCCTAGTGGTAAGGGCAAGTTACCAAGGGCCAGAAGTTTGAATCCTGCTAGAGGACAGCAACCTTGGGCTGGAAGGACAAGGGTTTCTAGTCCCACAGGTGCTCCTTGTGGCCTTGGGCAAGCTACTTAAACCTCCATTGCCTCAGGTACAAAAACATAGATTGTGAGCCCTTCAGGGACAAGAGAAAATATATATACAGTACCTGAATGTACACCACTTTGAATGATATATAAGCCTAGTTAAATAAATAAACTTTCTGGTCTCCAAAGTTTACCTCTCCCTTGGATGAATCACTATGGCATTCTTTTTCAGCTCTCTCATGTTATATCTCAAACTCCACTCTTAAGTATTTCCATCTTCTGATTCCTTGTTTCCATCGAATTTCAATTCCCTCTCAGTTGATGAACAAGCTTCAACCTGGAATTCCGTCCTATGTACGACCCTTGATACACTTGCACCCCTTATTTCCCGGCTCCATTCACATAATTCCCATCATCATTCTTGGTTTCATCCTGGCCTTTACATCTTTTGACATCAGTTGCGCAGAGCTGAGCGCATCTGGCATCGCCACCATACACCATCTGCTTTTGCTTCCTTTCAAAATGCACATTCCACCTATTGTTTATCCATCCTATTGGCCAAAAGGATTATTACGGTCATCTCAACACAACCACCAGCAAATCAACCTAAAAGGCTTTTCTCTGTTGTCTCCTATCTTCTTCGCCTCCCTCCTCAACCCCCCTTATGACTGCTCCCACTGCCGAGCAGCTTGCCCAGTTCTTCTTTGATAAGGTTCATCATTTGCAATGTGATTTTTCTCCCCTGGATCCCCCTTCATTCCCTTCTAATGAACATCTTAATTTCCAGGGCCCCTTCTCTTCTGTTCTTGGAAATGAGATTTCTGATGACTCCAGGCTCTTACATATTTGGTCTCGGTTTAATCCTATCACAATGACATTATATCCTCATCTAAAACCATTATATCCTCATCTAAACCTACTTGTGCTGCCCACCCAAATTCCCTCTGCCTGGGTTTCTGAGGTGCTCCTACCTCATTTCCTTTCTCTATTTAATAATAGCCCTTCCACAAGTGTTTTTTCCCTGTGTTGGAAATCTGCTATTCTTTTCCCCCTTCTGAAGAATACCACTCTTGACCCTTTCCTTCCTGCCCACTTCCGTTCTGTTTCCAATCTTCTTTTTCTTTCAAAAATTCTGGAAAAGTTGGTATTCTCTCAACTTTCGCACCACCTTGACCACACTAACTTTGTGTCCTACTCCTCCCCTAGAGATCACGTCACTCCCCTCCTTTTCCGTCTTCACTGGCTTCCCATATCCTTTTGTATTCAGTTTAAACTTCTCACACTTGTTCATAAGGTGCTTCATACCACTTCCCCGCAATATCTGGCTGACCTAATCCACTTTCATACCCCCAGACACACCCCTCGATCCTTCCATCTCAACCGCCTCACACTACCCCCCCCCCCCTTCACAGGCTCACCTTCAATCCACCCGCTCCTCAGCCTTTTTTTTCGTAGGTCCCGCTCTCTGGAACTCCCTTCCCACCGCCCTCCATCTTGAACCACATCATCCCACCTTCAAACATGCCCTGAAGACCCACCTCTTTTCCCTTGCTTTCGACCTTCCCTCCTCCCAGCCTTAGCCTCTTCCCTTGTGTTTGCTGTTCTCTACCCGCTCTCTCCTCTCTGTCCTATATTGAATTGTAATTTCCTTTTCATCTTCTGGCCTTGTGCCTTACTGTACTGAAGATTTTATTGTAAACCATTCTGTTTATCAATGAAGGGCGGTCAAGCAAATAAATAAACATAAACATAAACTTTTTGCACCCACATCAATCAGGTTTCTGGGCTGGTCACAGCACTGAAACTATTCTGTTGTCCATCCTTAATGTAACACGGGCTTCTTTAGATAAGGGTAACATTTTACTGGCTGTCTCTCTTGATCTTTCCTGTGCTTTTGATCCTGTTAATCACTCTCTTCTTTTGTCACAATTCACTTCTGCTGGTCTGGGTGCAACTGTTTTACATTGGTTTCATTCCTTCCTTACATCTCGCTCTTACTATGTTTCCTTTCAGTCTTCTTCTTCCTCCCATTTTCCTCTTTTCTGTGGGGTCCCCCAAGGCCCCTCTCCTTTGGGTCTCCCCAGGCCCTGGCTCCTCTCCTTTTTAATGTTTTTCTCACCCCTCTAGCCACTCTTATCCAGTAGCAGGGTTATTATGCATCCTGCTGCCATCCTATACTCACCTAGTATCTCCTGATCTTACCCTTATCAATACCTGTCTCTCTTTGGTATATCCTTGCTTCATTCTAACTGCCTGAAACTTAACTCTTTCAAAACATCTGCAATCTGGTTTACTAGGTCCTCCACTCCGTCTCCTGTATTCATTCACTCAATGGCTTTTCTATTCCTGTTGCTTCTTCCCTCAAATATCTTGGGGCTCTTGTAGATTTGTCCCTTACCTTCCACAATCACATCAGCACTGTCGTGAAGCATTCTTTCTTCGCACTCCATCAGGTACGTTCCATCCAATCTTTTCTTCCCTCTTCTTCAGTTACTACTCTTCTTCTGTCCCTGGTTATTTCAAGACTTGACTATTGCAACATCATCTACTTTGGTCTGTCCAACTATCAACTCAGATGACTTCAATCTGTTCAGAATACCGCTATCTGCTTACTCCTCAATGCCACCAGATATGACCACGTCTCCCCATTTCTTATCAAGTCCCACTGGCTCCCTCTGTCCTATTGTATTCAATATAAGTTACTTACCCTCATCCACAAGATTATGCACTCTAGTACTCCCACTCTCATCCTATCTTATTCTGTATGCTCCCCCCACAAGTTCTTTGCTCTATTCACGCAAATCGACTCCACCTTCCCTCACCTTCACAGGCCCATCTTGAATCCACTCTGTATTTCTCTTCTTAGGTCCTAGCTTCTAGAATTCCCTTCCCACCGATCTCCGTCTTGAATATTCTTTCCCTAAATTCAAGTCCTCTGTGCAAACCTATTTATTTCAACTTGCTCACGGCCTTCCTCCAAAGCCCATTCTGGATTCTTCTCCCCATCCCATCCCACCTTCTTTCTCTCTTCCATCTCTTTCCTGTCCTATCAGTTTTAATGGCATTCCCTTCTCCTTTCTGATTTCTTCTGTTTTTGTATTGATTTTATTTTGTACACCACTCTGATGTTAAGGGAGGTATATCAAGTTTTTAATAAACTATAAGTGCTTGAGTCACCCTTGCCTCGCTCATGGTCTGCCCCAGAACTATCTAGATAACATAAGAACATAAGATATGTCACACTGTGTCAGACCAAAGGTCCATCATGCCCAGTATCTTGTTTCCCAACAGTGGCCAATTCAGGTCGCAAATACTTGTCGGGTTCCCAAAAGGTAGGCAGATTCCATGCTGCTTGTCCCAGGGGTAAGTGGTGGATTCCCACATCCCTTTTAATAATGGTTTATGGACTTTTCCTCCAGGAACTTGTCCAAACCTCTTTTAAACTCAGCTGCATTAACAGCTTTGAATACCTCCTCCAACAACAAACCAGTTTGATAATGTTAAAGTGATTAGAAAAAATATTCAGCAGCACTATCCAAATAGTGGCTCAGATGCTGCTAACCAGATATACCCTTCTGAATATCAGGCCCTCAGTGTTTATCGGTGTTCTCTCACCACAGTTACTATTGCTGGAATTTTTTCCAGTGAAATCAGGATTCATTAATGTAGAAAAAGCACAATAACTGAGTGAACTATACAAGAGAAACTAGGAAAGAGTGAAAAACTGCCTAGGGAAGTAGGATTTTTCTGAGGTTTATCCAATAAACACATATTTTAATTTTATCCCATGGGAGCTGTTATCAGTGTTTATTGGTTAAAACCTAAAATTAGAAGCCCTAACTATAACAGTGGGACTCAACAGCAGCAACCTTACCTATGAAGAGGCAGCAGAGTACATATTACATGTGGACCTAGGAATGAGGTTCATGACCATCATGGTGTGCACAAACCTAACTCATTTGGAGGAACTGTCCCAGGACCTAGAACCCTGATACACTGGAAAAAGAGAGATCTCTTCCAGGAAATGACATTCTAGGAAACTCCATTAACTTGGTCATATAGAAACATAGACCCTCACCAAATACAGAGTGATGGACCCCAAATTAGCAATACAAATTGTTGTTGTTAAGTGCCGTCGAGTCGGAGTCGACTCATGGCGACCCTCTGGATAGCTATCCTAAATTGTGTTCGGTCTTCAGTCTGGCGGCTCATTGTTGACAGACTGGTACCCGTAGCTGCTGTTATTGTATCGATCCATCTCATTGCTGGCCTTCCTCTTTTGCGTTGACCTTCTATCTTGCCAAGCATAATGTCTTTCTCTAATGATCTCTCTCTTCGCATGATGTGTCCAAAGTATGAAAGTCGAAGTCTTGTCATCTGAGCTTCTAAAGAAAGCTTAGGTTTGATCTCCTCTAGTACCAACTGGCTTGTTTTTCGGGCAGACCATGGTATACACAGTATTCGCCGCCAGCACCATAATTCAAAGGCATCAATTTTCTTCCTATCTTTTTCACTGTCCAGCTTTCACATCCATATGATGTTATTGAAAATACCATGGCTTGAACAAGTCGAATCTTTGTATGGAGAGAGACATCTCTGCTCTTGAGAATCTTATCTAGGTCTTTCATAGCCATTCTGCCAAGAGCAATGCGTCGTCTGATTTCTTGACTGCTTGTTGCTTCTTTATTGATAGTTGATCCAAGTAGGTTAAAGTTGTTCACAATTTCAATTTCTTCCCCTTCAACGATGAACCTGTTGATTATGCCAGTTGTCATGATCTTTGTCTTCTTTACATTAAGGTGCAGGCCCATTTTGAGACTATGTTCTTTGATTGTGAGAAGCAAATGTTTCAGATCATCTTCACTTTCAGCCAGTAATGTGGTATCATCAGCATAGCGAAGGTTGTTGATGAGTCTTCCACCAATCTTCACACCTCTGTTGTCTTCATACAATCCTGCTTCTCGATGATTTGTTCTGCATATAAATTAAACAGGTAGGGGGAAAGTATGCAGCCTTGTCTTACACCTTTGCTTATTTTAAACCATTCTGTTTCTCCTTGTTCCGTTCGAACTGTTGCTTCTTGATCAATGTACAGATTGCGCAAGAGAACGATCAGGTGTTCTGTATACCCATGCTTCTTAATGTGGCCCAGAGTTTCTCATGGTTTACACAGTCAAAAGCCTTGCTATAGTCGATAAAGCACAAATAGATATCCTTTTGGTATTCTTTAGTCTTTTCAAGGATCCATCTCACATCCGCAATGATGTCTCTCGTTCCTCGCCCTTTCCTGAACCCTGCTTGCACTTCAGGTAGTTCTTGTTCCAGGTATGGTTGTAGTCTCTTTTGAATAATCTTCAGTAGAATCTTGCTGGCATGTGGGATCAGAGTGATTGTGCGATAATTTCCACAGTCAGTTGGATCACCTTTCTTTAGTATTGGTATAAACACATAAACAATGCAAATTATGTTCTCTGTAAACCTCCCTGAGAATCTGAAAGGTGGTATATAAAAAATGTTAAATAAATTAAAATAAATACTTACTAGCAAAAACTGAACAGGAAAACACAAGGAGCCAGACTGTGCGCAACTCAACACTGGAGAGATAAAATATAAATACATTTTATCCTGTACTATGCATGACACAAAAATAAAAGACACAGAGTCCCAAAGCTGATACATTCCAGTCACTAAGTAAAACGAGATGCCTTTTTAGGTGTGTTTCACTTAAGCAAAGGCACCCAGTCTGTTTGTCTGCCCATCCATCTGTACGCACCTGTTTGCACATGAGCAAACAGATGCATATAGAGTAAGGGGAATTGGGTGGTGCGGGGTAAGGGAAGGAGCAGGTGGTGAAGGACCGGATAAGCTGCAGGTAGAAAGTCAGCTTCTATCATAAATTTGGGCCCAGAATCACCGTGAAGAATGGACGGAAGTGCTAACAGGGAGAAGGTAAGGGAGTTGGGAAAGTACAAGGAAAAAGAAAAAGGGTGCCAAAGAGAGCGTGCCGGGGAGAGGGAGAGCGAGAGACTGCAAGAGGAAGAGTGGCAAGGAAGGGAGAGGAAATAGTAGAAGGGATTGGGAGGGACATGAGAGAATGGAAAGGTGAGAGAAGCCTAGACATCCACAGCCAAACTCATACCCTTACCTCCTTTATGCACACACTCTCACCCGCCAACATATACTGTCACCACGCCCCCTGCTGGTAGCTTGTTGAAGGGAGAAGGTGGACATTTTAATTATTTTGCAGAAGTAGGAAACCTTTTTGGACCAGAGGGATCATGGTCCTTGTAGTCCTTCTTCTTAAAGAAATGAGTTGTGTACGCCTTGTGTAGGGTCAAACAAAAAAGGCTTTTATTCCCCTTTAGCACTAAGGTTCGCCAAGAAACCAAAAAGTAGAATTTACCTTATTTTCAGGTTTATGCCAAAGTAATTACAGAGCAAGAAAACTGTTATGAGAGCTTCACAGTTCCTTGTAAAAATACACAGGGTTTTCAACACTGTAGTAAAACAAATAAACAAGCTCTTCTTTAGCTCAACACAGACAAATGATATTGTTAAAGCATGTTCTGGTAATTACAGCTCTGGGAGAGACTCTAGGCTTTCAGCAATACACATCGAACAGTCCATTTGTTCTTCAGTCATCAATGGCTCTGGTTCCCCAAGCTCAATCTGCATGGGTTCCAGCTCAGCCGTGCCTTCTTCTACACCTGAGCTTTCCTTGGCTGAAATAGTTTGCAGTTCAGACGTTCTCTTCCTTAGTTTCCAGCCTGGCAGTTCTGGGTTTTGCAAACAAATGGTATGTCTTGTTCCTATGCCTCTTTGTAGTGGTTTCCAAAACTTCTGCCAGCTTTCTTTCCTCTCAGTATTGCTATCTGAGTTATAAGTCTTTCTGGGACCTGGCTTCTTTGTGAAAAATAAAGTATCACTGTACCTTGGCTCCTTGAAGTCTGTGCCACTGGTATTCCCCCTACCAGGCACCCTCCTTCTGATACCGTCTTCTCTGAAGACTGTTCCTTGGAGTTCTCTGGGCTGGGCTTGTCCTCCCTGGAGCTTAGCTCTGCCACGTAAGGATTCCAAGCTCCTCTGCCTTGCAGTAAAGGAGGTTCCTCTATTGGGTCCTTTCTTCCCAGTATCCTTGGGTTCCTTTCCAGATCCTTTCTCAGAGCTTCTCTCTATGCGTAGGCCTTTCTCTAGGCATGGCTCTCTCTGCAGCCGTGGCTCTCCCTCTAGCCGTGGCTCTCTCTTGCCGTGGCTCTCTCTCTTGCCGTGGTTCTCTCCCTTGCTGAGGCTCTCTCTGCTTCCTTCCTACAGAGCCCTGCTTATAAAGCCCTTTTTCCCTTGAGTTTTCTGACCCTCTCCTCAGGTGCCCCTGATTAGCTTCTGCTTCATCAGCACCTGGGTGTGTCAGCTCAGCATCTGCAGGCTCGTGCCTGCCCCCTCTAGCTGTCCTGCTAGGTAATTGCACCCTCTGCAAGTCAGTTGCTTTATGAAAAACAGCGTTTTTTTCTAAGTTCAAAGCTTCACTAGCTTCAGCCCTATCACAATACATACTTAAACTCACACCTATCCAGACAAAGCGCTATACGCTCCCCACATACATACCACACTGATACATGCACACACACATACACACATACCTCAACCACGACTCACACTCCCTACCCCATTCTCCTTCGTCCCACCCACATATTCACTGCTACCTACTGATGCACATTTTACCATGGTTGTTCTCCCCAGTTTTCCCATGCAGACATGCCCAAATCTGTGAATGAGGAAAGGGAAAACACACCATTGTCTAACACCGTGTGTCCTTTTCAATTTTTTCTACCTTTGTCTTGGTATTTTGTTTTTCTAATTGTAGCAGTCCTGGTCTGGGTTTTCTTTCCCCACTTTCTTCTTGTAGGTTTTCTCCTAACTCATTTTTCAGTTTTCTTTCCATTTTCTCTTTCTTTCCCTTATCTATACAAAAACATCTTTTTTTTTTCCAGATTTCTAAGATGAATAGCTTAAGGCACTTAGAGGCAGGTTTACTAAACCGCGTTAGCTGTTAATGTGGCAGACAGCACTTCCCAAGCATGCTGCTTTAACAGCTAATGCGGAGCAAATGCAGATAGCACAGAAAGTTGCTGCGCTATCTGCAAGAGGTGTCTTAGCTGCAGTTATCACATGCATCAACATGTGTGGCAACCATCGGATTTGCAGACTGTATGGGTGCAACTACGCCACCTCATTGGGTGTGTTAGCTTCATCAAAGCTGCTTTCTGACCAGGTCTCTGCATTTTCAGTGTGGTATCTGCTGGGAAAATGCTGTTTATGCCCCCAACAGATATTGTGTGTCTTTTGCAGCTAATATGGCACTATTTGCACTAATGCATCTTCTTAGCTGCAAGACCCTAACACAATTTAATAAACATGCACCATATAGACAGTATGGGGGCATTCTGAACAATGAATAGCAGAGATATACGTCCGATATGGACATACATCCCCTCTAATCGCCTGGGCCCTTATTCCCTGCCAAAAGCTGCCTGCACGTACATAGAAGACGTGCGGGGAGCTCTGGATGGGGATGGGCAGGGGGCGGCAACAGGGAGGAGAGTGGGCGGAGTGCACAACTTGGATGTACAGGGCCGATTCCGGTCATAGCCCTGAACATCCAGGTTCACTACGATAGACAGGGGAATTATTCCCCCCCTGCAGACCATATCTTGCAAAGGATGTAAAAAGAATGGAAACTGTAGGAAGGCAACCAAAATGATTTGGAGCCTGCGTCAGAAGCTTTATGAGAAGAGACTTGAAGACCTAAATATGTACACTTTGGAGGAGAAGAGGGATAGGGGAGATATGATTCAGACCTTTAAATACTTAAAGAGAAATAATGAACAAATAAACCTCTTCCAAAGACGGGGAAGCTGTAAAACTAGAGGGCATAACATAAAGCTGCAAGGGGGTGGATCCCGTGATGTGGTGAGAGCGAGCGGACGGGAAACACTCGTGCTCCGGACCCCTCACCCTCTTACCGGCATTTAACCACCGTGGCAGCCTCAAAAAGCTGTGTGTTGCTGGCGAAGACACGGGGGAGCGACGAGGAAAGACTGCAAAGCATGGTGGCATCTGTAAAAGCGAACCGCTGCGAAAAGGACTGCGCGACGGAGTCCCATAAGATGGCGGTGTCCCCTGCAGCACCTAGCTCATCGGTCTCCCCGGCGGTGGTGGAGAGATATCTGTGGCTGTAGCGGGGGCCCTATCAGCACAGTTTGAAGCGCTGAATAACAAGATGGATCTATTGCATAACTCAGTGAGCTCTCTGGGTCACCGATTGCAGGAGATGGAGGCCCGGGTGGTGCAAGCAGAGGAGAGCATGGACTCGCTGGCACATGAGGTAGGGAGAGTGCAGGCCGCGCTGAAGGCGCACGAGGCAAAACTGGATGACCTAGAAAATAGGTCCCGCCGGAACAACCTTCGTTTTTTGGTCATTCCAGAGCCTATCCCCGACAGAGATCTGAGAGCCCAGGTGGAATCTCTGGTAGCTGCTATATTGGGCAGCAGTGAACACTCTGGCCCGATTGTAATAGAGCGTGCCCACAGAGTGGAGCCTAAGCAAATCAGAGATCAATGGCCCTGTGTTGTTCTGGCAAAATTTCTGCTGTTTCAGCAGAAGGAAGCTGTATTGAGAGTGGCTAGACACCAAGGGGTGATTGTGCAGGACAATATGAAGCTGCGTATCACACAGGATTATTCGGCGGCCCTCAGCCAGCGGTGACGAGCCTACACGCCTGTCTGCCAGAAACTGGTGGATGCTAAGATCAAATTTATTGTGCAGTACCCGAATAGACTCCGTATCATCCATGAAGGAGCGAGCAAGGTGCTTGAGTCGGCGACAGAGGCATCCCAATATGTGGAGGAGCTACTAAGGTGTGAGGTCGCAGACAGCGCAGAGCCGGCTAGAACGTCGTGAAACTGGATTTCAGCAGACGTGCAGCAGATGGGACACCAGATGAGCAATGCGACAGGAATGGACAATACACAATATAAAAGACTATGTTTGTTGTGCTAGGTATGGGGGATGTGTGGAGCGGGGTTGGAGTAGTGGAAGAAGGAAGTGGCGCCCTCTCCGGCACTGTAAAATATGGGGGGAGAGAAGGTAGGGCATTGAGGGGGGTAGACTAGTACAGGGATGACCTGACCTAGGTTGCATTGCTATACTGAACGGGGGAGAGCCACCTGCATTGGAGGGGGAGTGTAGGTAGGCTCCGAGAGAGAGGGGGTTGGAAAGGCGGGGGGGGGGGGAGTGGGGGAAGCGGAAGGGGCCAAGGCACCTGAGTGGTAGGGGATGGCAGATGCGGGGATGGCCGAGTGGTAGGGGGGGGTAAGAATAAGGAGTAGAAGGGGGTGAGGGGATCCGTACACATCATTAGTGATCTTGCAATGGACGTGAGGAGGGGTGTAGGGAGCAAGAGAGGGGGAATAGAGATGCAGGGTACTGGGAATGCACAGGGAGAGGGGAGGGGGGAGGGGAGGGGAGCAGGGGGGAAAAGGGAGGGGGAGGGGAGGGGGAGCAAAGGGGAAAGGGAGGGGGGACTCGCAGTCTCATAGCAGTAAGTAGGATTAAGTTAGGGAACACACGAGGTATGGGAGCGGAAGGGCCTCAGGCTGGGGAGGCTTCTTCCTTACAAAATTTGTATGTCATGAAAATCAAACTTTATGGTAGTCTAGAAACATAGAAACATGATGACAGAAAAAGACCACATGGCCTATCTAGTCTGTCCTTCCATAACAACAACTACAATAGTCCACTTTTTACCTTTAGAGATCCTCTGTGTTGGTCCCATGCTTTTTTGAATTCAGTTACTGTCCTCATCTCTACCACCTCCACTGGGAGACTATTCCATGGATCCACTACTCTTTCTGTAAAGAAATATTTCCGCATATCACTCCTGAATCTATCTCCCTTCACCCTCATCCCATGTCCCCTCGTAGCAGAACTTGCTTTCAATTGAAAGAGGCTCTCTCCCTGAACATTTATGCCACGGAGGTATTTAAACATCTCAATCATATCACCTCTATCCCGCCTTTCCTCTAAGGTGTACATATTAAGATCCTTCAGTCTGTCCTCATATGCTTTATAATGAAGCCCATTAATCATTTTAGTAGCAACCCTCTGCACCGACTCCATCCTGTTCACATCCTTTTGAAGGTGCGGTCTCCAGAATTGCACACCATACTCCAAATGAGGTCGCACCAAAGACTTATACAGAGGCATTATCACCTCCTTTTTTCTGCTAGCCATTCCTCTCCGTATACACCCAAGCATCCTTCTAGCTTTTGCCGTCGCCTTTTCTACCTGTTTAGCTACTTTAAGATCATCAGACACAACCATGCCTAGGTCCCGCTCTTCTTTAGTGGACAAAAGTACTTCACCTCCTATACTGTATTGCTCCCTTGGATTGCTGCAGCCCGACGTGAAGATTATTTCATGGAATGTATGTGGAATAGGTAGCCCTATCAAGTGCTATAAAGTGTTACAGGCCTTAGCTAAGCAAAAATGTGATATTGCGATGCTACAAGAAACCCACCAGACTGCTGAGGAACATGCTAAATTAAAGAGAGATTGGGTGGAACAAGAGTGGGGGGCCCCGGCGAAAGGGAAGAAAGGTGGAGTGGTCATTTTGATACACAAGCGGCTAAGGTTTATTAGGGAACGTGACTATATAGACCCGGATGGCAGATATGTGTTGTTGTACAGAATGTTGGAGGGTAAGCCGGTTGTGCTGGGTAACCTTTATAGTCCGAATGTGTTAGACCAGGCACTGTATGCCTGTCTGGGCTCTCGAGTGGAACAACTGCCCGATGTTCCATTGATTCTGGCTGGAGATTTTAATGGGGTGCTGGATGTGGAGCTGGATACATCTGGAGGGGGTGGAGGGGGCGCACAGATGATGACTGCAAGGGCGTTGCAAGGCTTGCGGCGCAGACTTGGGGCGGTTGATCCTTGGCGCTTGCTGCACCCGACCGAGCGGGACTTCACTCACCAATCCCGAGCGCATGGTACAAGTGCCCACATCGATTGTGTGTTGGTCTTGGAAAGACTCTTTGCCCAAGTAGCAGATGCGCAGATTGGCCCTTCCGAGATCTCTGATCATGCCCTTATATGGGTGGAGCTGGAGTGGCATGATGCCGCCTCGCAGACACGGATTTGGCAATTTCCTGTGGATATGTATAGGGACGCGGAGTTTCTTATCTTCTTGAAGCAGAAGTGGCAAGACTTTGTGGAGTACAATGCCTGCCACCAAGATGATCCTGAGTTATTTTGGGAGATGGCGAAGGTGGTCCTGCACAGAGACATTATTGGATATGTGGCCCGTAGGCAGAAATTGATTGTGCAGCGGATTTTTAAGCTAGAGAAGCAGGTGAGTTTGGATAGAAGGCGGCAAGCATTTCATCCGTCTGCGGCAAATAGGAAGACGTTGTGGGAGACCCAAATGGTCCTCAATGAACTCCTCCATCAGAGGGCCAAGAAATCCTTTATGTATTATAAATACCAACTTTATAGGTTTGGAGATAAGCTGGGGAAGTTGCTGGCAAGATGCCTTCGGGGTAGTGGTGGTGCTCGGGCAGTGGCCACTCTGCGGGATGATCAGGGGAGACTACGAAAGGAGAACTGGGAGATTTCACAGGGGCTTTGCTCCTTCTTCCAAAGACTGTACTCAGGGAGTGAGGGCTCCCTGGCAGCCATGGAAGCCTACATGCGGGAGGTGCAGCTGCCCAGATTGGAGGCAGCCCAGAGGGCACAGTTGGACGCGCCGATTACCATCGAGGAAGTCTTTCAGGTGATCCAAAAGGCGAGTTGTTATAAGGCGCCTGGACCTGATGGATTCAGGGCGGAATTTTACAAACTTTTGGGCGACCTGATACCCCCGGCCCTGGTAGCAGTATATCATCGCAGGGTCGACCAAGGGGCATTTGCGTGGGGCAAGAATCACGCGCACATTATTTTGATACCCAAGCCTGGAAAAGACCATACACAAGCTGCGTCTTTGCTTAATTTTGATTTGAAGATATTCGCTAAGGTATTGGCGGAGCAATTGGCAAAGGTCTTGGGAGATTTTGTGCACGATTCTCAGGTGGGATTCGTGAAAGGACCATACGAAGTGCAGAATCTGCGGAAGATCTTAGCATCGTTAGAGTGGGTCCAGGAACATGGGCTGCCCTCGCTTTTGATTAGTTTTGATGCCGAAAAGGCATTTGATAGGGTGAGCTGGCCGTATTTGAAATATCATTTTCCACAGTATGGTCTCGGGACTCTCTTTTGTAAGATGGTCGAACTTTTGTATGTGCAACCCACAGCGAGTGTGCTTTGTAATGGGGTGCTGTCGGATGATTTTTGCCTAGAGAGAGGTACGAGGCAGGGGTGCCCTCTTTCCCCATTGTTGTTTGTACTGTCATTGGATCCCTTGGTGAGGAAGGTAGAGCTGGCTAAAGAAATTAGTGGGGTGTGTATTGGTCGATATAGATTTAAGATGGTCGCCTTTGCTGACGACATGTTGGTGCACTTGCTGTCCCCGCAAACATTGCTGCCTAGTCTACTAGAGGAATTCACTCGCTTTGGAAGTTTTGCAGGGCTGCGCATCAATATGGACAACTCGGAGGCATTGGATGTAGAGGGTACCCTTAGAGGGCGATGGGACAGAATCTTCCCTCTCAGGTGGGCAGAGGATTCTTTTGTATATTGTCGGCACACCTCCCTGGTGGCCAGTGGACGCCAGGGCAGGTGGGACATAAAAATTTTAATATTAAGATAGGAGAGTCTTTTAAGGGCCAAAAGGCACTTGGTCCTTGTAGTTTTTAGCTCCAATCTTTAAATAAACCATTAAAGCAGAGTGGTGGGAAAAAGAAGGCTTTTATTCCCTTTACACAGTGGTTCCAATTGTTGGGTTACAACTCAAAGTAAATGTCCTTAATTCAGGTAAGAAAGAAAACTCAGGGTTTAAAGCAAAACTGTTGAATTTCACAGGAATAGCAGTGCTTAGTCAATTAAAGAATGCTTGGTTAGCAATTCAAGCAATTCACAAGTCTGGCAAAGACTCTATGCCACCAGAAACACAGAGAGTACAATCCATTTCCTGGTCTGATAATTCTCCTGCCAGTTCCACTTGCATTGGCTCATAATCAGATATGTCTGACTCTGTATCCCTAGTTTCTTGGGAAACACCTCCAGGGGTTTTGTATATCTCTTGCAGTACTTGCCAATGTCCTTGGCCTAGCCTAGGGCGTCGGCCACATGCTGTATTAGGATTAAATGTGTTTTCTCTTCTTAGAGGTTTTATAGCAGCTTTACCAGAGTCTTTAACATTTATAGCTTTCTTCATAGGCATATATTTATCATACATTGTATTGCAGCAACAAGCAGGTAAATGGCTTTCTTCAATTGCTTGCCTCTCACAGTCAGCAGCTTGATGAAATCCTTTTCTTTGAAAGTTTGGTTTACCTTGCAGCCTTTGAACCCATTCTCCTGCTAAGCGCCTGCTTCTGCATAAGCCCAGCTCCTGGCTTTCCTGCTCAGCATGGCTTAGCTTCCCCAGTTGATTCTCCTTTGGCTTCTGCTTGCAATTAGGGCAGTGCTTTTGCCTCTTCGGGCAAACAGCTCTCTCTCTAGCTTGAGCTGGTCCCTCCTTAGGTCCTTCCTCAGCTCCTGATGAGTCACCTCTCACTCCTGGTGATCCTCTAGGTCCGGAGAAATCAGGCTTCCACTTCAACCTCTCTCTCCTCCAGTCTTCCACTATAAGTACTTTATCACTCCTGCCTTTGAGGATTGGGAGTTGGTTGTCAGTTCCTCGTGACCAGCTAGGCGTGGTCCTTCAGTCTCTCTGAATGCCCTCCTCCTCCCTCTAGCTGGTTCCTGCGAATATTGCAACTTGTGCACATCTTTTTTTCTCTGAAAAACAGCTTCTTTTTTCTCTTCTGGGCTTTCATCAGCCCTCGCTGCATTACAATATCTAGGCAATTTGTTGACTAGAGACCCGAAACAGTTATATAAGAAAAATCTGGAGCAGGTTCTACTTTAAGTACGTACGCAGCTTCAGTCGTGGATCCCCTTCCGCTCTCCCTGCTGGGTAGGGCGGCAGCGCTGGGGATGGTAATTTTGCCCTGCCTCTTGTATTGGCTGCAGACTCTCCCAATATGGTTACGGAAGCGAGACTTAAACTCTATTGACCGAGAAATAAGGTGGTTCCTGTGGAAAGGGGTGAGGGCTCGCATCCCACTGCATAGATTGCGGAGAAGGTGGAGGGAGGGGGATTGGGGTCCCAGACTTGCATCTCTATGCGCTGGCTTGCCAGGTGCGACATATTGTGGACTGGCTAGGGAGGACGGAAGTCTGAACTCCGCGGTTATTGAAAGAAGCCCTCGTGGCTCCACACACGTTGACGGGACCCTGCACCTGGAGGGCTCGAGCCTACCAAGCAGGGTGACCAGTAGTGTGCTGGTGCTGCCGGCACGGTACACTTGGCAGTACCTGAATAGAAGTTGGGGTGAACCTCCTGAAGTTTCAAGTTGGTTGCCTTTGCAGGGCAACATACGGTTTACCCCAGGGTCGGAAACGCCCACGTTTCGGATCTGGGAGCGGCTGGGAATACGAAACCTGGGGCATGTGGTGGATCAGCAAGGGAAGTGCAAACCCTTTGAGACTCTTTGTGGGGAGTATGAGCTGAGTAACCGCCATCTCTTTGCCTATGTACAACTATCCCATTATGTTGTTTCACTCCCGCGGAGAGGACATTTGGTGGAGAAATCGGCACAAATCTTGGAGTTTTTCACATTGGGAGCAGACTCCCCACCCACAATTGCAGGGTTGAAGAAATGTTTGGATGCGTATGCTCCCACGCTGGACTATTCTGGGGAAGAGAAGTGTGGGCGAGGGACCTGAGCTTGGTGGTGGAGCCGGGTTTATTTATTTTATTTAGCTGCATTTAGTTCCCTTAATAGAGCCTTGGGTAGGAACGTGGGGTTGGTAGACGGGGCTCGATGGAGGGTGATACAGTTCATGTGTATCACACGGGACCATTTCGCCCCCCGATGAGCCTTGCGGAGCCATCTCACCTCCGATGGCGGTTGCCCAAAGTGTTCTTGTCCCTTGGTGGACTTGGGTCATATGTGGTGGAGATGTCAGACAGTCCGTCAGTACTGGAGGTGGATTAGTATGTATATGAGTAGGGTACTTAATCAGCCGATCTGTTGGACAGGAGCACTTGTGGTGTTCGATCAACTTGAGCCATTCCGCCCTAAGCGAAGATGGTAGCGAATACTGGTCCGGAAAGCATGTCTGGTGGGTAAGGGCCCTTTGCTCTGCAGATGGAGAGAGCCTATGCCCCCTACTTTTTGGGAGTGGCGTAATTGTTTCCATCAGTTGATGCTCTTAGAGAGGAGAGGAGCCAGAGGAACGGTTCAGGGCTGGGCCTCCTTTCTGCTGATTTGGGAGCCATATATTCAAACTCTTAGGCCAGGCACTCTTAATGAAGTATTGCAAGTGAACTAAAGCGGGGTCTAGATGATGTGATTGAGGGCAATCTTCTCCGTGATAATTATCTCGATGTTATCACTTGGTGAGTTCCTTAGGAGAGGGGATTGGAAGGTAGGGACTGCGAGGAGGGTGGGGGTGGGGTGGGTGATGGCGGGGGGGTGGGGGGAGGGTCCTGGGGGAGGAATAAAGTAATACTAATCTGGACAGTACCATGACGCTGACCTGTTCAAGATCCCGGAGCAGAGGATAAGAAACAGCCTCGCCCGGGAAGTTATGTTCTGTATCTTTTGCAGAGTGTTGTTGTGACATGTTGTTGTGCCTTTAATAAACAGAGTTTACAAAAAAAAAAAAGCTGTAAGGGGCTAAACTGAAATGCAATATCAGGAAATACTTTTTCACTGAAAGGGTGGTGGATGCTTGGAATGCCCTCCCGATGGAAGTGGTGGGGGGCAAACACAGTGACAGAATTCAAAATGGCATGGGACAGACACAGTGGATCCCTTTACAGCAACAGGATAATATCAAAATAAACTGAACCATCTAATTCCTCAACAAGTGGGGGTGTCCTGCATGAAGCGGTGGGTTCGCCCCAGTACAGGGACATGGGGAGGGGTGGCCTGCGCATAGCGGCGGATACGCCTGCTCTTGCCGTCTTGCTGGGCAGACTGGATGGACCACACTGGTCTTTATCTGCCGTCATTTACTATGCTGCTATGATATCGGAGGGCGGCACCTTCGGGCCCCCACAACTGGGTAGGTGGCTGCAGGGGGTTCCCCGCTGCCTGATCCCGGCATCAGAAGGCCCGATCAGGGGTAGAGTGGCAGGGAACAGGCCATTTTGTGCGGTGCGGGCAATCGGGGCTCCTGCATGGAGCCGTGGTGCCATGAGAACGGGATGCCACAGCTAGCGGGGGAAGTGCCTGGATGTCCGGGGTGCTGGGGCACGGCCTGGACATCCAAGCCCTATGCTGCAATTCTGCTCCCACGGAGTCATCTAGCCCCCGCGGGAGCAGAATCGGATGCATCTCCGGGCCATCTGGATTTCTGAAGGTCCAGACGGCCCAGACATTATGAAGCATATGAGGACAGACTTAAAGATCTTAATATGTATACTTTAGAGGAAAGGAGGGATAGGGGCATTATGATAGATATATTTAAATACCTCTGTGGCACAAATGCACAGGGGGGTCTCTTTCAATTGAAGGCAAGCTCTGCTACGAGGGGACATAGCACAGGAGTGAAAGGGGATAGACTCAGGAGTAATATGCAGAAACATTTCTTCACCGAAATAGTGGTAGATGCGTGGAATAGTCTATCAGTGGAGGTGGGAGACATGAGGACAGTATCTGAATTCAAAAAAGCCTGGGACTAACACAGAGGATCTCTAAAGGTAAAAAAGGGACTATTGTAGTTGATATGGAAGGGCAGACTAGAGAGGCCATGTGGTCTTTTTCTGCGTCATGTTTCTATATTTCTGTGTTTCCACAGAAATGGCCTCTATAGCTACAACTACCAATGATCATACTCACATTTATTTATGCCTTCAGGCAATAAATAGAAATGCCAATTATTCCTTATTTTCTTAAACAAGGCATGATAAAAATAATTTTGTTTCAAGTTACCATAAACAATAAGTTGCAGTGGTATTTGCCTGAGCTGCTAAAACTCATGTTTGTATGTGTGATGCTGGGGGAGGGTGGACGCTGGATAGGATCATTTAGCAATGAAAATCAGATTTATCATGCATGAAGGGCATTTCACGGCCCTGAAGACTGTTACTTCAGAGAGTCAGAATACAGAATGTTCATTTCCGACAAGATGCTGTCTTAGCTTTCTAATTAATATTAATTGTTCACGTTTTTTTTTTTTTATCCTGTTAGGAGTTGTAATGGATGGATGGATGTCCTACAGAAAACAAAAAAAAAAAAAAAAAGATAGGATTTGGCTCAAAGTTTCCAGACACAGAAACAACCATGCTCTGAGAATTTATCCTCTTATAAAATTTGTTAAAAAGGAGATCTCTGTTCATTTAGGTTCCCATTCTTGCAACTGTAGGAAAGAGGGCTCCAAGTAGTTTCATAAATTAAGGTCGTGCAAGAGATTTAAAATCTCATACTTCTTGAGTTAACCTTGTATGGTTTTGTAACAACTGATACCGTAAATGCTGGAGAGTCATGTGAACTCGGCTACTGACAGATACACTGTCACAGGTTTGAGATCAGGGGAATCAGAACAATATACTAAAAGTTAATTAAGACCAAACCTCTAACTCGCTGATCAATAAGCAATCTTTGTCCTAATCCTTTGGAGCAAGGTTGGGGTCACTGAATGATATTTAATCGGTCTTCCTCAGACATAGGACATACTGGGAAATTCAACATTTCAATAATAAGAGAATATCTTTGAGGAACCCACTAAAGACAGGGGCTTAGATGTGTTTTGTTACTTCAGTCATCTGAATAGAATTGGCCATGTTACACACGACTAAATCAACGAGAAGCCAGAAGGAAATGCTAATGCCAGTTATAACACCTGACAATTTCAATCCTTCCAAAACACCACAATCCTAAAGGAAGGACACAAGATATATATCTATATAAAGGACCTCAGTTCAAAACCCACTGTGCATCACTTAAATTCATTGCTGGGTAATCAAGAATCAGTCCCAATGCATTTTAATATGTCCAAAATTTTCTTTTTCATTGTTCTAGAATTTGTTGTATGAAAAAGAGTTCATCTGTCAAAACAAAGAAGCAGAGATTACTTAGCTTTGTACGTTTTCATACTGCTGCCATACTGCTGCGGTTTTGCCCATTCGCTCCACACACTTAGGGGTATGTTTACTAAACTGCGTTAGTGCGATTCGCGTTAGGAGCCGCGTTAGAGACAGAAACACCAAATAAGGACATGGGCGGTACATCGTTGCCGAGAACGCGCGCTACAAGGCGCCATAAATGAACGAGCGCTACAGGGCACGTTACCGCGCGTTAATCTTAAGAAGGCGCGCAGACATACAATCACAGCAACAGAGCTGTAGCACAATGGTTACAACTGACTGATGGTACAGGGGTCATGGGTTCGATTCCCCAGTGGGCCCAATGTATAAGGCTGGCTGAGGCAGCACCCTTTACATTTAAGTAGTGATTGTTGAGGCATTTGACATGTATTTTAATTTGTGCTGCCAGCAAACACACCCTCACGGTGGCATAACCTAAGGTGCTGCATAAGGCACCCCATAAGGCACTCCATAGGGCACATTCTAAAGTGTACTCTCCGCCAAGGCACCCTATAATGTCCCCTATAGGACACCTTATAAGGCTGTGAACAAAGCCCTGGCTGGCTGTAGGACTGCACGTCACCACACAAACTGTCTGCTGTGGTTACCAGGATAGGGATAACCCACCCGTACCCATGATGCACTGCACATGCAAATCAGCAGTTGAGAGATGGGCACAAGATTGGGTATGCACCCCCACAGCACCTCGGCCAGGTAGGGGGAACAGACCGTGTGTGGTACTGCAACAGAGTAGCCACAGACAGTCATATTGTGCGGGTACTGTGCCCACCCTGAGGTTGAGGTGGGGCGCCCAGCACCAGGTCCACAGCACCATTCATGGCTGAACTATGTCATGCTGCAGGTCCCCATCAGTGTGTGATAGGTAGTTCCGTTAGACACACCTAGGATACATCTGTACCCTGCTGTATGTCTCGATCATGTCTAGTCCTTATGGGCAATGATGCACCCAGAATAGTGCATATCCTGTGTTGGTGCCATGGCTACCTGTGGGGTGTGGGGGTGTGGGTGTGGGGGGGGGGGGGTGTGTAGGGGGGGGTGTAGGGGGGGTGTGTGGGTGTGTGTGTGGGGGGGTGTGTGTGTGGGGGTGGGGGGGGTGTGTAGGGGGGGTGTAGGGGGTGTGTGTGGGGGGTGTGTGTGGGGGGGGGGGTGGGTGGTGTATGGACTCATGACCAGACCATGTACCACCACACAACCCATCCACTGGGGCTCAGGGTGGGAAACGGGATCACCCACCAATAAAACAACAGTCTACCTCCCTGCAATGGTAGCTGTAGAGGGAACCATCAACCCCAGTCCTACTGGGGAACAGACAGAGCGGTGCACAGCCGTAACACAGTAGGAAACAGACAGCAGGCCTGGAAATGGTCATCTGCCCCCCACCATTATCTGACATTCTCCAGCAACAAGCCTCCAGCCGCTGCACCCTGCAAGATGTTCCAGCAAGACACATACTAGCTGCAGACAGTCCGCCAGCTAGTCCATAGTGCATGGTCCTGGAGGAGATGCATGTACCCAGAACAGGGATGTCAGCATACACACCAAGCAGATAAGTCAGTGATTGGGCCCCAAAAGAAAACCCATATATATCACATGAGAGAAATGCTATACAGCACTATGGGGGAACCTAGCCATGCCATGGTCACTGCTCAGTCAGGGTGAGAGTGACCGCCCAGCAGGACATGCTAGGGCCACCCTTTCCGTGCAGGAGGTACCGGGCACTACAATGTCCGAGCCATTGCCCTTTGCCCTGTGCAGATGCATCCAGGCCAGGCCACCCTATCCAGGCTTTTCCCACAGTACCTTGCTCCTCATTATGCACATTGGCAGGCCAATACTGGCAACAGAGCTAGCAGTGTGGGCTGTGGAGGGTGTTGGCAGACACCACACACTGGATAGACAGACACACACTCCCTACACCTATGCCAGCATTGTGCAACTATAGAGGTGTTGGGCAGCCCAGGCCACCACACCAGTCCTGGGCACAGGGCAGGCATGGCTATGGTACGCAATACTGTTGGAGTCACTCCCCAGGTTGGTAAACACTGTCAGACACAAGACCTGTAGCACACTCCACAGACATCAGAAAGGTTGCTATGATGCAGCTCACTCAGAATATTGTACTTAACCTAGGAATTGTTATCTGCCAGTAATCATAGCAATCTCTTTAAAGATGTGTATCATATTCCCAGGTTTAGGGTGGCATTACTAAGGTATGCAAGTGCTAGTATTGGGAGATGCACGCAGAGCCCAGAATCCTGCCTCTCCAGGAGGCTTTGGATAATGGGGCCTGTGGGTGGGGGTATGTCTGCTCCTGTAGGCTGCTGCTCTACGGCAGAGGCTCCCAACTCCAGTCCTGCGGTGCCAAACACTGTTCGGGTTTTCATGCTGTCCCTCATGAATATGCATGAGATACATCTGCATAACATGGGGGTGGCGCATAGAAATGCAGCACAGGCATCTTTACCAGTGGAAGCATGGATCCGGAATGGTGTTTGGCCCTCCAGGACTGCATTTGGGAGAGTCTGCTCTAGGTAATGTGCATGTATATGGTGTCCGTGCTCTGTAGGGTAAAATGTGGGTGTCTTGGGCATGTTTACGTCATCTGCAATAAAGGTGCTGTCTGTATTAGCATGTTGTAGTAGTGGGTAAAATATGGGGACTGGGTTGGCAGGAACCACAGCTGGGACTTGAACCTGTGATCCTCTGCTTCTGAATACACTGGTTTTGTGCACTGCACCACCTTGTTGCCACAGAGTCTGTACATTCCTTGGTGATACCATGACTGTTCGTCAGACAGGGCCCGTCTGTTGCAGTACACGGCACCCACCTACACAGGGCTAGGCCACGGTCTGCTCTGGCCAGCTGCCACTGCCCCCTCCACCACCAGTATCCCTCAGCCATCATGCTCACATGTCCTTCTGCTGGTGGAACTGGTGGTGCACGGTCTCAGGCCATCCAGTGTGCAGGTATACGGCTGCCTATGGTGCGGGTTCTGGGGTAGGGGTGCCTGCATAGACGTCCACGCTCCCCCCCAGCCCTGCCTGCGAATGTTCCGTGCCCTTGGGGGTTGCTGTTGGGTACTATCCCCTGTGACACTTTGGGAAACACACTCGTACCCATGTTGGGCCTTCAGCAGTTGCTGTCTGGCTGCTCCGCTGTTTCAGCATTCGTATGGGCCACCTAGGCATCACCCTAGTCCGCACTGTGGCCCAGCTCCACCACAGCATGTGCCGCCGGCGGCCCTCTGTATCCCCTTCTCCGGCATCTGTCCAGTTGCCATCCAACATGCCCGCCCTGATTTTGCGGGACATGTGCATGCCATAGGAACCCTGTCCGATGGTGGGGAAAACCCTGAGCAGCGCTATTTCACTGTGGGCCCATTCACCTTGTATGGGGACGGAGTATAGACCCTTCCACAATTTATATCTGTTCTATGGAGCTTACTCGGGGGGGGGGGAGGGTTTGATTTTTCTCATTGATACCACTAATTGACAGCTTTGTTATTGTAAATTTACAAGTTTGTTGGGGTCATTTTCAGTGTTTCTGTGCCCTTTTGTTCTGTGCACATGTATCACACTTATCACTTTCTTTTGGTTTCCCTGCCTGGGCTGTACATTGCTGACACTGAAATGGTTTCTCTCCCCTGTAATGTGCATTTAACGGCAGGTTTTCATTCGTGTTGGAATTCAGCTCTGAAAATCAGTGCGTTAGTGTGAAGGGAGCCTCTCCCCGCCCACTCTCTGCCCATTGAGCCCTTCTCTCTGCCCTCTCTCCACCTTCTGCGGTGTTTTACCGCGCCGCAGGGCATTACGTTCGTTAACGTTACATAACGCGCGTTATTCACGATTACTGCAGTTTAGTAAACATACCCCTTAGTTATCAAATTCAAATGACTGCTCTTCCAAAGCAGCAGAGAAAGAGTTTAAAATTCATTCAAATTAAGGGAGCTAGGTACTAAACTATAGTAAAATATTGCATTTTACTGAAGCCTCATTTACCATAGACCTCACTAACCTGTGTTAACTCAATATTGCAGGTTAGTAACTCCCACAATAATTGAATTAATGTAGCTTGCGAGCAACCTTGCAAACTGTTATCTTGCCTGCCTATAGCATTGGTTGCTAACGCATGACCCGATGCCCTGGAGAACCTTTTTAAAAAGGCAGATGCGAAAGGTATTTGGAGCATAACACTACAGCAAATATCCAACTCCACCCCTGAGGGTGCCCACACCTCTTTCAGTCAAGATCCTTCCACCAGACAAGCCCACTAAGACTCCCCTGGGATTCCTTGTTTATGTTTGTGTTTGTTTATGTTTATTAAAAGGCTTTCTATACTGCCTATTGCTTAATAGTTCCTAAGCGGTTTACAGTACTAATATTTAAAAAAAAAATGAAAGGAAATCCAATTTAAACAGAAAAGAATAAAAACATAAATTGACAAAACAAAATAAAAGACATCACCAACATGCAAGATCGCTAATCCAACCCTACTCCTAAATCAGTCTGTGTACCCCAGGAAGACCCTTTCAAAAAGATGAGTTTTGAGAAGAACCTTAAACTGTTTATAAGCAGAGTCTCTCCTGATGCAGACAGATAAGGAGTTCCATAGTGAAGGTGCCAAAATGTAAAAAGCCAAATGACGTGATGCCTCCATTAGTGCTTTTGAGACTGTGGGAATAATGAGTAAATTACCGTTCTGTGATTGTAGGGAACATAATGGGCTGTAAGGAATCAAGAGAGTGGATAAGTAGATGGGAAGAGATCAAAATACTAACACTTGCACATAACGCATCCTATTCTGAAGTGAAAGCGATGTGGTTGTGGTAATCAGTGATGCTGGAAAAAAACAGGAACATGATTGCATCTGGATGTGTTAGTTAAAAAATGAATGGTGGGATTTCAGACCAGTTGAAGATTTTTTAAATTGTCAAGATAGAGCCCACAGTATATGGGACTGCAATAATCAAGACATGATGTAGCAAACTCTTGGAAGAGAGTGTGTAGGGATTGGAATGAAATAAATGGCTTGATAGAACATATACAAAAAAGTGCCCCATCAGTCAAAGCTGTGTGAACATCGAAGGATAATTGTGAATCAAATGTAACAGAAGATGTGTTAATCAGTTGACCAGTGGAATGGAAATATCTTGGAGTGATGGGCTAACTGACAGCAGATGAGATCCTCTACTTAACCTTAATGCCTTGGACTTTGCATGGTTAAGCTGAAGATGAAGAGATTAACCAAACTGCCACAGCATCCAAACAGGTGTTCAAGAAGGAACGATAAGGAGTCAAGGCTGTGTCTACATAGTGTCTAGGAGCTAGGCAGATTTGGCAGTTTGATCCCTAGCAGTAGTACCGCGAGACTATGGCTGGGGTCAGCCAGCACGATTTTGAACCTGGCACTGCACAGGGCAGAAATGACTGCGTAATGTTTCTACCTCAGTGCCTAGACACCACGGAACACCCGAACACCCTAGTAGGTCCCAGGGAGGTCTTAAGGGGTTTACGGGGCTTGACTGGTAGAGGTGTGGGATGCTTTTGGGAACAGAGGGCTTCATTTGAGAGTGGGGCATATCCGGGGGGGGGGGGGGGAGTTAGGGGTGTTTGCCAGGCTTTATGCACCAAATACCTTTGTACCAGCCCCTTTAAGAAAGCTCCAGGGAGGAAAAATAGCATAGTTCCAAAGCTAGCGTTATTTTTCCACGAATAGTGCAGCTTGTGAAGTTCACGTTATTCAATCTGCGTAATAAAATGAGATGCTTTGCATGAATCTGCATGCTTTCCATCTCATTATTATTATTATGTAACATGCTGATATTTAACATGTGTTAAGAGGCAAATATGTATTGTTCTTTTAACGCACCCAGTCAAAAATACGTGGTTTTAACTGGGTGTCTTCTGAGCGACGTGGGGTGGTGCTCCTTTGGTGGACTTGTTCTTTTAATGAACATTATTAACTACCCTCCCTAACTCAGAGAGAGAGTTTACCATTTTCACTTGTATTGTCTACAGGCTAACTATTATTGCTATTATTGTACAAATACCAGTTGTTAAATTGGTAGTTTAGCGTAGCATTATTCCTTGTTTTTTCCCAAACTTATAACCTCTGACAGAAAATTCATTAGATCTTCATTGCCTGTTTCTGGCGCAGAGCTGAAGCTTATACCACCAGCACTTACGTATATAACCTTTGGCAGCAGAAGTTCCTATATGGTCAAAGTTATGTGGTCCCAATTAGGGTGGAATCTTGGGCATTTGGGGTTAAACATGACATGGAGAGCAGTCAAATTCAGTAACCGCCATTCTCCATCTATCTGTTGCCTCTAAACAACAGGAGTATTGGTTTTAAGTTATGCATTAGCTGTCCCGCTGACTATTCACCTCAGCATGGATCTCAAGCAATCTCAAGACAATGCCTAAGTATGTTCCATTAGTTTTAAGCACAATATGTAATAGATCACAGAGATCCAGCATCGTCGTATGCAAGGAGAGGTGAACTGACACCCAAGAACAAGAGACTGATAATTGCTACCCAGGATAGTTGATTATGGATGAAACGGCTCACAGTAAATAGAGAAAAATCTGGTAGATTCTGTAAGGAAGAGCTGCAAGT
Source organism: Ichthyophis bannanicus (assembly GCA_033557465.1). NCBI lineage: Eukaryota > Metazoa > Chordata > Amphibia > Gymnophiona > Ichthyophiidae > Ichthyophis > Ichthyophis bannanicus. The sequence goes on along the minus strand of CM066040.1, from coordinate 281,109,663 downwards.
AGTTGCTTATCTTCCAGTTGTCTGCAAAGTTCAGATGCAGAAATTTCTATACAGAAAGGTATAAGCTGGCGTGTCTCATTTACATTTTGTAAACATTATAACACTACTGTACTGGAAAAGGTTAGGGCTCTTCAGTCTGGAAAAGAGACAGCTGAGCGGAAATAGGATAGAGGTCTATAATGAATTGAGTGAAACAGATAAACGTAGATTGATTTGTTTACTTCTTTAAAAATTAGAGAGATGAAGGGACAGGCAATGAAACTACCATGTAGCACATTTAAGAATAACTGCAAAAAATATGTTTTCACCCAACATGTAATCAAACTCTGGAATTCGTTACCGGAGGATGTAGTAAAAGCTGTTAGTGCAGCTGGGCTTAAAAGAGGTTTGGACAGATTCCTTGAAGAAAGTCCAAAAACTATTATTAAACTGGATTGGGAAAATCCACTACTTATCCCTGGGGTTCGCAGCATGGAATCTGTTTACATTTTGGGAATCTGTCAGGTACTTGTAACTTGGATTGGCCGCTGTTGGAAACAGCATACTGGGCTTGATGGACCTTTGGACTGCCCCAGTATGGCAGATCTTACATTCCTAAAGGCAATTGGATCATAATCCAAAGAAAATTATAGAGAATGAAGCAGTTATGATCACCCGGGCCATTCCCGTTCCAACCGATACGAATCTGGATGCAAGGAAACCAGACACAGTGGTAAAGGGGAACACCAGAGGGGAAATGATTACAGAGGCGTCAATGTCAAGGGATAATTCTGTAAATCGTGTGGAGAGGAAGAAGATCCAAGCAATGCAGTCAGAGACCAAGAAGTAAGGCAGAAAAATACAGAAATATTTTCCATCGTATTGGAAGCCACAGGACTCATTAAAAGCAAGTTCCATGCACATTTTGGTAGATTGCCAGTACCACTAGTGCATCTTATGAACTCTAGAAAAAGGCTGCCTTTGGCATGATGCAAGTATGATGGTGGAGTATTAGCAGCAAATTTGAGGGACTGAGATCATACTTCATGCACCCTGGCTTAGGAGTGAGGTACATGGATGCACAAAATTAATCCATTTGAAGACATTGCTCCCAGGACAATGCATTGAAAAAATGATGTACTCAGATACCCACCCTCTGATTTTATATTAGTAGTTTATAAGCAAATGCAAAATCCTTAAACCAATCCATTTATATATATGGTCAACATCTGTGATTACCTTAGGCCAGATTTTAGTGCTCCTCTTTTCTCCAGTTCATGCACAACGAGCCTTTCCGCTCCCTGATAGATTTTCTGTTAGAATAACAGAATGGCTGTAGGCTGTCAAAATACTTGCACATAATTCACACGTCCTCGTTTAAATGTAAGGCATTCATTTCAGTTGAGAAATTACAGCGCCGCCCCAAACCAGCATTACAAGCATTCCCCTGGTTCCGAACTCTCTTATCTAATTCTAGCCACTTGATCATAGTCCAAAGATCATTCGGTGCTCAACACTTGAAGGTAAAAGAGAACAATCCATCAGGTGAAATTACAGTATTTGCATTCAGTTGGTCAAATTTAGAAGGCTGCCATGTGCAATTGATGTCTGGTTCTATTCCACCATTCACCAAACCCGAGGATGCTTACAGATCTCATCACAAATATTTAGCATTTTTGAATCAGGTAAAATCTTGCTATTAATAGCAAACCGACACAAGTTTTTACTTTGAAATAATTTTTATTTCATATTATTTCTACTGGCAAACATTAGGGTGAGGTATGAAAGCAAACGCTGGAAGTATAGCTTCATGCATTGACCAAGTGGAAAGGAAGCACTGCTGTATATCTGAACACCAGAAATTACAATTTGTTATAAGGAAACCAATAAAGCAGCTGTAGAGAGATGATACTTTTTATCAGACTAAGGAATTACAGGCCAAACCTAAGCATCGTTCCTCCTGCTCCTTTGGACGTCTAGTTCGATTGACCTCTACTGGGCTACAGCTACAAAAGCTTCTATCTGCAACTACCTGTGGGTGTGCCCCTTATTTTATAGTCCCTCTCTCTAATTGGACCATCTGGGGGTAACATGCCCATTCTCCTTCTTCTGACTTTGGGCAAGTCGCTTCAGTCTTCCTTGGCCCAGGCATAATTTAGATTGTAAACTCTCTGGGAAGGGACCTATCAATCATATCTGAATATATAACTGACCCTGGGATCAGATTTGGAAAAGGCAAGTAATTAAATCTAAGCTCCAAGAGAAAGAGAAGGACTCACAGATATAGATATTAGATTAACACTGATTTATATAATAAGAAGAGGGTATACTCGGTGTCACTAAGGGGCCAGATTGTTTACTTTTACTGCCTAAAAGATAAAGGATAAGACTCATACTTTATCTCAGTCCCAGAGGCTAAGGGGTAGATTCCAAACCATGTTTAGTAGGGATGAACATCCAGTGTGGACGTCCATTCCCACTAAATATCTGGGACTGTATCCCCTGCCCAAAGCTCCCCACACTTACATAGAAGATGTATGGGGAGCTCTGGACAGGGGCGGCGACGGGAAGGATAGTGGGTGGGCCAGGGGCAGGGACCTCAACTTGGATGTACAGGCTCTGGTCATGGACCTGTAAGTCTGGATCCACCAAGATAGATGGGGGACTTATTCCATCTTGGAAGTGGAATAAGTCCACCTGGACATCAGGAGATGCAGCGCTGGGACATGAAGGAAAGGTGAGGTGGTGGCAAGGGATTCCCCACAGCCTGACCCTGGCCATGGAAGGCCCGTCAGGGGTCGGGCTGAAAGGAAAGAAGGGTTTGGCAGGCAGCCAGTGATTGTGGCTCCTGCATGGGGCTGTGGTGGCATGGCAGCGGGACACCATGCCACTGCCACTCAATGCAGGAGCCTGGCTGAGTTAGCTGGGTATTGTGCCAGATGTCCGGAAGCCCATAATCGTGACTTGGCCTGAACATCCAGGCTGGACCTGAACGCCCAGGCCAGTTGCACCTGATTTTCTCCCGCAGGGACTTCTAGCCCCTGTGGGATCAGAATCGGGTGCAAATCCTGGCCATCCTGATTCTGAACGCCCGGATGGGCCCGGCACGTACAGCACAAAATTGGCCTCTAAGCTTACCTCTCCCCAAAAGAATTTATCATGGGGGTGAGAAAACAGAGCATAACCAACAGATAAGGGCTTATGTGGCCTTTTACTAAAGGCTGCTAACAGGTTAGCGCACGTTTTAACTTGCAGTAACGGGCAGTCCTATAGGCACTCCTTGTGGTCTTGGGCAAGCCACTTAACCCTCCATTGCCCATGTTCCCTGTAAGTATTAGCGTATGTGTGTCATATCCCCTCGTGTTAAATGTATCTCCCAATTGACCGCTTTGACCCGGTGAAAAGCGGGATATAAATACAGCTAAATAAATAAAATAAACACGCATATATGCCAGCTATTGGCCACTAAAACAAATGTTAAGTAGCTATTGTGCACTAAGGAGGAAAGTGGGTGGGTAGGGAAGGAATGTGGATGTGGAAAGTACATTGCTTTTAGCACGAGGGCAACTGCCACATGCTCAGTGGCATTGTGGGAATTGCTGCAAGTGCACATAACGATACCTCTGAGCATCATTAAGTGCAGTCACATTAAGTGGGCTGCGTGTTCTGGTATGTGATTGTGCGCTAACTCCTGGGAACTTTCTGGCCATGCCCCTGACAGGTAGCACGTGACCACTGCACAGACCACTAATCACTGGGTAAGTGCAAACCTACAGTAAAAGGATCCCTTAGTGCAGTACTGAGTGTGGCTCCTACGTACAAGGAACGGATTTGCACATGTCATTTTTAGGCAGCTGAAAATCCACTGACGCACACTGGAGTCATTTCCACATGGAACTCCCTAGTCTTACTGAAGCCCCAACTAAGCTTTGGAAACTTTATCTTCTCATGGTTGACCGCAGCCGACAGCCTTACTCCTGCCAGAGGAAAACTGCCAGTGTCACTATTTTTTAAGAAAAATGTACAGTATTTGTAAACATAATGAAAGGATATTACTGTTTTCTTTTAAACATTTTCAGGAAATCTCCCCACCTATTTTCACTCCTCAAACAGTCCGCCCCTTCTCTATATTTGTCCTGTTACCCACACTAGGAGATGGATCAGTTTTACACAGGCTAACACATGTTGATCCATATAAAAGATTTTGGATATTTCTCATATATTAAGAGGTATGTTTACTACAGTGTGCTAATGATTAGCACTGTAGCAACTGTTAATGTGGCCCCTGGTAAAATTCCCATGATAACTGCTTTGAGCACAACTGGTTACAAGTGAGGTGGGGGTGGGGTTGGGGCAGAGAGTGGGCGGGTCAGCCATTGGGGTGGGGCAGAGAGTGGGAGTGTCAGCCATTGGGGTGGGACAGAGAGTGGGAGTGTCAGACATTGGGGTGGGGCAGAGAGTGGGCGGGTCAGCCAGTGACAGCTAGCATGAAGGATTGATCAACTCAAGAGGTGGTGTTACGTGCAACTGCACTAGCAGCAGTCCGGTAGCATGGCCACTCCCCATGATAAAAATGATGTGATGGTCCCAATTCTCTTGACCCGTCTCCCCCCTCCCACAGCACAATCTACCTCCCATACTTTAATCCCCCCTTGTACAACCCCTCTTAGCAAAGTCCTTCCTTCAGCACCCCTTCACCCAGAAAGCAACTAAGGCTATCCCTGACTACAAACTGGGGCCCTCAAATATCGACGCCCACCCTCCTATCCCCCCCCCCCTCAGGACTTATCCATGGGGTCCCTTGTAGTCTTAGTGGAAATCAGGGCAGGAGTGGAGAGAGATTGCCCCAGCCCTGATTTTCACTAAGACCACCCGGGAGCTCAAACGTAAGTCGAAGAAGGTGCAAGGGTAGGGGTTAGTTCTTGAGAGGAGAGATTGGTGTTGAAAGAACTGAAATATGAGATTGCAAACCTGCTATTAATAATCTGTGAACTATCATTAAAATCATCTTTAATACCTGAAGATTGGAGGATCGCCAATGTAACACCAATTCTTAAAAAGGGTTCCAGGGGTGATCCGGGAAACTACCGACCGGTGAGCCTCACGTCAGTACCAGGAAAAATGGTAGAAACCATCATAAAGAATAAAATTACTCAGCATGTAGATAATCATAGCCTAATGGGAGACAGCCAACATGGCTTTAGACAAGGAAGATCTTGTCTTATTAAACTGTTATGTTTTTTTGAAGGTGTGAATAAACAGATGGTCAAAGGTAAGTCGGTTGATATAGTGTATCTGGACTTTCAGAAAGCCTTTGACAAGGTCCCTCATCAGAGACTTTTGGCAAAACTAAAGAGTCATGGGATAGGAGGCAGTGTACTACTGTGGATCAGGAACTGGTTAAAAGACAGAAAGCAGAGGGTTGGGCTAAATGGCCAATTTTCCCAATGGAGAAAGGTGAATAGTGGTGTACCCCAGGGATCTGTGCTGGGTCTGCTGCTTTTTGACATATTCATAAATGACCTGGAAAGTGGAATAACGAGTGAGGTTATCAAATTTGCAGATAACACAAAACTATTTAAAGTTGTTAAAACCCAACAGTATTGTGGAAAATTGCAAGAGGATCTTGATAAATTGGAAGACTGGGCATCAAAATGGCAGATGAAATTTAATGTGGACAAGTGCAAAGTTATGCACCTAGTGAAGAACAACCCAAACTATGGTTACACGATGTAAGGTTCCACATTAGGAACCACCACCCAGGAAAAAGATTTAGGCGTCATTGTGGATAACATGTTAAAACCCTCGGCCCAGTGTGCAGCGGCGGCCAAGAGAGCAAATAGAATGCTAGGTATCATAAGGAAAGGAATGGAAAATAAAACAAAAGATATTATAATGCCTCCATATCGTTCCATGGTGAGACCGCACCCTGAATATTGTGTGCAATTCTGGTTGCCGTATCTTAAAAAGGATATAGTGTTATTAGAAAAGGTTCAGAGAAGAGCCACCAAAATGGTAAAGAGGATGGAAGGATACTCCTATGAAGAAAGGATAAAAAGGTTAGGACTCTTTAACCTGGAAAAGAGACGGCTGAGGGGAGATATGATAGAAGTCTATAAATTAATGAACGGAGTGGAACGGGTAAACGTAGATCGATTGTTTACATTATCAGAATATAGAAAGACTAGGGGACATGCAATGAAGCTACAGGGTAAACTATTTAAGACTAATAAAAGAAAATATTTTTTCACTCAACGTGTAATCAAACTCTGGAATTTGTTACTGGAGGATGTAGTAAAGGCTGTTAGTGTAGCTGGGTTTTAAAAAGGTTTGGACAAGTTCCTGGAGGAAAGGTCCATAAACCATTATTAAGAAGGGACCCAGGGTATCAATGCTTGACCCAGTACAAGCATTGCGGAACCTGTGTCTTTTGGGGAAACTGCTAGGTATGTATGACCTAGATTGGCCACTGTTGGAAACAGGATACTGGGCTTGATGGACCTTGGTCTGACCCAGTTTGGCATATCTTATGTTCTTATGGTTAGGGCTGGAGGTTGTCTTCACATATTATAGTTGCTTTTCATGGTGGAAGGGGTGCTGAGAGGGGTTGTTATGCATGGGGAGGATTGGAAAAGGGTGTGTGTGATTGGGCAGAGGGACCTGAGTTTAGGAGAGAGGGTTGTGCTGAGTGAGGTGGTGATCTGTGTGGGATGGGTACATCACAGCCACAGTCTCTTGTTTGAGCTTGACCTTTGTGGTGTCAGACCAGCATTCCCAGGTGCTCTCATCCTACCTACTAAGGCCAGGAACTCAGGCCCATGGTAAACGCAAGGTAGACACTGGACACAGTCACTATATATTCTACACAGACCATACTTTAGTAAACATACTCCTAACTAATTCAGAGTTTCAGCAGACCTCTGGATAAAATATCCCATTCCTCCAAAACATCTTTGCTGTATTGTGCAATTGTACAACAGACCAATCAAGAGATTACTGATTTATTAGCAACTTCCCGTTCTCTTTTAGGGCAGATGTGGACCCAGAGCACACTCAAGCATAAAAGAAGAAACTGCTCAAATGTTATTCTGGGAACTTCATTTCATCCAAGGACAACAATGGTTTCCACATCCTTCATCCTATCCCTTGTAAAAGGGAAGCCAGAATGATTTTTACAGATGCTTAAAATACCGTGACGACTTTATCATTAATGCATACAAAAATCAAGATGTGCTTCAAATGTTAGCTCTCAAGAAAGCAATTTATGATGATTGAGATTGTTCCCGATGAAAAGGTGCAGCTAAAAGCAGTTGAGATAATGGTCTGGACATGAGAAGTGCCGTTGACCCGAAGACAGCACTGATTCTCATTTACAGCTGATAGTCAGAACCACTAATGAGGCCAGCAGAGAGTGCCAATCACGCAACTGGTTATTTAAAAAAAATTGCCATAAAGTTTGGCCATATAAGTCACTGTGGGATAATGTTACAAAGCATTTTCTATAGGGGCTATTTTAGAAACCTTATTCGCAATTTACATGTGTAAATACGACCACTTACACATGCAAATCACATCCACATGCGAAAGGCCATTTTACACATGGGTGTCCTTATCATGCCTGTGTTGTAAGAGGGCGTGGCCAGGGTGGCACCAAAATCTGCACATGCATCCCCACTTTCAGATAGGGGATGCACGTGTAAGACTAATATTGTCCATGTCCGGATTTACACATGCTCCCTGACACAAATAAGGGAAAAAGTTCCCTTTCTTCCCTCCCCTTTAGAGAGGAATCAAGGGGGGTAACCCCCTTCATCCCCAATGTTTACTTCCCTCTCTTAATCGCAACAAGGGCAAAAACAAGGCCTCTGAAGTTCATTAGCAGCATCTACACATCTAGATTTGCAAAATGGCAAAGGCATTTACAGGAGTCAGTTGTAAGATTCTGGCACTTACACGTGTAAATTGCCAGGCCTTAGATGATGATTTTTCCCATGTATATCCAAGCAAAATGGCTCCTACTGCTGCATGTGAAGACCCATCCCTGTATGTTCCTCTGCTCTCTTTTTTGATCTAAAACATGACCGCGGTGAGAAAGAGAGAATTGCCAGTTTTATATTGGCCTTTACATGCGCCATAGATCTACAGGTGTTTTCACTTCGATGTTGCTGCAACCACATAAAACAGCCTTTCTAAAATGTGCCTTTCAGTGAAAAGCATGCTTTACACCTTGAAGATGGCTAATATAAAATCACATGGGGTATACAGGTAGACAAAGGTGAGTCTGTTGATTATTGTCTATCTGGATTGTCAGAAAGCCTTTGCACACTGGAGGGAGGGTTTCAACATGTTATCCATGACGTCTAAATCTTTTTCCTGGGTGGTGGTTCCGAATGTGGAACCTTGCATCGTGTAACCATAGTTTGGGTTGTTCTTTCCTAGGTGCATAACCTTGCACTTGTCCACATTAAATTCCATCTGCCATTTGGATGCCCAGTCTTCCAATTTATCAAGGTTCTCTTGCAACTTTTCACAATCCTTTTGGGTTTTTACAACTTTGAATAATTTTGTATCATCTGCAAATTTGATTATCTTACTCGTTATTCCCATTTCCATGTCCTTTATGAATATGTTAAAAGCAGTGGACCCAGCACAGATCCCCGGGGTACTCCACAATTCACCTTTCTCCTTTGGAAAAATTGGCTGTTTCCAGGTCATTTATGAATATATTGTGGAACCTCTGTCTTTTAGAGAAACCTCTAAGTACTTGTGACCTAGATTGGCCACTGTTGGAAACAGGATGCTGGGCTTGATGGACCTTGATCTGATCCAGTATGGCATATCTTATGTTCTTATTTTCCTTTGAAGGCCTACTTTAAAATTTTAATCCACATTCTGCAGCCAGGTTAATTTTTCCATATTTCAGGAAAATTGTACCCGTCTTATTCAATATGTTCTAATAGTGATTTTCCTTCTGCTATGGTCATGTATTATATACCATTTGATAGGAATATTTAGTCAGAATTTTGGATCCCGAGAGTTTTGGGCTCGGCCTGGAAAGGGTTAACAGCCTAGTACCCAAGAGATCAGCATTTGATTCCTACTGGTACTCCTTGTAACCTTGAGCACATAACTTTACCCTTCATTCCCTCAGAAGAAAAGGCTTGGCAATCTATTTCTGATCATACCTTGCCAAGAAAACCCAGGGTCTTGACTTGATGTCACTTAAAGAAAACATGCATAAAAGGTAGAGGAACTGAAAGGTGGCACCTACTATTCACGAGCTGCATGTAGATGTTCTTGAGGGCACAGTTTACATGGAGATGGCGTGTAGTTGTGATTTTATAACAGGGTACCTATGTTAGGAGGTGGAGGTAGCTATTTCTTGCTTCTTTTAGAAAGACACATGGGGGGCATTTTAGAAAGGATGTCCAAGCAAAGCAACGTCTAGGGTGGAACGGGCAACAAAATGCCAGGAACATCTATGCCTCCAGCTGATTTTAGGAATGCAGATGTCCCCAACATGGATATCCACATGGGCAGCCACACAGACATCCCCCCGTAGGAAGGCGTGGGGTGGGGGACATCCATCCTATGCATTCTAGCATAAGGGGATATCCAGCAGCATAGCAAAATGAAAAAAAAAATGAGCCCCCATTTCCCATCAGTGTTTGTTGACATATTATAAAATAAAGGGGATATTAGTGTAACTCCTCCTCCACATTCTGCAGATGTTTGCCTGACAAAACAAGTGTTTTTCAGACGTCTGTTCATGCCTGGAGCCGGTATATGCTTAGGTGCAACTGCAGTCATCCAGGGCATTTCTGAGATCAGGCAGGAACATTGGTTTCTGGGAATGCCATGGCAATGCCTTTGCCACACCCCCTTTCAGACGTGGACATCCTTGCGCTGGGGATATCCACAGACCCGGCTTCTAAAATAACTCTGGAGATGAATAGGGCTTCCAAAATTACATCCATAGGCATCAATGTGTCTTTGTAAAATACTAGTACAAATCTTGTAGAAAAGCACCATGTTAATGTTAGTGTACACCATGCTCCCCCCCCCCCCCCAAACTGCTCCCCATAGCATGCCTACTCTATAAGTATGCTCCTAAGAACATAAAAATATAAGAAATGCCATACTGGGTCAGACCAAGGTTCATCAAGCCAAGTATCCTGTTTCCAACAGTGGCCAATCTACGTCACAAGGACCTGGCAGATTCCCAAAAAAGGTACACAGGTTGCACAATGCTTGTCCTGGGTAAGCAGTGCATTTCCCAGGTCCTCTTATGGTTTATGGACCTTTGCTCCAGGAACTTATCCAAACTTCCTACACTAAAAGCTTTTACTACATCCTCTGGTAGCGAATTCCAGAGTTTGATTACACATTGAGTGAAAAAATATTTTCTCTTATTAGTCTTAAATGGGTTTCACTGAAGCTTCATTGCATGTCCCTTAGTCCTTCTACTTTTTGATGGAGTAAACAACCATTCTACATTTACTCTTTCTACTCCATTCATCAATTTATTGATCTCTATCATATCTCTTCTCAGACATTTCTTTTCCAAGCTGAAGAGACCTAACCTCTTAAATTTTCCTCATAGGAGTATCCTTCCATCCCCTTTATCATTTTGATGGCTCTTCTCTGTACCTTTTCTAATTCTGCTATATCCTTTTAAAGATATGGCGACCAGAATTGCACACTTTATTCAAGGTGCAGTCGTACAATGGAACGATACAGAGGCATTATAATATCCTTTGTTTTATTCTTCATTCCTTTCCTTATGATTCCTAGCATTCTACGTACTTCCTTGGCTGTCACTGCACATTGGGCAGAGGGTTTCAACGTATTATTCCCAATGATGCCTAAATACTTTTCCTGGGTGAGGTTCCTAACCTTGCATCGAGTAATCATAGTTTGGGTTTTTCTTTCTTAGGTGCATAACTTTGCACTTGTCCACATTAAATGTCATCTGCCATTTGGATGCCCAGTCTTCCAATTTATCGAGGTCCTCTTTCACAGTCCTCTTGTGTTTTAACAGTTTTGAATAATTTTGTGTCATCTGCAGATTTGATCACCTCACTCATTATTCCCATTTCAAGGTCATTTATGAATATGTTAAAAAGCAGCAGGCCCAGCACAAATCCCTGGGGTACACCACTATTCATCGTTCTCCATTGAGAAAATTGGCCATTTAACACTATTCACTGCTTTCTATCTTTTAATCAGTTCCTGATCCACAATAGTACACTACCTCCTATCCCATGACTTTTTAATTTCACCAAGAGCCTCTCATGAGGGATCTTGTCAAAGGCTTTCTGAAAATCCAGATACAATATATTCACACCTTCAAAAAAATATAACAGATTATTAAGACCAGATCTTCCTTGGGTAAATCCACGTTGGCTTTCTCCCATTAAACCATGACCATCGACATATTCAGTAATTTTATTCTTTATAATGGTTTCTACCATTTTGTCCGGTACTGACGTCAGGCTCATTGGTCTGTAGTTTCCCGGATCACTCTGGAACCCTTATTAAAAATTGGCGCTACATTGGCCATTCTCCAGTTTTGAGGTACTACAGATGATTTTAAGAATAGTTCACAGATTACTAATAGTAGGTCTGAAGTCTCATATTTCAGTTCTTTAAACACCCTCGGATGTATACCATCCGGTCGAGGTGATTTTCTACTCTTCAGTTTATCAAATAATTGTAATACATCTTCCTGGTTTATTGAAATGTGTTTCTATTCTTCTGATACATCATCTTTAAATACCATTTCAGGCATGGATAGCTTCCCTACCTCTTTTTCAGTAAAGACTGAAGAAAATAATTCATTCAATCTCTCCATTATGGCCTTGTCCTTCCTCAGCGTCCCTTTTACCCCTCTATCATTTAATGGTCTCTGTGACTCTCACAGGATTTTTGCTACGAATGTACTTGAAAAGGTTATTATGATTTATTGCTTTCATGGCAAGCTTTTTTTCAAGTTCTCAATCCTGGTGTTCCAAACCTGTTCGGGTTTTCATGCTGTCCCTCATAAATATGCATGAGCTACATCTGCATACCATGGGGGTGGTGCATAGATATGCAGCACAGGCATCTTTATTAGAGGCAGCATGGAACCTGAATGGTGTGGGGCCCTCCAGGACTGCAATTGCGAGACTCTGCTCTGGGTAATGCGCCTGTATCTGGTGTCTGTGTTTGGTGTGGTATAATATAGGCGTATTAACCATGCGTATGTTCTCTGCAATAAAGGGGTGTCTTTACTATCACTGTTTAGTGGTGGGTAAAACTATGGGGACTGGGTTGGCAGGAGCCCCAGCTGGGATTTGAACCTGTGACCCTCTGGTCTTATAGGCACTGGCTGTGTCTGTTGCACCACACTGTTGCCACAGAGATGGTGCAGTCCCTGGAGTTAGTTAAAGCGGCCTGACGAGTCAGAAACCCTGCTCTGCACAGGTTTACTGTGGGCTCATTTACCTTGTATGGAGACAAAGGTGCACATAAACCTCAAAACAGACCTCAAAAAATGGGCAAACACCCATAACCAAGCTGGGCAACAATGATATCATTGGGCAACATTACCCACCACTCCCAGGAAAGCTCCATCACAATGAAATGATCTTTGAAAGGGTCTACGGAGCGTAGACCCTTCCAAACATCATTTCTTTCTTTGGTGCTTTCCAGGGAGTGTTGTTCATTGTTGCCCATTGCTATCACTGTTGCCCAGCTGAATTGTGCTTGTTACAATGTTTCTTGTGGTCATTCTTAAGGTTTTATGTGAACTTTTGGTCTTTGCACATGTATCACACTGCTCACGTTTTGTAGGTTTCCCCGGTTTTGCTGTACATTGCTGACGGAAATGGTTTCTCTTCCCTTTAATATGCGTTGGAATTGAGCTCAGGAATTCAGCGCGTTAGTATGAGGGGAGCCTCTCCCCGCCCACTCTCCGCCCATTGACCCCTTCTGCGCTGTTTTAACGTGCCGCGGAGCTTTACGATCGTTAACTACGGTTAACGCACGTAGTATGACGTTAACGGCCGTTGGCGCGTGATTACGCGCGTTATACTACACTTACGGTCGTTAACGTCATACAGCGTGCGTTATTCACGTTTACCGCACTTTAGTAAACATCCCCCATAGAAACATGATGACAGAAAAAGACCACATGGCCTATCTAGTCTGTCCTTCCATAACAACAACTACAACAGTCCACTTTTTACCTTTAGAGATCCTCTGTGTTGGTCCCATGCTTTTTTGAATTCTGTTACTGTCCTCATCTCTACCACCTCCACTGGGAGACTATTCCATGGATCCACTACTCTTTCTGTAAAGAAATATTTCCGCATATCACTCCTGAATCTATCTCCCTTCACCCTCATCCCATGTCCCCTCGTAGCAGAACTTGCTTTCAATTGAAAGAGGAATTTCTATCCATAAAGATTCTACAGTGTGTTTTGTTTCCTGCAAAACATTTATCCTGTGTGATTCAATGTTGTCTCTAACACTGAGTGCAACCCCTCCACCAATTTAATCTATCCTATCATTGTAATGTGGAGGCCAATTCTGATCTGGGCATCCCCTGCCTGTGCTTGAACCCAGAATCTGTACGTGCCCCGGTTGCACCTGAGTCTGATCCTGTAAGGGCTAGACATGCCCATGGGAACAGAATCGGGTGCAACTGGCCAGATGTGCAGGCTGTGGCCCAATTCTGGGTCCTGGATGTCCAGCTCACTGCACGACTAGCCCAGCCAGGCTCCTGCATGGAGCGGCAGTGGCATGGCATCCTGTCCTGTTGGGGAGCCATGAACCCCAGCCAACCATCAAAATCTTGTTTCCCTGCAGCCTGAGGATCAGGCTTACTGTGGCCTGGGTCGGGCTGCGGGAAACCCCCCTGCATCCCCTCACCTTGCTTCTCCATGCTGGCTGCTGCAAGTGCCCCAATCTAAGCGGACTTATTCCATCTTTGAGGTGGAATAAGTCCCCCGTCCACATGGCCAGCCCTAGACGTACATGGCCAACCTCAGAATCAGCCCTGTACGTCCGGGGTCAGGTACCTGCCCACTTCGCTCCTCCTCAGGCCATCTCCTCCTACCCATGAGCAGAGCTCCCCGCACAAGCTTCCTGTACGTGCCGGGAGCTCTGTCAGCAGGATAGCCTTCCTGGCGTTTATCAGGTCTGGATGTCCAGCCCTGCTAGACGTGGGTCAGAATCTACCCCATGGTTTGTACCCAGGTATCATGGCACCCCATTGATTGTCCTCCTTCCACTTCTGAAATGCCAATTATATCTAATCTTTCATTTAGTGCACCTAGTGACTCTCTCACAGGATTTTTGTTTAGACTTCTAGCATTTGCATACAGGCATTTTAGAGGTTGTATTTTATGCATATTAACAATCTGGTTATCAGTTGACAATTGTAATTTGGAATCTTTCAGCTCTGTCCTGTACTTAAAGATATTTGGGTTACTTTTATCTTTATTGGAACCTCCTTATCAGGATGCCCTAACTTCCCTCTTTTGCTGATATCCTTCAAGGATACATCCTTCCAAACCATGCACTCTTGGGTGACTGTCAGCTTTCCCCTATTATCTAGTTTAAAAATGGCTTTATCTCCTTTTAAAGGTTAATGCCAGAAGATAGAGCACATAATAGGGAAAGCTGACAGTCGTCCAAGAGCACATGGTTCAAAAGGATGTATCTTTGAAGGACACAGAGGGAAGTTAGAGCATCCTGATAGGGAGGTTCCAATAAAGATAAAAGTAAACCAGAAGCCTTAAAGAACAGAGCAGACAGAGCTGAAAGATTCCAAATTACCCTTGTCAAATGATAACCAAAATGTTAAAATGAATAAAATACAACCTCTAAAATGCACCGTGCATAATGTTAGATGTGACCTAACTTTGTTTAATTTCATAAATAAAAAATAATAAAAAAAAGTTCACAAGTATCCACGTGCTCAAATAACAAGAGCACAAAATGCAAATCAAATCACCGTAACAGAAAAAAGGTAATAGAATAAGCATAAGCACCCTATCATTAAACCACTATCAGAAATAGGGGGTAGAAAGAAACAAATGGAGTCACAGACAAAGGAAAACAACAGAAATAAGTAACAAAAGGCATTAAACACTAAGGGGTATGTTTATTAAACCGCGCACATGTGCGCGGCGCACAAGAGCGGATGCTAATGATGCATTTAAGAGCTCTTAACGGGCCGGCGCATGTGTGTGGGGCGCTCATGTGCGATAGAGGCGGGGAAACGCTTACGGAGGGCGGAGGAAGGCTCCCGAGGGGAGGGGGGACGGGGTCAATGTGTGGAGAGTGGGAGGGGAGAGGCTCCCCGCACAGGAGCGGGGCTGAATTTCGGCATGAAAACCACCGCGAGTGAAACCCTCGCGTTAGAGCCAATTTAAAGGGAAGAGAAACCATTTCCGTCAGCAATGTACAGCAAAACCGGGGAAACCTGCAAAACGTGAGCAGTGTGATACATGTGCACAGAACAAAATAGCAAATATAAATTAAAAATGACCACAACAAATGTCAAATAAATTATAATCCAGCTGGGCAACAGTGATATTAATGGGCAACCATAAAAAACACTCCCAGGAAAGCTCCAAAAAAAAGAAATGATTTTTGGAAGGGTCTACACTCCGTAGACCCTTTCAAAAATCACTGCATGTCAATGGAGCTGTCCTGGGAGTGTTGTTCATGTTGCCCTGTGATATCACTGTTGCCCAGCGTGGCTTTGGTTTTTTTTCCTCTTCTTTTGGAGGCCATTTATGAGGTTTAATTGCACCCCTGTCCCCATACAAGGTAGACGAGCCCACAGTAAAATTGTGCAGAGCAGGGTGTCTGACTCGTGTGGCCAGGTTTCCTATCTCCAGAGACTGCACTGTCCCTTTGGCCACAGTGTGGTGCAGCAGACACAGTCAGTGCCTAGAGGATCAGAGAGTCACAGGTTCAAACCCCAGCTGGGGCTCCTGTCAACCCAGTCCCGATAGTTTTACCCACCACTAAACAGTGATAGTACAGACACTCCTGTATGGCAGAGAACATAAGCATGGTTCCAACACCTATATTTTACCCTACACCACACACAAACCATAACAATGGGCATTACCGGCAGCCGAGTCCCCCAAATTCAGTCCTGGAGTGCCACAACTCAATCAGGTCATATGCTTTTTTCCAGATAGGGACATGTCTGCATGTTGGCGGAAGGGTACAGGTGGTGGAGGGGGCAGTGGCTGCAAACCACAGCAGACAGTGGCCTAGGCCTGTGCAGGCTGGCACCGTCCACCGTAACAGACAGCCTCTGTCGGATGTACAGTCATGGACTCCCCAGGGAGCACAGCACATCTGTGGCAACACGGTAGTGCAGTGCACACAGACAGCGTGTGCAGGAACAGAAGGTCACAGGTTCAAAGCCTAGTTGGGGCTACTGCCAATCCAGTCCTCATATTTTTCCTACAACTAAACCGTGATAGTAAGGAGAAACCTTTATTGCTGAGAACATACGCATGGTTCACATGCCTATACTTTACCACACCACACACAGACACCATAAACAGCCGCATTACCCAGAGCAGAGTCACCCAAATGCAGTCCTGGAGGGCCCCACACCATTCAGGATCCATGCTGCCTCTACTAAAGATGCCTGTGCTGCATATCTATGCAGCACCCCCATGGTATGCTGATGTAGCTCATGCATATTCATGAGGGACAGCATGAAAACCCGAACAGTGGTTGGAACACCAGGACTGGAGTTGGGACACTCCGCCGTAAAGCAGCAGCCAACAGGGCCAGACACCCCCCCCCCCCCAGGCCCCATTGGCCAATGCCTCCTAGAGAGGCAGGACATTGGGCCCTGCCTGTATCCCCCAATACTAGCAGTTGCATACCTTAGCACTGCCACCCTACACCTGGGTATATGGTACACAGTTACCAAACGTTGCCCATGATAACTGGCAGATATCAATACCTACGTTAAGCACATGTTGCTCATTGATCTCCACCATAACAATCATTGTGATGTCTGCGGTGTGCGCTGCAGGTCTGGTCTCTGACAGTGTTTACCACCCTGGGGAGTGACCCCCAACCGTAGTGCGTACCATATCCATGCCTGTACTGTGCCCAGGACTGGTGTGGTGGGTATGGCTGCTGAACCCCTCTATAGTAGCACAATTCTGGCATAGGTGTGGGGGTGGCTGTCTGCCTATCCAGTGTGTGGTGGCTGCAAACACCTTCCACAGCCCACACTGCCAGCAATGTTGCCAGTATTGGGCTACCAATGTGCATAATGAGGAGCAAGGTACCATGGGTATAGGCCGGACAGGGTGGCCTGGCCAGGGTGCATCTGCACAGGGCATAGGGCACTGACTGGGACATATTAGTGCCTGGCCACCACCTACACAGACAGGGTGACCTCAATATGTCCTGCTGAGAGATCACTCTCACCCTGACTGTCAGTGACCACAGCATGGCTAGGCACCCCCATAGTGCTATATAGTATTTCTCTCATGTGATAGATATGGGTTTCCTTTTGGGGCCCAGTTACTGATTTAACTGCTTGCTGTGTATGCAGACATCCCAGTTCTGTGTGCATGCATCTCCACTGGGAGCATGCACTGTGGACTAACTAGCACACTGTTTGCAGCTGGTATGTGTCTTGATGGAGCAGCTTGTGGGGTGCAGTGGCTGATGACCTGCTGCAGGAGAATATCAGATAGTGGTGGGGTGCAGGCCTAATGTCTGTCTGCTATTGTGTTATGGATGTGTACAGAGCTGCATTGACTGCCCTGTAGGGTGTCTGTTCCTCAGCAGGACTGGGGTTGGTGGTCCACTCTGCTGCCACCTTTGCAGGAAGGTGGATCTATTGATGGGAGGCCCTGTTTGCTGCCCTTGGCCCGGGGGGGGGGGGGGGTGTGGTGCATGGCCCACCTGGGGGTCACACCTGACTGAAGCAGACAGAAATATCCAAGGTGTTTGTGCAGAAACTATCTCACACATTAACACTGCTTTGGACCTCTGGCATGGCCTCTTTCAGCCATGGAAGGTGTTGTGGACCTGGTCGGTGTGTAGCTACTCTGTGCCAGTAAAACACACGGTCAGTACCCCCTACCAGGCCGAGGTGGTGTGTGGGTGCACATGGTCACTTCCCTCTACCGGGCAGAGGTGCTGTGGGGGTGCATTGCACATCTTGTGTTAATCTGTGGACAGCTGATTTGCATGTGCAGTGCATCATGGGTATGGGTAGGCTAACCCTATCCTGGTGACCACAGCAGACTGTCTGTGTGGTGACATGCATGCCCTCTGCAGCCAGCCAAGGGCTTGCTAGCAGCTATAGAGCTGTAGCCCAATGGTTACTGCACTGCTTCTGAAGCTAGAGGTCATGGGTTCAAACCCACAGTGGGGTTATATGATAGGGTTGTCTTTTTTAAATGCACATATTTTGATGCCAGCAAAAGCACCCTCAGCGTATTGTACCCATAAGGTGCCTCTGAGGGTGCTTTATAGGGCGCCCTATAGGGCACCTTATGGTTCCCGTCTATATAAGGTGTACTATACATTCTCCTGTGATGCAACCTATAGGGTGCCCTATAGGGGACATTTTAGGGTGCTGTGGCGGACAGTGCAATTTATAATGTGCCCTATGGAGTGCCTTATAGGGTGCCTTATACGGCACCTTCAATTACGGCACGTGAGGGTGTGTTTGCTGGCAGCAATTAATAACATAAATATAAAGTGCTGCAGGCCAAAATATGTACAATGCAAAGCTGATGTCACAGCCAGCCTTACATATTAGTCACGCTGGGGAGCAAACCCATGACCCCTGTATCAGCAGTCAGTGCCTTAACCATTGTGCTCCACTGCTGCTCCTCCTTGCCTGTCAGCGCACCTACGTATGCTTTTCATTCCTTAAACTGCACAGTGCTGCCATAAAAAACAGCACACTGACCTTGCGGTACCTCATACGGCACCCTCTAAAGCGCCCTATAAGCAACATTCTAGGGTGCCTTGGCTGACAGTGCACTTTAAAATGTGCCTTATAGGGCACCTGATATTAACACGCTTTGGGAGTGCATTTGCTAGTAGTGGCAATTAAAATATGACTAAAATTCCTCCTAAAGCAATCTGCTCCATACTATGGCATGCCTCAGCCAGTATTGTTCATTGGGCACTTTGGGGGATTGAACCCCCAATCCCTGCACCATTGATCAGTGTCTTAACCATTGTGCTGTGGTTCTGTTCCTGTGATTGCACATCAGTGCGCCGCCTTATGCCGCCCAATATTAACATGCCTCCTAAAACATTGGTGTGCTGCCTTGTGCCCACCATCATTTATATGCCTCCTAATATAATGCCTCAGCTAGCTGCCTCCATTGGGCACTGTGGGGGATTGAACCGCTGATCCCTGCACGGTTGGTCAGTGTCTTAACCATTGTGCTGTGGCTCTGTTCTTCTTCCTACACATCAGCGCGCCACTTATACCGCCCAGTATTATACTGCCTCCATAGACATCAGCGCGCTGCCTTAGGCCGCCCAGTATTAATATGCCGCCAAAAACATCAGCGCACTGCCTTAGGCCGCCCAGTATTAATATGCTGCCAAAAACATCAGCGCGCTGCCTTAGGCCGCCCAGTAGTAATATGCCGCCAAAGACATCAGCGCGCTGCCTTAGACCGCCCAGTATTAATATGCCTCCAAAAACATCAGTGTGCTGTACAGTATTTCTGTGACTCATAAATTACTGCCTCAGCCAGCTGTCTTTATTGGGCACTGTGGGGAATTGAACCCCTGATACCTACACTGGTGGTCAGTGTCTTAACCATTGTGCTGTGATTCTGCTCTTCTGCTTGCCCATCAGCGTACCACATATGCCTCCCGCGCAGCCATCTGATGCGCTAAGGTGCAGGGCGTACAAGGGTGCCGCGCACCTTAGCGCATATTTAAATTCCGGCTTTTCTTTTTCAGGACGGAACGCCCACTCCTTATATGGCACCCGCACACTACCGGGGCCTGCACCTTACCGGGGTTTTAGTAAACATACCCCTAAGCTCTGGACCAGGGGTCTCAAACTCCAGTCCTGGAGTACGGCAAACCAGTCAGGTTTTCAAGGTATCCCTAATGAATATGCATGAGATATATTTGCATGCACTGCCCACATTGTATGCAAATATATCTCATGCATATTCATTAGGTGTACCCTAAAAACCTGACTGGTTTTCAGCCCTCCAGGACTGGAGTTTGAGACCCCTGCTCTAGACAATAATCATACCTAGCATCTACCACCCCTCAACCCCACACCTCAAGAGTCCAAGACTCACTACACAGAAATCTTTAGATCCAAAAAGCCACGAAGTTGCTCTGGAGCAGGGGTTCTCAACCCTGTCCTCGGGACCCCACTAGCCAGTCGGGTTTTCAGGCTATCCACAATGAATATGAATGAGATATATATGCATTAGAAATAGCCTGCCAAACTGACTGGTTTGTGGCCCTCCAGTGCTGGATTTGGGGACCCCAGCCGTACACCTCTGTCAAGTACGATTGTGAGTGGGCAAGGTACAGATGTCCTCGACATCAAAATGGTAGATAGAATGTGTCACATCCCTCCTAGTTTCTCACCACCACCAAAAAGTTGTCTAATAGACAATATTTTGGTGGTGGTGAGAGGCGAGGCGGTATGTGACATATTCCATCTAATCTTTTTGATGTCTTGGACATCTGTACCTTGCCCACTCACAATCTTAAATGACAGAGGTGTAAGGCCGGGGTCCCCAAATCCAGCATTGGAGGGCCACAAGCCAGTCAGTTTGGCAGGCTATTTCTAATGCATATATATCTCATTCATATTCATTGTGGATAGCCTGAAAACCCGACTGGCTAGTGGGGTCCCGAGGACAGGGTTGAGAACCACTGCTAGTCTGGAGAGAAAAAGACATACTTAACATTCATATAGGTCAGTGGTTCTTAACCAGTCCTCCTTGAACCCTTAGGCCAGTCGGGTGTTCAGGATAGCCCTAATGAATATGCATGAGATATATATATATGCATTAGAGATATCTTGCCAACCTGACTGGTTTGTGGCCCTCTAGGGCTGGATTTGGAGACCCCTGCCTTACACCTCTGTCACTTAAGATTGTGAGTGGGCAAGGTGCAGATGTCCTAGACATCAAAAGGGTTAGATAGAATTTGTCACATGCCGCTTTGCTTCTCACCACCACCAAAATATTGTCTATTAGACAACGTTTTGGTGGTGGTGAGAATTGTGGAGGCATGTGACACATTCTATCTAACCTTTTTGATGTCTTGGAGATCTGCACCTTGCCCACTCACATTCTTAAATGACAGATGTAAGGTAGGGGTCTCCAAATCCAGACCTAGAGGGCCACAAACCAGTCAGGTTGGCAGGATCTCTCTAATGCATATATATCTCATGCATATTCATTAGGTCTATCCTGAACACCCGACTGGCCTAGGGGTTCAAGGAGGACTGGTTAAGAACCACTGATATAGGTAATGAAACCTTTACAGCAGGGGTCTCCAACTCCAGTCCTGGAGGGCCGCAAACCAGTCAGGTTTTCAGGGTATCCCTAATGAATATGCATGAGATATATATGCATTAGAAATAGCCTGTCAAACTGACTGGTTTGTGGCCCTCCAGTGCTGGATTTGGGGACCCCCACCTTACACCTCTGTCATTTAAGATTGTGAGTGGGCAAGGTACAGATGTCCTCGACATCAAAAGAGTAGATAGAATGTGTCACATACCTCCTCGCTTCTCACCACCACCAAAATATTGTCTATTAGACAACTTTTTGGTGGTGGTGAGAAACGAGGAGGGATGTGACACATTCTATCTACCCTTTTGATGTCGAGGACATCTGTACCTTGCCCACTCACAATCATACATGACAGAGGTGTACGGCAGGGGTCCCCAAATCCAGCACTGGAGGGCCACAAACCAGTCAGTATGGCAGGCTATTTCTAATGCATATATATCTCATGCATATTCATTAGGGATACCCTGAAAACCTGACTGGTTTGCGGCCCTCCAGGACTGGAGTTGGAGACCCCTGCTTTACAGGGATATCGCAAGCAAAAGATCGCTCCCAACAATATTGTCCCTTATCTCATGGACAAAACACTCCTGGGTAGGATGACTAACATCCAGGTGAATCATAGTTGTTTGACCCAGAAATGGTATATCCATCTTCTTAAAAAAAAGAGATAAAATTCTGGATAAATCTGACTGAAAGACAAAATTTATCAATAGGGCTACTCTCTCCTTAACTTCAACTAATGATGTTTCCAAAAAATTGCTCAAGTCTTGAAGATCACAAAATTCTATAGGTATAACTTGAGAAGACTTTCCTCGCGGCAAAAAATTTAACTTTATTGACACGTTCAAAAGCATTTTCAGGTAGCTGCTATAGTTCGTGCAAATATTTTTTAAACATTTCCAATAGCGACATATTTGCCACATTGGGGAAATTTAGAAAGTGTAGATTTGAACAACGCATCTTATGTTCAAATTGCTCTAACCTTTGATGAATTAGTGCCTTATCCTTTACTAAGTGATCAATTATTTCCTAGAGTCTTTAACTTCTTTTCCCATTGTAGAAAGCTTCTCCTGCGTCTCTCTAGCCAGTGTCTCTTGCTGAAAGGAATCCCACCCAACGGTTTGAACTAGAGCTGATATGTCCTGAGAATACTTGGCAACAGTTCCATTCTACATAACCAACATGGCCCATATAGAATGTAAAGATACCTCCAATGGAATTTCACGCATTGTACAAACAGGAAGGACTTCCGTCTCGCTTCTTCTCTCCTGTATCGGGGCAGAATGTATGAGCCCTGCAGCAGCGCCTGCCTCCATGATATCCAAGCCGCTGCCAGCAGCCCACTCATAAACTGAGGTCAGTGGCATAGAACAAGAGGTGGAGTCCCCAGAGCTCACGCCCAGTCCATCACTGACAGAACCAGACATCAAACTGATGGAAATATGGCTTGGGTCAAACCACTCCAAGCCCAGCGAGTAACCATCTAGATGCAACCGCGGTTCCGAAGATGATGCTTGCCCAAGCACGGGAATCCCCTCATTGGATGCCTGCGCAGCTGAGCTCTCCTTCGCGGCTGTTTCAAGCACCAGAGCCTCAGGAGGTGCGCCTCAATCTTCTGCTGACTCGCTGTGGAAGAGACAGCCTTAGCTGACTTGGCTTGGCCTTTCCACCGTTAATTTTGGGGAAACTGCTAGGTACGTATGACCTAAATTGGCCACTTTTGGAAACAGGATACTGGGCTTGATGGACCTTGGTCTGACCCAGTATGGCATATCTTATGTTCTTATAATTAGGAGCCATAAGAAATCGACAAAAAAGTAACAATGTGAAACAGCTTAGACAAGAAGCTCCTGCGGTGCCACCATCTTGACTCCACCCCAGAGATGTGACCTAACTTTTAATGCACCTAAATCAACATTTCACACATGAAAGAGATTTGTAAAATTACTTCCATAGATGTAAACACATATAAAAGAAAGTGCTCTGGAGCAGGTGTAAAATGTGTGTAAGAGCATTTGTGGACTATTCAAGAGAGTTCTGACGGCCTATTTTATAAAGGCACCTAGGCCGGTATTTTTCTTGCCTTTATAAAATAGTATAAAAGTGCTTTAATAAAAAATTAGGCACCCTGTTATGAAATTACTTCCATTATGACAAAAATGTATCCGTATAGGCAGAGGAGAGGCCGAGTTAGTTCTGGGGCTGTAGCTTCAAGTTATATGAATAGCAGCAACATTCAGTTGGCAATTTTATGTAAAACAGCATTTTATATAGTCAAGTGGGACTTACAAAATTGCTGCAATGTATACAGACATAAAATATGTATAAGTGTTCCTGGGGGCAGAGAACGGATTAGAATGGGGATGAGATAAATATTCAAATGTGCCTCTTATAAACTGCGGGCCCAGTTTTCATTTAGGCAGGCTATGCTCCGCATCAGCGCAAAGCCTGCCCACCGACCCCCTTAACCTGGATTTTCATTTCCATGGAATTTTCAATGCTGCCTGTTTAGCCCCAGCGCTTTAAAGATAGGCAAGGGTTTTCCTCACCTGTCTTTAAGGCACAGAACACTAAGCGGGCAGCATCGAAAATCACTGCGACCAGCTTAGTACCATTTCCCGCCTCTGCTCCACCCTGGAATGCCCCAAACACGCCCCGATTTTCCAAAAGCACTATCCATGTAGGTGCCTTTGGAAAATCCAGTTAAGGTATTTACACGGGTAACATGGGCTGTTACTCGTGTAACTGCCTTTGAAAATCGGGTCTACATGCATAAGTGTCAATTCTTGTTGGCACATGCATGCAGAAACTTACACCTAGTTCACAGCAAGTGTAACTTTGTGCAGGACCTTTCAGGGCACATCTGAAAAGCAAGTGAGACCAGGGATGAAGCCGCCATAGAACAGAAACCCGTGTGAATCAGTGACTGCAGACTAGTTGGTAGGCATGGGAGGACTGATAAGCAGAATCCTCAGATGGATCAGGGAGAAGAAATGCAATAGTTGTTCAGTCCCAAATTCTTTGGAAGCAATTTAGTTTGAACTTGGTCGCAGAACAAACGTTGTTGGAATGGAGAGCAACGACGCTAGTGGACCACAGCATTAGAAGATTTTGCTTATTAGAGAAGATATTCCTGATGCAGATTTATATTGAAACATGGCGATGCAAGATTTATTTATTATTTATTTATTATTTATTACAGGCTCTTATATACCGCTCTATTCAGCATCAGCGCGGTTCACAATATAACAACAGACCAGAACAACAAACTGTTTGGTTTTACAGAGAACAAGGTCAGAGAACTTGGATAAAACATGGGACGTCATTACTGCAACTATTTACATGAGTATTTACAAGTATACACAACAGGATTTGTTATTAGTTATAGGGTAAGGATCGAGATTGGTTAGCTGGTTAGGTAATATTGGGGGAAAAGGTGGGATTTGAGTGCCTTTCTAAAAAGGGATAGATCAGTGATAGCACGAATCTCTGGAGGTAGGGCGTTCCAGCACTTAGGGGCATAATGGCATAAGATAATGGCTAAGTGATATTTTGAAGAACATCTAAATGACCAAAGTGATATCTTTAAGTATGAATTGAAGTTGAAAATGAAAGGGGCATATTCAAAGGCATTTGCTTGGTTTGCAGACCTGAAAAGCATGTAAAGAGGATAGAGATGACACTGATGGAGCCCAGCAAGAAGGAGGTTGCAATAGTCAAGATGAGAGGTGACCATTGAGCGGACAAGAGCCTTAGTAGTGTGTTCAGAGAGGACGGGATGAATTTTGTTAATGTAGAGAAAGAAATGACAGGTTTTAATTATATGTTGAATATGTGTGGAGAAGGAAAGGGAGGAGTCAAAAATGACCCCGAGGTTGCGGGTTGAGGAAACAGGAAGAAGAAGAGTGTTGTCAACAGTGATAGAAAAAGGAGGAATGGGGAAGGAGAATTTAGGGGGAAAAATAAGAAGTTCAGTTTTAGCCGTTTTCAATTTTAGACAGCAGTGAGACATCCAGGCGGATATGTCAGATAAGCAAGAAGAGATACGAGTTTGGAGCGAAGGAGAGATGTCAGGGTAGATAGACAGATTTGAGAATCATCAGCATACAAATAATACTGAAAGCCATGGGAAGAGATGATTGCACCAAGGGACTGGGTATAGAGAGAGAGAAGGAGAGGGCCTAGAACAGACCCTTGGGGTACACCAACTGAGAGAGGGATGGCAAAAAAGGAGGAACCTCCAAAACAAACAGTAACAGGCTAAGTAAAACGGCTAAAGTTAAGCAGAAAAAAGGCTGTCCTAACTTTAGCTAGTTTAGCGATCCAGGCAGAGGCTGAAGATCGCTGCTAATTGGATAACTAAAAGGCTATCTGGGGAAACTGGATATTCACTGCCACTGGCTAGATATGTCATCAAAAACAGAATACTATTTCCCCAACGGCGATCACCAATTTTTTGTCGGGTATAGACCGCAAGGTAGAGAGGACATACCTCTAAACCTCACGCAGTACATGCCCCTTTTTTTATTTATTAGTTTAATTTGATTATCAACTTGTATTCAGTAATTTTAAAAAACCGAAAATAAGTCCACACTTATCTGCTCAAGCACGACGTGCACGTTTCGAAGCACCAGGCGACGTGCACGTTTCGAAGCACCAGGCTCCTGCTTCAAGTGTATCAGTGAGAAAGTAGTGTGACCATTCCTTTCTTCTTCAAAAAACGCCAAATCTATGGCGGGTGACGTCAGGGAATTCAAACCTTCAGATAGGCCTATTATAGGACCGCCTATATCACGCCAGCCAATCACCAAAAGAGGGAAACCCCACATCACAGGGGAATCCTTACATGTAATTGGAGAGTGTTTAAAGGGTCAACCATTCAATGTCCCTATTTAAACCAACAGGCGCCATAGAATTTAGAGTGAAAATCCACCGTTGTTCCAATTGTCTCAAACGAGCTGTGCGATCTCCCCCTCTCGGATCAACTGGTATATGATCAATCACAGTCCATTGAAGTTGTTCAATAGCATGGCCAGAATCGATGCAGTGTTGTACCATCGGGGCTGTCACCACAGACTGACGTAAACGAGATGCGTGTTCACCCAATCGGACCCGTATGGCTCGATTTGTACTCCCTACATACTGCTTTAAGCAGGGACAAATCAAGACATATACCACATAGCACGAGTCACATGTAGTATGCCATCGCCGATAAAAACTTTTACCAGAGAGAGAATCAGTCCAAGCAGACCCCGTAATGGCCAGAGCACAATATCTACAATTTGCACACGCCTCATGAGAACCTGATCCATAAGCTGGCAGTTCAGGCCGATCACATTGGACCGCCGATTTACACAGTCTGTCACGCAGATTACGGCCACGCGAATATGCAATTTGCAAAGGCTTGTTCAAACTAGGGCAAAGAGAAAGCACTGGCCAATGTTTCCGTAAAATTGAAGCCACCGTTTTGGAATGACTCATATAAGGCAATACCCCAGTCACTTTTTCAGGGCATTCCTCCTTATCACGAACAGATGTTAAAGTGACATCAGAGAACCACTTAGGGGCATGTTTACTAAAGTCCGCAAATCTGCGCGACGCAAAATAGCGCACGGCAACGCGGCATTTAAACGCGCAGAAACGCGTTTAAACGCCCCGCACACGTGCGTGTCACCCCCGCACAGGTACGCGGCACACTAATGGGCCCCGTACAAGTGCGGGCCCGCAAATGTCCGATAGAGGCGTGGAACGGCTAAAAGAGGCGGCGGTAGGCTCGGGAGGGGCGGAGGGAGGGGGGCAATGGGTGGTGCGTGGGTGGGGAGAGGCTCCCCGCTCAGTATCGGGCTCGATTTTCCATGATAAAAATAGCGCGAGTGAAACTCTCGCGGTAGTGGGCATTTAAAGGGTAGAGAAATCATTTCCGTCAGCAATGTACAGTAACACCGGGGAAACCTAAAAATCGTGTGCAGTGTGATATATGTGCTCAGAACAAAATTGCAAATAGAACCTGAAAATGACTACAACAACACTATTATAAATAGTAATCCAGCTGGGGAACAGTTATAGTGATGGGCAAATATACAAAACACACCCAGCAAAGCTCCAGAAAAAGAGATGAATATTGGAAGGTCTACGGAGCGGAGACTCTTCCGAAAAACATTTCCGTTTTTTGGAGCTTTCCTCGGAGTGTTGTTTGCTATGGTTGCCCATTAATGCACTGTCGCCCCAGCATGGTGATATTTTCTCCCCCATTTCCGTGGTCATTTCTGGTGTTTTATGTGCACGTTTGTCACCAGAAAGGGTGCATATGCCCACAGTAAAAAAGAGTAGAGCCAGGGTTTTGTGACTCCATCCTGCCAGGCTTACTGCCTCCAGGGGCTGACTGTCTCTGTGGCCAAAGTGTGGTACAGCAGACAGAGTCATTACCTCTAGGACCAGAGGGCAGAGGTGTTCAAACGCCAGCGGGGGCACCTGCCAGCCCGTCCCTATAAGTCTTTTTACCCACCACTAAATAAAGATAGCGCAGACACCCCTGTAGTGCAGGGAAACATAAGCATGGGGGAAAACACCCATATTTTACCCAAAACACCGCACACAACAACCACAACAATGGGCATTACCTACAAGCCAAGTCCCCCAAATGTAGTCCCGTACTGCCACATTGCAATCAGGTCAACTTTTTTTTTCTGAGAGATGTTCATTGCCAGCATGTTGGCGGACAAGTACATGTGGGTGCAGGGGGCAGTGGCTGCTAACCACAGAAGACAGAGGCCTAGCCATGTCCAGGGAAATCCAACAAAATGGCTACACAGTGGTGCAGTGCACACAGGACAGTGCATGCAAGAACAGAAGGTCACAGGTTTCAAAAGCCCAGCTGGGGCTACTGCCAATCCTGCCCACATATTTTTCCCACAACTAAACAGTGATAGTAAGGACACACCTTTCATGGCGGGGACATATGCAATGGTAAGACATCTATCTTTTACCCCACTGAGCACAGACACCATGAACAGGGGCAGTACCTAGAGCAGAATCACCCAAATGCGAGTCCTGGTGGGCCACACACCAGTCAGGTTCCATGCTGACACTCATACAAATGCCTGTGCTGTATATCTATGCACCACCCCCATGGCATGTAGATGTAGCCCATGCTATCATTCGGAGGGATTAGCAGGAAAACCCGAACAGTGTGATGCAAAACCTGGACTGGTTGGGAATCTGTGCCGTAAAGCAGCAGCCATCAAGGGCAGACACACCCCACCCACAGGCCCCAATTGGCCAATGTCTCCTGGAAAGGCAGAACATTGGACCGTGCATGCAGCACCCACAACGAGCACCTTGCATAACTTACCAATGTCACGCCTACACAGCTCTGAGACGTTTGCTAGGAGCAACAGGCAGGCAGATATCCATACGTTACGTACATACTGCTAGTTGACCCCATCCAAACAATCTGTTAGGTGTTTGCGGGGCCATTGCTCCAGGCCTGGCCTCTGACGGTGCTTACCACCCTGGGGAGTGACCACCACCAGCTGTAATGCGTACCATATCCATGCCTTGCCGTGCTCAGGACCGGTTTGGTGGGCAAGGCTACGTACCCCCTCAATCGTAGCACCATGATGGCAGAGGTGTGGAAGTGTGTGTCTGTCTATACAGTGGGTGTTGGCTGCAAGCCCCTTCAACAGCCCACACTGCCAGCACTGTTGCCAGTCTTGGCCAGCCAATGTGCTTAATGCGGTGCAAGGTACCATGGGTATAGCCCAGGGCAGGGTGGCGTGGCCAGGATGCATCTGCACTGGGCATAGGGCCCTGGCAGGGACATTGGCTGGGATATTGTAGTGTCCGGCCACCACCTACACAGACAGGGTGGCCAAAGCATGTCCTTCTGGGGGATCACGCTCACCCTGACTGTGCAGTGACCACAGCATGGCTAGGCCCCCCATAGTGCTGTATAGTAGTTCCTCAGTGATAGATATGGGTTCTCTTTGGGGCCCAGTCACTGATCTATCTGCTTGCTGTGTATGCAGACAGCCAGTTCTGGGTGCATGCATCTCCATTGGGAACATGCACTATGGACTAACCAGCAGACTGTTTGTAGCTGGTAAAGTCTTGCAGGGTGCAGTGGCTGTTGCTTGCTGCAGGGGAATATCTGGGGTGGAGTGGGCTTATGTCTGTCTGCTATTGTGTTATGGCTGTGTATAGAGCTGCCTGCCTGGGGGGAGGGGGGGGTGGTGTTCCTCAGCAGGACTGGGGTGATGTTGCCCTCTACTGCCACCTTTGCAGGGAGGTAGAGTGTGGCTCCCTTGATGGGGACCAGGTTTGCCGGGGGGGGGTGTGCGCGCCTGATAGCCGCAGACCTGGATATCCCTGGTGTTTGTGCAGAAACTAGCTATCGGACACACATTAACACTGCTTTGGAACGCCCGCTTGGCCTCCATCAGCCATGGCAGGTGTTGTTGACCTGGTCCTGGCCACCTCATTGCACACTCAGGGTGAGCACAGTACCCGCACGATGTAACGGTGTGTGGCTACTCTGTGCCAGTAAAACACCCGGTCAGTGCCCCCTACTAGGCCAAGGTGCTGTGTGGGTGCACCCGGTCACTTCCCCCAACAGGGCCGAGTGCTGTGGGGATGCATTCCCCATCTTGTGTCCATCTGCGGACAGCTAATTTGCATGTGCAGTGCATCATGGGTTACGGGGGCCTAACCCTATCCTGTTGACATCAGCAGACTGTCTGTGAGGTGACGTGTAGGCTATCTGCAGCCAGCCATGGGGCCTGCTTACAGCTATGGAGCGGAGCTGTAGCGCAATGGTTACATCACTGCAGCCAGAGGTCATGGGTTCAAAACCCACAGTGGGGGCCCTTTGGTAGGGCTTGTCCACAGCTTTATTTTTATTTACTGTACATATGTCTATGCCGGCAAGACCACCCTCAGCTTACTATACCCATTAGGTGCCTTGAGGGTGCTTCATAGGGCGCCCTGTAGGCCACCTTATGGTTGCCATCCCTATAGGGTGCACTATACATTATCCTGTGTCGCAACATACATGCTGCCCTATAGGGGACATTCAAGGGTGCCTTGGCGAACAGTGCACTGTAAACATGTGCCTTATGGGCCGCCGTATGTTAACATGCTGGGAGAGTGCGTTGCTAGTAGTGATAACAAAATAAAATTATACAGCCTCCTACAGCACTCCACAACATATAATACATACTGCCTCAGCAGGCATTTTTCATGGGCATGTGAGGAGTTGAACCCTGATCCCTGCACCATTGGTCAGTGTTTTAACCATTGTGCTGTGGCTCTGTTCCTGTGCTTTGCATCAGCGCGCCGCCTTGTGCCTATCAGCGCGCCGCCTTCTGCGCCCAAGGGGACCAGTGCGCCGCCTTCTGCTGCCCAAAAAATAACTGTGCGCCGCCTTATGCCGCCCAAAAAGCACTGTGCGCCGCCTTATGCCGCCCAAAAGTAACTGTGCGCCGCCTTATGCGTTCCAAATTAATTTGCCTCCTAAAACAATTTTAATCATTACAGTTACTGCCTCAGCTGACCTTTGTCATTGCGCACACTGGGGGATTGAAACCATGGCCCCTGCACCATGGTCATTGTCCTCACCATTGTACCACGGCTCTGTGTTGTTTTGTATACTCAGCAGCGCGCCACTTTGCCTTTCCACGCGCTAATGTCGACCCCCGCACATTAGCGCGACGCGCACACGTCCGGTTGCTTACTACCGTTTTTTTTCTATTTTCTGCCTGAACCGCCCACTCCTTATATGGCACAGGCACACTAGCGCGGCCCCGCACATTAGGAATGTTTAGTAAACATGCCCCTTAGAGTGCGAATATAAAGCTCTACGGTACGCTTTGGATATAACCGATTTGGGATACCCCTTTTGAGATAAACGTTGCCATAAGTCCATCGCATGATGTTTATATTGGGCTATAGAGGAACACAACCGTCGGATCCTCAAAAACTGGCCAAAGGGGAGCCCCCGGCGGAGTGGTTCAGGATGGAAACTTCCAAAATTCAATAAGCTATTCCGCTGCACCGGTTTTCTATATAAATGTGGTCAACAACTTAGATCCTTCACGCTATACCATCATGTCCAAAAATTCCAACTTGTCAACGATATATGAGCGGTGAATTTTAAATGGGGTTGGATAGTATCCAACCACCTGAGAAATTCTTGCAAAGAGGCCAGATCAGAAAGCCAAATCAAAAATATATCATCAAGAAAACGTTTCCAGATGGCCACGTTAGCAAAACTCACCGAGGGAAAAATGTACCGTTCTTCAATTTCTGCCATACAAAGGGTCGCGAGAGAGGGGGCTACAGTAGCCCCCATCGCTATACCAAAAATTTGTTGGAAATAAGCCCCCTCAAACAAAAAATAATTGCGAGTAAGCACATATGAGATCAATGTAAGCAGAAATTCTTTTGGTAATCGAGCTGGCGCCTGAAGAAACCGAGACTGTAAAAGTTTCAAAACTTCCTCTTGATCAACATTCGTATATAGTGCAACGACATCCAACGTCACTATATACCAGGCGGTAGATGGCAAGCACAACGTGAGCAAAGAACCCAAAAAATGAGCAGAATCCCGAATATAAGAGCGTACTGTGGCCGCTTCAACTTTGAGGAAAGCATCGCAAAATTTTGAGAGCGGTTCGAGGAGGGAGCCACGGCAAGAAACTATTGGTCTACCCGGAGGGTCCAACAATGATTTGTGGACTTTGGGGACAAAGTAAATCACCGGAACTTTTGGATGTGGAGTAAACAGAAATCTAAATTCACGAGAGGTGATCCAACCCTTAGAAAAAGCCCCGAATAGCAACTCACGAAGCTCCTCCTCCTGGCTAGATATGGCCTTGGCACTGAATAAAAAGCAAAAAGGGGGAGGGCATAATGAAAATGCAGCAGAATAAATTAATTGCCAGATCGACACAGCTGTGATTTGGTATGATATGTCTGTATCAGAGGCAATTCTTACATTCCAAGGAAAATATGTATAAAAGCAGATTGTGATATCAGAAATATCATAGAAAGATAGAAACATGACGGCAGAAAAAGACCATATCACTTGTCCAGTCTACCCTTCCATACCAACTACTGTGCTCAATTTGTTTTCCTTTAGAGATCGTCTATGTTGGACCCATGCTTTCTTGAATTCAGATACTGTCCTGGTCTTTACTACCTCCACTGAGAGGCTGTGCCATGTATCTACCACTCTTTCTGTGAAGAAATATTTCCACATATTATGCATGAGTCTATCCCCTTTCACCCTTATCCTATGCCCCCTTTTGCAGAGCTTATCTTCAATCGAAAGAGGCTCTCCTCCTATGCATTTATGCCACGGAGGTATTCAAACATTTCTATCATATCTCCTCTCTCCTGTATTTCCTCCAAAGTATACATATTGAGATTTTTAAGTCTGTCCCCATAAGCCTTATGACAAAGTCCACTGACCAATTTGGTAGCCACCCTCTGCACAGACTCCAATCCGCTTATATCCTTTTGAAGGTGTAGTTTCCAGAATTGCACACAATACTCCAAATGAGGTCTCACCAAAGACTTGCACAGAGGGACTGTCACTTTCATTTTTCTGCTGGCCATTCCTTTCCTTATGCACCCAAGCATCCTTCTGGCTTTCGCCGTTGCCTTTTCTACCTGTTTAGCCACTTTAAGATCATCAGAAACAGTTACCCTCAGATCCCACTCAATGTTTGTGGACAGAAGTACTTCACCCCCTATATTGTACCGCTCCCTTGGATTTTGCAGCCCAAATGCATGATCCTGCATTTTTAGTGTTAAATCTCAGCTTGATCATTCTTCAGACTTAGCAAGATCCTTCCCCATGTTGTCTACTCCTTTCTGGGTGTCTACTTTATTGCAGATTTTGGTATCATCTGCAAAGAGGCAAACCTTACCCAACAGCCCTTCTGCAATATCACAAACAAAAATGTTAAAAATAATTGGACCAAGAACAGATGCCTTTGGCACATCTGCTGGTTACATCCTTCTGCCATTCAGTCTGTAAGTAACCTTCCCAGTAGTTACACCATCTCTGCTCCCTGGCACTGAATATCTAGGCATAATTTAAAACAGTGATAGCCGCCGCTGCTGACCTCCCACATAGACTATTGCAACCTGCTGCTTTCCAGGCTCCCTCAGAATCGTCTCTCTCCCCTTCAAAACTCAGCCGCATGGCTAATCTTCCGCCAGTCTTGCTATGCTCACATAACCCCTCTTCTCAATTCACTTCACTGGCTCCCTATCCGTCTCCACATTCATTTCAAACTTCTCCTACTGACTTATAAGTGTATTCATTCTGCATCTCCTCACTGCCTTTCCTCTCTTATCACTCCCTACACCCTTTCTTGGGAACTCCACCCTCCGGCAGATCCCTTCTATCTGTGCCCTTCTCTG
Source organism: Ichthyophis bannanicus (assembly GCA_033557465.1). Taxonomy (NCBI): domain Eukaryota; kingdom Metazoa; phylum Chordata; class Amphibia; order Gymnophiona; family Ichthyophiidae; genus Ichthyophis; species Ichthyophis bannanicus. The sequence goes on along the minus strand of CM066040.1, from coordinate 281,075,686 downwards.
CCACTGCCACCTCCAGACTTTGTTCATTCCACCTCGCTGCTCCAAATGCTTGAAACAAACTACCCAAGTTAGTTTGCCAGGCTCTTTTTCTGGTTCTTTTCGAATCCAGGCTAAAACCCACCTCTTTGAGGATGAATTTGTTTCCTGACCCCCATACTGTCCTGCTTATTACTTATTTTTATCTTGCCATTGCCCTGGAATTACTCTAGTCCTTGGTCATTGTGTGGTCTGTCTTGATTAGATGTAAGCTCTGATGAGCAGGGACTGTCTCTTACTTGTACATGTACAGCACTGTGTGGAGCTTATAAAATGAGCTGTTCCTGCATGCCTTCATAGCCTAGATGCCCTGGCTTAATATTGCCCCTATACTTGTTATTTTCAGCAGCTTCGTATGAAGGTATAAGGAGACTGAATAAACACATACCTTTATACAGGTAAGGTATTCTTACAAAGCCTTGCAGGAGACGTGATTCTGCAAATTGCATCCAAAAAATTCGGGACTGAAAGACCTTTGCATTTCTTCTCCCCTTAGAAGATTCTGCTTAAGATTCCTCCCATGGCTGCCAACTAATCCATAGTCACTGATTCACACACGTTTCTGTTCTATGACATTCACCCAAGATCTCACTTGCTTTTCCCCATCCTCAAAACCCCTTCTCTGCTCTTGTGCTTAATAGCAAATTTGCTCAACCCTTCCCAAGCCTTTTGCCACAAATATATCAAAGCAGGGAAGACCTGAATATGGGGAGGATAGTTTGGCACTATAGGGGAAAGATGTCAAAAGGGCCACTGTTAAAAATAAATTGTCTGCCTACTTCAAAATAGAAAAGACCATTTGCATAGACTTTTGGTCTCTTCCGCTAGGCTTATATCTCCATGGGCCCTGTTTTCCTACAGAAAAAAAAGTGATAGTTACTCTGGAGGTCATGATTTAAAACAACAGCTTTCTAGGACTTAAACTGCAAGAAAATCAATTTCAATATGTTCTACTTTCAGTAAATCTTCTTGAAAATAATCCAGACCTTTGGAGCTAAGGCATTTTGTGTTCCCTTCATTTTAACACGGTAGTTCAAAAGTATTAAGAGAGCAAAAGCCTTGAGAATGAGGATGCTGTTTGAATTCAATAATTGCATTGCCCTTCGAGAAGGGTGCCAGAATGAAGCTCAGAATGCGCAACAGAAACAGGTGAATGCACTGCGCAGTTTTAAAAGAAAAGGGTATTAAAACAAACATCCTGTCCAAATTCTGCCTTCCCGTATGCTTATGCGGTTTGATGCACACGCATTACTACAATCTCTTTCCACTTTAGTGGCGATTGACTGCATGGTTAATAGCTTGAGGAAGGAGGAGACTCAGAGGAAATAAGTCTGTAGTGAAAGAGTGGTGGACATCTCATGTAGTCTAGTAAGAGAGGTAGCAAGAACAGCGGAGGAACGGCTTAGTAGTTTAAAGCAGTGGCCTGGTGCCCAAAGCAACCAGAGTTGGAATCCAACTGGTGATCCTTGTGGCCTTGGGCAAGTCACTTAATTTTCCACTACCTCAAGTACAAGCTTAGATAGTAAGCCCTATCTGATTTAGAGTTGCCAACTGGTTCCAGATACACCCTACAAGCTCGATCCGATCTCAGGTTTACCCCATTGCATTCAGGGATAGGTCATTATGGTTCCTCTATTGCACTCCATAAGAAATGCAAAACCACAAGTCCCTGCATGCAATGGGGTAAACCTAGGACTGGATCAAGCCTGTCAGGTGCATTTGGAGCCAGATGGCAACCCTAATCTGATTATAATTCACTGTGAGGTACATACTAAATATATAGTTATTATAGCTGGGACAGACAGAGGTCATTCAAGGCACAGTATTCACTGAAAACAAGATTAAAGATCTATAAATTTCAGCTCTCTTGTATCAGCAAAGACAACTGAAAGTAGCAGGACCTTAAGAGACAAATACAGTCTGATTCATTGGAAACATTGGTGTCCTCACTCAAAACTAGGGTTGCCAACTGGCTCCAGATGCGCCCGACAGGCTTGCTTCAGTCCTGGGTTTACCCTATTGCATGCAGTTACTTGTAGTTTTCCTTTTCTTATGGAGTGCAATGGAGAAATCACAACTACATATCCCTGCATGCAATGAGGTAAACCCAGGACTGGATCGAACCTGTCGGGCGCATCTGGAGCCAGTTGGCAACCCTACTCAAAACTAAATACAGATTAGAAGGCCTAATATGAAACTATTACTACTAATCATTTGTATAGCACTACAAGGCACACGCAGCACTGTACATATACAGATATAAGACACAGTCCCTGCTCATCAGAGATTGCAATCTCATCGAGATGAAAAAACAACACAAAACTGAGGACCAGAGTATAGCAAGATAAACATAGCTAGTGGACAAGACAGTGAGGAGTATCAGGCAAAAGCAGCCTCAGAGGTGGGTCTTCAGCCTGGACATGAATAGGGCCAGAGAAGGAGCCCGACGCACTGACTCAGGTAGTATGTTCCAGGCATATGGAGCAGCAAGGTGGAATGGACAAAGTACTAAATATCACAGGTCATCCTGCAATCCACCAAAAAACTTAGATTGCATTTAAAATCTGCCACCGCTGAACCTTAGATATGGATATTCAATACTGGGGCCCTATGTGGCCACTGGTATTGAATATCTGGGTCAGCCAGATAGCATAAAAGCTAACCGGGCAGCGGCGATATTCAGTTGCTGCACAGTTAATTTGACAGCGAAAGGACTGTGCCTAACTTTCACCGCTGAATATCGCCACTGCACGGTTATCCCCAGGAACAAGCTGATGCAGCATCATAGCTTGCAGCAGCGGAACTCGCAGATATTTAGTAGCGCTAACAGGAATGGGGTAAACTACTGACCGTACATTATAAGATGAAACTTCACCACTGTATTGTAGATACTTTATTAATTTGTTAAATGTTAAAGTTGTTTATCAGTGACTCTAATTTTAAGTAAACCCTTGGTTCAGAACACAAACTTCTGGTCTTTATGTTTATTGAGAAGGGTGAATAAGACTGTGTCAAGTGACACTGCCAACGCATTAAGTAATTACTGCCACGTAATATCTAATCTTCTCACAAGCCTGAACCCTGATATTTCACACTCTAGGACAGCGATGGCGAACCTATGGCACGCGTGCCAGCTGTGGCACGCGAAGGCCTTGCAGCTGGCACGCGGGAAGGTCCGCAATTGAAAAAAAAAAAGAAAACCTGTCTGCTGCCGTTGTCGGGGCCGCCGCGGCAGAATCGAGCGTGCCGCGGGGCCCCCCGGTACCCACCCGGCCGAGCCTGCCCTCCCCGCTGCCTCTCTCTCCTGGGCGCTACAGACAGACGCGCCGGCTTCCCGAGCGCGACGTCAAGAGTTGCCCTTTCGCGACTCTGTTAAGCCCGCGGGGGCTGCTGGGAACTTCCCATCAGCCCCCGCGGGCTTAACAGAGCAGCAAGGGAACTCTTCCCTTCGCGCTCTGCAAGCTGGCGCGTCTGACTGTAGCTCCAAAGAGAGAGCTGCTACGGGGAGGGCAGGCTCTGCCGGGTGGGTACAGGGGGGCCCCGCGGCACGCTCGATTCTGCCGCGGCGGCCCCGACAACGGCAGCAGACAGGTTTTCTTTTTTTTAAATTTTCCCTGGGCTGGGCTGGGCTGGGGGGGTGGGGGTTAGGAGTGGTGATGGGCTGGGCTGGGCTGGGCCGGGCTGGGGGGGGGGTTAGGAGTGGTGATGGGCTGGGCTGGGCTGGGAGGGTTAGGAGTGGTGATGGGCTGGAGGGGGGGGTTAGGAGTGGTGATGGACTGGGCTGGGCTGGGCTGGGCTGGGGGGGGTTAGGAGTGGTGATGGCCGGGGCTGGGCTGGGGTGGTGAGGAGTGGTGATGTGATGGGCTGGGCGGTGGGGGGTAGGAGTAGTGATGGGCTTGGCTGGGCTTGGCTGGGGGGGTGTTAGGAGTAGTGATGGGCTGGGGTGGGGGGGTTTAGGAGTGGTGATGGGCACTGGGCTGGGGGGGTTAGGAGTGGTGATGGACACTGGGCTGGCTGGGGGGGTTAGGAGTGGTGATGGGCACTGGGCTGGCTGGGGGGGTTAGGAGTGGTGATGGGCGCTGGGCTGGGGGGTTAGGAGTGGTGATGGGCGCTGGGGGGGGTTAGGAGTGGTGATAGGCGCTGGGGGGGGCTTAAACTAAAAATTGAGTGATGGGGGATTAGGACTGGGAGTGGGCTGATGGGGAGGTTAGGACTGGAAATGGGCTGGTGGGATTAGGACTGGGAGTGGGCTATGGGGGGCTAGGACTGGTAATGGGTTGGGGGGTTGCTAGGACTGGAAATGGGCTGAGTGGAAGGGGGCTTGAACTGCAAATAGCTGTTGGGGATGGGCTTGGAATGGAAATGGGCTGAGGGGAAGTGGGGGGCTTGAACTGCAAATAGCTGATAGGGACGGGGTTTGGAATGGAAATGGGCTGAGGGGAAGTGGGGGGCTTGAAGAAGGGAATGGATGCTGGGTGAGACTGGAACTAGAAGGGAGCTGATGTTGGGGGAGGATTAGAATGGGATGGGGCTGGGAGAGTAAAATGGAGAGGGGAAAAATATTTTGTGTAGGAGGGATGAAAAATCTACAATTGGCCAGGTATTGGGAGAGTAATGGGGGATTGAGGATGGAGGGGTAAAATTTGTGTGGATGAAATAGGAATGAGGAAAGAGCAAAAGGAGAAAGATTAGTATGTTAAAGCAGATGTAGAGAGAGAGAGAATGGAAAAAAAAACTAGAAGAGAGAAGAAAGGACAAATGGACAGCAGACGATGGAGAGTTAGCAGAAAACATGAAGAAACCAGAAGAAAATGGCTGGAGCAATTGCAACTGAAAAAAAATGCACAAAAGGTAGAAAGATATCTCTTTATTTTGAATTTATTAACTGCAATATGTCAGCTCTGGGAAATGTGCATCATTAACATCTGCGCTTTGTTTGGTACAAGAGGAAATTCCTATTTGACGTTGCCACTTGTTCTCTTTCCCCAGTATTCTCTGAAATGTATTTGGTTTAATATTTGCAGTGTTGCCTTTTGATAGGTAGGGTATGGTGCTTTGTGAGTCCTGGTAATGCTGTCAGGATACGGCGGGTTTGCTATGGGTTCTAAATGGGCAGCGTTTGTAGTAGTTCCTAATGTGCCTGGCAGTTGGCACTGGATTATAGTAATGTAGAAATCTTTTAGTCTTTCTTTATCCATACACTCATTAAGAGACATGTTTACTAAAAGTTAGTGTATGGTAACATTATGCAAATATTTATGCAAATAAGACCACTTATGCAAATGACGTGCTGGCACTTTGAGGAAATTCTTTGGTTTTGTGCGGCAGTTTGGGCACTCGGGCTCAAAAAGGTTAGCCATCACTGCTCTAGGAGCTCAGAGAAACTGGACAACAGCTCCCTGGACTGCTGTGCTTCCTTGTCTGCCTAGTAGGTTTATGCTCCAACCACACAGAATGGAGGTCTCAAATACTACAAACAGAGATGGTTATAACGCACATGGGGTGTTAAACAGAATAAGGGGTATCAGGATCCAATAGCAGCCTCAAAGAGGTGGGTTTTTAGCCTGGATTTGAATAGGGTCAGAGATGGATCCTGACACATCGACTCAGGTAATTAGTTCCAAGTATAAGGTGTAGCAAGGTGGAATTAATGCTGGAGTTGGCAGTGGAAGAGAAGAGCACAGATAAAAAGGATTTGCCTGATGTGTGGAGTTGCCAAGGAGGTGGTGTAGAGAAAGATACTGTAAGAGAGGAAAAAATTAGTGAGGAGTTGCAGAATGAATGCATTTGAGGTCAGCAGGAGAAGTTTCAATTGCATGTGGAAATGGATAGGGAGCCAATGAAGTGACTTGAGAAGAAGGGTTATATGCACCTAGAAAGACTGGTGGAAGATTAGCTGTATGGCTGAATTTTGAATCGATTAATGGGAAGCCCAGTGCATACTCTAAATAAGAAATGACTAGAGGTGGATAAGAGACTGTTCAGAAAGGAAAGGACAAATTTTGATGATGTTATAGAGAAAGAAACAACAGGTTTTAGTTATCTGTTGGATATGTTCAGAGAAAGAAAGAAGAGTCAAAAATGACCTCAAGGTTGTGAGCTGAGAAAACGGGGAGGGTGGTAGTGTTACCCACAGAAAGAGAGAAAGGAGGAAGAGAGGAGGCGGGTTTAGGAGGAAAGAAAGAAGTTCCATCTTGGCTATGTTCAATTTCAGATGGCCAACAAAAAAAAACGTAAAGGAAGGCGAACCAGAAACTGCACAATAACTCAAAAAACCTCCCTTATAGAAGGATAGTATTCAATGGTAGCCCAGAATATATAAATAAGAGTGAAAGAAATAGAACTAGAGACCTCTTGCTCAAACTATTAATTTTCAACGAGCAATAATCAGTGATCTACTTTTCAATCATTGGCTCAATCTTACTCATATTAAAATCCTTATCCCATAGAGTGTAATCTTTATTTGTTATTTTAGTATACCATAAAAATGAATTATGATGAACTTAGAATGTTTCTGTCTTATACTCATTTCTTAGAACTTCAATTGAGTATAGTAAGTCCATCCTTCATGACGCCATCATGTACCAAATATGATATAAGCATCTAAATATTTAAATTCATTCACAATTGTTCCTGTTCATTAACAATTGTCCTACACTTCAAAATTGCCAGAAGTGCTGTTATAATGCTACTTATCTCATGACAATAATTCAAAGGTGGTGTTTAAGTTCATTTGCCGTAATCCTAGATTTCAGTAGCTGCAAAATTACTGTGCTATTACACATGGAGCCTGATTCAGGAAGGGGCACGTCCCGGCTGTCTGGTCAGCCGAAAAATGGAAGGCCCCAAATAGTACCGGATTCTGCAACTGTGGGAGCTAGATGGCCCATGGCTGCAGAATTGGGCACCCAGATGGCCCAGCAATGCCCCTATGGCACGGGATGTCCTCGCAACACCCCGTCCAGCCCGCCCTATGCCCCTGCTGGTGTTCCAGTGTCATGGCACCAGGACACCCAGCAGGAGTGCTGACAGCCCGCCATGGTGAAAACACAGCTTTACCCACTGCCCAACCCTCAGCAGGCCCTGCTAGGGCCAGGATTTGGCAGAGGGGCCTCACCTGCCACAGCTGCTGTGCTGCTGGGGGGCTGTCAGGTCAGACCACTGCCATCATTGCTGCTTATCCCAACTCCGAGGTGGAATATGCAGAATAGCAATCTTCTGTCTGCTGGACATACAGGGCCGTGACCTGAATCGGCCCTTTACGTCTGGGTGCCTGGCCCACCCCCATTCCGCCCACTCTCTGCCTCTGTGCTGCCCCATCCAGCATTACACGCACTATTTATTTATTTATTTATTTTATTTAACATTTTCTTCTATACCGCGCTATTAAAATCAGTGCGGTGTACAATGAACACAACATACTGCAATGCATACAAGCAACATTGAGTTTACATAGAACAAGGGATGATAAATGCATGGGATAACCGGGGAAACTATGTACAGTTGACTTATTATATATATATATATTTAAACTATATACAATATTCTAAACTCGATTGGATAATGTGGGTGAGACATTTGGGTAAAGTGGTGTGCATGTGGTGGGTACTTGGGGCAGAATATGGTCCCAGCGGATAGTGGGGCTGGATGTCCCGCTGGGACGTCCAACCCCACTGTTTGCCAGTCAGAGTCAGGCTCATATCCTCTGTGGACAATACATCGTCTTTCTCCTAACCTGCCCGCAGGTTTAGTTTCTCTGCTTCAGGGGTTCAACGTCTGTTTTTTGTAAGACTCGTAATAATAATAGCAAAAGCTGCCACAAGCAATAACATAGCACTTTCCATTACAACATTCTAGTAAAAACTTACAAACTTTGAAAGCAGCAATACAGTTCAAGCATTCATCTCATATCAGTCACAGCATCTCAAACCTCTGAACATTAAAGGGATGGTTTAAATAGCCTGCGCTGGAGTATTCCCTTCACCAATTACACGAAAGGAGATCAGGTCACCACCAGCGGTATCCAATGGCAGAAAATCAAACCAAGAGTGCCATTCAATAGTATCATTTAAACCAAATAGTGTCTCTGTATGTAAATGGAAGATCTAAAACTTTTGAGATAATAAAGCCTTCCGGTCCCCTCCCCACTGCGGCTCAGGTACAAAATCACTGATTCTCCACCGCAATTCCAAAAACGATGAAGAAGGCAATGTGATACCAGTGGAGTCTTCTCAATCTTTTGGTGGAGGCGGCTCTTATATTCAGTCAGTCAAGTCTGAAATTTATGTGTGTTTTTTCCTACGTACATATAATTTAGGGTATGGCATTGAATAATGTATACCACAAACAAAGAATTGCAGTTGGTACCATAGCGTGCTCGATATTCCTTTTGGGAACAAGGGTCAACCTACAAAACACCAGATAAAGTTTGATCACAAAAACTACAGCCTTGACATGGTTGATGACCCTGAATAGCGCCAGATGGTTCACAATCGGGTGAGTATGAACTACCCAGTCCTGAAGATTAGGTCCACGCTTATATGCCATACAAGGGAAATCTTGTAAAGTGTCATGTAAAGTTACCAAGTGCCAATGCTTCAGAATAAGTGCCACTATTTGTAGAGCCAGATTTGAATAATGCAATACACATACTGGTCTTTTAACTGCAGTGTGAGCCATATCTTGTAGCAACAGGTCCCAATTGGCATACAATGCAAATAGAAAAATATAATGGATTTTGGATAGTCTCTCTGTCGTAACCATCCTTTTAAAAATTCAGCTTGATGCTTATATTCATGAATCATTGAACAGACATGGCTTATATGCAAAAATTGATCAATTGGAGGCACCCATCTTAAACCAACTGGATGATGGCTTTGATAGGACAACAAGGTGTTATGGTTTACCTTATTCTGGTATAAAGCAATTGTGAAAGTTCACATATGTTTCTGGACCTCCACATCAAAAAAACTGAATAGAGTAGCAATGGCACACATATGTGCACTTCAAACTGGCATCTAAAGAATTCAGTCAAGTTACGCATATTGATAGTTGATCTTCTGTAGTAGTCCACAAACAAAAAAACATCATCAATAAAGCGTAATCACAGTGAAATAAAAGAAAACCAATTTGATCCATACAAAAAAAGTTTTCTCAAAATGGGAAACATAAATATTCACTATACTAGGGGCCATAGCAATACCCATGGCGATGCCATGGGTTTGTAAATAAAACTGGCCATCATAGCGAAAGTAGGATCAACTCTGATAGCTTATCAAAAAAGGTGATTGGCACTCGATGGGTAGACACAGAATCAGATAAAATATGATGCATCATAATCAAAGTCATTCGCTGAGGGATATTTGTATATAGAGCTTCCAGATCCATAGTCACCAAAAGCATATCATCAGGTAACCTCCATGAAATCATATATATATCGCAAAAAATCTGCTATATCCTTAATATATGAGTGTGCCTTCGACACCTGACGCTTCAAAATAATGGTCTACAAATTTTGACAGTGGCTCCAAAACTGTACCACATAAGGACACAATAGGTCTATCAAGGTGCACCTGAACGTATTTATGTATTTTGGAAACCAAATAAAAAGGGGGTATCTTTGGATAAGCAATAACCAAAAATGATGCCTCAGCCATTGTTAGAGCACCAGCCTCGAAAGCCTGGTCCACAATAATTTTAACTTGTTGAACTAAACGAGGGGTTGGGTCTTTACATAGAGTTCAATAATGGAGAGAATTTTGTAAATGATTGGCCACTTCCTGATGATACTAGGAAGTTCCCCAAACAAAAACGGAGCCACCTTTATCAGCTGCACATATAACAATATCTGTATTGGCCGCCAGTTCTTGCAATGTCTTTCTCTCCAACCTGATTAAGTTCAAATAATACCGCAGATGCTCTACTGACTCCAGCTCTTTAATATCATGAAGAACCGCATCACAGGAAGTCACCAGGTAAGGATTTATTGGGCCTGGAGGTACTCACTCAACTTGTTTCGCATAATAGAAACATCTGCAGATGGCATAGATTGCTTTGAAAAAAATAAGTGAACCTGCATATTTCAGACGAAACGCATAAGGTTCACACGGCACAGGAACGGCTTATGAAATGTGGAAGAGACATAAACCCTTTTCCAACACTGATAGTTAAACTTGTGTTAAAGGAATATCAGAAACATTAATGACTACCGATTGTGGTATCAAAAATGTTTCTGACTTGTCAATCTCGTGACTTGTCTTGGCCATTCCTCATCTTCGGGGTCGAACTGATAATACCTCCTCCTGCCCCACCTGCATCACCAATGATCCTGGTGATCTCTTCTGTTGGTTCTTAAAAAAGATCTAATACAATTATACCCTTCATCAACATTAGAGGAGCCTGAAGATTCAGACACCACTTGGCGTCAATTACTTGGGCGAGATTCAGAGATCATCTATCCATATATTGAACCTGTGGAGCCCGATTTACGTAGGGGCATGTCTGGGCCATCTGGACGGCCCTGAACAAGACGGGCCCATTAGGACCCGATTCTGGACCATGGGAACAAAATGTTCCTGCGGTGCACAGAATTGGGCCTGTGAACAGCCTAGTGTGCCCCTGCCAACTGTGGAGACATCCTCCCTGCAGGCTCCCCCGACTCCTGTGGCTTCGGCCCCCCCTCTTTGCCTGACCCATGGCTGGCCTGCCAGGGCCTGGATAGGGTGTCAGACACCCCTCCTGCACCTGGCCCCGGCCCCAGGGGGGATCTCCAGGCCCGATTGCCGGATCGGTACTGCTTATTCCACCTTTGAGGAGGAATAAGCCGCACGTCCTCTTTGACCTGGCAGGATGTACAGGGTGTGACCTGAATTGGCCCTGTAGTCCTGCTGGGCTGGCCCACCCCCACTCTGCCCAGATCCCGCCCCCCACTAGCTCTCCACGTCCTGATGATCAGGACATATGGGGAGAGCTGGAGGGGGAATCATGCCTGGATGGCTTGAGGGCTGCATAGCCCCATAACTCACATTTCAGAATCGGGCCTTTAGTGTAGTCATCAGCATCCCTATCTAATTTGCATACTTTACTCTGTAAAACGAGGACTAAAATTTGTCTAGAGATTGTTGGTACTTGGTCAAAAATTCATCAGTGGACTCTAAACCAGATTTCACCTTTATTGAGTCCACCATGACTTAAACCTCCCTCTGAGTCTTTTTCAATGCCCCTTCAGTGGTATCAATAATTATAACATAACATTAAATAACATTAAATCTAAAGTATGCTTACTGAGTATGGCTGCCCACCTTTCCAAGAACTGGGGCTGATCCATAAAAATCTTAGGCTCTTTCTTAATACGTAACCCCCGAAGGACGTGTTATTTTTTAACATAATTAATGATTGTCTATGTAAATCATAATGAATCTCCATTCTACGTAAGCTAAACTACTGCTCACTTGGATCACACAAGCTACCCTTTTCCTGTGAATGGCACAGGTTCCAACAAACATGGTTGTAGTAGAGAAGCCATATGGTTCGAGGCATAGCTTAATACATTCTGCCACTCAGCTGTTTGCATAATTGAGGACAACTCAAAAGCTACTTTTGTCCACCAAAAAAAGAAAATATAATGAAGTAAACCAGAAGCCACACAATCACTAAAAAATCTCCCTTATAGAAGGATAGTGCCCAATGGCATCCCAAAATATGTAAATATGAGTGACAGGACCATCAGAATGGAGCTAGAGACCACTTGCTCAAACAAGTAATTTCCAACGAGCAATAATCAGTCATCTACTGCTCCACGTTTCAGTCATTGGCTCAGTCTGACTCATATAAAAATCCTTATCCTTATCAGTTTCAGATGGCAGCAGGATATCGAGGAAGCAACATCAGACAAGCAGGATGAGATGCAGGCCTGGATTCCTGGAGAGATTTCAGGTGCAGAAAGGTAAATCTGAGTGTTATCAGCATAATGATGGTCCTGAAATACATGGGACTGTAGAGAAGAGACGAGGTCCCAAAACAGATCCCTGATGTATACCAACTGAAAGCTAGATAGCAGTAGAGGAGGCTCCATCAGAGCCTACATTGAAAATGCAATGGGAGAAATAAGAAGCAAACCAAGACAGAACAGAGCCTCATAATCCAAGCAAGAACTTAATTATCAAGGAGAAGGTGGTGATCAAGCAAAGAAATAATTTTTTATGTTGAATTAAGAGTTGTGATTTCAGTGATCTAAGTTACAACTAATAATAGTAAAAAAGTATTTGGAATGGGAATATGATAAAATACTTGAGCTCTGAATGGGAATTTTGAAGTTGAACCCACTATGCTCAGCACATAGAAATAAAAATTCCATAAACTTGAAATATGTCTATGGAGCAGCATGTGGATACTGGGCCTGACTTTATTTTTCAAAATTTGCTTCCATTCTACACATAATTTTACGCATAGACCAAGGTATTGTGGGTTCTATACATACAACCTATGTGCAAATTGGAGGCAAGGCTACGCCAGGACCGTGGCGGGCAGTAAAGTTGGATGAAGTGTGTCAAAATTCAACCATTTGGTGCATAACTTCTACACATAAGGTAGGCCAGCAAAAAAGCAAGCTTTATGTATAGGGGGAGTGCAATGGAATATTTTTCATTGCATCTTGATTTTCATATCATTTCCAGGGTATTTTTGCATGAAAATTTACCCTTAGAGGTCATGGGTGCCAATTTAAACCCAGCACTGGCCCAGGATAGCCCAGATAGGCCCAGGGTTGCCTATGGAGGGTGGGGAGGGTGAGTCTGTGACTAGGGGTCTGGAAGGTGGGTGTTCTTTAGGGGGGCTTGGAATGTATTTTCAGGGAGATGAGGGGTCTCTTGTGGGATAAGATGAATCTTTGGGGGGGGGAGGAGTCTTTGTTGGGGAGAGGGAAGGAACAGAGGAACCACCAGATCACATTTCTTTTTTAATGCACTGCCCCTTTCTGAAAGGCTCTCTAGGAGTATTGGGTAGCAGGTTAGCCATTTTCTGCCATTCACCCTTGATTCTCAATGAGAACCTTTATAATGAGCCCTATTGTGACATCATCTTCAGATTTCTGTCACCGTCCAGTTCCAGATATTGGTAATGTCAAATTCTGATTCTTAGCTTTTCAATGGTGCAAGGTGCTTGTTGGCCAAATATTCCTAGAGGTGTCTCTGTGCACTAATAATGATCTGATTCCCTTCCTTAGTACTGAGTAGATAAGAAATGAAAAAGCACATCCATTTAACTAGATCTCTCTCTTTCGGTCTAATGCAAGAAGACCATAATTCATAGTCGCTCGTAAAAAATGAAACCAAATTGACAGAAATACCCATTTGCTCTTCACTTGGGGGCCTATTTGCAAAGTTTTGATAAGTTTAATGAGTGATAAATGCAAAACCATCTGCATTAACTGTTAGAGATTTTCCCAACACTATGGGGAAGGCAGTCATGCAGTTAGCACATTGAAAATTCTCACTAATGCATGTTGAACAGAAGAGCTCATAATGCAAGCCGCACACTAATTGCAAGACACAGTCCTCTCCCCCCCCCCCCCCTTTCACTGTCCCCTAATTGTGATTTCTGCCTTAGCTGTTTAATGTGTCAATTAGCACGCTAGCAGTTGATTTGGCACCAATTAGCGTGCACTAATTCCCATGTTAAGCAGCTAGTGCAGTTTGGTAAATAGGCCCCTTTTTGCAGTATGTACATATTAGGTTTTGTTTTACTATTTTGTTTTACTATGTGGCAGAGATTAATTGGAAAACTGTTCTTCCTTGATGCATTGTGATTCCATCCCACCTCACCCTAAAACATACTGAATGGTAAGTTCATTATAAAATACTTTCACTGTTCATTTTTTTCTTAAATGTTAATACACCTGATCATGAATGCTAACACATCTGGCAAATATAATCCCTGTTTCTCCCACTCGGTATCTTGCTTCTCAACAAGTTTCTCTAGAGGAGAGAGTAAACACAAAGAAGAAAGATGAAATCCGGCGTGCGCTGAAACTCTTACAGTACTTTTCCAGTTATTTATGAGACGATTCTCCCATGCACAGTGTAAGACAGGACTTTAGAGTGCTTACACTGAAGTCCTTTTCCCTTATTTCTCTAAGCTACTGGCTGACAGAATTCTACATAGTACATATTACCTATTAGTAAGAGGTGTCAGTCAGATCCACAGCCCTATTAGAGAGGTGGTGAAGAGGAAATGCGAGAGATGATCGGCCACAGCGAAGTGGAAATGAGGTGCTAGGCTACTCCAGGAGAAAAACATGAAGAAAAAAAAAAGATTTTCACCTGTTGAGACACCAATCACTGCAGAAAAAGGATTTGCTTAAAGCAATAAAATACAGAATGCAAAATTAAAGCCCATGTGAGAGATTAGCTGTATGCAGGCACATGAAAACGGTATCTAAACATCAGGGAGGGGGGGGGGGGTCATTTTGGAAACCCTATTTATGCTTTGGATGTCCAGAAATGAGCACAGAGACGTCCAAAGCGCAGAGATGTCTCCAGGGTCATTTTAGAAGCCAGGTCTGTGGCTGTCCAAGTCCGAACGGGGGTGTGGTGAAGGCATGGTGCTCACAGGAACCTGGACATTCCCACATGATCTCAGAAACATCCTGGATGTCTGGAGTCACATCTAAGTTTAGGCCTGCTCCAGCCATGAACAGCTATCTGAAAAGTGCTTGTCCTAGTTGAAAAACATCCAAAGGGTGTAGAGAAGAAAACACTCCATCATCCCCAGTACTCAGCAAAATTTCAATGACAGCAGCAGTGGAGCTTAAACCCTGGCTTCCCTATTCCTAGCCTACTAACCATTAGGCTATTCCTAGATGTCCAAATTCTGAAATGCTATTCCTGGGATGTCTATGTAGACACCCCTACAGATGTCCATATCGGGCATGTCCATGTTTGTGAAATCATGTCTGCACCGGGACGTGCCTGCTCTTTTGTCAGATGTTCTGGCTTAGACGTGGCAGATTGCAGTTGGATGTTCCTTCTAAAATCTCTCTCCACGTGAACGGTAGTTTTATAACAGACCACCTATGTGTGAAGGCCGAGTAGATGCCTATTTTAAACCTATTTTATAAATACACGTAAGCACCCATTGGAAGCTAGTTACTTTAGCACAACTTAATTTACATGGGAATCGCTAATCCTCGGCAAATCTCATCCCTTCTGCCCTCACCCCCACCCTTTCTGGCACCCATTGCTGTTGCTACGCCACCCCTTTTTGGGACCCTCAGTGGCAGCAATGGCCGCAAAGAGCCCCACAGCACTTACCTTATCACTTCAGCGACATGGGTCTTTTTATTTCCACCTCCTCTAATGCCCGATGACAATTTCATGTATGTAAACAGGAAGTTGGCATTGAGCAGTCCAAGTGGGCAGAAAGAAACGGCCTCGCAGCACCGATGTTTAAAGATAAGCACCACGAGTCTGTTTGCGGCCAGTGCTGCTGCTGCAGTTCCCAAGAGGGGTGACAGCAACAGCAAAGGGCACCCTTGCAGGGCTGGCCCTCTAGGCGACCACCTAGCTCATCTAATGGTAGCGCCGATCCTGCAGGTGGAGAGTATTCCTGCCCAGATGGGTCCACTTTCCAAATGGCATATGATGGCCTTCAACCTGGCCCTATTTTATTATATAGCTCTATGAAGTATATGGCTGTAAAACAAAAAGTGTTCTGCCCCCACAGTCTGTGTGCATATTTACATTCAGTTTGTATTGTACTGACTGCCAATATGCAAAAGCAAACAACTTCCTGCTAGGGTCACGTAATCTTGGTTCTTATAAGTTAGATGTTGCACATGATTTATTTCCTTGTCTTCTTGAGACCTGCCTGCAGGGCCAGCCCAAGGGTTTCTGCCACCCCAGGCAGAAGCTCAGCCATGCCCCCCCCCACCATGCCACTCCCTCGCTGTGCTACCCCCTTGCCACCCCCTGTCATGCTTCCCCCCTCCCACCTCGCACCTCTCTCATAGCCACCGATTCTGTCGGTGTGGTCAGGGGAGGCTGTGGCTCAGCACAGCAGTAGTGGTAGTGGTAGCAGACCGCAGCAGGCCATGTGACCTGCTGCTTTTGACCCCCCTCCGACACAACTTCCTGTCAGAGGAGGATCAGAGTAGCCAAGCCAGTTTTGCCGAAGTACATGATCTTCCAGGGGCACTGTGATGTCCATAGAAGTCTGCTGCCCTAGGCCTAACCCACCTAGTGGATGGGCCGGCCCTGCCTGCCTGACTTCATGCCTCAGGCAAAGGTACAACCTTTGACTCCAATGGTTAATTCCAGAGCCTCTAGCCTTTTGGGTAATCATCCCTAGAACATAAGGTATACTATATTTGGTCAGATCAAGGGTTCATCATGCCTGGTATCCTATTTCCAACAATGGCAATTCCAGGCCTCAAGTATCTGTCAGGTTCCCAAAGTTGTACACATTCCATGTTGTTTGTCTCAGGGGTAAGCAGTGGATTTCTCCAGTCCTCTTTAATAATGGTTTATGGACTTTATCTTCAGGAACTCGTCCAAGCCTATTTTGAACCTAGCTACAATAACAGCTTCTTCTACATCCTCCAGTAACAAATTCCAGAGTTTGATTATATGTTGAGTGAAAAAATATTTTCTCCTATTAGTCTTAAATGTGCCACATTGTGGCCTCATTGAGTGTCTCCTAGTCTTTCTACTTTTTGAAGGAGTAAACAACCGACCTGTTTATCCGTTTCATTCCATTCATTATTTTATAGCTTTCTATAATGTCTCCCCTCAGTCATTTCTTTTCCAAGTTGAAGAGCTGTAACCTTTTAAGCTTTTTCTCATAGGGATATCCTTTCATCCCTTTATGCATTTTGGTGGCTCTTCACTGAACCTTTTCAAATTCTTCTATATCTTTTTTAAGATATGGAGACTAGAATAACACATATTAGTCAAGATGTGGATACACCACAGAGCGATACAGAGGCATTATAATTTTCTTGGTTTTATTTTCTATTCCTTGCCTTATGATTCCTTGTATTCTATTTGCTTTCTTGGCCACGGTTGTACATTGGACAGAGGGCTTCAATGTATTGTCCACGATGACGCCGAAATCCTCTTCCTGAGTGGTGATTCCTCTCTCTGGTGAATAAAATCTCCATCTACAGAACAACATTGCAATCCTTTAACAAGAGAGATACACTGGAAAACAGAAAACAAAGTAAAGGGAATCCTAATTCAGAGAAAATAGGCCCATTGTCCTCTTAAATACCATGGGAGCCCCAAAACAGCCAGGTTTTGATCAGCTTTAATCTCAGAGTCATAAGGAATAGAATTCCATAATCTTGGGGCTTAGTAGGAGGAAAGGGAATTATTTATCCATTCCAGTCTCATCTTGAGAAATGACGGAATTACTAGGAGATGTGCCTGTGATGATTGTCATCATCTTTGTGGACGATAGGGGATGAAGGGTGATGAGAGATAAAGTGGGTAGCCTGTATAGAAAGAGTGGCGTGATGACATTAAAATCTTAGGGACCGATATTCGAACACCATGGATGTTAGCTGCTGTACTTAAATATCAGCAGGATATTCAGTGGCAGTCTCTGGACGGAAGTTGTTGCTGAATATCCCAGTTGTGCGGCACTAACAAGGTAAATGCCAGAACTTATCTGGTTAGCCATATATTCAGCTGGGACGTTTGTGGATAGGACAGCCTTTTAGATGACCCAAGTTGCCCACAGAAATCCTGCTTTTTCTCTGCCCACAGACTACCCCTGCACTGACCGGATAGTGCCAGGGTGGTCTGTGGGGATATTCATTGGCACTAATGAGATACCGTACAGTCAGCACACTTGGCTGGCAGTTTACCATTGGTCAATGGGCTAAGGGTTCTGAATACTGACCCCTTAAATTTTATTCTGCTAAAGACTGGCAGCCAGTGCTGCTCGATCATCAGTGGTGTGACATGGCCTGATTGCCTAATATGGGAAATCAGCTTAAATGCTGTATTTTCTTATCAACTGAAGTTGTTTAAGGCATATTAAAGAACACTCACTAAAAGGGAATTACAATAATCTAAATGATTTAATATTAGCTCATGAAACAATATTTTGAGAGATCTACTATCGAGATTCAATCTAATGTTTTCTATGTTTCTAAGTAGTAGAATGATTTTTTAACCAAAGTGGAGATATAAAGTAAGAAGGTAAATCTTTGTCAAAGATAAATCCCAGTGTGGTAATGGTCAAATATTTCCAGGGTGGGAGAGATCTTAGAGAACCAAATGACAGATGATTTGCTGTTATTAAGGACAAGCTTATATATGGTTACCCACTCAGCTACATCTATTTAAGTAACCAGTCAGGATTTATTGATAAGCAGTGTCCCAGGTTTCATGGTAAATTAAAATGTAGACATCATCTGTATACATGTGTGTACTGCGGCCAAAACCTTGGATAAGAGGAGTTGTAAATATATTAAAAAGTGTGGAGGAGAGAATAGAACCTTTGGGGACACCACATGTTAAAGGAAATTCAAAAGAAGTGTTTGCAATGGTGATTTTGCACATATGGTCTGAAAAATAAGACTTAAACCAGTCTCTTCTAATTTTGCTAGTAAATGACCATGCTCTACCAAGTTAAAAGCTTCTATCATGTCCAGTTGTAATAAGGCATCTTTGCCACCATTTAGAGGGGTTAGAATGTCATTGTGCACAGATACCAGTAGTACTATGAAGGCTCTAAAACCCAATTTCCTAGGATGCAGGATTTTGCTTGACCTAAATAGGATGACAAATGGTGGTCTATTGCTTTTTCTGCTAGTTTAACCATAAATGGAAGATCCAAGATTGGTTGATGATTAGATAGACCATACAGGTAATAAACAGTTGGAAATTACGAGACTTCTTTTACTTTGCTGCGTTGAGCTATTGAGCAATACATTTATAGTATTTTAGTCGTTTAGACTTGAAATTTTGATTATAAAAAATTTAAATTAATTAAAAAGTTAAAACTTAATTAAATGTTTGGGGAGAAGGAGTTTTTTAGATAGTGATGGTGTTCCAGAGCAGTTCCCCTTCAGGCAAGCATTGCTGTCGGGTAGTGGGAGAGCAGGATTACTGAGGTCTTCTCTTCCTTGTTAGGGTCTTCTTTTAGAAGTATAGTATTATGGAAGATTTATGGAGTATTAACTAGTAAGGTGATACTGAGAACTATTTTCTTGCCAGAAGATGTTGTGCAAGCAAGCAGACCCCCTCTCTTTATTCACTCTCATTGACTGCCAATTTCCTATCGTGTCAAGTATAAATTTCATGTCCTCACACATAAAATCCTCCATTCTGGGATTCCAGATTATCAGTCATCTCTCCTCATCCCTCGTGCACCTTCCAGAATATTATGTGATTTTCTTGGTCTCAGTCTTTATCTCCCTTCGCCCTTACAAGCATGCCTCGAATCCACTAGACATGCTGCCTTCTACTTCTTGGCCCCTTACTTCTGGGATTTGTTGCCAGCCAATATTCAACTAGAGCTCTCCCATCCCAGGTTCAAAAATGCCTTGAAGACATATTTCTTTCATCCCGTGTTTCAGTTTACCTCCCAGAGACTGTTTTGAGGCTTTGATCCTCTCCCTTCCCTTACCCCACTATTGTTTCCTTTCTGCTTTTAATGGAAGTCTTGTCTGCTTCTCATTTTTCATGGATTCTTATTGTGAACTGCTCTGGTGTATTGAAGGATGGTATATCAAATTTTAATAAACCATAAATAGACCTAAAAAGCGATTACTGTCCATTTAGAAGAGATAGATCAATTACATAAACATTTTCCTTGTGTCCAGTTTGGGTGTCGGTGGTCTCCATCATCTCTTTCTAGTACCATAAGTCTTCATTTGCGGTGAACACAGGTTTTACAGTTATTTTGTTCCACTCCCTTTCTCAGTCCAGCTGACTCTTTGGCTGAGAATCATGGATGGTGTCTCCATTTAGAAACCAATAGAAATGTGATTTGCACAAGTTAGATGCTGTTGTTACCTGACAACCAACCTTTTCACTAAGCTGTGTGGATATGACTGTCCCTAGCCATTGCAGCTCAAAACACCAGGAGCTGGGCTCATTATTGGATCCTGGTCTCCTATACAGTAATGTTGAGCTACTGGAATGGCAATCATTCGTTCAATGGATCCCCAAATCATGACTTCTTAAACTGGTTATGATAATGGCAGGGCAAAACTACATATACCCATTTTTATATGCTTCCCTTAAACACTCACAGGGTCATTCTGAGCCATGAATAGCAGGGATGGACGTCCCATGGCGCCGCAGCTCCATTCAGGAACCTTGACTGAGTTAGCCAGGCTGGGGCCTGTATGTGCAGGCCAATGGGAATTGGGTCCTGGCCTGCACATACAGGCCTAGTCATGATTCTGATCCTGTGGGGCTAGATATGCCCCGCGGGATCAGAATTGCATCTGCCCATGTGCGTCCGATTCCGATCAGGCGCACAGGGGCCTGGACGTCCTGACTGGAATGACCCCATCATTGTTTGCTAATACTAGTTGCATGAAGCTGGGCTAGTTGCACCTTTGATCTGATTTGGTATGAGAATTAGTCAGTCCCACTGTCAGATACATCAGATATAATGGGACCCGTTTATGGCTAAAGCACCAGGAAAAGTCCATATTCTGGCTGGAAGACGATCTTTCCTTCGTTACATTGATGCCCATTTCCTGTTCTAACTCCCAAACACTGTGTCCTTAATGCTTTCTTGGCCAGTATCCCCATAAAAAAGAAGAGGATTCAGAACATTTTCTATTAAGGCTATGTTTCCTTTGTACTAAACTTTAAATATTTTTAAATAATCTGGTAAAACTTAACAACAGTGCCCAGCACCTATAACCACATCATTGCTCTTGGCTCGTATGCAGGAAATCACAGTGTAACAGAAATATGATGAGCCAGCTTCTTATCATGTTCACTCCAAAAGTGATTCTTTGTTATTAAATTTGGACAAGTGTGCCTACAGATACTGGGACAGCTGCTGAAATGTGGGTTTCATGCCGAGTTTCACTGATGTGCTTACTTCAGGGCAGAGAGCAATGGATTCCATTATTTGTCCTTGGTATTTTTGCAATTTCCTGCGTTTGGAAGTGACATTAACCATGGGGCAGATAATAAAGGCTTCAAGCAGGGCATGGGATGTAACCTACTATTTTGTTTTGTTTTTTCATTTCAAAATTATTCCAGTGAATTCTGTACTCACGGAATTTGTTGCACTGACAATATATTCTCCATCATCTACTGTCACCACATATCCAATAAATCTACATTTGTTTATGATCTTTTCATCACTAATAAATGTTCCTTTCTTGCTCTGCTTAAAGCCTGACTTCCAGTCTTGGGCTCTGCTGTGGTCACTGCATCTGCTCCCTTCTTTCTATCTTTATTCACATACCTCACTTCTTTAAAGTGTGACAAACTGTTCACACCTCTTACTTTTGTCCTCTTTCTCCCAGGCCCAGATTTAAGATTTTAGCACTCATAGGCAAGACCAGACAGCAGACGCCAGAGAGGGGTAGTGGGAGGGTGTAAGAGATCCCAAAGACTGGAGGGCCAGAAGCGGAGCGGAGGAAGGCAATAGTGCCCCAGTGGCACCCCTTTGAAGCGGTACATGTACTCGTCCTTAGAGTGAGAACAAGCTCCTCTTTAACCTGAATATTTTACACCCTCCAAATACAGTGCTCTAGGCAGTTGCCTGTGCTGTCTATGCTTAAAGCTGAACCTGCTTTCTCACACACTTTTTCCATCCTTTGAGTACTATTGTTCCATGTTTACAGATCTACCTCTTTACTATCCACCTCATCTTTTCTTACTTATATAACTTTGGCGTTCTTCTCACTTCTCTTATCCCTGCCTCCTTTCTGTCTCTGTACTTTATTTTTACTACATCACACACTCTTGCTGCTTGTCATTATGTGTATGGCATCTCATTACAATCTTCCTTCAGTTTCCCATTTTGTCTCACCCGTATTTGCTGTGCAATCATTTTAATATTTTCTTTGACATTTCCTTCCCTAGGTTTGGCTGTCCCTTCTATTCACTTCCTCTCCCATCCATGTTAATTGATTAAGGACTTTGACAACTCACTTTTTTTTTTTTCTTCTCTCTTCCATCTCTGTTTTCCACTCATTCGATTTTGGTTCCACTATACTTTTGCTAAATTCAGTGCCTCCTTTGACTTTCTCAGTCCCTCTGTTGATCCCAGTCACGCCCTGCTGATAATTCACTAGAATGAACTCTACTCTCAGACTATGTCGGCAACTTTTGCCAAGCAGAATCTCGCCAATAAAAACCAAGGACTCCATGGATCGTAATTATCTTTCTCTCACTTGGTGTTTTGCCTCTACTCTTGCTTTTGCTAAGCAGAATTTCTCTCCGTCTTTAATTCTTTCACCTGATAATCATCTCGATTCTCATCTTCATAATCTTTGACCCTTCTTCATCTCCCTGAAGCTCTGATTCCCTTGATCCTTCCTCCTTCCAAACATCTTCATGATCTTATACATTTGCTCAGTTCTTCTACATCTTGTTTGTATCCTGCTTCACCCTGCTCCTCAGTACTTGTCTCTATATTCTCTCTGTTCTCTCCAAGCTAACTGATAATATGACCGCCTAAAATCAAACAAGCGTCTGGAGCTGTGTAACAGGGCATGAGGAATAACTACTGTAGAAGTCCTGATGGAAACGCATGCTGTCATGTAGCCGGGACTGTGTGGCAGGCTACACAGGGGACCTCCAAGGCCACATATTTGGCAACAGCTTTGTGCTTTGTCATGGAAAAGGACTGATACTGGGTATGAACCCAAAAAAAGGATCCTGTATGCTTATCTATTTAAAATGTCTGATTAATAAGGAATAAAGGTTAACAAATAAACCCCAAAACATAAAGATTATATAAGATGATACAATTTCACTGGACTACAGTAAGTACATTTTTTGACTAGCTTTTTGAAGCTAATGCGCTTCCTCATGTCAGAACAGTAAGCAAAAGATGACATTAACTGAAAAAACGTGAACATAAAAGGTATTCCAATAAAAGTCTAAAGGGAAAGATATGTAAGGGGGAGGGGTGCTGATAGTTGATCAGAATATGGCAGGCAGCAAAATGTTGCAGTTTGAAATGAGTGTAAAAAACTCCAGATCTTTTGTTTGTTCTTCCTTAGAGAAAGACGGCAGTACCTCTGCATGGATAAAGAGTGATGTCCTACAGGTGGTCATGCTCTAAGTAAGGCCATGTTTAAGATGTCGGCGCCTGCAGGCAGAACCAGAAAGGGGATCCTCTTAAAGAGCAGGAAGGGAGGAGAGGCAACGTGGTGCTGGCGTCTGGTCCTAAAGCGCCCTGGCACACAGAGCCACCCAAACACACTGGCAGTTAGGACATATCCTTGCAGTGTGGACAATAATAATTGAGCAGACTGGACTTTTGCTTCTATCATCTATGTTACCATCCCTCCAGTCCTTCCATATGTCCTCTGGATCTGAATATCATCTCACTAAATTCTGAAACAAGACATTAATCTTCAAAGCATTTATCTAACTAACTTTGGGAATTAACTAGCTCAATCTTGCCTTTTGAATTTCCCGCCCTGGTCACGGCTTACATTTTCTCCTGAAGGCTCAGGAAGGATGTTCAAAGTGATTAACATGGTTAGCAAACTCGCTAATTATGGTCATCTCGCTGGGCGGGATATTCAGCAGCACATAGACGGTTTCTGCTGCTGAATATCCCCCTCTAACACCGCTAGATACCCCGATGCTAACTGCTTAGCATTGGGGAGTTTTGGGGGCAGTCCATGGGTGGTTTCTAACCCTCCTACTCTCCATATTAGCATGTGAGTGTTTTGGCGGTTGGTAGCGGCCATTTCTGTGCATTAACGTTGACCGCGGCCAGTTACTGCACGCTATAATGCACGTTAACTGGTTAGCGGTGCTTAGTAAAAGGGCCCCTTAATCACTTGTGTGTGCTTATAAAATAGACACCCAGAAACATTCCCTGTAGCATGCACATTCAAACACACACATTTACACTTGCTCCAAAGATAATGCTCGTACAAATCACTTTCGCACGGTATGTCAGGCAGTCATAACACCTCTACTTGATTTTGGAAACATCTTGTATCAAGGTCTTCCTAAACACTCTATCCATCCTCTCCAATTAGTTCAAAACACCACTGCGCGTATTATAACTGGCTCTACAAAATTTGAACACATAAATCCTGTCCTCAGACAGTTACATTTCCTTCCGGTTATTGCAAGAGCAAAATATAAAAACCTAATGACTATTTTCAAAAATTTTCACCAATCCTCAGCGGATATTCTACAATCTATAATTTCAAAAGACAAGAGCATAAGACAAAGACAATCTCAAAATATCAATAAACTTAATACTCCTTTGAACTTCAACAAATAAAAAAAAATGACTTCTAAAAGAGTGTTTTCCTTTATGGCACCAGAGTTATGGAATTCTGTTCCTGAAGACTTAAGAACTCAGGTTGACATTAAGGACTTTCACAAATCTTTAAAGACTTATTTATTTATAGAATCATTTGGTGAAATAACTTAAATTAACCATTATGTATATTTAATTTCACTATGATATAGTATTATAACATACTGTTTTGTTTTGTATTTATATTGTAATGTATCGTTGTTTTCCCATACCCTCAGTATGTAAGCCTTTGTTGTCTTGTCAACCACTTTGATTGAAGGATAAGGTGGTATACAAAACTGGTTAAATAAATAAATAAATTGAGTTCGGTCTTCAGTCAGATGACTCATCGTTAATAAAGTGGCACCCATAGCTGCTGTTATTGTAATGATCCATCTCATTGCTGGCCTTCCTCTTTTACGATGAACTTCAATCTTGCCAATCTCTAACGATCTCTCTCTTCGCATGATGTGTCCAAAGTATGAAGTCTTGTCATCTGAGCTTCTAAAGAAAGCTTAGGTTTGATCTCCTCTAGTACTGCCTGGTTTGCTCTTCGAGTTGCCAGCACCATAATTCAAAGGCATCAATTTTCTTCCTGTCTATCTTTTTCACTGTACAACTTTCGCATCCATATTACATTATTGAAAATACCATGGCTTGGTCAAGTCAAATCTTTGTATGGAGAGAGAAATCTCTGCTCGAGAATCTTGTCTAGGTCCTTCATAGCCATTCTGCCAAGAGCAATGCACCATCTGATTTCTTGACTGCTTGTCCTTTCTTTATTGATTGTTGATCCAAGTAGGTTAAAGTTGTCAACTATTTCAATTTCTTCTTCATCAATGATGAACTTACTGAGGTGGTCAGTTGTCAGGATTTTTGTCTTCTATAAATTAAGGTGCAGGCCTATTTTAAGACTATATTCCTTGATCTTGAGAAGCAAATCTTTAAGATCCTCTTCACTTTCAGGCAGTAATGTGGTATCAACAGCACAGCAAAGGTTCTTGATGAGTCTTCCACCAATCTTCACATCTCAGTTGTCTTTATACATATCTGCTTCTCTGATGATTTGTTCTGCATATAAATTAAAGAGTTAGGAGGAAAGTATGCATCCTTGTAAAAACACCTTTGCTGATTTTAAACAGTTCTGTTTCTCCTTGTTCCATTTGAGCTGTTGCTTCTTGATCAATGTAAAGACTGTGCTGCTTATTAATGTGGCCCAGAGTTTCTCATGGTTTACACAGTCAAAAGCCTTGCTATAGTCAATAAAACACACATAAATATCCTTTTGGTATTCTTTTGTCTTTTCAAGGATCCATCTCACTTCTGTGATGATGTGTCTCGCTCCTCGCTCTTTCCTGAACCCTGTTTGCACTTCAGGCAGTTCTCGTTCTTGGTAAGCATTCTCTGCTGAATGATCTTGAATAGAATCTTGCTGGCATTTGGGATCAGAGCAATTGTGTGATAATTTCCACAGTCAGTCGGATCACCTTTCTTCACTACTGGTATAAATACAGATAGTTTCCAGTCAGTTGGCCATGAGGTTATTCTCCAAATTTCCTGGCAGAGCCTTTTAAGTGTGGTAACAGCAGCATATGATTGCTGTAATACTTCAATGGGAATGCCATCAGTGCCCAGTGCTTTGTTCCTTGATAAGGTATTCAATGCTGTTTTGACGACTTCTTTCATCACTAATGGTTCCAGATCATAAGATACAGGTTGAAACAGCTGTTGGTCTACTTGATCTTTATGGTATAATGACTCTGTCTTTCCATCTTTTCTTGATCTTCTTGGCATTGTTCAACATGGATCCTTGAGTATCTTGTAACATTCCAGTTCGAGGCTGGAATCTTTTCTTTAACTCTCCTAGCTTTAGGAAAACCGATCATGTTCTTCCTCTCATAGTTTCTGATTCTAATTCCTTGCATATGTCACCGTAATACTTCTTGTCTTTTCTTGCTGCATGTTGGAAATCTCTGTTGAGTTCTCTGATTGCCTCTCTTTCTCCTCTGGCTTTAGCTTCCCTGCATCTCTGGGCACTTTTCAGAATTTCTTCAGTCATCCCTTTGGCCATTTTAGCTTTTTCGCCTTTTGTAGAGCCTTCTCACTTTCTTCCAACACAACCTTCTTGATGCCATCCCATAACTCTTCTGGAGTTCAGTCATTTGTATCTAAAGCAGCAATTTAATTTTGAAAGCAGTCTTTAAATTCCACTGGTATATTCTCAAGGTCATATTTTGTTACATTCATGAGTAGCTTGCTCTTTTTCAACTTTAGCTTGAGTTTGCATACTTAGTTGGTGATCTGTACCACAGTGAGCTCCAGGTTTTGTCTTTGTTTATGTTAAAGAGCTTTTCCATCTTGGACGTCCACAGATGTAGTCAATTTGATTTTTGTGCAATCCATTGGGTGATGTCCATGTGTACAGTCAACCCTCGTGTTGCTGGAAAAAGGTGTTTGAGATGAAAAGATTGTTGGTCTTGCAGAATTCTATCAGTCTATCTCCTTTTTCATTTCTGTTGCCATCCATATTTTCCAAGCACTTTGCCACCTTCTTTGTTGCCAACTTTTGCCTTCCAGTCACCCATGACTATCAGGATATTCTGTTTGCCTGTTCTTTGAATTTCAGCCTGTACTTGTTTATAGAACTCGTCAACCTCTTCCTCTTCTGCAGCTGTTGTTGGGGCATATACCTGAATTTTAGCTGTGTTGATGGGCATTCCTCATAGACGGATAGAAATTACGCATTCACTGATTGCATTGTATTTCATTACAGTTCTTGCAAGTTTCTTCTTAATTATAAATTATTAATTATAACACCATTTCTTCTTTGTTTTTCATTTCCAGCATTGTAGACGTGATCATCAGACGCAAAATGCCCGATGTCAGTCCATTTCAGTTCACTGACACCCAACAGATTGAGTTGTACACATTCCATTTCATTCTTGACCAACTCCAACTTTCCTTGGGTCATGCTTGGTACCTTCCATGTCATAATACGTAAAACATGTTTGCAGCATCTGACTCTAATTTCATGCGCAGCTACATCAGTAGCCAGATGTCCTGAGGGCTTTGATCCAACCACATCATAAATGCTGCTTTATTCTGGAAAGTCTTCAGCTCATCCCCAGTAACCAGTTGAGTGCCTTCTGACCTGGGATTCTCATCTTTCAGCATTATAGTGTAATTTTCTTTGCTGTCACTATCCATTGAGTTTTTATGGCAAGATGTGAAAGTAGATTGCCAGGCCTTTCTTCCACACAGGTAATTCTAGTGCTTTTGCAGTTGTCTCAGATATGTGATCCTCCGCCACCAACACTGTCCCATTCTGCTGCTGCCCAGATGGGTGGTTTGTCTTAGTCTGACACCATCTTGGGAAATCCTGCCAGTAGTTAAGCTACCGATAGGTTAGCTCTCAGCATCACTGGTGCACACAAGCCCTCACAGCATGACAAGCTGCAAACCAAGAATAGCACTGTCCTAAACATACTTGGAACATTTGAAATGAACCATGATATTAGGAGTGAAAGGCAGGGAAGATAATTTAGTACAGAATTTAGAATAAATTGAAGAATGATGGGAAGAGTAGGCCAGGAACAAATTCTACAATTCTGACCAAAATCCATAATCTTCTATACCCACTATCAATGAAAACAAACGTATACAATATCTGTGAAGCAAAAAAACTGTGATAAAGAATTTGACAAAGAACAAAGCATCAGGATATGACAATCTATCTGAGGAATTTCTGCAGAATATAGGGGAAAAAGAGTGGAATAAAGAGTAGAGAATTCCCGGAAACGTTCTTTGTCAGCACCTTCATGCCACTGCTTAAAATCAACAAAGTACTAGAGTGAGAAGATCATAGAACAGTAAGTTTGGTATCAAATGCATTAACGATTTTTTTTTTTTTTTTTACAGATCATGAAAAATAGAATCATTCCACTTGTTGAACAGATGAAACACAAATGTAGCTTAGAAGAGGAAAGGGAAAAAGCCATATCATTTATTATGAATGCTACCTGAGAGAATAATTCAAAAGATTAAAGATACATTTCTTTGCTTTGTTGATCATACCAAAGCCTTTGACAGATGGAATCACAGTAAAATAATAGAAAAAAATGCTGAAACCTGACATACTAAAATGGGAAATAAGTGAATTAGTAATGTATACTGGAGTCAAACTGCTGCTCTCAGAGTAAAAGCAGGCTACAAAAGAGGGATGCGCCTCCATGTTTCGTTCATTTAAACACCTAGAAGTTTAAAGTGCATGCAAATTGTTTGTACATGTGTGCACCTATGAATTAACAGACGATCACAGCTGCACACTCCCCTCTACCGGGGCCTGATCAGCATCGGGGAGTAGAGTGGGAAGGATCGCTCCTCCCTGATCAGATCACCAAGGCCAATCCTGCCCCAGCACCAGTGTTCAAATGACAAGGCGCCTCTTGGCCCTTTGGCGTGGCCCTTAGGCGTGGACCAATAGCACCAAAAAATTACCGATCTAGCTCCACAAAACGCTACAAAGATACAAAAAAGAGAAGAACCCATACACAACACAACAAATGCTTATCAAACAGCTTGAGTAATCCAGCTCCATCAAGCGGACCCTGCACAGCCTTAAACAGAAAAGCTACCAACGAAGCACCAGATTTTATAGTCTGGAGAAAATACGCCGCCTTCAACAAAACTAGGAGATTCAACATTAATTAGCCTTCAAAAGGTACCAATTACACTTTACATACATAACAACTAACTTAACCTCCAGCTTCTTTCAGCTAAAAATTACAAATATTTCTAACCATTGTTCAGTTATTAGATAGCCTACAAACTTAAACATCCTCCCTTCAAAGGGCTAAAATACCATTCTAAGAAAGAAGAATCACAAGAAGAGAAGCTACCTCTGATTGAATCTATATTCACAAAAGGGGGGGGGGAAGAAACCTCTGCACTCAGTAATGGCCCTTGGCACTAATAGCACTGTCATTATTCACCATGTCTCAAGCCTTATCACCGGCTGGCTATCCTATACCGGTCATATACACATACCACCGCCCAACCACTGAAGCAAGGGCGTATGACCCATTTATAAACAAAACAGACCGCAAAGAACACCTCATCCAAATCAATATAGGCAAAGCAAATAACACCAAATTCACGCTCAACAGAGAAACACCCAATTTAAAATGTGCACTCATTAATCCACGCTCCATCAGGAACAAAATACCTCTAATAACAGACTACAGATAACAACCTGGACATCTTATTTATAACCGAATCTTGGCTCACAACAAATGACACAGTGTTGATCAACCAACTTAAACCAGCAGGATATGGCATCTTAAACCATCAAAGACCCAACAAAAGGGGAGGAGGGGTAACCATAATAGCTATAAAAGAATTACAACTTTCAAAAGGTCCAATCGAAATCACTCAAACCATGGATGTCCTCCTAGTTGAAAATTCAAGTATGACTCTCTACCTAATTTACAGACCCCCATCATCAAAAGGTGAAGAGCTTGCTAACATCACAGATTACCTCTGCAGCAGAATCACTCCTAACAGATACACAATCGTTCTAGGAGACCTAAATCTACCATCTACCCCAGCTCACCAAGCACAAGGTTTTATAGAAACAATGAATGCATTGAGCTTCAAGCAAACAGTGCAAAAACCTACACACACCAAAAGAAATATCTTGGATCTCATTTTCCTCCCATACGACTCTCCAAAGAACTGATATACTCAATCAAAAATTATCGATCCAACAAATGCCTTGGTCTGACCATTATTCTATCAAATTCAAAAAATGCAGGGTCATACACTTGGGCTGCAAAAACCCAAGGGAGTAGTACAGTGTAGGGGGTGAAGTACTTCTGTCCATGAAAGAAGAGCAGGACCTGGGCATGATTGATTCTAATGATCTTAAAGTGGCTAAACAGGTGCAAAAGCCAGAAACATAGAAATATGACGACAGAAAAAGACCACATGGCCTATCTAGTCTGTCCTTCCATATCAACAACTGCAACAGTCCCCTTTTTTCCTTTAGAGATCCTCTGTGTTTGTCCCATGCTTTTTTGAATTCAGATACTGTCTTCATCTGTACCACCTCTACTGGGAAACTATTCCATGGATCCACCACTCTTCCTGTAAAGAAATATTTCTGCATATCACTCCTGAATCTATCCCCTTTCACCCTCATCCCATGTCCCCTCAGAGCAGAACTTGCTTTCAATCAAAAGAGGCTCTCCCCCTGTACATTTATGCCATGGAGGAATTTAAACATCTCAATCATATCACCTCTATTCCGCCTTTCCTCTAAGGTGTACATATTAAGATCCCTAAGTCTGTCCTCATATGCTTTATAACGAAGACCACTAACCATTTTAGTAGCCACCCTCTGTACTGACTCCATCCTGTTTATATCCCTTTGAAGTTGTGGTCTCCAGAATTGCACACAATGCTCCAAATGAGGTCGCAACAAAGACTTAAACAGAGGCACTATCACCTCTTTTTTTTTGCTAGCCATTCCTCTTCCTATGTACCCAAGCATCCTTCTAGTTTTTGCTGTCACCTTTTCTACCTGTTTAGCTACTTTAAGATCATCAGACACAATCACACTGAGGTTCTGCTCTTCTTTAGTGGACAAAAGCACTTCACTCCCTATATTATATTGCTCCCTTGGATTGCTGCAGCCCAAATGCATGACCTGGCATTTGTTAACATTAAATCCCAGCTGCCAAATTCTAGACCATTCTTCAAGCTTAGCTAGATCCCTCCTCACGTTATCTACCCCTTCCTGGGTGTCTACTCTATTGCAGATTTTGGTATCATCCGCAAAGAGGCAAACCTTACTCGACAGCCCTTTCGCTATATCACTAACAAAGATGTTAAAAAGAAGGATGCTTGGATGCATAGGGAGAGGAAGGGCCTGCAGAAAAAAGGAGGTGATAGTGCCTCTGTATAGGTCTCTGGTGCGACCTTATTTGGAATATTGTGTGAAGTCCTGGAAATCGCACCTTCAAAAGGACATAAACATGATGGAGGCAGTGTAGAGTGTGGCTACTAAAATGGTCAGTAGTCTTGATTATAAAACATATAAAGACAGACTTAAAGATCTTAATATGTATACTTTAGAGGAAAAGAGGGGATAGAGGAGATATGATAGAGATGTTTATATACCTCCATGTCATAAATGCACAAGAGGAGAGCCTCTTTTGATTGAAAGCAAGCTCCATTATGAGGGGACATAGGATGAGGGTGAAAGGGGATAGACCCAGGAGTAAAATGCAGAAACCTTTCTTTATGGAAAGAGTGGTAGATGCATGGAATAGTCTCCCAGTGGAAGAAGTAGAGTAGTATATGAATTTTAAAAAAACATAAGACCAACACAGAAGATCTCTAAAAGAAAAAAAGGGGACTATTGTAGTTGATATGGAAGGGCAGACTAGATAGGCCATGTGGTCTTTTTCTGCCATCATGTTTCTATGTTTCTATTGGTCAATTTTGACATCTCATGAATGTTTTTCTCAACGTCCAATTGCCTACAGAAATATTGGAGAAATGGTTTGACATATGTCCATCCAGATGGATTTGTGCAGGAGAGCAAAATGAATATTAGTCATTATAGTTGTAGAGTGTACAGCCTATGTCAGCAGATATTGAAGGTGAATGATGGATTTGCCTCTTAAACAATCGTTTGATTGTCAGTAAGAGCATCTAGTTGCACCACAACATTTGCCATCTAGGTTATTGTTTGCCCCTGTCAAAACGTGTATGTGGGGTGTATTAGGAGAGCTATACATATTAGGCTACGGGAGCACAGATCACAGCTAAATACCAGAATTGAATCAGCTTCTATAGTGCAACATTGCTTACAGATGGAGCACATCTTTGATCATCTGTGATGGAGGGCAATAGAAATAATTCCTCCGTACTGGAAAGGGGGGAGATAGGGAAGCAAAGTTGATCTATCAGGAACAATTTGAGTTTTTTTCCCTTTAAATGTGGTGCAACCAGGGGACTGAATGCAGAGGTGGAGTGATACTCATTGATTTGATTTTTGAGGGGGTGATGGTGTCATTAAAGAAAGTTTAGAGTGATCTGTCAGTCAATATTTAAGAAGATGCCACAGCCATTTTGAAGAAGGACGTCAATTGTAGAAGTGTGCATGGGCTTCTAGATGACAACGTTAGTCGTTTGGATAAGTACACCATAAAATTTATCCTGAAGAAGAACTTATGAAAAGATTACAAGTTCGAAACATGATGTTATGTCGAGGGTTATGATGGAGCGTGTTATATGCATGTTTGATAAATGTACTGTGCACTAATGGTTTATACAGGATTTCAAGGCTGAATAAAAGATTTGAAAATGTTTTTTCATTAAGAATATAATACTGATAAAGTAAAATGGACCAGGTGAAGGAAGAGAATTAGCTTATATGTTGGTTTTCATGATAAGATGGTCCGACATAAAAGATGTTTCCATTTTTAATTAATGGTGTGTGAGTGACTTCTGGTATTTGGAGATTTGAGATTGCTCAGTTAGTAGATCTGTGTATTCCTGAACATGATCTTAGAGTGGAGTGTTGGCTAAATTGAAAGCATCAAAGAGTAAGGACTATCCAGTAAGCGTAGTTACTCACCTGTAACAGGTATTCTCCGGAGACAGCAGGAATCAGTCCTTACATATGGGTGATGTCAGCACCGACGGAGCCTGTACAGAGCAAATCCCCAGCTTTCAAAGAAAGCCTTTGGGATGGTTACCATACATGCGTGGTCCCCTTCCAGCCCAAGAGTGCCATCTTGCTCAGCCAGATGACATAGCTAAAAGACGCAAAAACCAAAATAAAATATGGTACAGCTGCAACTCCAAGGGGAGGAGGGAAGGTTGTGAGGACTGATTCCTGCTGTCCCCGGAGAAGACCTGTTACAGGTGAGTAACTGCGCTTTCTCCAGGAACAAGCAGGAAGTCACTCCTCACATATGGGACTCCTCAGCTACAGGCTACCAAAACCCATAGCAAAAATAGAGCTCCCTCATGGAGAGCAGCAAGCAGCAGCAATCGCATTCGTATAGACAGGCGAACAGGACTCCTGTGTCCGATGAACCAGTACTCCGGTAGCCTGAACACAGAAGGGTCGGAGGGTAGGAGTTGCCTAGATCCTGAAAAGGTTGCGGAGCACAGCCTAGCCGAAGTCACTATCCTGATGGGACTCTCTGTCCAGGCAGTAATGAGCTGCGAAGGTATGGAGTAAAGACCAAGTGTCAGCCTGGCAGATGTCTGCTAGCGGGACCGAATGCAGGTTAGCTACTGAGGTCGCCATAGCCCTGACCCGGTGAAAGCTGAGGATTTGCCCTGTGTGGGCTCCGTCGGTGCCAACATCACCCATATGTGAGGGCTGACTTCCTGCTTGTTCCCGGAGGATGGAGATAATTTTATAAAGTCATTCCCACACATATATGGCCACATAAAAAACCGTTCTGTATAAAAGTACAAGATTTGGCATCAAGTCGTGTATTGTGCTAGTGGGCATGCACATGGGATTATAAGATACTATAATTTATGTGTGTACTTATTATAGGCACAGCTTTACACCAGCTCTAGGGCTTCCTCTTTTCAATGTAGGCATGTGGTAGATTGCTCACATTAGTATTTTATAAAGACAAATTGATGCC
Organism: Ichthyophis bannanicus; assembly: GCA_033557465.1. Classification (NCBI taxonomy): domain Eukaryota; kingdom Metazoa; phylum Chordata; class Amphibia; order Gymnophiona; family Ichthyophiidae; genus Ichthyophis; species Ichthyophis bannanicus. The sequence continues at coordinate 281,041,499 of CM066040.1, read as the reverse complement.
TATTTGGCTTTATGAAATAGGTTTAATATAGGTGCCGTAAAATGAACTTTCACTAGGCAATTTATTAATGTCCTGCACAATTAATACACATTTCCAGGTGCATATGTGGAGCTTATTTTATAAAGTGAAGTATGCATTTACTTTACTTTCTAAAATAGGAGCGTAATGTCTAGCTGCGCAGTTAAGCCTGCTCTAGAGCAGGTATAAATGCCAGCGCATAAATTAGGCCCCAACCATGATCTGTGCAAGCACTGCCCTGTGCACCCCCAAACTGAAAATTTATACAATGGGGCATATGCACTCACTCGCAGAATAGGGTTCACTTAAAACACTGACTTACGCGCATTTATAGCATCCAGGTTTCTGTGCTCACCTTATAAAATCACCTTCTATTTGCATACGTACTTCAGCATTGCATACGTATATTTGGTATGCACTATATAACCCCTGACCATAACAAGATGGAAAATGCACACATAAAGTGTGACACAATGGCAAGTTGACTGTAACAGTAGCACTGTGAGGCCACCGCTAGGAGTCATAGCTGCCATTTTGAAACTGGTGGCTCCCACAGAGGCAGAGGAGGGAGACCGCTCCTACTGTGCTCTAATAGACTACTAGGGAGACATTGGGGAGCCCCAGGAAAGGATAAGAGATAGGGGGAGTGTCAGGGTATGGTGATGGGGGGCATCTATTTGGGGGGGCCTGATCTTGGGAGGGTGTCTTGCTTGTGGGGGTGGGGTGCTGATCCAGGAGGGTCTTGACTGGGGGGATGGTCTGGACGGAAAGGGAGTCTTGCTGTCCAGATGAGTGCTGATCAGGGGAATTAATGTTTGGGGGGAGAGGTAAGTCTGGATTGGAGAAGAGTATTGATTGTGAGGGGATTGGATCAAGGGGCAGGATTCTGGTTGGGGGAATAGGATCAGGAGCGGGATGATCTTGTTGGGGGGCTGAGTAGATGGGCATGGAGTTGGGCTGCTCTTTTGCATGACACTACTTTTTCTTTTTTAACTTTGTGCTGGGCCTTCATTCCATGCCTCTGCAGGCAACATGGGTCCCCCTACATTATTTGCTGAGGCAGGGAATGTGAGCCCATGTGCTAAGTGTCTACCCTGTGTGCTAACTGCAGGGCAGTTGCTGGGCATATTTCCAATAGCACACAGGCTTTGCACATATCACATGCACATTTTTGTGCATAACGCTCAGTAAGCATAAAATCAAGAAATCCTAGGCATACTATAAACATCAACCTTTCAATATGGTGATAAAACGGGCAGCTGCTGGCGCGGTGTCTTCAGGGACCCCGAGGCCTCCAGATGGTGCCAATGTTACGTGATGAGAAGGGTATATTAATACAAGGATACCCTAACAATTACCTGGGTCTTTTGGGAATTTTATCAGTCACTTTATAGATTTCTCTGCCACAGATAAATGCCTACCTTGAGCAATTCTCTCTGCCCAGACTCATGGACAGGCAAACCGCTCTGCTTGACACATCCATTACAGCGGAGGAGGTGTTTTAGGGTATTTGCCAATCCCGCTGCTGTAAGGCCCCGGGCCCGATGGGTTTACAGCAGTTTTATAAGATAGCCAGTGATGTAGTTGTCCTACCCTTGGCTGATATGTACAACGCACGAGCCCAGAGAGGTGAATTTTTATGGGGAGACAACAAGGCCTATTTAACCCTAATACCCAAGCCCGGAACGGACTTTCAACAGATGGACTCATATTGTCCCATCTCCCTTATAAACTATGATTTGAAACACTGGGCAAAAATCTTAGCAGAGCGGTTGGCGCCCCTTCTTCCAGGATTAGTCCAAGAGTCACAAGTGAGCTTCGTGCGCGGTGGCACGCAGCAAGCAATATGTGGAAAATTACCGCCACCTTAGAATAGGTCAAAGAAGGGCAGATCCCATCCCTCTTGATTAGTTTTGATCCAGAGAAGACCTTTGACCGGTTGCAATGGGATTACCTTTTCCAGTTGCTACCCCATTATGGCCTGGGAGACTCATACCTCCAAATGATTAGGGTACTTTACTCACATCCTACAGCAGCAGTATTGGTCAATGACTATCCGTTCGAGGTTTTCTCATTGGGGTGGGGGACAAGGCAGGGCTGCCCCCTCTCTCCTTTGCTTTTTGTCTTAGAACTGGACCCATTTATCCACACATTGGTGGGTAGCTCTGGGGTCAAGGATCGGAGATCAGAGTTTGTAGTGTCGGCATTTGAGGATGATCTGTTAACCCACATAATGAAACCAGACATATCCTTGCCCCAGCTACTTGCTGAATTTGAGCGCTTTGGAGAGATCTCTGGTTTGCATATTAATAAGAAAAAATCAGAAGCCTTGAATGTTTTGGGTAAACAAAGGGAAATATGGGGAGCTTCCTTTCCTTTGAAGCGGACCGACAGAACCTTCCAATACTTGAGAGTCCAGTTACTGAGTGATCCTCGGTGTTACATCGACTAAACTGCACTGCCATAATGACACAAATACGGGTAAATATACAGGAGTGGAACCCCTTGCCTCTCTCCAAGCTAGGGCAGATAGCTGCCTTTCGTATGACCCTATTCCCCAAACTCCTCTATATATTACAAATGTTACCCCTCCGATTATTGCAAAAAGATCTGGTCATCTTTGAACGAGATCTGCACCATTTTATCTGGCGAGGAAAATCTGCATGTATTCCATTGATGCTAAGGGGCACATGGCGGCAGGGTAGGGTGGGGATCCCAGATATTCATAGCTATGCGCGAGCATGTCAACTGCGACACTTGAAAGACTGGCTGGGAGAAACGGAGACCTTCACTCCAAGGAGGTTTGAGGAAGACTTTGTTGTGCCCATTGCACTGCCGGCAGCACTGCAGGTCGAAGGTCAGGCGCTGGCCTCCCAGATATTGAGCAGTGCACTTGTCAGACTGCTTTGAACAGTATGCTGCTATTTGTGTTCAAAATGGGGCATATTGTCAGGGATGACCAGTTTCTTACCTTTACAGGGAAACCCTTGGTTCCTACCAGGCACAGAAAACAGAACCTTCCAGGAATGGAGCACTAAAGGGATGATAACTAGTGTGGGACATGTGGTGGACCTTGAAGGACGGGTGAAACCCTTCTTCACATTACTGACAGAATTTGACCTGGGCAGGTCGCAGATATTTGCCTATCTTCAGCTACGCCACCATGTTCACTCCCTCCCTAGGGGGGGATTGATAGGGGAGAACACACCGAAACTGTTGCAGTTTTTGAACTAGCAGAACAGATATGTCTTAGTGTATCACAGTTTACTCAGAAGCTGAAATGTGGATCTTCACGGCTAGCTATTACAAAGGTAGAGCAGTGCTGGGCAGAAGAGCTCAGTACTCTCGTGGAGCCAGGCACTGTCAGTCGGGCAGTGGTGCAAATTCGAAGTTTATTTAGATTGGCACACCTACAGGAAGTTCAATATCATGCGCTTTGTTGAACACAATTTTCTCCACGGAGGGCCTTCCATAGTGGGGTGGCCCTGAGTGGTAGATGCCAGTGGTGTGGTGTACTTTGGACAGGCTTAGGTGATCTTTGGTAGAACTGTAGGAAAATCCAACAATACTGGGGTTGCATTTAAGTCTATTTGAGCTCTCTGGTGGAGCAGAGGGTGGAATGGATGGGACTATTATTGGTCTTGGATGTTCTCTGTCCTAATTGGCCAAAAGGGTGATGGCCACGCTTGTTGGTGCCTAAGGCCTGTGTGGTCAGGAAGCAAGTGCTCCTCCATCACTGGCGAGGGGTGTCCACACCCACCTTTTGGGAATGGCGGAACCATTTTCATCAACTGATGCTAATGGAGCGAATGGTGGTCAAAGGAAATGCCAGGTGACAGGAAAGTTTTATAGCGCTGTGGAGTGCCTATATCGACCAACTATGGCCCACTGCTCGGAACAAGGTGTTGACCTTTAGTGAAGATCATAGAGGAGATAAAAGAAGAGAGTTGGTGACCGGTGCAGAGGGTAGTAGGGGACGGAGTGACATCCAGGGGAAGGAGTGGAATAGGGGGGATAGTAGGGCAATGAAGAATTGCTCAGTTCCAATGTCCATTGGTTTTGATTGGCTGTGATGCTGCGTAAGAGCTACTAAAGTGTCTCAATGAATATAAGACAATAGCGGACCCCTATTGGGGGGAGGGGGGATATACACAAAAGGAAAAAGTAACCATACCATGTTTGTTACCTTATCATCCATTGCATCTATTGCCAATTGTTATGTTGGTTCTCTGGCAATATTCTCTGTTGATGGTTATAAATAAATAATATTGATATAATAATAATAATAATGGTTTATGGACCTTTCCTCCAAGAACTTGTCCAAACCTTTTTTAAATCCAGCTACACTAACAGCTTTTGCTACATCCTCCAGTAACAAATTCCAGAGTTTGATTACGCATTAAGTGAAAAAATATTTGTGCTTATTAGTCTTAAATGGGTTACACTGTAGCTTCATTGCATGTCCTCTAGTCTTTCTACTTTTTGATGGCATAAACAATTGATCTATGTTTACCTATTCCATGTAAATAATCGATCTACGTTTAGCTGTTCCATGCAAGCATTAACTTGTGTTTACCCTGTTAACCTGTAAACCGCCTTGACATTTTGATAAGGCGGTATATAAAAATAGCTAAATAAATAAATATGCTCTCCACTCCTGCATCAGTTAGCTAACTGATAGGTAGAAGCTGAGAAGTGGGTATGTAGCGCATGTTGGCCTCAATGAGCAACATAACCAGTATAAGAGCACAGGTCATGGCAGAAAAGGCAAACATGCCATTCCTCCTGCCTTTACACCAGGGCAGTGGGGGCAGGAAGCAGTCCACGGGATAAAGGGAAAAGAGAGCGAAGGCGAAGGCATGGCTGCCATCTGACTATTATATGTATGCTGGGTGAGCTCCTTTCAGTTCAACATCTTGTCTCAAACAGTTGTCAACCCAAGTTACTAGAAAGTCGGCAGCATACCCTAGTGAAGAGATCCTCTCCCTATTGTTCATTCCCAGAAGAAATGATCCTAAACCCTTCCTTAATAATAACAGTTGATGAACATAAGAATAAAACAGGGAAGGCAACAGCGCCGCCACCATACCCAAGCAACAAGTGAAGGTTGCAATGCATTTTAAGCATTACTTTTAAGTAATTTTCAAAATGAAATCATGTTTTAGTGAAAAAAACCCTGCTTCATGCATTCCGACTCAATTGTTTTCCCTTGTAAACTGTTTCCTTAGCTACTGGTGGTATATTGCCATCTCAATTGCATGGAAGGAAGGATTGGCTTAGTGGTTAGATTAATGGACTGTAAGCCAGGATTCAGATCTCACTTCTTTCTCTAATATTTCCTATGACCTTGGCCAAGTTACTTTGTCTCCTGTTGCCCCACGTATTGTAAGTCTTTTGGGATAGGGACCTACACCTGAAAGATATTGTAGAGCACTTTAAACTCAAACTCGAAAGACAATCTAGAACGGCAAAATTTACTATTAATCTTAATTCTTATTTTACGTATTCAGAAGGTAACAAGGACTTTGGGTCAATTCATCAGTATTTATAACTGAAAAATGTTTTGTAGGAAGATATTCACCTATATTTAAAAATGTGGCTTATTAAAGATTGTGTCTTAAAAATGGGAGGCAAATTCACTTTATGTGACATTTTAGGAGGTTTCTTATATGTATGTCAGATGATATAATAGTAGGCTCAGGGGTATATTTACTAAACAGCAGTAGCGGCTTCCGTGCAATATTGGAGCCGCGGCCCCATTGAATTCAAGTGATATTGCACGGAAGCCGCTACCGACCTTTAGAAAACATACCCCTTAGTTGAATAGGCAGATGCATCATTCTCTCTCTCTTTTCAGTATGATTGTGCTTCACTTTCCCTGATGTTAAACATATCTAGAATAGGAGTAGAAGAATTTCACAGAGATTGTTGACAGCACTGAAGAAAGGCATAAGCCATCAATAGCCTATACTACAACATTAGACTAGCCTTTTTTACATTTTTAAATTCAGTTTGGGGAAGAAGGCAGGTTAGGAGTGGAAAAATAGCCTAATGGTTAGAGCACTGGCTTGATAACCAAGCGACCAGGGTTTAATTGCCACTAGCATGCCATGAGCCAGTCACTTAACCCTCCATTGCCTCAGTAGAAAGGCCTGGCAATCTAATTCCTGTCACACTGCTAAGAAAACCCAGGAGCTGCTGGATCACAGAGAGTCAACATTGACTCAAAGGCATGCTTTGCTTTGCTTTAGCTTGGTGAAGATTAACTATCTAAGAGATATATTTATTAAACAGTGGTAGCGGCTTCCGTGCGATATCACACGGAAGCCGCTACCGCTGTTTAGTAAACATAAGAACATAAGAACATAAGACATGCCATACTCGGTCAGACCGAGGTCCATCAAGCCCAGTATCCTGTTTCCAACAGTGGCCAATCTAGGTTATACGTACCTAGCAATATCCCCAAAAGACAGGTTCCACAATGCTTGTACTGGGTCAAGCATTGATATCCTGGGTCCCTTTTTAATAGTGGTTTATGGACCTTTTCTCCAGGAACTTGTCCAAACCTTTTTTAAACCCAGCTATACTAACAGCCCTTACTACATCCTCCGGTAACAGATTCCAGAGTTTGATTACACGTTGAGTGAAAAAAATTTTCTCTTATTTGTCTTAAATAGTTTACCCTGTAGCTTCATTACATGTCCCCTAGTCTTTCTATACTCTGATAGCGTAAACAATTGATGCACGTTTATCCGTTCCACTCCATTCATTAATTTATAGACCTCTATCATATCTCCCCTCAGCCGTCTCTTCTCCAGGCTAAAGAGCCCTAACCTTCTTAGCCTCTCTTCATAGGAGTAGCCTTCCATCCCCTTCACCAATTTGGTGGCTCTTCTCTGTACTTTTTCTAATAACGCTATGTCCTTTTTAAGATACGGTGACCAGAATTGCACACAATATTCAAGGTGCGGTCGTACCATGGAGCGATACAGAGGCATTATAATATCCTTTGTTTTGTTCTCCATCCCTTTCCTTATGATACCTAGCATTCTATTTGCTTTCTTGGCCGCCGCTGCACACTGGGCGGAGGGTTTTAACATGTTATCCACAATGACTCCTAAATCTTTTTCCTGGGTGGTGGTTTCTAATGTGGAGCCTTGCATTGTGTAACTATAGTGTGGGTTGTTCTTTCCTAGGTGCATAACTTTGCACTTGTCCACATTAAATTTCATCTGCCATTTGGATGCCCAGTCTTCCAATTTATCCAGATCCTCCTGCAGTTTTCCACAATCCTCTTGGGTTTTAACAACTTTAAATAGTTTTGTGTCATCTGCAAATTTGATAACCTCACTAGTTATTCCCTTTTCCAGGTCATTTATGAATATGTCAAAAAGCAGCGGACCCAGTACAGATCCCTGGGGTACTCCACTATTCACCTTTTTCCATTGGGAATATTGGACATTTAGCCCTACCCTCAGCTTTCTATCTTTTAACCAGTTCCCGATCCACAATAGTACACTGCCTCCTATCCCATGACTTTTTAGCTTCGCCAAAAGTCTCTGATGGGGGACTTTGTCAAAAGCTTTCTGAAAGTCCAGATACACTATATCAACTGACTCACCTTTGTCTACCTGTTTATGCACACCTTCAAAAAAACATATCAGATTTGTAAGACAAGATCTTCCTTGTCTAAAGCCATGTTGTCTGTCTCCCATTAGGCCATGACTATCTACATGCTGCGTAATTTTGTTCTTTATGATGGTTTCTACCATTTTCCCTGGTACTGACGTCAGGCTCACCGGTCTGTAATTTCCTGGGTCACCCCTGGAACCCTTTTTAAAAATTGGTGTTACGTTGGCGACCCTCCAATCTTCAGGTATTACAGATGATTTTAATGAAAGTTCACAGATTACCAATAGCAGGTCTGAAATCTCATATTTCAGTTCTTTCAACACTCTGGGATGTATACCATCCGGTCCAGGTGATTTGCTACTATTCAGTTTATCAAATAGTTGTAATATATCTTCCCGGTGTAGCGATATTTCTCTCAATTCCTCTGCAGTATCACCTTTAAATACCACTTCAGTCTTGGGTAACATCCCTACATCTTCCTCAGTAAAGACCGAAGCAAAGAATTCATTCAGTCTCTCTGCTATAGCCTTGTTTCCTCTTACTGCCCCTTTTACCCCTCTATCATCTAATGGTCCAATTGACTCTCTCACAGGCCTTTTGCTACGAATGTACTTGAAAAAGTCTTTATTTCGTGTTTTTGCTTCCGTAGCAAGTTTCTTCTCAAATTCCCGTTTTGCCTGCCTTATCAATGCTTTGCATTTAACTTGCCAGTGCTTGTGCTGTTTCCAGTTTTCATCATTTGGCTCTTTTTTCCATTTCCTGAAGGTTGCTTTTTTGCAGCAACAGCCTCTCTGACCTCACCTTTAAACCATGCTGGCAGTTTTTTGGACTTTGTTCCACTTTTCTTAATGCGTGGAATACAGCTGGTCTGGGCTTCGAGGATAGTATTTTTAAATAACACCCAAGTCTCAGTGAAGAAACTGAAGAATTTTTAAAAATAATAGCAAACTATTATTCTGCATTTTACAAATCATACACACAAAAAATGCCAGCGTATACAGCATGATCTAAGCTTATGTTGACATATTTAAATCTTTTAGGAACAGAATAAAATAAAACACTGCCCCTATAGCATATTTTGCATTGCCTAGACCTACTGTCAAAAAAGACAGTGCATTAACCATGACATTGTAGAAAGGAACTCAAAGTACTGGGGTACTGGAGAAAGGTTCAGAAATATGTAGTGAGAATTTTGCTGACAACATAGTATAGGGGCCTCCAGGACTAGAGTTGGAGATCCCTTACCTAGTAGAATATGTGTAATACAAGCAAAGGTTGTATTTTGTAGATGTTTGAGCTAGAATGTTTTTGCTTGTAGGATGCTTGACCTGATTAAGTGTGAGCAATGTGTTTGTGCTTTGTATGACCTTTACTACGTAGTGTTTAGCTTGATCTGTAACATATAGATAAACAAAAAGAGCGTGATTCCATAACATGCATGTGTGGCCTGCGAACACTTGCTGTTATTACATCTCTGAGTGCACAGAGATCACTTTGCCGTGTCCTGGTCATGCAACATAAGTGAACATTTTATTTGTGCTTGCATTGGTCATCTCTGACAACAGTCTGTTTAATGCTATGTATGGAGCAGAAGAAATCAGAAATGGTCCTCTACAACTAAATGTCAGAGCATATCCCTGACATTAAATAGGGACCCTCAGATTGAGTGTATGCACCAGCGCAAACAGCACTACTAGATGCCCAAGGGAACCAGCATCTTTCTATACAAATGTGCACATTTGAGAGAACGCTGATGGTGCTGTGTGCCCTGTTGCATGCACTCATTCTGAGGGTCCTTTATCACTGAGAGGGATATGCTTTGACACTTAGCAGTAGAGTCCCCGTTCTGCTCTATCCTAGCCAATCACACAGGCACCTGGTTACGTTGCGGTCACCCCTATGGACCAGGTACTGGCCAGGCACTGATGTCTCCCCAAAATTGCAGTTGCCCACACCAGATCCCCCCATGCATCCCTCTAACCACACACACACACACACTCTCGCAGTCACACGAAACACATCTGCAGTATAGATGCGCTGCACTTCTAGAAAACAGCTGGTATAAGATGATGACATGGGGTCCCAGGACTACTAAAATGATATGCATTTCTCACCCACACATGCATCTGTCCTATACTCACCCACATACAATCCTTCCCTTTACAGAACCCTGCTTGCACTTAAGGCAGTTCTCATTCCAGGTATGGTTATAGTCTCTGCTGAATAATCTTCAGTAGAATTGTGCTGGCCTTTGGGATCAGAACAATTATGAGATAATTTCCACAGTCAGTTGGATCACCTTTCTTTAATATTGGTATAAACACAGATCTTTTCCAGTCAGTTGTCTTCTAAATTTCCAAGCAGAGCCTTGTAAGTATGGTAACAGCTGCATCAGATTGCTGTAATACTTTAATGGGAATGACATCAGTGTCTGGAGCTTTGTTCTTTGATAAGGCTTTCAATGCTGTTTCGACTTCTTCTTCTTTCATCACCAATGGTTCCGGATCATAAGGTACAGGTTGAAACATCCGTTGGTCCACTTGATCTTTATGGTATAATGACTCTGTATATTCTTTCCACCTTTTCTTGATCGTCTCAGCATCATTCAAAATGGATCCTTGAGCATCTTGTAACATTCTAATTTGATGCTGGAAATTTTTCTTTAACTCTCATAGCTTTAAGAAAGCTGATCTTGTTCTTCCTCTAATACTTTCTGCTTTTATTTCCTTGCAAGCATCATTGTAGCACTTCTCCTTGTCCTGTCTTGCTGTACGTTGAAAATCTCTGTTGAGTTCTGCAATTGCCTCTCTTTCTCCTCTGGCTTTAGCTTCTCTGCGTTTCTGGACAATTTTCAGAGTTTCTTTGGTCATCCATTTTGGCCATTTTTGCTTTTTCACCTTATGTAGAGATTTCTCACTTTCTTCTTGATGTCATCCCATAACTCTTCTGGAGTTCTGACATTTGTATCTAAAGCAGCAAATCAATTTTGCAGGCAGTCTTTAAATTCCGGTGGTATATTCTCAAGGTCACATTTTGCTACATTTATGAGTGGCTTGCTCTTTTTCAACTTTAGCGAGTTTGCATACTAATATTTGGTGATCTGTACCACAGCTTCAGGTTTTGTATTTGTTGATATTATAGAGCTTTTCCATCGTTGACTTCCACGGATGTAGTCAATCAGATATTTGTACAATCCATTGGATGAAGTCCATGTGTACAGTCACTACTTGTGTTGCTGGTAGAAGGTATTTGAGATGAATAGACTGTTGGTCTTGCAGAATTCTATCAGTCTTTATTCTGCCACCAAGTCCATATTTTCCAAGCACGTTGGCTTCTTCTTTGTTGCCAGCTTTTGCATTCCAGTCACCCATGACTAGCAGGATATCCTGTTTGCATGCTCTGTCAATTTCAGCTTGTACTTGTTCATAGAACTCGTCAACTTCATCCTCTTCTGCAGTTTTGTTGGGGCATATACTTGAATTATAGTTGTGTTGATAGGCATTCCTTGTAGGTGAATAGAAATTAAGCGTTCACTGACTGCACTGTATTTCATTACAGTTCTTGCAAGTTTCTTCTTAATTACAAATGCAGCACCATTTCTTCTTTGTCTTTCATTTCCAGCATAGTAGACCATGTGATCATGAGATGCTAAGTGCCCGATACCAGTCCATTTCAGTTAGCTGACACCCAACAGATCGAGTTGTACATGTTCCATTTCATTCTTGAACACCTCCAACTTCCCTTAGTTCATGCTTTGTACATTCCATGTCCCAATATGTAAGACATCTTTGCAGCTTCTGACTCTCATTTCATGCACAGCTACATCAGCAGTCAAATATCCTGAGGGCTTTTTTCCAACCATATCATAAATGCCGACTACTCTGAAAAATCTTCAGTTTTCAGCTCTGTCATACCAACTGTTATTTATGGATTCAGGACATCTTTTTGGCAGAATTATGTTTTTTTTAACTGAAAGTGAGAGCATGTGTGTGTGTGGTTTGAAGGTTGCACGTGAGGATCTGGTGTGCTCATCTGCAATTTAGGGGGTACATGAATTCCTGGCCAGAACGTGGACTGTACAGATAACCACAACATCACCAAGTGCCAGTGGGTTAGATCAGCAAAAAATCACAAAAGAGTTTCCATAGATAAATATCAAAACATATCCCTTTCAATATTAAGAGACACTCGGAGTAAGGGCATTGAACAGTGCAAACAGCATTGAAACATGCCCAACAGCACCATATTGTGTGAGGATGGTAAGGGTCAATATTTAGCATTATAAAGACTGTTTTTAGAGATGACCAATGAAAGAATAACTACAGATTTCTTCTACTGCCATGTATGTTTTGATGTAAGGTATGTCATGACAAACATCACTTTCTACTTGCTGTTAGTATATCTTTGAGTGCTCTGAGATCACCTGCACTGCACTGGGCATGCAATAGGCTAGTATAAGTCAGCCCCTTTCCCCCAATCCCTAGCAATCTGATGATACTATGACTACCATGTTATAACCCCAATTAATGTCCCCCCCATCCAGACTCCATGTTATATACCTGCCCCATTAAACCTAGTTCTATATACTTTCAGTTGTATATATAGCAGACCCTTTGCTGTTAATGTTCTGTGTAAACTGTTTTGACTGAAGAGGAAGCAGTATATAAACTTTCTTTAAAAAATCAATAAATATATTTAGTCTACTTTGCATCAACATTTATGTAGCCTCAGTATTTATGTGAAGTTTGCATCAGCACAACACTGTCAGTGAGAGGAGCAGCTTAGGAGATGCATGCTTTAACAGAGAAAGTATGGCCTTCTGAGACCTCCATGGGTATATGGCAGAGATGGGCAGGATCATAAATGTACATCTTTTCAGAATACAGTGAGTTCAGGGACGTCCAAACTGTTTGCAGTGTATACCTGTGTCTCATCATAAAGCGGGGCCCGTGTTTCTCCATAGTGGTTTGCTCGTGCCTCGGTGGAAACATCTGTGTCCCTGATGCCGGAACAGCAGGCACAGCTATACCCATGGCTGCAGAATCAGGGTGGAAATGGGCCTGTTTTCAATTCAGATGTTTTCGTGACCTGGATGCGGGGTTATGGAATTGGCCTCTATGTTATGTTTGTTGCATCGTTCAATGTAAATCTTAATGTAATACTCCAATGTTAGGATCATGTTGCATGTTTCCTGTAACCCGCTTTGATTTTGCGATAAGGCGGGATATAAAACCAGTTAAATAAATGTTTACTAAAATGGTGGCCTGCTACATGTTCATCCCAAAACCTAGTGTGGGGATGTAATGAATGAGGGCATATATGGCATAACCCCATGCAATTAGTATGAGATCCTTGCCACCCCCGCACTAAACTATTTGCTGCAATTACTTCAGGTGAAGTTACTACCACTCACTGAGGTGAGTTTGTGCTAAAGATGGCCACATTAACTGCAATGTGTAGTCAATTCCCACACTCCACCCCTAACCCGCTCAGTTTCTTCCCCACCCCATGCTAAGTGGTTAGCATGGGATTTTTACCACGGCCGCATTTTTAGTGAATGTTAACAGTTACTGTTGCAGGCGTCGCACAGGGTGCATTAAATGCTATGGTAGCCATTAGCACCATTAAGTAAATATGTCCCTTAGTATCTCACATTAAGGCTAAACAGCATCAGGGTCATTCTGAACCATGAATAAGCCGTTTGCACGTACGATGGGGACATGCAGCTTGCAGAGACGACTAGATGCGATTCCGGCAACAAGCCACCATGCAGGTACAAATGAGATATACACGCAGCTCTGGACATGGGGGGGGGGGGGCAGGGGTGGAACGGGGGCATGGAGGGGAGGAGCATAGGCATGACCGGCGACAAAAACGTCCAAACCATATTCTGGCCGGGCCCATGTACATCTGAATGTTTGTGCATGGATATCTACATTAGATCTGCCAAAACATGGAATAACGATGATGGAGGGGCCAAAAGAAGTGAAAGAAATGTTACTGCATACAGCTGGACATATTATACTGCTCTGTGCCCCACTGAATCCCAACAAGAGGTATGGCAGTAACACGACCCATGTGCCTGCCATAGCAGGGTACACAGGATGCAGATGTACATACCATTATGCACAAAGGATAGACATGTACAAAGTGCATGAGAAAGAACAGGCAGCTCCAGGGAAACAGGGGAAAAAGATACATATGCTCACAGTGACTGAGGCAGAGGGAAACACAGAGTCCAACGGGTGCATGAAATAACATTTATTGTGTACAAGACAAACAATACACAGTGCCCAAGAAAACCCACCCCATACAAACCCAGGTGCCACCCCAAAAGCAAGACAAATACCACCCCACCCCCAACCCCCCACTCCCACCCCACCATCCCAGTCCCCACCATCCAATCCCCAGTCCACACCATCCTAGTCCTCACCCCCCACCCCAGTGACAGCCAACTGTACCAAGGCCTACTGCCACCCCCCACATACCCTGACCTGCCCCTGACCCCTCCCCCACCTAAAGGCACCACCACTAGGCTTCGGCGGGTGGCCATCGGGTGGCATGGCCAATGGCACGCCCTCTGAGACCAGGCTGCTGCTGCTGCTCTCCCCACTGGTCTCCCCACATGCCTCATGGAAGGGTGGGAAGATCAGTGGGGACCTCACACCCCAGAGCCCAGGATGCAGGACTGCCCCACGCTGTTGGACCCCAACACAGCTGGAGCCCACACAGTGGCCCATGTGGACACACCACTGGCAGATGGTAGGGCAGAGGGGAGAGGCACACCAGCTGTGGCAGGAGCCACAGTAGCAGCAGCTGGTGTTGGAGGCATGCCCTGAGGCCCAGGCAACTGGGTAGCCAGTATGTCAATGCAGGCCCTGAGGTGTGTTACAGAGGCATTGAGGCAGTTGGTAGTTGCCAGCTGTGCCTCCTGGACTGCTAACCACTGCTCCTAGAGGGCCAGCTGTGGAGCTGCCCAGTACACTGGAGGAGCTGGTTTCACCTGTGCCCATTCCTCTTGGGCCCCCTGCTGGTCAAGCAGGTGCTGGACACACCCAAACAGCTGGGCATAGGTGTGTCGGGGGCGCCGCCCATGGTGAGTGCTGCCACCAGGCTGGGGTTGGGGCTCAGGAAATGGCAATGGGGCCAGCTGGTCCTCTGTGTCTGCAGAGCTGGTGCCCTCTGGCTCTGCAGCGGTGGTCAGCTCTGCACCCCCATCCATAAGGTTCACCGAGTGTACTGCAGCCCCTGCCAGTGGCACTGTAGCCTTGTCCATCAACAGTGGCAGTGGTGGAGTTGCTGGTGGTGAGGCTTGGGATGGCCCAGCACTGGGTCTGGCATCTGTGATGGCACCTGCTGAGAGAAGCAAGGATGAGGTGCCTGATGTGGGCTCCTGCAGGCAGCAACTGACATCCACCCTCTAATGGGCCACACTGGTGCACTATGGCCACAGGGACACCACAGGACAGCTGGGAGAGTGCAAGGCAAAACAGGGAGGTCCTGCCACTACAGAGTCACCCAGTGAGCCAGCAATGGGAGATGTGACAGTGCAATAAGGGCATGCTTGCCCAACCCCAAACTAGAGGGGACATGTGTGAGAGGGGCAGTGGGTGCTTCAATGGGTCCCCACACCATGGGTACAGGCCCGGGGTGGGGGACATGCAGCATGTGAATGTCAGCACAGACACATACCTTGGACCTGTGGGTGCTGAGAGATGTCCACATAACCACTGCCCTCCAGTGTGGCAACATCCACCGTGGCAAGGATATGCTGCTTGAGCTCAATGAGGAACACCCCCTGTCCATCCGGGCCCACAGCTCGACCTTCCTTCAGGCCTTGCCTGCCACCACTTTTGTTTGACATCCTCGATGTCACAGTTCTAGTGATATATGTGGCGTTCAGCTTGTGGCAGATGCATGCCAACAGTTGTGGGCATGTGTACCGTATGGCACAATAACACACACCGTATGCTTCGGTCTCCTGCAGGACATGGAACCGTCTGTGAAGGAAGGATGGAGGTGTCTTACATATGCATGTTTCTTTCTCCCCCCAGGTCTGTCGCTTCAGCTGCCTGCCTGCCTGCCTGCCATAGCACCACTTGCATACACCAGATCTCATGAAAGCATGCTGCCACATCTCTGGTGCTGCCTTACCCCGGTCCGAGGCTTACATCAAACAAGGGTAATTTGTGTTTTTTATAAATAAAGGGTATTTGTGGTTTTTATACACTCATAGCAGAACATCAGTGTTTTTCTTAGATGTGTACCTCTCATGGGCTATGCACGATGCTCAAGGAAACTACCCACCGATTGGCAATATCCTCGTACAATTTTAGATGTCACAGATTTGACCTGCCCATTATTAATGCATATATTAATATGATATTGTTATCACCTATCAGGAATGGATGAGTGGCCTAATGGTTAGAGCAATGGCTTGAAAACCACAAACCCAGGGTTTGATTCCCACTTGCATTCCTTGTGGCCTTGGGCAAATCACTCAACCCTCCATTGTCTCAGAAAAAAAATCCAAGTTATCAATGTCCCTGTTTAATGTAGCTTAAACTTTGTAATACAAGTACAATGCTTTGACTAAATGATAAAGTGGTATAAAAAACTGATAAATAAATAGATCAGATCTGGTTTCCTAACTGGTTATCACAACTGATTGATATGATTGAGATGTTTAAATACCTCTGTGGCATAAATGTTCAGGGAGAGAGCCTCTTTCAATTGAAAGCAAGTTCTGCTACGAGGGGACATGGGATGAGGGTGAAGGGAGATAGATTCAGGAGTGATATGCAGAAATATTTCTTTTCGGAAAGAGTAGTGGATCCATGGAATAGTCTCCCAGTGGAGGTAGTAGAGATGAGGACAGTAACTGAATTCAAAAAAGCATGGGACAAACACAGAGGATCTCTAAAGGTAAAAAGGGGACTGTTGTAGTTGTTGTTATGGAAGGACAGACTAGATAGGCCATGTGGTCTTTTTCTGTCATCATATTTCTATGTTTCTATGTAACTTCTGTTGGATCATAAGAACATAAAAAAATGCCATACTGGGTCAGACCAAAGTCCATCAAGCCCAGTATATTGTTTCCAACAGTGGCCAATCCAGGTCACAAGTACCTAGCAGTTTCCCAAAAAGACACACAGGTTCTATAATACTTGTATTGGCGCAAGCAGTGGATTACCTAGGTCCTCTTTAATAATGGTTTATGGACCTTTCCTCCTGGAACTTGTCCAAATCATTTTTAAACCCAGCTACACTAACAGCTTTTACTACATGCTCCGATAACGAATTCCAGAGTTTGATTACACTTTGAGTGAAAAAATATTTTCTCTTATTAGTCTTAAATGGCTTACATTGTAGCTTCATTGCATGTCCTCTAGTCTTTCTACTTTTTGATGGTTCAAACATCAGATCTACATTAACCCATTCCACTCCATTCTTTGATTTATAGACCTCTATCATATCTGTTCTCGGCCTTTTCATTTCTCATAGGGGTATCCTTCCATCCTCTTCACCATTTTGGTGGCTCTTCTCTTTTCCTTTTCTAATTCTGCTATATTCTTTTTAAGAAAAGGCAATCAGAATTGCACATAATATTCAAGGTGCGGTCGAACCATGGAACGATACAGCGGCATTATAATATCCTTGCTTTTATTATCCATTCCTTTACTTATGATTCCTAGCATTCTATTTGCTTTCTTGGCCGCTGCTGCACACTGGATGGAAGGTTTCAATGTATTATCCATGATGACACCTAAATCTTTTTCCTGGGTAGTGGTTCCTGAAGTGCAAACATGAATTGTGTAACCAAAGCTTGGGATGTTCTTTCCTAGGTGCATAACTTTGCACTTGTCCACATTAAATTTCATATGCCATTTGGATGCCCAGTCTTCCAATTTATTAAGGTACTCTTGCAATTTTTCACAATCCTCTTGTGCTTTAACAGCTTTGAATAATTTTGTGTGATCTGCAAATTTGATCACCTCACTCGTTATTCTCATTTCCAAGTCATTTATGAATATGTGGGACATACAGCCCCGCAAGCCATCCTGGCCCAATTCCCCCTCCGGCTCTTTCCATATGTCCTGATGCGCAGGACAGTGAGAGCCAGCAAGGGGCAAGATCAGGGCAGTGCGGGATGGGCCAGCCCGGCAGTACATACAGTGCCGATTCAAGTCACGGCAAGCTAGCCTTGAGTCGGGTGGCAGGGAAAAGGGGGACAGGACCCATGGGAGTTGGAGACGCCTGCCGGTCCATCCTTGGGCCCGATTCTGGCCCCGCGGGAACGTTTTCGTCCCATGGTCCAGAATCAGGTCCAAACAGGCCCATCTTGCTCGTGGCCATCCGGACAGCCCGTACGTACCCCTCTGTAAATTGGGCTCCACATCTCCCTAGCATGTCCTGCTGTGAAACTGAAATTACCCATTATTACTGTGTTGAAACTTTTGTTAGTTTCCCTGATTTCTTTCAGCATTTCATTATCCATCTGTTTATTCTGGCCAGGTGGTTGGTAGTACACCCCCACTGCCATTGTCTTCCCCTTTTTACGTGGAATTTCTATCCATAGAGATTCTACAGTGTATTTTGTTTCCTGCAAAACTTTAATCCTATGTGACTCAATGCCCTCTCTAATGTAGAGCGCAACACCTCCACCAATTTGATCTACTCTATCATTGCGATATAGTTTCTATCCAGGTATTACAATCAGGACCATACCTAGCCCTGTGCGAGCAGTGCGGCCGTACAGGGTGCAAAGGCTTAAGTGGTGCATTTCAGCTGTCTGCCGTTGCCTGCCGTCGCCACTTTTTCTTCTCTCAGCGGTGGCAGGCATTGGCAGACAGCTGAAATGTGCCCCTTAAGCCTTCTTGCGGCATGCTTAGCAGATCTGTCCCTCCCTGCTCTGAAGTGACAGATCTTCTTAGCGTGTCGTCGCCTCTTCTCTCCCACCCCCATCCAGAAAGTGGCTAGATGGAGGTGCGGGGGGGGGGGGGGATGGGAGATTCACACTTGGTACAGCCCTGATCACAATGTCCCATTGGTTGTCCTCCTTCCACAAGGCCTCTGAGATACCAATCACATTACTATATAGTAGATGTGCAAGTCACTACAACTACAAATTTTAACAGATGTATCAGGCTGCAAATGTACATTTGACACCCACTTGCTTTCATTCACTTCTTCCCCTCTTGATCCCTATCTAGATGAATGTATCATTGCAAATATCCATTAGCTTTTAATTGCTATTCCATTTACATTTGTCATAATGTCTTTTATAAAAGGAAAACAAAATGAGAAGTGCTCTGGTATTGAATATGAAGAGGGTTTCGGCTATGAATTCAATTAAAATCAACTACAGGATATAAATTATCACAAGGATCTTTAACTCTGAGAAACACTGACTGGTAAGAGGAAAAGGGTGGATTATTTAGAAGCTGATGAAAGAAGCGTGCTGAATATTTTTTTCTATATTAAATTGTAACAACTTCAAATCTAATGACGTAATGAGATGCACAGCATAATGAAGTAAAAAAAAATTGTTACTAAATTGGAATAAACTGAAATAAACTTAGTTCTACACTAAAATGGAAGTACATTTCACTAGTGTGCTAAAAAGAAAGTAAACTTAGAGAGCATTTTACGAATGTGTGCTAAGCTGTTGCATCGAATGCGTGAATAGTGCCAAACCCATGGTGCGCTACATGCAACACCCCCACGTTTAATGTCGGAGATATGGAAAGCATTTCCTGGACGTTAACACAGAGCTCTGTCCCATAGCATGTGCTGCATTAGCACGGGTACACCAATGCCAAAGTGCCTACACTCCACCCCTACATCGTCCACTTGCACCTCTAACGCAGGCTGAGCAGTTAGCATGGGAATCATCTTGCACAGTCATGGCTCTGCATTACCTGGCCATGCATGTCCCAGCACGTCTTTAGCATGCACCAGAACACCCACTGCCAGGTAGTGCCTGTTAGTAAAAGACCCTTGTAATATCTATGCTATAAAAGACGTTAAAATTCGATGTAAAAAGCCAATAAGGAAAGGTGCTAGGATAGGCTATTTACCAGTCGCTCATGCTTCCTGGACAGGCCCACCCCTAATAAAAGCCAGCATCCTGCAGGAGGCGCTTTGTCAGGGCTGTATTGTGTAGACGAGGATTGCTCTAGGTTCTGGACTTTGGTTTTTGAGAGAACAGTGGGGGATTTAAGTGATATTTGCTATTACTGAGTGCTGTGTTTGCAGTGCTCTGTAGCGCATTTATATCCTATTTGTCTCCTGTTTTGTATTAGGAGTGAAGCCTTCTCTTTCTTTAGATTCTTAAGAGAGGAGAGTATCCGGAAGGGGCAGATGGTGAGGAAGGAATGTGACATGGGTTGGCAGAGAAGGAGGAAAATGCAAGAGAGGAATAACAGAGGGACGATGGAATGAGGATGGGCAGATGGGTAGCCAGCTGCAGGAGTTGGAAGAAGTAGAGGAGGATGACAAAAGATAGAGGTGGTAGGACAGAGGGAGGGGGAGGGAAACAGGGAGCTGGGAGCAGGAGGAGTAATCATGCAGGAAGAGACCAACAGTAGTCAATTATGGGAGGTGATAAGGAGTAGCAGGACCGAGCAGCAGAGAGTCACCAGAGAAGAAATACATTGACAATGCACATATAACTGCAGTGAAGAAGGATCCGCTGGCATACCTTGCCTGTGAAAAGTGCCATCAATTATATGGAAAGAACACATCCTCAATGTAGAAGGCCAAGATGTGGACAAGCATCCAGATGGCCTCAGTTTCTGCAACAGGACCTGCAGTAGGTGTAGCACCACTACCAGGGACACCTGTCAGGAGATGAAAGCAAAAGTAGCCAAGATTGCCAAGCCTAATCACAGACCATGAGAGGTCCACCCTCCACTAGCAGGTTGATGATACCGAAGGACTTGATGAAGGCAATGCTTCAAGTTAAAGCTGTATCAGGGTTGCCAGCAGGCACCATCTGAGTTCTGATATCAGTTGATCAGCTGTGATCTTTGTGAAGAAGCATAATCTTTTTACTCCACAGCCCCATTTTCACTTACTAAAAACAGAAATACATTCAAACATGTGTGTGTACATATCTATAGATAGATAGTGAGATTTATAGAAAGGTAGCTAGAGTTATACCAATATTAATCATTAATGGTAGTTTTTTTTTCATAGGCAAGCAGGTGCACAGGATGGATCTTCACAAAATGCACCTGACACCGCAGAGACATCTCAGACTACTCTATCGTGCCAAGGGAATTTCCCTTGAGAGGAACAAGTGGTTTCACATTCTTTTAAGACAATGTAATAGAATGCAAGAAGAAGAAAGAAAATGCACCAGATCCTTTTGAATGGTTAAAAGTAGCTGAATGACTTTGGATCAGAGCTACTCATTCCAGACAGCAGCACAACTACCAGAGAACCCAAAGACAATGCTGTAAGCACGTTCCCAAAGTCCAGTATGCCTTTGCCCACCCCCTTGGAAGCAAGGCCAGCCCAACCATTAGGCAAACTAGGTGACTGCCTAGGGCAGCAGCTTCTGGAGGCCAGCAAAGATCAGGGCATTCAAAACCAAACAACAAATTGTGACAGCAGGGGGGAGGGGGGGAGAGGCATGAGGCTTAAGTTTTGCCTAGGGCACCAACACCATCAACCAATTCGAGGGCCAGCCCTGCTTGGAAGAGCTGATTCCAGAGCTAATTCAGTAGCAGCAACAGAACAAGAGAGTCATGCAAGGATGACAATCTCCTGAGAAGAGAGGTGTCTAGTATATGGCAGGAGAAGAGAGAGGACCACCAGGTTATTTTGGGAGTTGAGAAAAGAGATACTGTGTGAGGACATACCAGCACCCTCAGAAGAATAGCCTTTGGAATGAGATCCCAAATGAAACCATCAACAAGAGTCCTCTCCCTCATGTACCCAAAACAAGCAATCACATCATCCTTGTCAACTTCCAGCAACTGACACTCTAAAAGAAGATGACCCACTGGGATGAGGTAGAAGGAGGAGAAGCAGTAGAATTCAAGGCACTGAACTCTCTATTGGCTGACATTTTTAAATAAAGTTGCCTGTGCCAGGTCCCAGGTGAAGATCTGGTATAAAGATCCCAGCCTAGAATAGGCTCTGGATAAAGATTCTGTCTGGAAAACCCTCCTTAGGTCATACCTGTGGGATATGATGCTAAAATCAGAAATAAGGGCACAGGTGAAGACAAGAAAACAAGAACATTTATACTGCTCCCAGAGAGCCACCTGCACATAATGGATGCCCTTTTGCAATTTAGCTTAATGGCAAACTGACTGCAAGTGCTATTGTCTATGGAAGGCATTATTGATTCAAGTCTATCTCAGTGCTATGTGAGTTTAAGGTGAATTTTCTTCAAAAAAAAAAGTCTAGAGGGAAAGAAAGTATGAGCACCAAGGAGAGAGCACATCACACCCCTCCTGATGCAGCTTCACTGGCTCCCCATCCAAGCCAGGATTAGCTTCAAGACCTTAGTGATGACATTCAAAGCCATCAACGGGTTATCCGCCTCTTCAATATGTGATCTCATACAACCACCCACACCCAACAGGATAAGAAGAACCTCTGCAGCCAACATGCTAGCAATACCAAAAGTGATGACAAGATGCGCCATATCAACTTCAAACAGAGCCTTCAGTCTGAGTGCCCCAAGCCTCTGGAACTCCCTACCACCACACATCAGAGCTATCCCCAACTTGAGCCAGTTTAGGAAGGCCTTAAAACACTTCCTCTTCATTAAATACCTCACAGCCTCCCCCGAACCCCAGCCATCATGTATGAGCAACACACAATAACTCCATCTCTCATATATACAGTTACCTTGTTCAATGTTCCACACATGTAGATAGTTTCCCCTGTTATCCAAGTTTACTGCTCCTGTTCATTGTAATGACCTGACTCTTGTTTATTGTCGGATATTGTTTGTTCTATGTAAACCGCGCTGATCGCAAATAGTGCGGTATATAAGAGATGTAAATAAATAAATAAATAAAATAAATAAATGATGCACAGTGTCCTTGAGCGAAGAAGCAGGTGTTCCACATGGTCTCTTGCCCTCTTCAAGAAATAATAAGTAAGTAATTCACGGTTACCATTTTGCCATTCTTTGCAGGTGATGTCATGCTCTGTTCCACTGGTTCATCTGCAAGGGGTCTTCTCCACATCAATTGGCATCTGTTTCGTTGCTCCTACACTACATAGATGTTTTGTTGGTCATGAACATCCCTACTAACTGTAGCCCTCTAGTTTGTTCCATTGCTCCTCTTTCCCATGATTACCCAGAGACTGCAGTAGCTTCTCCAAAATGCCAGTGGCCAGCATACCGGACATGTCTCTAAAGGATACATGAATGCCTGGGATTTGCTCTGGGGGTGAAGAGATCATCTACATTAGAGATAAACTAGGACCTCCTTTTCTCTCTCATACATGTTGCGATCTCACTCAACAATGCATATGTTCTGCCCTTGGGAATAGCAGTGACAGGATATTCCCACTCCATTCCCCCCCCCCCCCATAAAATAGAAGCACTGTGTCACAGTCATCTTCAAATTTCTCCCCCCCCCCCCTTTCTACTTCCTTGGTCAAAGGGGGGAAAGACAATCTTATTTTGTACAACTTCTATGCTCTGTGTGTGTGTGTGTGTGTAAGAACATAAGAACATAAGATATGCCATACTGGGTCAGACCGAGGTCCATCAAGCCCAGTATCCTGTTTCCAACAGTGGCCAATCTAGGTCATACGTATGTAGCAGTATCCCCAAAAGACACAGGTTCCACAATGCTTGTACTGGGTCAAGCATTGATTATCCTGGGTCCCTTTTTAATAATGGTTTATGGACCTTTCCTCCAGGAACTTGTCCAAACCTTTTTTAAACCCAGCTACACTAACAGCTCTTACTACATCCTCCAGTAACAAATTCCAGAGTTTGATTACACGTTGAGTGAAAACATATTTTCTCTTATTTGTCTTAAATAGTTTAACCTGTAGCTTCATTACATGTCCCTTAGTCTTTCTATATTCTGATAGCGTAAACAATCGATCTACATTTACCTGTTCCACTCCATTCATTACTTTATAGACCTCGATCATATCTCCCCTCAGCCGTCTCTTTTCCAGGTTGAAGAGCTCTAACCATTGTAGCCTCTCTTCATAGGAGTAGCCTTCCATCCCCTTTACCATTTTGGTGGCTCTTCTCTGTACTTTTTCTAATAATGCTATATCCTTTTTAAGATACGGCGACCAGAATTGCACACAATATTCAAGGTGAGGTCGTACCATGGAATGATACAGAGGCATTATAATATCCTTTGTTTTGTTCTCCATTCCTTTCCTTATGATACCTAGCATTCTATTTGCTTTCTTGGCCGCCGCTGCAGAATGGGCGGAGGGTTTTAACATGTTATCCACGATGACTCCTAAATCTTTTTCCTGGGTGGTGGTTCCCAATGTGGAACCTTGCATCGTGTAACCATAGTGTGGGTTGTTCTTTCCTTGGTGCATAACTTTGCACTTGTCCACATTAAATTTCATCTGCCATTTTGATGCCCAGTCTTCCAATTTATCCAGATCCTCCTGCAATTTTCCACAGTCCTCTTGGGTTTTAACAACTTTAAATAGTTTTGTATCGTCTGCAAATTTGATAACCTCACTAGTTATTCCCTTTTCTAGGTCATTTATGAATATGTCAAAAAGTAGCGGACCCAGTACAGATCCCTGGGGTACTCCACTATTCACCTTATTGAATAGCTTGTGATATGTGAGTAGAAATGATGGATCTGATTTGCTGGAGTTTGAGTTTGCATCTTGGTACTGTAGGTGTGAGGACCTATCTGGGCAGCCAAATATGTCATTCTATGACAGGTATTTGGGAAATCCCCTTAATCAACCATTATTTGTGTAATGAAAATCTAAACCTCTAAGGGTAACTTGACTTCTGAACTGAGATCCTACAGCAAGATGAGAAGTAGCAAAATGCAATAAGATGAAAGTCAGAAACCCAGAGCTGAGGTGGTGGACACCAAATCAACTATTTCCAATCAGGTTGACAATACTGTGAACGGGAGGATCCCCATGTCTGGCAACAAAATCCTGTCATCATTCCGACTCAGCAGTTTGTTTTTGTCTTTATCAGCTAAACAAATGGCAGGTTTATATTCCAAGCACTGCAAAGATGCCAGCAGTTTAATAACCAGAAATTCATCTCCCAGAAAGCAGTTCTCTAATTGTCTGATCAAGCTAAAATTGTGGAGCTTGTCCAAGATCTGACATTGTGGAGATTGAACTGGCACAAGAAGGGACTTGCAAAGCAGGAAACTAAATATGGAATTATTTTGCAAATGCCATGAACACAGTTACAAGGAAAGGCCCCAGTGAAGCACTTTCCCGCTCCTCTCCATCTGGATGTCCTCGCTCTGGCCCAAATGATGTTGGCCGAAGAATCCTTACAGTCCAGTAGATCGATAATGTTAGGACAGCCATGCATCACAACTCTCTGCTGAAGTCGTATTCAAACATTTACTATTCATGCCTACGTTGATTACTCACACCGAGAAAGAAAGAGTTATAAAAAAAAGCATGCCTCACGAAATACTGCCTTTGCCAACCTCATTAATAATTTTGGCTTTCTTGGGGGGAAGTTAGATTACTCTATTCCTCAAGTATCAAAACATCCAATTAACACAGCTAATTAGCATCACAAACAGCAGTCAAAAGAATGGTAATTTAGAATCAGGATTTTAAAGGTTTCCTAATCGGAGGCCACTGCAACTAATCTTGCTGAGGTTGAAAGTGTTTTGTTATTGCAAAGCAACTGTAGTGTCCTATCAATTAGCAGCTTTACAGGGAACAGTCACTTTCAAGATTCATTTTAGCTAATTGAAAACCGGGGGATAAAAGGAAGGATGACGCTCAAAATATGCAACATCAATTTTTCTCAATAATTTTAACTGTGATTAGAAACAATCGTGAAAAGCATATTGTCCTTTCTGAAGCAGAGTCAGAGGCCAACGGTTTGTACTTGTTGACAGAGCAATACTGCCACAGTCTGAACAACAGAGATAAGGTGCAGAATATGATTACATGGGGGTATGTTTACTTGAAAGAGATGGCAAGTTATCATTTGAAGGCTAACATATTTTTCAGTAGGCCGTGCATTTCTTCTAGCAAAAAAGGTGCCGGTCCTCATATGCAGGGCTCTTTCATTAATACATGAGGACAATAGGTCAATTTTTGCAGGCAGTATCACCAAGCATCCCCTCATTTGAAGGCCTCTAGGCCACCAGGGGCAGACGAGCTAGCACACCCTTGCATTCTGGGATTTGTACCTTGGATTCTTTTCTTATGAATATCGTGTGATCGCCCTGCTATTTTTGTTCTACCTACCATTAAAGTGGACTAAGGTGATACCTTTTTATTGGACTACCTTAATACATTCTTGGACTAGCTTTCGTAGGTGAAAACCTTCTTCGGGTGAGGACACGTTGAGCAACAGATGACAAAAGAACCTTTGAAAGCTAGTCCAATAATGTATTAAACCAGTCCATTCAAAAGGTTTTGGCTTATTTTCCTTTTAAGTTTTTTTTTTCTAATTTCCTTTTTCGTTTTTTTTTCTAATTTCTTTAAGAATGGCATTTCGTTAAGGGAAGCAGAACATGGCAAGCAGTCCACGAGAGTAGCATTTAAAAAACTATTTCAAAATCATCTTAGAGGACCCTTAATTATTGCAGATGAACAATAAAGAACCAAGAGATGTGAAGCCCAATGTTTCATATGGGTTTATCTATATCTACTTAGCTCACGCCTCTCCATTAGTAGTTCAAGGCAAGTTACAATCAGTTACGTAGGTATTTCCCTGTCCCCAGAGGGTTTGCAATCCAAGTTTGCACCTGAGGTAATGGGAGATGAAATGACTCACCCCTAGGCCTGCTGTTCTAACCACTAGGTTCACCCTGGAATTGACACATTCATGTCGGGATGGGTATAGTTTCCCGGTTATTTAACAAAAGGCTCGCTGAACACAGAGCTTTTTATAAAATACATAGAAAGATGCTAGAAAATCCATGTGTAAGTGCTTAATGTTTAATAGCCCTTCATTAACAACACCAGAGCGCTTTACAATTTAAAATCACAAATAACACTTAGAAACAAAGTTACAATTCAAATCTGGGGAAAAGAACCCCGAAAACAAAGAATAGAGCCAAGATTCAAACTCTGCTGCCAGTCCATAGTCCCCTAACAAGATAAAGCCCTAATCTCCTAGACACCCCCAAAGGCTTGTTCAAAATAATATGTCTTCAAAGCAGTTTTAAATTTACAATAGGATGATTTAGCATAGTTAGTCACCTGTAGCAGGTGTTCTCCGGGAACAGCAGGAATCAGTCCTCACATATGGGTGACATTGGCATTGATGGAGACTGCGTGGTATCCACTTCCCAGCTTTCACAGAAAGCCTTTGGGAGTTCCACCACACATGTGTGATCACTATTCTGCCCAAAGGTGCTCTCTTACCTCAGTATGATAACATAGCTTAAAGAAACATAAAAAAGAAAACTACTCCACGAGAAGGAGAGAGGGTTGTGAGGACTGATTCCTACTATTTCCAGAGAACACCTGCTACAGATGAGTAACTACACTTTCTCCGGGAACAAGCAGGAAGTCAGTCCTCATAGATGGGGTTCCACAGCTATGGGCTACTGAAAAACCTGTAAAAAGGCCATAGAAGACCGAAAAATCAAACCGTGAATGGCAGGGGAGAGCACAGATTGGCCACAAGACCTCCAACATGGCACAAGCATCGACCAGGGAGCCAGTTCTCCGGTAGCCTGGACACGCAGAAGAGTCAGAGGGAAGAAGCTGCATTATTCCCCAAACAGATGATGGAGTACTGCCTGACCAAAGGTGCTGTACCGCCGGGAGTCCTCCTACAGGCAGTAATGTGCTGCGAAGGTATGGACCGACGACCAAGTGGCCACCTGGCAGATCTCCAACAAGAAGACGGAGTGCAAGTCAGCCACTGAAGCTGCCATTGCTCGCACATTGTGAGCAGTGATATGTCGCTCCAGAGAGAGACCAGCCTGCGCATAGGCAAAGGAGATGCAGTCCGTCAGCAGTTGGACAGACTGCATTTAGAGATCTGATCCCCAAACTTTTGGGGTCAAAGGAAATGAAGGGCTGTAAGGAGAAGCGACGGGCTTTCGTCTTCTTGAGATAGAAGGCTAATGCCCTCTTACAATCCAAGGCGTGGAACGTGGCCTCCACCCAACTTGTGTGAGGTTGTGAAAAAACGGTGGGAAGGACCACCTCTTGATTCAGATGAAAGGGGGAAACCATCTTAGGAAGAAACCGGGGATGCATGTGCAAGACCACTTTATTCTTGTGAAACCTGGTGTAGAGAAAATGTAACACCAAATCCTGCAGCTCACTAAACCTGCAGGCAGAGGTGAGTGCAACCAAGAAAGACCACTTTCTAAGAGTGGTGACATGAGGCCAGTGGCTCAAGGGGTGAAGCCATGAGCTTAATAAGAACCACACTCAGGTATCAGGCCATCAAAGGGGGATGAATGGGAGGCTACGTGAGCAAGAGACCTTGCATAAAGCGGTCCACAAGCAGATGGAAGGACAGGGGTTGCCCATCAAGCACATGATGGTGCGCTGCCAGCACACTGAGGTGCACCCTCATTCAGATGGATTACAAGCCAGCATGGGAAAGGTGCAGCAAGTATTGCAACACCGTTGGTACTGAAGAGGAGAAGGGTCGATACCCTAATCCTTCCACCAGTCGGAGAATCTACGCCAGATGAAATTGGCCAAGGGCTACCCTTTCAGTAGCCAGGCTGTCAGGCAAGGGACCTATGTTTGGGGGTGCAGGAGGGAGCTATCCTCCTGTGAAATCAGATCCACTGCCCCCCCCCCCAGGGCAATCGGTGGCACCCGAGAGAGACGGAGCATCAGGGGAAACCAGAACTGCCAGGCCCACCTGGGAGCTATAAGGATCACAGACACCCGATCCCGCTGAATCTTGAGATGGGTCTTGTAGACCAGATGGTTTGGCAGGTACACATACAGCAGACCCTCGATTCATATTAGGAGGAATGCGTTGGCTGCTTCTCGATGCGGGGACGCTATCCTGAAGCAGAAGCACAGCAATTGGGTGTTGCTGAGACTGGCAAAGAGGTCAAGTGTAGGAGAGCCCCTCATTAAGAAAAGATGGTGTGCCACTTGAGGGTTCAGCCTCCACTCGTGGGGCTACAGAACCCTACTGAGGCGATCCGCGAGGACACTGTCCTATCCTGGGAGGTACACATAAGAACATAAGATATACCATACTGGGTCAGACCAAGGTCCATCAAGCCCAGTATCCTGTTTCCAACAGTGGCCAATCTAGGTCATACGTACCTAGCAGTTTCCCCAAAAGACACAGGTTCCACAATGTTTGTACTGGGTCAAGCATTGATATCCTGGGTCACTTCTTAATAATGGTTTATGGACCTTTCCTCCAGGAACTTGTCCAACCCTTTTTTAAACCCAGCTACACTAACAGCCCTTACTACATCCTCCGGTAACAAATTCCAGAGTTTGATTACACGTTGAGTGAAAAAATATTTTCTCTTATTAGTCTTAAAGAGTTTACTCTGTAGCTTCACTGCATGTCCCCTAGTCTTTCTATATTCTGATAACGTAAACAATCGATCTACGTTTACCCGTTCCACTCCATTCATTAATTTATAGACTTCTATCATATCTCCCCTCAGCCGTCTCTTTTCCGAGTTAAAGAGCCCTAACCTTTTTAGCCTTTCTTCATAGGAGTATCCTTCCATCCCCTTTACCATTTTGGTGGCTCTTCTCTGAACCTTTTCTAATAACGTTATATCCTTTTTAAGATACGGCGACCAGAATTGCACACAATATTCAAGGAGCATAACCCTCTCCTGGGTGAAGTTCCAGAGACAAATTGCCTTCTCACACAAGAGGTATGACCCTTTACCTCCCTGTTTGTTGAGGTAAAACATCGTCATTTGATTGTTCGTCTGAACCAGAACTACCTGGTTCGATAAGTGGTGCTGGAATGCTTGCAGAGTGTACGCAATGACTCTGAGTTCGAGGAAGTTGATCTGATGGAGACACTCTTCCATCGACCAGACGCCCTGAGTTTACAGTCCACCACAGTGGTTCCTCCAGCCAAATTTGGAGGCATCTGTCATGAGGGTCACCTGAGGGTAACGAGACTAAAAAAGCATCCCCGCCAGCAGATGCTGTGGCTTCTGTCAACAATCGAGGGGCACTACCAGCAACGGGGTCACTTGGACCTGGTCGTTCAGGTGGTCCCTCGCATGAGCTGAGAGTCCACCGTGCCAGACACATGCAGAGGCAGGCATCAGGTGTGATATGCACAGTCGAGGCCATGTGTCCCATAAGGCGCAACATTACCCAGGCCAGGGCCGCCATGTGACCCTGCACCAAGGTCGATCTAAGGGAAGAAAGTCCTTGGCCTGAACTGTGTCCAGGAGGGCCCCGATAAAATCCAAGTGTTGAGTAGGCTGCAGATGGGACTTGGGATAGTTGACGACAAGCCCCCAGTGTTCCAGAATGAGGATGGTGTGACATCCCGCCTGATGGACCTCATTTGAAGTGCCACCCCTTATAAACCAGTTGTCCAGGAAGGGGAACATGAACATCCCTTGGAGACGCAGTTAAACGGCGACCACTGCCAAGCACTTTGTATACACTCGGGGGATGGATGCTAGCCCAAACGACAGAACTCAGTACTGGTAGTGCTGTCCTCCAATGACTAAGCGGAGGTGCTGCTGGTGCAAGAGATGGATCAGGATGTGGGTATAGGCATCTTTGAGATCTAAGGAGCAAACTCAGTCTTCCCGTTGGAGGGAGGGCAGCAACATTCCAAGAGAAACCATTTTGAACTTCTTGTTCACCAAGAACGATTGAGGCCTCGCAGATCCAAGATGGGCCCCATTCATTTTGGAACCAGGAAGTAGTGGGAGTAGAGGCCTGTTCCCCTTCAAGCAGAGGGAACGGGCTCCACCGCCTCGTCTGCCAGCAGGCCCACACGTTCCTGCTGCTGAAGCCCCCAGTGAAGAGGAGTCATAGGAAGCTCCCTATGGAAGAATGGAGATGGCGTCTGTTCAAAGTGGAGGAGATAACCCTCCCTGAACACCTGCAAAACCCAAGTGTTGGTGGTGATGCTGGGCCATTGGTGAGCAAAGACCACCAGATGTCTCCCTGTGTGCTGTGGCTCTTGACCTGGGATGGGAAGAGCAGCTATGCCCAAGGATTCAAAAGCCCCCCCCCCAGTCTGTGACAGAGTTGTTGTCTGGGGTTTGGGGGCCTTAGGCTTATGAGGGCTGTGTCCCCTGGCCCTTGACCTGCTGTCCCTTTGGGGGAGCTAGACAGGCTGGAAATTGGGGGTATGTTCTGTAAGCCTCCCTCTTTTTCGGGTAAAAGGAAGGTTCTGCAGTTTTCCTGGAGAGTCTGATTCTGGTCATAAACTCGGACGCCAACTCTGTGGCCTTGTCCGTCATGACTTTGCTGAAATGATTCTCTCCCCAGCAAGGGACATCAACTAATTGGTCCTGAACCCATTGCTCCAGGTCTAAGGACTGTAGCTATGCCAGGCACTAATGCCCACCACAGCAACTCTAGTCACGGACCCAAAACCGTCATAAGCTGCTCAAGTGGTATATCTGGAGCACTCCTTGACCGTTAAGACTCAGATATTGGGTGAAGGAGAGATAGAACATTTGGTTATGGACAAAACATTAGATGTTTCACCTTTTTAGAGTCTTCAGATGATGTAATTGCAACACGTGCTACTTTAGTTGTTTACTTTATGCTTCTGTTAGATAAAAATATGGCAATGTGCTTATATTTTCCTAAGAAAAGTATTCATAGAAACATAGATATATGACAACAGAAAAAGACCACATGGGCTATCTAGTCTGTCCTTCCATATCAACCACTTATCTATGTCTTCCCTATTTCTGGTCTCCCTAGACGTACTTCTTGCTGTCTTAGGCTTCCTGCTTAGGCTTCCCGCGCTCCCTAATTATTTCTCTCACGTTAGGTCTAGGCCTTTTCACAACTTATCCAACCTTGTTCAGATTCCTCTTCTCTCCCCGTCTGCTCTCTCCTTCTCTTGTGCCTTATGGAACGTTCATTCTATCTCTAATAAACTTGCTTATGTACATTTATTATTTATTTTTATTTTATTTAGCGTTTTTTCTATACCGCACTATTCGACATCAGCGCGGTTCACAGATAACATAAACCTTGACCTTTTTATTTCCCGCTCATTTCACCTCTTTGCCTTAACTGAGACCTGGCTTCTGTCTGATGACACTGCATCTATTACTGCTCTTTGTCATGGCGGCTATAAGTTTTCCCACACTCCTCATCCCACTGGATGTGGTGGGGGTACTAGGTTTCTGTTGTCTCCCTCTTGTCACTTCCAGACACTCATGCCACCTCACTCTCATTCCCCTCTCTCCTTTGAATTCTACTCCATCCGCTGTGGTTACACCCCTCCTCAAAAAACCCTCACTTGATCCCACCTGTCCTTCTAACTATCGACCCATCTCTCTCCTTCCTTTCATCTCTAAACTACTTGAGCGTGCAGTCTACCACTGTTGTCTTGTTTTCCTCTCCTCTCATGCCCTCTTGGATCCTTTACAATCCGGCTTCCGTCCCCTACACTCCTAGGAAACTGCTCTTACTAAGGTCTCTAATGAGAGAGCACTGGAGTCTAAGATTTATTTTATTTATTTATTTAGCTGTATTTATATCCCGCTTTTCACCGGGTCAAAGCAGTCAATTGGGAGATACATTTAATAACACGAGGTGATATGACACACATACGCTAATACTTACAGGGAACATGGGCAATGTAGGGTTAAGTGGCTTGCCCAAGACCACAAGGAGTGCCTATAGGACTAGAAACCCCAGTCCCTCTGGCCTGAGATTGCTGTCCGCAGTTGGGACTTGAACCCCTGGCCCTCCGGCCTGAAGTACCTTGTCCTAACCACTAGGCCACTCCTCCCAGCGTAATCCTGGATTTGCAGGCTTTAAAAAGCCTATTTTAATACTAAAATGAAGTTTAATTTAAAAACAAGTCCCGGCCCCATAGGAAAGCATTGAGTGTGCTGGGGGAAGTGCAGGGATCTCCTTAGAGAGTAGACTTTCAGGAAGGAAACTGTAGAAACTGATTCAGGGAGGCACTATTTAAATTGGCTGCTTCAGAAGCTTATAAGAATAGCATGGAACCCTTGGATATATTTTGATGTGTTGTGGAAAAATACTTGCATCTGGAGATTTAGGGGGTTTTGCGCTTTTCCAGGGCAGTGCTACGGTACTATTTGCAGTTCTAACGGTGGAAGACCACTAAACAGGAGAACTGAAATGAAGCTGAAATAAGCAGTTGGAGGCTGGAAAAGAAGAGGGAAGGAGATCTGTGTGTGCTGTGAAAGTTTAAGGTAACTGGAAATTGGATTAAAAAGATTTTACTTTGCTATGTAATTGGTCTGCTTATTGTTTGATGCCTGCTTAGAGAGAGAATTGGAAGACAGAGAGTTAACAGATTCTGAATTTTATTAATTGTGCCCTGTGTTTGAAGCATGGGTTTGTTGGGTACAAGCTGTATTGGAGGGAAAAGATTTGCTCAAATAGCTCAGAGCAGAACTTTCTGACTGAGTTCTCATTTTAAAAGTTCTGGTTTTGGATGGAACTAAGAGACAGTGTATAAGGAAGGGATAGAAGGGAGCTTCTTTAAGACTTTTTTTGAAGTAGTGAAAAGCTTCTGAGCATAAGGAATTGTCTCAGCTTTTGTCTGTTGAGAAATACAATCAAAACCCTGAAAAAGAATTCCTTGGAGCTGGGTTTGAGAAGAAACAGGGAAATTTTTCCTGCTTTATAAATTGGAAAATTTCTAAGGAATACTGGATTAAGCTCCTTCAAGGAAATAATGTTCTGAAAGCTAAGACTGTAGCAAGCTTCTTAGAGGAAAGGGATATTTTAAATCCTGTGAAACAGCTTGAGAAATTGTAAAGGAAAGGTGTATTGAGCTCCTCTAAGGAACCCAAGATTACTGGAAGCTGAAACTATAGAGAAGCTCTTTGGAAAATATATATATGTTTAATCCTCTGAAGGAATCCAGCTAGCTCTGCTGAGTCTGGGCAGTTTAGAATCCTAAGAGTAGTGACACTGCTGCATGCTATTGGAAGCAGTGCAGAGGTGAAGAAAGAGGCACTGGTTTTAGACTTCTGGCAGAAGGACACAGCCTAATTAATAGCAGGAGTAGGGAGGCATGGCCTAGTGGTGGGGAGGAGTAGCCTGTGGTTAGGACATGGTACCTCAGGCCAGAAGTTCAAGTCCCACCTGGGGAGAGCAATCTCAGGCCTAGAGGGGCTGGGATTTCTAGTCCTATAGGCACTCCTTCAGCAAGCCACTTAACCCTCAGATACACATAGATTGTGAGCCCTTTGGGGACAAGGGAATGTATCCAGTACCTGCTTGTAGTAATTACATAATGTAAACCGCTTTGATTGAAGGATAAGGCAGTATAGAAAACTGGTTAAATAATTAATGTTTAAACTGGAAATTCCTGAGCTCTTAAAGGAATACATTTTTATGACCGTGAAAGGTGTGACTGGACAGTATTTGTATGGGCTTAGATAGGGATATTCAATTATCTTTTATTTTTGGATAGAAATAGGGACAGTATTTGACATCACCTTGGAAGGGGCTTATCTAAATTTGTTTATTTCCCTCTCAATCTTTCTCCACCTAACAGTGGAGCTGGATGGGACGAGTTTAGTGACTTCTGTAAGCCTCTACAGGAGGGGGACATCAGACTCTGAGGTACCCACTTGGCCCACTGGACTACACTATAACATCCCAGATATTGTTGTAAGAGTCTGGCCACACCCTTCTCTGAGAGTTGGGGGCTACAGCAAGTTACAAAAGGCTTCTTCCACATGTAAAAACGCCTTTCAGTGTGTGCAGAAAAAGCCTTGGTAACATTTCTCCTCACATGGGTAAACTCATGTGTATGTTGCCTGTTTACCTGTTAAGTTTATATGGACTGAGTGGGATTCCATTAACCACATTCTTTTGAAACAATTAGCCCTGAAAGCTAGTGCATGATAATGAGCAGGTGTAAATGCAGGTACATAAATTCCCTTGGCTAGTTTTCCATGTAGAAGTATGAGAATCCTTTTGCTTTGAAAAGTAATCAAAGCTAGCACAGCAAAAGTGTGCATGTACTTTCAGGGATAATTTTCATAAAGTCATTTTCACATGCATATGGCCAGCGTAAACGTATGTACGTTGATATCAACCTGTACACTTTGCTGGTAGATGCAGCCAGGACTATGATCTGGGCAAAACATGGATGGTAATTGCAAGTATACACAGTGATTATAAAACACCTTAATTTACATGCATAGAGTACTTGGGAATTTTATGGGCATTCCTTTACATCGGCTGAAGGGCAGGTACAAACCTACACCTTAACTTAAGGCATGATCTCAGTCACACACACTGATATTTCATAAAGACAAGTAGGCGCCTACTTGTCCGTTACTAAATTACCCTCCACATGCATGAATTCTATTATACAATTAACCCTTAAATGATTTTGAAAATTGTCCTTTTGGTAGAATATCAGAAAATTTGGTCAATAAGTCAGAAGCTGAAAAAAACAATAAATACAAAAAAAGTGTGCATTTATCAGCCTGTTCTAAAGTTCTTGACCCTGGTAGCTGAAAGTGAAACCAGATATGCAGCAGTCGAATGGATTTACTATCTAGTTAACAGCAATATTCGGCCGCTAGCTAGATAGCAAATCTGCATAAAGTTAGGAGAGTCATTCTCCCACCCTAACTTTATGTGGGCACTAATCCAGTTAACCAACTGAAAATTGCCACTGACCAGATTAATGCCAAGACTGCCTTCACTTTGCCACGGACCACTCCAGAATTAATCAACCATTTTTGCTGCAGTTTCTGAGGATATTCAGCGGCGTTATCCGGATAGTGTGCTAAATCACTGGGGTTTATGCAATTTGCAGGAGCTCCAAACCTCATAAACCCCTCTGAATATTGAGCCTCTATTAATTTAGAACATTCAAAAGATAAACCAGAACATAGTAATCTGAGATTGTCCAAAACCTCAAGCATAATCCAGAATTTCTCCCATCAGACAGAATATAATGGATTGCAAACTTGGAATGTAGAGAAAAAGAAGACATCCAACATCAAGATTTAATTAACTAAGGAGCATGTTCACCAAAACGCACTAAGCAATTAACATGTATTTTAGCTCATGCTAACAATTAGCATGGGTGAGTGATAATGACTACCATGCGCTAAAAATGCTACTTCATGCTAAAGTCATGTTTCATGTTTAATGCAAAAGGGGTGATTGGATTGGGTCAAAAATGGACATAGAATATGCCCATGCAGTTAGCAGGAGGCACATTAGAGTGTGCTAACATGGCAGATAGTCCAGAAGGAGACATTAAGTGCAGTTATAGTGCCCGCATTTCTCTTAATGCATGATAAAGAGCCAGAAACCTTTCCCTTTGGACCAACACTCCCACACAAGTCAGCCAATTAAAGTGCAGCAGGTCTTTTCCCTTGCATTTCCCTAACATGGAGGCCTGTCTTTGCACTTACCGCACATTATGTACTAATATTAACATGTAGCAAGTGCAAAGCGTCTGCAGTAAAAGCAGAGAGTGTGCCCAGTACTTGCCCAGCACTTAGCATGCAGGGCAGATGTTTACCACATGGGCCTGCATTTCATGTCTCTGCAGATAGTGTGCCTGAACCGGAAAGCGGGCCTTGGTACCAAAATATTAAAAAGAAATTGCTACTGTGTCCACTCTGACATGGAATACCTTCTTTGATCTTCTCCCCTCAACCTCACGAATAGTCCATTCTCGACCCCATCAATTTCAAGACCCCCCATCTTAATCTCAAGAGCCCACCTAGCTCAAGACCCCGCTCATTGGATAGCACCCATCCCCAATGGCTGTACAGTAAAGGCATAATGTCCCAGAACAGGTCCGGCCTCGCAAAGAGAACCTCTCTCCCAGGAATCCCCCCTGAATAGAAATGTACCTTCTATAGACCGCATCTCCAGCCTCCTCCAACCCCCTCCCATTAGATCTTACCCAGGTGTTGCAGGCATAGGGCATGAACAGAGCTGTATCGATGCCATTGGCAGCCATGCCAGCGCACAGTGAATTGCATGCACTAATTGAATGTATGGTCCACACCCACCCTCTGCCCATAGCCCACCTAGTTCTTGCTCGATAATACAGCATATATCTAGCATGCAAATTAGTGCATACTGTCATGCCTGTGTGGTAACAGTTGCCACACACATACACTTTTAGCATGAGCTAATTTTCCCATTAACTGCTTACTACATTTTAGTAGACAGACTCTTAAGGATCACTTAGCCAGGAAAAAATAAATCCCAAAACGTCTTCCAGACCCTCTTCCCAAGACCTATCTGACCTCTCTCACCTGCTGCAATGCCTAGTTAGTCCCGCTCAATTGTTATAATAAAATTAGTGTTGGATAACCCAAGGATGGCTCCATATTAAAGAAGAAAAAGGCACCAGATGACCTCTAAGTTGGCTATTTTCTTTTCCTTCAGAATTTAAAAATGGTGCTGACCTTGTGTCATCAACTATCATTTTTTCTTATCATCCTTTTGGGGCAGGAATGACTGGGAATTTCTTCTGTGCAAAGATAGAATCAATAGTAGTTGGCCATAGGATGGGGCTCAGGAGAGGTTTTTCCCTTTTTTCATGAAAAGAGGAGGGGGTGAGGCGGGACCAAGACTTGTAACCTGACCCAGCAATTTTGTTTTGTTTTATATTCATTTTTCTAGACTTTTGTTAGTCTTTTGTGTTTCAAACAAATGAAACAAAACAAACAAAATGACAAAAAAACATGATTGCACAGTTCACACGCTTATTCATATCTGCAAACATGGTTACTTGGTTGACCCACAATTTAGCTATTTATAACACAATTACATCATGATTTCCATCTGAATTCAAATCAGGGATCCACCTTAACCTTGTTTGCTGTGAAATGCCTGCATTATGGGTGGGGTTTTGGGTTGTGATTTGATGGCCCATCAAACAAGGTAGGCTGGCTGTCCGGGGAAAGAAGTTCAAAGGATGTGACAGGACTGAAATCAAAGTGAAGGTCATATTAGCTTTTATAAGAGGAGAGGAAGCTTGCGGCAGAGACTTCTGCTGAGCAAAAACATCCTGAAATTAATAAACCTCTCCAAGGAAATGGAAGTCCCGCAGTTTACTTTTTCGAAGCAAGCCATTATTAATCACAATCTTGACGAAGTATAATTATAGCAGCTTATGGCTCCCACCAGGTAAGGTAATAATTATAGGTGCAGCCAGATAAACAGGGGAAATAATTACTTGTTCCTCGGAGCTAATAATAATTTAACAGTGCTCTGAGTGATGGCTAGTCAGACAGTATAGCTCTTCTGTGGCTGCGCCAGTCAGAAACAGTAGTGACTACCTGAATGATGAGCCAGGACTCCTAAGAGCAATAGTGGCTGGATTTGATGGACCTTGGTCTGACCCAGTATGGCATATCTTATGTTCTTATGATTTGGAAAGAGTTTTGTGACTGACAAATATTAGCAAGAAATTATAGACCGGGATGATTCATTTTCATTAGATTATATGCTGTATAGCCAATTATATAAAAATGACAGAGGACTTGATTCACCCAGGAGACGTGCAGAATTTCCAGATGTACTAAAGATTTTAATGCACGTTAATGACGTTAACATGCGTTAAACGCCCACAGTACTTTTATTTCTATGGGCACAGTGGCACTTTATGGCGTTAACTTCATTAACTTGCGTTAACCTTTAGTAAGCATGCCCCAAAGATATCAGTTGATATTGCCAATCATTAAT
The DNA here is from genome assembly GCA_033557465.1 of Ichthyophis bannanicus. Lineage (NCBI taxonomy): Eukaryota > Metazoa > Chordata > Amphibia > Gymnophiona > Ichthyophiidae > Ichthyophis > Ichthyophis bannanicus. The sequence continues at coordinate 281,002,826 of CM066040.1, read as the reverse complement.
AAACACGTTCTACTGAAAACAAAGAAAAACACAACAGCTTACTGGCCCTGCATTTCCCTTATGAGGATTTTAGACAGATCCCCATTGAGAATTATGTAATACATCAGTTTCCTTGTGATACGTGTGACCCTAAATATCCTTTTTTGATATCCTACTATGCTGTTCTATGAACATAGAAGACAACATTTCACAATAACTGAGGATGCTGACTTCCGCACAAATTACTTCTCTCTGGACAGAGTGAAGACATTTGCTCAATATTAGGGGTTGTCAATACCCACCGTTCTCATAGGGGTTGGTCTACGAAACCACATTAGCTGCTACAGTGGGGCTAATGTAGAAATACCATCTAGCGGTAGCAGCTAACTTAGCTGCAAGCAAAGGTGCAAACAAAGGTGGGGGAATGGGCAGCGTATGGGCAGGACTGTCAGAGGCAGCTACCATGGGCAACTGCATCCCTCGGCAGCTGCTCTGATTTGCAGGCTTGGCAGATGCAACTACTGCCACCTGAATGAGTGATGATATCTGCCTCCGCAAATCTGTCCCCTACAAAGTCATTGTTACCTCCACGGTAGCTGCAGAGGAAATGCTGGGAATGCCCCCTGAAGATACCGCGGGCCTTTTGCAGCAACATAGCACTTTTGCTATTCTCATCCCGCATTAGCTGCAAAAGGCTAATGCGGTTTGGTAGATAGATTCCCATAGAGCTATCAATGATTTACATGTAGAATTAAAAGGAAGAAGCACAATGAGCATGTTCGTGTTATAGAAACGATAAAAAGACAAAGAAGTCATTGGGTTGGTCTAGAAGGCTACAAACTATGAAGGTCATCCATGTCTGTCTGGTAGCTCAACTACAGCCAAATATGTTTGGCAGACTACATAGAACTAGTAGTATAATGAACTTGACTTAGAGAAGGTAATTTTGTAACAGGTCACCTAGGTTGAAAGTCCAAAAAGGCATCTATTCTGAGGGTATTTTATAAAGACACACAGGAGCCTTTTATGAAATAGCCTCACAAACTCTGCAGAATTATGGCTAAAATGCACCCGAGCAGGTTTAGATGTACACGGGTAAAGTAGGTACAGTGAAGCATATTTTATAAACAACGCACACTCTTCATGATTCTACCTGTGCTCTGTCCAAACTATGCCCCAAATACACTTACACATGGGTCATGTGAAATTACATGTCTTCTCATCACTGCAGGAATGTTTACATGCGTCTCCCATAAGGTTTAGATGTGAAAAATCTTGTATAAACTTACCCCCCAATTGAGTAGAATCAACAATAGCTAATCTTAAGAGCGGGAACCCAACTTCTATAAATAAAAATATGAAATTATTTGTAATTATTGATGATTGTTGGTCCCTCGCTTAGTTTGCAGCTTGTCGTGCTGTGAGGGCTTGTGTGCATCAGTGATGCTGAGAGCTAAACTATCAGTAGTTTAACTACTGGCAGGGTCTCCCAAGATGGACAGGTCTCAGCTGAGGTGCCAGACCAAGACAAACCACCCATCTGGGCAGCAGCAGAATGGGATAGTGTTGACGGTGGAGGATCACATTTCTGTGACAACGGCAACAACACCAAACTTAAACTGCGTGGAGGAAAGGCCCGGCAATCTACTTCTGTATCTTGCCATGAAAACCCAATGGATAGTTACAACAAAACAAATTGTGCTATAGTGCTGGAAGATGAGACCCCCAGGTCGGAAGGCACTCAACTAGCTACTGGGGAAGAGCTGAAGACTTTTCAGAGTAAAACCAGCATTTATGATGTGGTTGGATCAAAGCCCTCGGGACGTCTGACTGCTGATGTAGCTGCACATGAAATGAGAGTCAGAAGCTGTAAAGATGTCTTACGCATTGGAACATGGAACATATGAAGCATGAACCAAGGGAAGTTGGAGGTGGTCAAGAATGAAATGGAATGTGTACAACTTGATCTGTTGGGTGTCAGCGAACTGAAATGGACTGGCATCGGGCACTTTGCATCAGATGATCACATGGTCTGCTATGCTGGAAATGAAAGACAAAGAAGAAATGGTGTTGCATTTATAATAAAGAAGAAACTTGCAAGAACTGTAATGAAAAACAATGCAGTCAGTGAACGCTTAATCTCTATTCATCTACGAGGAATGCCTATCAACACAACTATGATTCAAGTATATGCCCCAACAACAGCTGCAGAAGAGAATGAAATTGAAGAGTTCTATGAACAGGTACAAGCTGAAATTGACAGAACATGCAAACAGGATATCCTGATAGTCATGGGTGACTGGAACGCAAAAGATGGCAACAAAGAAGAAGGCAAAGTAGTTGGAAAATATAGACTTGGCAACAGAAATGAAGCTGGAGAAAGACTGATAGAATTCTGCAAGACCAACGATCTATTCATTTCAAACACCTTCTTACATCAACACAAGCGGCGACTGTACACATGGACTTCACCCAATGGATTATATAAAAATCAAATTGACTACATCTGTGGAAGTCAACGATGGAAAAGTTCTATAACATCAACAAAGACAAAACCTGGAGCTGACTGTGGTACAGATCATCAACTACTAGTATACAAACTCAAGCTAAAGTTGAAAAAGAGCAAACCACTCATGAATGCAGCAAAATATGACCTTGAGAATATACCACTGGAATTTAAAGACTGCCTGCAAAATCGATTTGCTGCTTTAGATACAAATGACAGAGCTCCAGAAGAGTTATGGAAGGACATCTAGAAGGTTGTGTTGGAAGAAAGCGAGAAGTCTCTACAAAAGGTGAAGCAAAAACGGCCAAAATGGATGACGGAAGAAACTCTGAAAATTGCCCAGAAATGCAGAGAAGCTAAAGCCAGAGGAGAAAGAAAGACAATAACAGAACTCAACAGAGATTTCCAACGTGCAGCAAGACAGGACAAGGAAAAGTACTACAATGACACATGCAAGGAAATAGAAGCAGAAACTATTAGAGGAAGAACAAGATTGGCTTTCCTAAAGCTACGAGAGTTAAAGAAAAAGTTCCAGCCTCGAATTGGAATGTTACAAGATGCTCAAGGTTCTATGTTGAGTGATGCTGAGAAGATCAAGAAAAGGTGGAAGGAATATACAGAGTTTTTATATGATAAAGATCAAGTGGACCAACAGCCATTTCAACCTGTACCTTATGATCGGGAACCATTGGTGATGAAAGAAGAAGTTAAAGCAGCATTGAAAGCCTTATCAAAGAACAAAACACCAGGCATTGATAGCATTCCCTTAGAAGTATTACAGCAATCTGATGCAGCTGTTACCGTACTTACAAGGCTCTGCCAAGAAATATGGAAGACAACATCATGGCCAACTGAATGGAAAAGATCTGTGTTTATACCAATACTAAAGAAAGGTGATCCAACTGACTGTGGAAATTATCGCACAATCGCTTTGATCCCACATGCCAGCAAGATTCTACTGAAGATTATTCAAAAGAGACTACAACCATACCTGGAACAAGAACTACTTGAAGTGCAAGCAGGGTTCAGGAAAGGGCGAGGAAAGAGAGATATCATTGCGGATGTGAGATGGATCCTTGAAAAGACTAAAGAATACTAAAAGGATATCTATTTGTGCTTTATCAACTATAGCAAGGCTTTTGCCTGTGTAAACCATGAGAAACTCTGGGCCACATTAAGAAGCATGGGTATACCAGAACACCTGATCGTACTCTTGCACAATCTGTACATTGATCAAGAAGCAACAGTTCAAATGGATCAAGGAGAAACAGAATGGTTTAAAATAAGCAAAGGTGTAAGACAAGGCTGCATACTTTCCCCCTACCTGTTTAATTTATATGCAGAACAAATCATCAGAGAAGCAGGATTGTATGAAGACAACAGAGGTGTGAAGATTAGTGGAAGACTCTTCAACAACCTTCGCTATGCTGATGATACCACATTACTGGCTGAAAGTTATGGTTATGGTTATGGTTAGGCATTTGATATACCGCCCTTTACGTATGCATCAGAGCGGTTTACATGTATATACTAACAGGTACTTTTTATTCCCTTGTCCCCGAAGGGCTCACAATCTAAGTGTACCTGAGGCAAAGGAGGGTTAAGTGGCTTGCCCAAGGCCACAAGGAGCAGCCATGGGACTAGAGACCTCAGTCCCTCCGGCCTGAGGTTACTTGTCCCCATGTGGGAATTGAACCCCAAGCCCTCCGGCCTGAGGTAACCTGTCCCAACCACTGAGCCACTCCTGAAGATGATCTGAAACATTTGCTTCTCACAATCAAAGAATATAGTCTCAAAATGGGCCTGCACCTTAATGTAAAGAAGACAAAGATCATGACAACTGGCATAATCAACAGGTTCATTGTTGAAGGAGAAGAAATTGAAATTGTGAACAACTTTAACCTACTTGGATCAACTATCAATAAAGAAGCAACAAGCAGTCAAGAAATCAGACGACGCATTGCTCTTGGCAGAATGGCTATGAAAGACCTAGATAAGATTCTCAAGAGCAGAGATGTCTCTCTCCATACAAAGATTTGACTTGTTCAAGCCATGGTATTTTCAATAACATCATATAGATGTGAAAGCTGGACAGTGAAAAAGATAGACAGGAAGAAAATTGATGCCTTTGAATTATGGTGCTGGTGGCGAATACTGTGTATACCATGGACTGCTCGAAGAACAAACCAGTCAGTTCTAGAGGAGATCAAACCTAAGCTTTCTTTAGAAGTTGAGATGACAAGACTTCGACTTTCATACTTTGGACACATCATGCGAAGAGGGAGATCATTAGAGAAAGACATCATGCTTGGCAAGATAAAAGGTCAACGCAAAAGAGGAAGGCCAGCAATGAGCTGGATCGATACAATAACAGCAGCTTCGGGTACCAGTCTGTCAACAATGAGCCGCCAGACTCAAGACTGAACACAATTTAGGATAGCTATCCAGAGGGTGGCCATGAGTCGACTCCGACTCAACGGCACTTAACAACAACAACAAGCTTGCACTTATGACCAGGTCAGTTCAACAGATTGGTAGTGGTAGAAAGCGAATATAGAGGTTGAATATCCAGGCAATAATCTCCTTGCAATTGATAGCTATTGACATTATTGCAAAACTTTGTGGTCAGAGATGGGAAGGAGGAAGGTTGCATGTAGGATGCTTGTTTACCAAAAATGGTACCTAAGAATATAAGATATGCCATACTGGGTCAGAGCAAGGGTCCATCAAGCTCAGCATTCTGTTTCCAACAGTGGCCATTTGAGGTCTCAAGTACCTGTCGGATTCCCAAAGGTATACACATTACATGCTGCTTATCCCAGGGGTAAGCAATGGATTTCCCCAATCCTCTTTAATAAAGGTTTATGGACTTTTCCTCCAGGAACTTGTCCAAACTTGCTTTGAACCCAGCTATACTAACAGCTTTTACTATATCCTCCAGCAGTGGTTCTCAACCTAGTCCTCTGGAACCCCCAGGCTAGTCAGGTTTTCAGGATATCCACAATGAATATGCATGAGATGGATCTGCATACAATGGAAGCCTTGCGGACAAATCTATGTCATGAATATTCACTGTGGATATCCTGAAAACCTGACTGGCCATGGGGATCTTAGAGGACTGGGTTGAGAACCACTGCCCTCCAGTAACAAATTCCAGAGTCTCATTACGCACTGAATGAAAAAAAATATTTTCTCTGATTTAGTCTTAAATGTGCCACATTGTAGCTTCATTGAAGGTCTCCTAGTCTTTCTGCTTTTTGAAGAAGTAAACAACCGATCTACGTTTACCCATTCTACTCCATTCATTATTTTATAGTCCTCTATCATATCTCCCCTCAGCCATCTCTTTTCCAAGTTGAAGAGTCCTAACCTTTTAGGCCTTTCTTCAAAGGGATATCTTTCCATCCCCTTTACCATTTTGCTCGCTCTTCTCTGTACCTTTTCCAATTCTGCTATGTACTTTTTAAGATATGGCAAGCAGAATTGCACACAATATTCAAGGTGCTTTCGCACCATGGAGCGATTCAGAGGCATTATAATATCCTTGGTTTTATTTTCTATTCCTTTCCTTATGATTCCTAGTATTCTATTTGCTTTCTTGGCCGCAGCTGCACACTGGGTGGAGGGCTTCAACATACTATCCATGATGATGCCTAGATCCTTTTCCTAAGTGGTGATTCCTAATGTGGAACCTGGCATCGTGTAACTGTAGTTTGGGTTACTCTTCCCTATGTGCATAACTTTGTACTTGTCCACATTAAATTTCATCTGCCATTTGGATGCCTAGAATCCCAATTTTTCAAAGTCCTCTTTTAATTTTTCACAATCTTCTTGTGTTTAAACAACTTATTTTTTAAATATCGTTAATACCCCTGTTATCTCCAGGTTTTTAATTCCTTGTTCTATGTAAAGTTCATTTGTTTAACGTTCAATGTAAACCACACTAAATGTAAGAAAAGTGGCATAGAAAAATTGTTAAATAAATAAATAAAACTTTGAATAATTTTGTGTTATTTGCAAATTCGATCACCTCACTTGTTATTCCCATTTTCAGATCATTTAAAAATATATTAAAAGCAGTGGGCCCAGCACAGATCCCTGGGTACTCCACTATTCACCTTTCCCCCCTGAGAAAATTGTCCATTTAGTCCTACTCTTTGTTTTCTATCTTTTAACCAATTTCTAATCCACAATAGTACACTGCCTCCTATCCCATGACTTTTTAATTTCATCAAGAGTCTCTCATGAGAGACTTTGTCAAAGGTTTTCTGAAAATCCAGATACACTATATCAACCGGCTCACCTTTATCTACCTTTATAGCAGAATTACAAACATAGAAACATGATGGCAGAAAAAGAGCACATGGCCTATCTATCCATATCAACCACTATAACTGTCCCCTTTTTTCCTTTAGAGATCCTCTGTGTTTGTCCCATGCTTTTTTGAATTCAGATACTGTCCTCATTTCTACCACCTCCACTGGGAGACTATTCCACACATCTATCACTCTTTCCGTAAAGAAATATTTCTGCATATTACTCCTGAATCTATCCCCTTTCACCCTCATCCTATGTCTCCTCGTAGCAGAGCTTCCCTTACATTAAAAGAGGCTCTCCTCCTGTGCATTTATGCCACGGAGGTATTTAAACATCTCAATCATATCACCTCTATCCTGCCTTTCCTCAAAAGTATACATATTAAGATCCTTAAGTTTGTCCTCATATGCTTTATAACGAAGACCACTAACCATTTTAGTAGCCACCCTCTGTATCGACTCTAACCTGTTTATATCCTTTTGAAGGTGCAGTCTCTAGAATTGCAGATAATACTCCAAATGAGGTCGCAACAAAGGCTTATACAGAGGCACTATCACCTCCTTTCTCCTGCTGGACATCCCTATGCACCCGAGCATCCCTCTAGCTTTCGCCTTTGCCTTCTGTTTAGCTACTTTAAGATCATCAGACACAATCACACCTAGACCCTGCTCTTTTGTGGACAGAAGTACTTTACCCCTATGCTTCATCCTTCTAGTTTTTGCTGTTGCCTTTTCTACCTGTTTAGCTACTTTAAGATCATCAGACACAATCACACTGAGGTCCTGCTCTTCTTTAGTGGACAAAAGCACTTCACTCCCTATATTATATTGCTCCCTTGGATTGCTGCAACCCAAATGCATGACCTTGCATTTTTTTTTAACATTAAGGGATATATTTACTAAACCGGGCTAACAGTTAACCCGGGCTATCTGCCATTAGGTCCCATATTATTCAATGGGACCTAGTTGCAGATAGGCCGGGTTAACCGTTAGCACTAAACATACCCCTAAATCTCAGCTGAAAAATTCTAGATCATTCTTCAAGCTTAGCGAGATTCCTCTTCATGCTATCTACACCTTTCTGGGTGTCTATTGCAAATTTTGGTATCATCCTCAAAAAGGCAAACCTTACCAAACAGCCATTCCACAATATCACTAACAAAGATGTTAAAAAGAATCGGACCAAAGACAGATCCCTGAGTCACAGCACTGGTAACCTCCTTCTCCTCAGAGTAAGCTCCATTTACCTGTACTCTTTGTCATCTCCCACGCAACCAATTTTTAACTCAAGCAGTAACTTTAGGGTCCATTCCTAGGGTGCTCAGTTCATTTATAAGTCGCCTGTGCAGAATGGTGTTAAAGGCTTTACTGAAATCTAAATACACCACATCTAGGGCTTTTTCCTCAGTCCAACTCCCTGGTCACCCAGACAAAGAAATCAATCCCAGTCAAGACCTGCCTCTGGTGAATCCATGCTGCCTCGGATCCGGTAATCTGTTTGACTCCAGAAACCTCACTATTTTCTCTTTCAGAAGCGCTCCCAATAATTTACTCACCACTAATGTTAAACTAAGCAGCCTGTTGTTTTCAACTGCATTCTTACTTCCGCTTTTGTGTAAAGGGACAACATGTGCCCCTGTCCAGTCCTCTGGCACCACTCCTGACTCCAACGAGGCATTGAAAAGGTCAATTAGTGGAACTGCTAAAACGTCCCCAAGTTCCCTCAGTATTCTCGAGTGCATCCCATCTGGTCTCATTGCTTTGTCTACTTTAACTAGTTTCTCACGAACACAGTTTTTTAAAAATTGTTCAAGATGTCCCTCACTTTTGTTCCTATTTGTGTGTATTTCTGAGGTTCTGCTCCTGGTTCTTCATCTGTGAACACAGAACAGAAATATTTGTTAAGCAATTCCACTTTATCCTCATCAGCTTCTACCTATTCCTCCCCTTCACCCTTGAGTCTGACAATACCACTTTTGCCCTTCCTCTTCTCACTAACATATCTGAAAAATGTCTTAGCCACCAAAATGTTAAAGGGGATGGAAGGATACCCCTGTGAGGAGAGGCTTAAAAGGTTAGGGCTTTTCAACCTGGAAAAGAAACAGCTGAAGGGAGATATGATAGAGGTCATTAAATTAATGAATGGAGTGGAACAGGTAAATGTAGATCAATTCTTTACGCCTTCAAAAAGTAGAAAGACTAGGGGACATGCAATGAAGCTACAGTGTAATATATTTAAGACTAATAAGAGAAAATATCTTTTTTCACTCAATGTGCAATCAAACTCTGGAATTTGTTACCAGAGGATGTAGTAAAAGCTGTTAGTGTAGCCGGGTTTAAAAAAAGATTTGGACAAATTCCTAGAGGAAAGGTTCATAAACCATTATTAAAAAAGACCCAGGTAATTCACTGTTTTCCCCAAAACAATCATTATGATACCTGTGTGTCTTGGTACTTGTGACCTGGATTGACCACTGTTGGAAATAGGACAATGGGCTTGATGGACCTTGGTCTGACCCAGTATGGCATTTCTTATGTTATGTTCTTATGTTCACAACTTTGAAAAAATATAACAGATTAGTGAGAAAAGACTTTCCTTGATTAAATCTATGTTGGCTTTCTACCATTAAGCCATGGCTATCCACATGTTCAGTAATTTTGTTTGTTATAATGGTTTCTACCATTTTTTCCAGTACAGATGTCAAGCTTACCTGCCGCCCCTGGAATCATTTTTAAAAATTGGCATTATATTAGCCGCTCTTCAGTCCTCAAATATTACAGATGATTTTAAGGATAGCTCACATATTACTAAAAGTAGGTCTCATAATTCAGTTCTTTCAGCACCCTAGGATGTATGCCATCCAATCCAGGTGATTTGCTGCTCTTTAGTTTATCAAATAGCTATATGATTTATTTATTTATTTAACATTATTTCTATACCGCCTTCTCCTTCAATCAAAGCGGTCTCCACAGCAAACAATCAAATGTGTTCATGTGTTATCATGCAGTGGTGCGTGTAGTGTGTTTGAGGTGGTGTGTCTTTGATTTAGTTGAACTTACTATAATGTGCGCTATTATATATGTTGAGCTATTATACATTCTATATACAATGGTCAAGGTGTGGTATGTCTGTTGTTCTAGCTAGATTAGTAGCTAGATATCTTTCCAGGGCAGCATCAAGCCAAAATTGTGCCCTGTGCAACTTGCACATTGGGCGAACCCCCCCTCCCCCCTCATCCATACCTCTGTGACTCCATCCAGCCGCCGCACGCTCTAGCCCTGCTGCTGCTGCCACCCTGTTTTCTCCATGGCGGCACTGGTAGCAGCAGAGCAGACCTAATTTTAACATGAAAAGACAAAAAAACCCACTGTCTTTCAACTCTGTGCTTTAAACAGTTCTGATCCCTCCCTGCTCTGACGTCGCATCACAGGAAGGAGGGACCTGACCTACAGAAAGACCCACGTGGTTTGGGATTTTTATTTTAGATCTACTCAGCTGCTGCCGATGCCACCGCTGCTGAGAGAACAAAAAATTGGTGGCAGCAGGGCAAACAACAGGCAGCCAAAATGCGCTCCCTAAGCCTCTGTACCCTGTGTGGCTGCACTGCTCGCACAGGGCTTGATACGGCACAGTGCTTGCCCTATAGTATTTATCAATTTTTGGTTCAGCACACAAAACATGAGAATCAACTACAGTAAAACAGATGTCCTTTTCATCTCAAGGAACCAGGACTTCACCCCTCCACTCTCTTTAAAAATCGGCAACACAGAACTGAAAACCAAATCCACAATCCGCTACCTTGGCGTTACACTGGATCAACACCTAGATCTGAAAACTCACATAAAAAACACAGTAAAAACAGTATACATGAAAATAAAGACCTTAAAACATCTCCGACCGCTACTCGACTTCAGCGACTACCGATCGATCTATCAGGCATTAATATTACCTCATTTCGACTATGCCAACGTAATTCTACACGGTCTCCCTCAAGCAACCCTAGCTCCCCTCCAGCTTGCAATGAACACTGCTGCAAGAGTACTAACAGGGGCTTCACGGAGAGAGCACATAACGCCAGTACTGATGAACCTCCATTGGTTACCTGTTCAAGCAAGAACCCTCCACAAAGTTCTAACCTTAACTTTCAAAGCCTCAAACACTCTGACCCCCACAGCCCTCAGCAAGATGATACATAAAGTACCACAGAACAGAAATAGAAGATCCATGATGCAAAACACCCTAGAGGTCCCAAAAGTAATAACAAAATGCACGAGAACAACAACAAATAGGGCCTTTACGATTTACGCTCCCAGAGCATGGAATGCTCTCCCTACCTATATTCGGAACATCACTTACCTAACCCACTTCAGGAAGGCAATAAAGCAGCATCTGTTCACTACATACTACCCTGAAACTAGCCTTAGTAACCATACATATGGCCCCCCAGACAATCTCTCATTACAAGTAAACAATCAGACTCAGCATGAAAAAGGATAATCAAATGATCGCTCAGAATGTACCCCAGTGTAAATAAAATGTAGATATGTTCTGCCTGAAATCAGGTACCAGTGTGATACAATGTATAGAATTAAGAATGTACATAGTTTCCCCCAGTTACTTCCAAGTTGATCTCCCTGTTTATTGTAAATACAACTCAAAGTTCCTTGTGTTGTATAGTTGATGTTAAATGTAAACCGCTCTGATCTAAAATAGAGCGGTGTAGAAGAACTGTTAAATAAATAAATAAATAAATAAATTCCTCTGATACATTACCTTTAAATATCATTTCTGGCGTGGGTAAGTTTCATACATCTTCTTCGGTAAACACTGAAGCAAAGAATTCATTTAGTCTCTCCGCTATGGTCTTATTCTCTACTAAGCGCCCTTTTTATCCCTCTATCATCTAATGGCCCAACTGGCTCTTTCACGGGTATTTTACTACAAATGTACTTGAAAAAGCTTTTATTATGCGCTTTTGCTTCCATGGTAAGCTTCTTTTCAAATTCTCTCTTGCCTGCCTTATCAATGCCTTGTATTTAACTTGCCAGTACTGATGTTGTTTCCTCTTTTTGGCATTTGGCTCATTTTTTCGAGGATTTTCTCTTAGCTATAACAGCCTCTTTGACTTTACCTTTATGCCATGCTGGTTGTCATGTGTTCTTCTTTCCACCTTTCTTAAAACATGGTAGAGTACAAAGAAGAAAGATGGAAAAATCAGTCTTAGGCAAGGAGTAGACTGGCAGCTGAGATGCATCTTTAACAGCAGGACTGCCGCTAGGCTAACCAGTGGTCAGAAGGGATGTCCCTCGCTGATGATTCAGCCATGTGGCTGGATCCCTTCCGATGACGCAGCTACTCAGGAGCTTGTTTCTCATGTGGCTGTACTTATAGTAGTGGAGATGACATGGTGTCCACTTGGCGTTGTACCACAGGTGGATACACTATCTGTCTTGTCCATCTTTTCCAAAAGTCCTACTTAACAGTGTAGACAGGAATAACTGGACAGATCAGATGGGCCACTACTCTTTTTCTGCCCTTATTTACTATATTATGATGTTACTATCATATGATGGCTGGTAGTGTTCACAAGGGCTAACACTGAATTAAGACTAAAGGTAAAAACTGCTGCCAAGCTTAGTACACTTATTATTTGTTTGCAGTTGATGTATTTCTTAGGCTGAAAGTGATGCACATAAGCAGATTACAAATGCAACCGTGATCAAATAGTAGTACATAAAACCTTGCAAACTTATTGCAAATTAACTAAACAATCCTAGCATGCAGGGTGAGGTGCTACAAACTTTGATTCTTTCATACATCTTAATTCCGAGTCTTACAATTGGTACATAATGTAATGTTTGCATGATTGCTGGTTGCACTTACCATGAACATGCTCTGCTGGCTATAGCCTGCATAATCCAATTACATTAGAAATTGTGGCCTGATATTTAAAAAGACTTATCTGGTTAGCAGCACAAGACTAGATGGATAAGGCCAGCTGAGAGGGATATTCAGCAGCACTATCGGAAAAGTGGTGGGGGGGGGGGGTGCTGGGAGTTATCTGGAGAGCAACAATTTTCAACACTGCTAGCCGTTTAACAATCTGCACGACTTATGGCATAGAAAAAGCTGTCCTAAGAGTCACGTGGATAGCCTATCCAGACAGTGACTGAATAGCGCCACCATCTGGATACTGCAGGTACTGTTTGCTGAGTCATACCTGCACTGAATGTCTGGATTATATAGTATATATAGCCGCTGCAGTCTCTATTTAAAAAAACACTGACAGCCAGAGTTAAATATCGGCCAGTGTGACTCTAGATTTCAGAGCTCAGAGGGAAGTCTTCACGGAGTTTTGTCAAAGATTACTGAAGGATTGAATGGAAACGTCTGCCTTTTTGCAAATGACACAAAAATATGCAAAGGAGTGGACTCCCCTGAAGGAGTGAAGAACATGAGGAAAGATCTACAAAAGCTGGAAGGATGATCTAATGCTTGGCAGTTAAGATTTAATGTGAAGAAGTTCAGTGTCATGCACTTGGGAAGCAGAAATCCAAGGAAATTGCATGCGATAGGGGGCAAATGATTGGTGTGCACGGACCAGGAGAAGGACCTCGGAGTGATTGTTTCTGAGGATTTCAAGGTAGCGAAACAGTGCGACAAGGTGATGGCAAAAGCCAGAAGGATGCTGGGTTGCATATAGAGAGGAATTACCAGCAGAAAGGAAGAGGTACTAATGCCACTATACAAGTCGCTGGTGAGGCCTCACTTTAAATATTGTGTTCAGTTTTGGAGACCATATCTCGCAAAGGATATAAAAAGCCTGGAAGCAGTTTAGAGGAAGGCAACCAAAATGATTTGGAGTCTGCATCAGAAGACTTATGAGAAGAGACTTGAAGACCTAAATATGTACACTCTGGAGGAGAGGAGGGACAGGGGAGATATGATTCAGACCTTTAAATACTTAAGATTACACAGGTAAACTACCAAAAAACTGCCTCCAGTTTTGCAACTGATTCCTATAGATTTTGGGGTGCTGAATCAAGGAAAAATAGCCAAAATGTTCCATCACGTCACGTTTTCTTGCAAAATTAGATTTCTTACCCATATAAGGAATGTTCACATAATTTCTTTTTAGCCGACTGCAGTTTATTTTCTTGGCCCAAAATAGAGGTTGTAATGGTTAACTAACTAGAAACACTCCCTCATGATATTTTAGAGTGTTTTGTATTCATTTTATACATTAACAAGACAATTGGGAGGCGGGGGGCTAAATCCAGTACTCACGCTGGCGCATGTTCTTTCCTGTTCGCCTCGCCTCGTTCGCTCGCTCAAACACGGTGGTTGCGACATGAACGTTCCTGTCAAATTTCAGTTTCTTGCAAGTTCATTATTACCTTTTGTTTGCTCAGTCGTAATCCAGCTTTATTCCGAAGTGGTTCACTACAGTTGTAGTTTGCAGTGCTGTGTATTTGTGATGGCTCACAGAGCCAGAGGTTGCGTCAACTCTCCGGACAGTTTTTGTTTTATTTGTGGGGAATATACCATGAAAAAGCGGCAGAGGAACATTTCTGCATTTATTAAAAAAGTATATTTCGCCTATTTCGGTTTGAAGTTAGGCGATCAAGACAAACCGTGGGCTCCTCACAAAGTGTGCAAGACATGTGAGGAAGATCTACGCTTATGGATGAAAGGTAAAAAACAAGCATTTCGTTTCGGAATACCTATGATGTGGCGTGAACAAAGAGACCACAGCAGTGACTGCTATTTTTGCTCTTGCATTGTGAAGAGATACAACTTAAAAAATAAGAACGTAATAAGTTACCCCAACCTTCCTTCAACAATTAGGCCTATGCCTCATAGCAACGAAGTACCTGTGCCTGAACCACCAAAATCTTTGGATCATATTTGTGTGGACGGTTCTGATCATGATGAGACTCATCAGATGGCTTTTCCCGATGAGTCCAGTACTTCCGAGTTTGAAACTGAACCAGATCCGAAACCTGAACTTTTCTCTCAAGCTGAATTGAATGATTTAGTCCGGGATTTAGGACTCCCAAAAGATGCTGCCCAACTGCTAGGTTCTCGGCTTAAACAGAAAAATCTATTGTCACCAGGAACAACTTTTTATTGGTACCGCAACCGCGAGACACAATTTTTGAAGTATTTCAGCAAAGAGGAAGATTTGGTATTTTGCAACGATATATACGGAGTGATGGAAAAGTTTAAACTCAAGTATGATCCTGCTGAATGGCGGCTGTTCATTGATTCGTCAAAAGACAGCATAAAAGGTGTTCTTCTTCATAATGGCAACACATTCGCTTCAGTTCCTATTGCTCACTCTGTTATTCTCCAAGAAAAATACGAGAATTTGGCCCTGATTCTTCAGAAGATTCGTTATGATAAGCATAAGTGGATGATTTGTGGAGACTTTAAAATTCTATCCATGCTATTAGGGCAGCAATCCGGTTTCACCAAATATCCCTGCTTCCTTTGCTTGTGGGATAGCCGGGCCCGCGACCTACACTGGGGGAAAAAAGACTGGCCAATTCGGGAGTATTTGAGACCCGGTGAGAAAAATGTTCTTCATGAGAGCTTGGTACCTCGTGATAAAATTCTATTACCACCTCTCCACATTAAGTTGGGTCTCATTAAGCAATTCATCAAGTCCCTTCCAAAAGATGGTGAGTGCTTTCGGTACCTTTGCTCAAAGTTCCCCCGACTTTCTGAAGCAAAGCTAAAGGAAGGAGTGTTTGTTGGCCCTGATATAAGGAAACTCATTTCAGATGGAGCATTCGCTGAAACGATGTCTGAGAAGGAAAAAGAAGCCTGGGATTCCTTCAAGGATGTTGTTCTCAAATTCTTGGGGAACAGGCGGGATGAGAACTATAAGGACATTGTTGCCAGGATGCTCAATGCCTTCAAAGAACAAGGCTGTAACATGAGCCTGAAAGTCCATTTCTTGCACTCCCATGTGAACTACTTTCCCGAAAACGTGGGGGCGTACAGTGAAGAACAAGGTGAAAGGTTTCACCAGGACATCAAGGACGCAGAGAGAAGATACCAAGGAAGATGGAACACCACTATGATGGCTGATTTCTGCTGGTTGCTGCTGCGGGAAACCCCAGATGAAAAATACGCCAAGCAGCGCACCAAGAGAAGCATTCGGGGGAAGAAGAAACGGGCCCACCAGGAGATTGATTGACCCAAGAATGACTTTAAAATCTAAACTGTGTTGACAAATATCGTGTTTTTACTAAACTTTGAAATAAAAATTTGCTAGTTATTACCACAGTGTCGGATCTCATTTATTAGAATTTTATTTTCACACCATCGGGTGTTTGTCTTCATGTATTGCAATGGTGCGGTTTGTGTTTTCTATTCTTACATACATACCTGTACAACATTTTTTGCACATTTCTTTGCTTTGCTTTGCTTTGTGTCTAACCTCGCTCTTATATGCTCAATGTTTGTGCACATGTATGTGGCTGTTTTAAGTGCAGACAATTTTGCTACCATCACAGTGTGTTTTGTTGACATTACTCTATTCTTATGTGCTGCCTTGTTACAATTTTCTTTATTCTTATTTGAATAACTACTAAACAATTAGTATAAAGAATTCATCCAAGAAACTTTTATCTCGATCGCACTCAATCTGAAACGTTCACCTCAAACTGCTAACCCAATGTAGCAAAAAATCTGTACGTGATGGAGCAAATTGGTTACCAGATTTGGATTCAGCGCACCAAAAAACGTAAAAATCAATCGAAACATTAGAGGCAGTTTAAAAAAAATTTTTTTTAGTGTACCTGTGTTATTAATGAACAATTCTCTTCCAAAGACGAGGAAGCTGTAAAACTAGAGGGCATAACATGAAACTGCAAGGGGGTAAAATGAAAGGCAATGTCAGGAAATACTTCTTCACTGAAAGAGTGGTGGATGCTTGGAATGCCCTCCCGATGGATGTGGTGGGGGCAAACACAGTGACAGAATTCAAAATGGCATGGGACAGACACAGCAACAGGATAAAATCAAAATAAACTTAACTATCTCTTATATGTGAACAAATAGGGGTGACCTAGATGGAGCGGTGGGTACACCCCTAAGAAAAGGCATGGGGAGGGGTGACCTGCACAGAGCGGCAGCTGCACCTACTCTTGCCAGCTTGCTGGGCAGACTGGATGGACCATACTAGTCTTTATCTACCGTCATATACTATGTTACTATGTAAAGATTCTCTCACAGAATATTTGTTGCACATTCATTATGATTTGCTAATAAATCATTCTTGAGCATTCTTTCTGTTATGACATCACATCAAGCAGAGACAGACTAGAGCCTTTGTGATCAGACTAGAGCCTTTGTGATCGCCAGACCTTTTCTTTGGAATAATATTCCCCTTGAACTCAGGCAAATTGAAGACTACTTGGCTTTCCAGAAAAAATGTAACTTTGTTTTTTCAAGCTTCTGGATATGCCATCATTTACTATGTTACTATGATTGATTAACTGTAATTTTTATTATATCTTATATTTATTTACTTGTTTTATTTGTGTAAGGATCTTTTCATGACCTTCACTAGACCAGTGTGTTCCTGTGTCAGGACCATGCCATCTTAGCCAAGTTAGTAGGTGCATACCATTCTGTTGTATCATCCCCTATGGGGGATGCTGCTTTAGTCCTGCTAGGATCCCCTGGGATCCTAGTATGAATGGTGGTGATTTTTGGTGATTGGCTGTGGATTTTTGTTCAGTGAGTGTTGTATGGTATTTTATAGGTCCAGTCTTGGGTCCTATATTTACTTTAAGGCACATTTTACAAATGACATCCACATGCAATCTGGGACATCCAAGCCAGAACATCTGAAACAAAAGCAGGCACGTCCAGGTCCAGGCATGATTTTACAAGCGTGGGTGTGCCCGATATGGACGTCTGCGGGACATCTACATAGACATCCTCAGAATGGTATTTAAGATCAGTGATACTGAAGAATAGCCTAATGGTTAGGGTAGTGGGCTAGGACCAGGGAAGCCAGTACGGCTCCACCATTCACAGATCCAGACGCGGTGCCAGAAATGCACAGATCTGATCCTTTAGTTTGCAAATGCTCCTAATAATCAGTGTGGGGCTTTGGAGCTCATGCATGCACTGCACTTCAGGCATGCAGCAGGCTCATGAACTTCAAAGTAGTAAAACCCCATGATGATTTTTACTGTTTGCCTCCAGAGCTGGCAGGCTGTGACTTCTGACTGCAGAAGAAGGTAACCATAGATGGCCGTGGTGGCGCGGGGGGGGGGGGAGGGAGGAGAAGAGTGGCATGAGAAAAACAGAAACGGACTGTGGGGATGGCATGAAAAAAAAGATAAATTGACTCAAGGAAGGGTAGGGATTATAAAAGAGAGAGAAAGAAGCCTTAGTGGTGTGGGTTATAGAGATAGACATTGGCTAAAGCCTGATCGGGCCTTAACAGAGAGAGAGATACAGTTTGGGGGAAGGTTGGGGGGTGGATATAAGAGAGAGAGAAAGTGAAGAGCAGACTGGGAGAAGTCTGGGAGGGAGGTCAAGAAAGAAAGACAGAGAGAAAAACAGACTGGAGGAAGCCTCAGAGGGAGTCATATGAGAGAGAGACAGACAGACAGACACAGACATACACAGCCCCCAACACTCTTCATGACAGACACACGCACATGCATGCACACAACACTTGACAGATGCATGCAGCCCCCAACATTTCCTATGACACACACATGTGGAGGCCAGCTCCAAGTTCTACACCCACAGGAGCTAGACAATCCTGCAGGAGCAGAATTGGGTACAACGGGCCTGGACTAGCAGGATGTGCCTCGATTCAGGCCCACTGTACATCCAGCCCACTCTCCATACACAGCACTCAAGGCTCCTGTATGGAGCCTGGTGTGGTGGAGTCCTGTTGCCATAGCACTGGGACACCATTCAGGAGCCTCGATTGCAGGCAAGCTGCTTAACTTTACATTTCCCCGCCACCTGACCGGGCTGTGGGGAAAACAATGGCACTGTCTATCTGGTCTGGGGCCCCCTCTGCGGCTGTCCAGCAATGTCAGGGGGACTTCTTCCACCTCTGAGGTGGAATAAGTCCCCCATCTATCTCTGCTCCTCTGGATGTACAGGGCCATGACTGGAATTGGCCCTGTATGTCTGGGGTCAGGGTCACGCCCCCGGCCTGCCCTCACTCCTCCTCCAGCCTATCCCCTCCCAGAGCTCTCTGCACATCTTCCCTGTACATGTGGGGAGCTTTGGGCAGAGAATCAGGCACAGGCGTTTAGTGGGGATGTACGTCCAAATGGGACTTACATCCCTGCTAAACGCTGCTCAAAATCTAGCCCATAGCCTCTGAGACTCCCCTTCACTCATGCACACAAAACCCAAGACACTCTCCATGACACACACAGATGCATGAAGCCCTTGACAAGCCTCATGACAGACACAGACACCTCCCATGACAACAGATGCATGCAGCCTTGACACTCCCTATGATAGACAGACACATGCATGCAGCCCCCCAACATTTCCCATGATACATACACACACACACACACACACACACACACACATACACACACACACACACACACACACACACACAGTCTCTAATTTATTTTATTTATTTATTTATTTACATTCTCTTATATACCGCGCTATTCTGCATCAGTGCGGTTTACATTGAACAAACTGAAATTACATTGAACAGGGTATTATAACTTGGAGATGACTATTTTACAGGGAACATGGGCTTTGGAGGGTTAAGTGATGCACTGATGCAGAATAGCGTGGTATATAAGAGAATGTAAATAAATAAATAAGTGGCTTGCCCAAGACCACAAGGAGCACCTGTGGGACTAGAAACCCCAGTCCTTCCGGCCCAAGGTTGCTGTCCTCTAGTGGGATTTGAACCCCCGACCTTCCAGCCTGAAGCTCCCCTTCACATACAGGGAAACAAACAGTAAGCCCCACACAAAGAAACAATCACTGTAAACAATCCACAAGTCAATATCGCTCCAATGGCAGACAAAGTCTTAAATATCATCCATACCAGAAAAGAATGTTGGGTCCAGTAGACCAGGGAAAGAGGTGGCAATCGCTCAACCCCACGATGTCCACTGTTCCCTTTTAATTTTATCTTTTTTTTCTTAAACACCCGAGATGTGCTTCAATATAACTCAACTATTGACAAAATTGAAAAAGCCTTTACTTAACTTAGCATCGTTGTTTGACTTCCTGCAGTATACCCAATGCACGACACACGTGGTTTGGGCCACACCAGCCCTGTATCAAGTGCAACTGCTAAATGATTAGGCAACCACCAAAAAAAATCATGGGAGTCTTATATAATGCCTGCCCAAGAAGGAGTGGCCAAAATGAATGACATCACATAGTAGGAGGAACCGTTGATTCATTAAGAAAAGATCAAACATGTGCCTCACGATTTTAAAACAAACTCCTCCATTCATGTTCAATATTTAAACCCCCTGGATGAACAGTCCACAAGCGAAAGATCCACTGCTGCTCAAGCCATTGCAGTCTATAGATTCTATTGCCACCCCGTGGATCATCAGGAACCATATCAATCACCCGCCACCGAAAGTCGGCAAAAGTGTGTCCGTGAGATATGCAGTGTTCAACCAATGGAGCTGCCAATGTGGCGGTTCGGATCCGCGAAGAATGCTCATTTAAGCGAACCTTTACTGGATACGTGGTCCGTCCAGTGTATAAAAGGTGGCAAGGGCAATTCAATAGATATACTACCAAACTTGAGTGGCAGGTGCTGCTGCCCTTAAAATGATATGACCAACCTGACTCAGGATGTGTCCAAAAAGGTCCTTCAAGAGCAGCGTTGCAAAACTGGCCAGAATTACGTGTACATGCTAAATGTCCCTGCAAAGAGGAATCTTGTAACGGATGATCAACCAACATTGTAGAATGGACTACATGATCGCGTAAGTTGGATCCTCGTGTAAATGCAAAGTTGAGAGGTTTCTGAAAACAAGAATGCAAATCCAAAATCACCCAATGACGGCGAAGCGTCCTCACAATCTCAGAGGAATGAGATATGAAGGGTAAAAAGCGTAGTTACTCACCTGTAACAGGTGTTCTCCAGGAGCAGCAGGAATCAGTCCTCACTTATGGGTGACGTCGGCGCTGACGGAGCCCTCGCGGAGCAATTTTCCCCAGCTTTCAAAGAAAGCCTTTGGGAATTGCAGCGCGCATGCGCGGTCCTCTTCCCGCCCGAGGGTGCCATCTTAGCCAGTCAGATGACATAGCTAAAAAAGACAGCATAAAAATTTGCAAAAAAAGTAAAGCAGACGATTGCAACTCCAAGGGGAGGAGGGAGGGTTGTGAGGACTGATTCCTGCTGCTCCTGGAGAACACCTGTTACAGGTGAGTAACTACGCTTTCTCCAGGACCAAGCAGGAAGTCAGTCCTCACTTATGGGACTCCCAAGCTTAAGGCTACCGGAGACCCTAAGCACAAAAATGAGCTCCCTCTAGCTCAGCAGCACAGAAGGAAAGAATCTTCGCTGAATTATTACCCACCGGTAGCCCACATCCGGGATGGAGGGTAGGAGTTGCTCAGACCTCAAAGAGATTACGGAGGACTGCCTGTCCGAAAGCACTGTCCCTGCGGGACTCCCTCTCGAGACAGTAATGGACCGCAAAAGTCTGGCTCGAAGACCAAGTAGCGGTCCGGCAGATGTCTGCCAGCGGAACAGAGCGGAGATAAGCCACTGACGTAGCCTTTGCCCGAACGCAATGAGCCGTGACTCGACCTTCCAAGGAGAGTCCGGCTGCCCCATAAGCCCAAGAGATACAGTCCGCAACCCAGATGGACAGAGTACGCTTGGAGACCGGGAGCCCCAATTTATTGGGGTCAAAAGACACAAAAAGCTGAGCAGCTTTACGGTGCTCCCGCGTACGGTCAAGGTAGAAGTTCAAAGCCCTTCTACAGTCCAGGGTATGGAGGACCGTTTCAGCTCGGCTGGAGTGTGGTCTGGGAAAGAAGGTCGGAAGTACCACCTCCTGATTGATGTGAAAAGGGGAGACCACTTTTGGAAGAAATTTTGGGTGAGTCCGTAGGACTACCCTATTTTTGTAGAACCGAGTGTAAGGGGGATCAGACACGAGGGCCTGCAATTCACTTACGCGTCTAGCGGAAGTGAGGGCTATCAAGAACAGTGTTTTCCAAGAAAGAAAACGGAGAGAACAGGTAGCCATAGGTTCAAAAGGCGGACAGGTGATCCGCTGCAAAACCACATTCAGGTCCCAGTCAGGCGCTGGCGGGCGCAGAGGTGGTTTAAGTAGAAGGAGACCTCGGAGAAACCTCGCTACGAGAGGGTCGTTGGAGAGAGGTCTGCCGTCCACCGGCACATGATGTGCTGAAAGAGCACTAAGGTGAACTTTGACGGAGTTGGACTTAAGTCCCAGATTAGAGAGGTATAGCAAGTACTGCAAGACCACCGACACCGGGCAGGAGAAGGGATCCTGAGACTGTCGGGTACACCAAATGGAAAAACGACGCCATTTAAGGGCGTAGCATTTGCGGGTAGAAGGTCGTCGCGAAGCTAGGACGACCTCCTCCACCTCTGCCGGCAGGAGAAGGGGAGCGAGGACTACCCTCTCAGCAGCCAGGCCATTAGGTTGAGAGACCTGAGGTTGGGGTGTAGCAGAGACCCCTGATCCTGAGTGAGGAGATCCGGTTGTAACCCCAGAGGGAATGGATCCTCCACCGCTAATTGCAGCAGGAGCAGAAACCACGGCTGTCTGGGCCAGCGAGGGGCCACCAGGATCATGAAGGCTTTGTCTCGGAGAACCTTGAAAAGAGTCCGAGAGACTAGCGGGATGGGAGGGAAAGCGTACAGAAGGCTCCCCGACCATGAGAGTAGAAAAGCGTCCGCCGCAACCCGAAGGGGGTGTGGCTGACGAGAGCAGAAGCGAGGAAGTTGCCGGTTGTGAGGACTGGCAAAGAGATCCACCGTGGGGAGGCCCCACTTTAGAAAGAGCTTCTGAACTACCAAGGGATCCAGACGCCACTCGTGCGGCTGGAGGATCCTGCTGAGTTTGTCCGCCAGGTAATTCTCTTGGCCTGGGAGATAAACTGCCTTGAGGAGAATGCCGTGACTGACGGCCCAAGAGCAGAGCTTCTGTGCCTCCCGGCAGAGGAGGAAGGAGCCCGTGCCCCCCTGCTTGTTCACGTAGAACATGGCAACTTGATTGTCCGTCTGGACAAGGACGGACTGGTGAGAAGTCAGGTGGGAGAAGGCCTTGAGAGCCAGGCGGATCGCCCTGAGCTCCAGGAAGTTGATCTGCTGAGCAGACTCCCACGTGGTCCAGAGGCCCTGAGTACGTGCCCCTTGGCAATGCGCTCCCCAGCCCAGGAGGGATGCATCTGTTGTCAGCACCCGGGCCGGCTGAGGTGACTGGAAAGGCATTCCGAATATCAGGTTCGGCTGCTGAAGCCACCACCGGAGAGACGAGATCAGTGGCTCGGAGACGCGCACTAGGTCTGCTAGGCCGCCTGTGGCTTGTCGCCACTGCTGGCGGAGACACCATTGAGCCGGCCGCATATTCAGGCGGGCATTGGGGGTCACATGGATGGTGGAAGCCATATGGCCGAGTAGTCTCAGGAAGCGCCTGGCGGAGACCAGGGGCTGGCTGCGAAAACGGTCGGCTAGGTCCATGAGCCGTTGAGCCCTGTCGAGCGGTAGGTACGCTCGTGCCTGAGGAGTGTGCAGCCTTGCGCCGATGAACTCGAGATCCTGTGAGGGGAGCAAAGTGGACTTTGCGAAGTTTATAACAAAGCCCAAGTACTGCAGAAGAGTCACCGTGCGGCGCGTGGCGTTGGTGACCTCCAGAGCGGACGCTGCTCTGATGAGCCAGTCGTCGAGGTACGGAAAGACATAGAGGCCGTGAAGCCTGAGATGGGCCGCCACCACCGCGAGACATTTTGTGAAGACTCGCGGTGCGGAGGACAGGCCAAAGGGCAGTACTCTGTACTGGTAATGATTCCCTGCCATCACAAACCTTAGGTATTGGCGGTGGCTTGGGTGGATGAGGATGTGCGTGTAGGCATCCTTTAGATCCAAGGAGCATAGCCAATCTCCCTGCTGGAGGTAGGGCAGAAGGATTCCAAGGGTAAGCATCTTGAACTTCTCCCGCACGAGGAACTTGTTGAGGTTGCGCAAGTCCAGGATGGGTCTGAGGCCTCCTGTTCTCTTTGGTATTAGAAAATACCTGGAATAAAAGCCTTGACCTTTCAGGTGGTGGGGCACCGGTTCCACCGCCTGTTCCTGTAGAAGACCTGCTAACTCCTGAAGGAGTAATTCCCTGTGCAGAGGGGGTCGTGGAGGTTCTCCCGGAAAATAGGAGGGAGGGACCTGGTGGAAGTGGAGAAGATAGCCTTCTCGCACGACATGAAGCACCCAGGCATCTGAGGTGATGCTGGACCACCTGTGGGCGAAGTGAACCAGCCGGCCTCCGGTGCTGGGAGGAACCAGCGGGGGGGGAGAGGCTATGCTTAAGGAGTCAAAAACCCCCACCCTGCTGAGCAGGGGCTGGTGGTGCAGGCTTGGGGGCTTGCTGCCTACGGGACCCGTTACCCCGTCCCTTGGCCTGCTGGCCCTGTTGGGGAGCTGCAGGGGCCTGATAATGGGGGTATTGTTTGTAGGCAGCCGCCTTCCTCGGGTAAAAGGACTTTTTTCCCGAGCCCTTCTTTTTCTGGGAAGGGGCGGAGGTCTTCCTAGAAAGCCTGGTCCTGGTGAGAGTCTCCGTCTCAATTTGTGCAGCCTTTTCAGCCATGGGCTTGCCAAAGAGGTTGTCGCCTCGGCAGGGGACATCGACCAACTTGTCCTGCACCCAGGGCTCAAGGTCAGACGACTGAAGCCAAGCCTGTCGGCGGGCACCGATGCCGGCTGCGGCCACTCGAGCCGATGCTTCAAAGCCATCATAGGCTGCTCGGGACATGAACTTTGAGCATTCCCGAATGCCAGTGGACAAGGCCAGGAACCTCCGCAAGGGTTCCTCGGACAAACCAGCGGAGAATCCGGCTAGCTCTTTAGCCAGGTCTCGGAGATACATGCCCATGTATAGCTGGTAGGTCTGGACACGACACGCAAGCATAGAGCCCTGGAAACACTTCTTACCAAGGCCATCCAGGTTACGGGCCTCCCTGCCAGGAGGCACCGAGGAGTGCATCTTCTGGCTCTTAAGACGATGCATGGCCGATTCCACTACCATGGAATGGTGTGGTAGCTGTGCTTTTTGGAAGCCAGGGCTCTTGCGGACTCGATAGATAGAATCGACCCGCTTGTTCAGGACCGGCGAGGTGGCCGGACTCTCCCACATGCGGAAGAGTAGTCGTTCCAGCATAGGAGGAACCGGTACAGTAAAGTGTTCCCTTGCGGGAGAGTCATACTGGAGGGCGTCGAGCTCTTCGGCTCGAGGCTCCTCCTCGGGATCCACAGGGAAGGCCAAAGCCTTGGCCATATCCCTGACGAAGTCCAAGAACCGGGCATCCTCCGGGAGGGACTGCTTCCGAGGTTCGGACTCCGGTGAGTCCGAGGGGACACACCGAGTCCGGAAAGAATCAGGCGACTCTTCCTCTTCAGACTCCCAGACCGACTCTGACGAGGACTCGGTGGGGTCGGCCCGGGCAGGGCGCGGCACCTGCCGCCCCGACGCCGAGGGAGTCGGCGTCGGCGACCTCGGTCCCGAATGGGAGGCCGAGGGTGACCTCGACCGAGGATCGACTCGAGTTCGCATCGACTCGAGGATCGGCTCGGTCTCCGGGGTCGACTTGGACGTCGACGTCCCGGCGGTCGGGGCAGCGACGCCAGCGAAGCCAGCGAGCAGTGCCCGCTGCTGGTCCATGAAGGCAGACAGTCTGCTCTCCAAGGCCGTCAACCTGAGTCCGAGCTCAGGTGACCCAGCAGCCCCCGACTCGGGCCCCGACGGCGTCGGGCCCGACGTCAGCTGTCGCGGAGGCGAGTCCAGGAGGACCACAGGACTTACCCGAGCAGGCAGCTCTGACTCCAGGCGAGGACGCTTCGTGAGGTGCTCCTTCTCCAAGGACCCGGGGCGGCTATCGGGGCTATGCGACCTGGCCCTCGCGGAGCCAGGAGCGTCCACCGACGCCGCCCTCGCGGGTTTCACCTTACGTGGATGGTCCCCGGAGGGAGAACCCCTGTCGGAGGAACTCCGGCGACGGTCCGAGCTGGAACCTTTGGACGCGGAGGCCTCCGACGAGGTCCGGGTACGGCTGGGGTCAGCGAAGATCCTATCCCGCTGATGCCGCCGACTTCTCAACGCTTTGGAGGACATTTTGCCGCAGGGCCCACAGATCAGTTCTTCATGATCCGGGCCCAGGCAGCGGAGGCAAAAGTCGTGTGTGTCAGTTAGTGACATATTTCGGTCACACTGACCACACCGCTTGAAACCACTGGCAGCCATCGGGGGAAAAAGGGCCCCAGCGAGGTCAAAGGACCGGGCTGCCAGGGAAAAACTGAAAACGAAAACTGACTAAGTCAGAAAAACCGAAAAGAAGAAGAGGACTCGTGACCGGCGTCGCGAGTCCGGGCGGGAAAAAGACCGGCGTCGAACCGAAGGAAAAAGAATAAAATTATGAAGAAATATCAACTTTTTCGCGGGGACACGACGGGGACGTCTGTAGGGCTCCGCGGAAAAAAGAAGACTGGCTAAGATGGCACCCTCGGGCGGGAAGAGGACCGCGCATGCGCGCTGCAATTCCCAAAGGCTTTCTTTGAAAGCTGGGGAAAATTGCTCCGCGAGGGCTCTGTCGGCGCCGACGTCACCCATAAGTGAGGACTGACTTCCTGCTTGGTCCTGGAGAATGTCCGTTATGTGATCATGAACAGGAGTGGTCTCAATGATCCGATCTTGCAAAAGCCAATCACGATGAGAATATTGAGCGGTAATGAAGGCATTTTTCACTATCTTCTTAGGGTAGTCGCCTTCCAACAATGAATTGCATAGCCCTATGGCTTGATGCTTAAAATCCGTTACAGTAGAACAGATGCGTTGCAGCCTCAGGAATTGGCCAAATGGAAGACCTCTCCACAAAGGGTAAGGGTGATGACTATGAAATCTAAGCAAGCTATTGTGTTGACTTGATTTTCTGAAGAGTGTGGTTTGAAACGTACCTGTAGACTTATTTACCAAAACATCAAGAAATTCCAACTGGTGCTGGTCAATATGAGATGTAAATTTGATGTTGGGTTTTAAAGAATTCAATCAAGATATAAATATCTGGAGATGTTTAATGGTAGATGACCACAAGAAAAAAATGTCATCTAGGAAACGTAACAACAAGGGACAAACCGGAAATCTCCCGATGGATAAATGAATGTCTCCTCCATATATGCTAGGTACCAAGTCACAATGGAAGGGGCCACTCTTGCCCCCATTGCAATCCCACCACATTGTTGATAGAAACTCCCATCAAATAGAAAATAATTGTGAGTTAGAACCAAAAGAAGTAAATCCATTAGAAATGAATGTGATATACGTGCAGGAGCCAATGAAAAAGCTGATTGAAGCAACATCAAAGCTTCTTCCTGATGAATGTTGGTGTACAGACACACACATACACACAAATACATGAGCACTCAACGCTCCCTATGACATACATGCGTGAGGCACGAGGACTGCGTTGAGAAATGCCTCTGTCATTTTTGCTAATTTAGACTAACAGAGCTACCTCTCAGAAAATGTTCACAATGTTGGGATAAAAGAGAGGCTTGTGAAGGGCTCCACTGGAATCCCACGGTGTGGGTGGGGAACAACACAGCAAACAAATGCATAGGGCAGCAAAAAAAAGAGATCACTGGCCCCTCCCTTCCCCTCCCCATATGGAACAGCTCTTGAACATTTATGGATCAGCTCACAGGTCTTAACTGATGAAATCCAAAGTAAAAAGTCATCCTTAGAATGAAGACTACAACTAGGTATATCTCTGAAGCTTTTGTAAGAAATACTGAGGACGTAAATCATCTGGCACTTTGAAGATTAAGTCGTAAAACTGAATAAACCTTGGAAGGTGGTTCTAGGTCACAACGATTAGATGAGACCATACTAGTTTATCAGCTCCTGTTTGAAGTGCTCTGGGAGTTTTACATTACAATATACCTTGGAATCAGAGTTGAAAAATCAAATTTTACTCCTTATGACCTGGAGAAAGGTGGTTGATTATAATTTTGATGATTAAGGCCTAGGTTTCTAATGTCATTCTCATGCCCCCTAAAGTTAAAAAGCCAGGGCTCATTCTGTCCCCAGGCAGCAAAGGTGAACTCTTTTCCATATTTTCAACTGTCAACCATTGATGTTACAAAATGATTTACATTAAGACAACTTGTACATGACCTGTCCTTGAATCTATCTAAAGTTTTTGGAATATATTTTGAAACATAGCTCGAACTTAAAGAAGCCAGCTTTCCAAATGATAGGGGATACTAAATTCAACTCATTACCTTCTCTGGAAACAGTGAAAGAGTTTGCTTAATATAGGGGTGCTGAAGAATCCAGGGAACCCACAGTGCCAGAAACTGTGGTAGGACTATGCAGCAGTGGAGCAGCTTAATTTCATGTCTCTATTTCTAACACCACTGTGGTAACACATGAACCTGACAAAGCATTTTCCAACCTTGTTTCATGCCAAATGATTTCATGGTGGTGGACATTCAGCTCCTGCTGAAATCAATGAGACATTTTGCTTGCTTTTCTCAAATCTGCCCTTGCACATGTCGAAGAAGAAAGCTGAAAACCAATTTCCATTTTCATGCATACTTGCTGATTTTATATTCAAGGTACTTCTTAAGCAAAATGTCTTTTCCTGTGAGAAGAGAATTCTCTTTACAAGACTGTATATCTCTCTCTGTTAAAGCCAAAAAGAGCACAATGCTGATTTATGACAGGAGGAAAACACTGCAGATGTTTTGGTTCATGCTTCTAACATTGTTAAATATTAATAGGTAAATGCTTCTAATGCATGATGTTCGTTGAAAGACAGGACCTAGAAAGGCGATCAGGGTCATCAGTCATCATGGGAAATACGCACTTCTGGACTTTTGTCCTTGCTGAACATTCGTAATTGCTCATTCGTAATTGTCATGAAGACAGAAAGGTAAGCAAAACAGGGGCCATTTCTGCTAACAGGGTCAGAAAAGAACCAATTGAGACATCAGCTGACCTTAAAAACAGAAACTTTAGAGTAGAATAGGTAAGTGGAAACAAGAGCAAAGACGAAGGTGATAACGGCAGGTGGAGATCATTTGAACTAGGTCTTTTTTTGGTTTTAAACCTTGGAAGTCTGGTATAGAATTAGTTGTTTTAAGGTAAAATTATAAAACAAGTGGATCCCCTGGTTGACCCTTGAGTCAGATGCAGGGGCTTTTTTGGGAGAGTAGGAACTCATTAGACAAGCCATGTTCCCAGGCTCTTTTATTAGCAGGGAGAAAGAGAGTCATTTTATTTATTTTATTTATTTAACATTTTTTATATACCGCACTATTCATCATCAGTGCGGTTTACATTGAACATCAACATACCTGTCAATCCATGACTGATCTAGGTTTACAGATAACAGGGAAGATAAACTGGGAGTTAACTGGGGAATAACTATCTACATAATTATACATAATTATATATACATTGACGACCCTTACGTTTATGGCATATCCTCTGGCACCTCCCAATAAAAAAAGGGGGATATGGTGCACCTCCTCTCTGCATAAATGTTGCTAAGACAGATATTCTGTTTCACGATTCAAATGATGCCACTGAATGCCAGGGGGTCCTTGGGTAGAGCCAGGGTAGAGGTCTACCCAAGGAGGTCTACAGGGGGAGGAGTAGCCTAGTGGTTGGGGCAAGGTACTTCAGGCCGGAAGGTCAGGGGTTCAAATCCCACTAGAGGACAGCAACCTTGGGCTGGAAGGACTGGGGTTTCTAGTCCCACAGGTGCTCCTTGTGGTCTTGGGCAAGCCACTTAACCCTCCATTGCCCATGTTCCCTGTAAGTATTAGTGTATGTGTCTCATATCCTCGCATGTTAAATGTATCCCCCAATTGTGTTGTGACCGCTTTGATTGAAGGATAAGGTGGTATACAAAAACTGTCTAAATAAATAAAAATAAAAATAAATAAGAGTTATCTGGATAATAATGATTTTCAGTTCTGCTACCTGGATAATTTAGGACAGCAAAACAATTGTCCGAAGGGCTATCTGGATGGCAGCTGAAAATCGCTGTTCTCTGCAATCATTCAAAGGCACAAGCCTAACATTCTGCAAGAGCCATTATCCATCCATGATGGCTGACCGCCGCAGACTGAGTGTCATCCCCAAAACCATACACACCCAGAGAAAATAGTTCCAAAAAAACAAAGCTCGCTGGGATACCAGAGGCAGATGAATAACTTGGCAAATTGTACATTAAGCAGGGGCAGCAGAACATTCTTATGGCTCAAGGGGCAAGCAAATCAATATCTGGCCCCATCCCCAAGCTCTCTAGTTGCTGAAGCTATGTTAGGCCAAATATTGGTCAGGTCATGGCCTCAGTGGCCTACCCCATTCTCTTGCCTGCAGGAATCAAAGTCTAAACACAGTCCAAAAATTAAAGTGAATGAAATCTACATATGCCAAGGGTTTCATAACCAAGCACCCTCTCTCTCTCTTTCAACAGAACTGTAATACCGCTTTGAAACCTCTGAAAATGGAGTCCTGCTGACTCCCTTTCCTGCAGTAACTAGTCCTAATTTCCACCTGTCTAGCAGTTCTTCCTCTGACTCCCAACAGAAATTGCACATCTCTCAGACATTCAGTGAAAAACAGAGTATAGGTCCCCAGTTGCTCCAATCTTGGCACTATACATTAATGGCATAAGAGGAAGTCCAGGAGAAGGGGACTTTTTCTTCTTCGAACATCTTGTGGTGCTGTTTGAATTCTGGAATACAGCTTGTAGTATGTGCTGCCAAAGGCACATAACAAACTACAGGAGTTCAGTATGCATCAGGGGCTGCCGAGGAATGTGGGGCAATTTACAGAGACTCACTGCAGGGCCTCATTTACATAGTCAGTAGGAGTTGAAAAGCAAGGCCCTGTGCGAAATCAGTGGCTCAATGGTAGGGCTGGCCCTGGTGTACATGCTGAAAATTTGAATGCACTAAAAAACATATAAACGAAAACTACCACCAATAAAACAAGAACAATTCTGAAATGATTCCCTCCCAATGGGTTCTTTTTTCTGCAAGCTTTGCATCACTTTTTACATAAAAAAATCACCACAGGAAAACATCCTCACAGCAATTTGCCCCTGCTTTTGGTCTGACTAGTTTCCTCATGCAAAAACGTTGCATAGTTTTCAAATTGCAAACTACGCCCTACCAGGCATGCACAGCACTGTCCAGACACTTACTTCTCCAATGCAATTTGTTGTACTGAGTTGTCATTTTGGTTAGCCATAGAAAAAAGATGCTCCTAAAGAACTTGATTGCTTAGGGCCCATCCGCCCAAGGGGGCCTTGGAGTTCACTCTTACTATTCTTCTCACAGACTTTCATTCTAACCTGACTTAAATAAAAGAGAGAATAAAGAAACTCAATGAATCGCAAATGGATTAGAT
The DNA here is from genome assembly GCA_033557465.1 of Ichthyophis bannanicus. Taxonomy (NCBI): domain Eukaryota; kingdom Metazoa; phylum Chordata; class Amphibia; order Gymnophiona; family Ichthyophiidae; genus Ichthyophis; species Ichthyophis bannanicus. The sequence goes on along the minus strand of CM066040.1, from coordinate 280,971,365 downwards.
TAGGTAAAAGGCACTACTGCATGCTAACACGCATTAAGATGTATTATACACTGAAGGTGATATTTTACGTGGTTAGAGCACTGGCTTGGGAACCAAGAGACCATGGTTCGATTCCCACTAGCATTCCTTGTGGCCTTGGGCAAGTCACTTAACCCTCCATTGCTCAGAAAAATCCAAGTTATCAATGTCCCTGTTTAATGTACGTTTACCAAGCTTAAGTTACAATGTAAACCGCTTTGATTGAAATGATAAAGCGGTATAAAAAAACTGTTAAATAAAATAAATATATTTACTAATAAGTTGCATTATGGCACAATAGATACAACATTTCATCAGAAGATGGAGGAAGCTCGGGAGAGGGGGGATATTGAAACCATAGTGATCTGCATTTCTTCTAAAAATATGTTACACTAAGGGGCATGTTTACTAAAACCCCGGTAATGTGCGCGGCGCGCTAGTGTGCAGATGCCATATAAGGAGTGGGTGTTTCAGGCAGAAAAAAGCAAAACCGGGATTAATCAGGGGCTAATGTGTGCTGTGCGCTCATGTGCACCGCGCACATTAGTGCATGAGAAAGCTGCGCGGGAAGCATAAGTGGCGTGCTGATGTGCAAGCACAGAAACAGAGCCACAGTACAATGGTTAAGACACTGACCAATGGTGCAGGGATCAGGAGTTCAATCCCCCACTGTGCCCAATGAAGAAGGCTGGCTGAAGCATTACCTATTATGGGGAAGATTGCTTTAGGAGGCATTTTATTTTTATTTTAATTATCACTATTAGCAAACACACTCTCAAAGCGTGTTAACATAAGGCGCCCCATAAGGCACATTTTAAAGTGCACTGTCTGCCAAGGCACCCTAGAATGTTGCTTATAGGGCGCTTTATAGGGTGCCGTATGAGGTACCGCAAGGTCACAGCACTGTTTTTGATGGCAGCACTGTGCAGTTTAAGGAATGAAAATCATAAGTAGGTGCGCTGATGTACAAGGAGGAGCAGCAGTGTAACACAATGGTTAAGACACTAACCAATGATACAGGAGTCATGGGTTCAAGCCCCCACTGTGCCTAATGAAGAAGGCTGGCTGAGGCATTACCTGTTATACATAATATTGCTGTAGGGGGCAATTTATTTTAATTTTAATTAGTGCTGCCAGCAAACACACCTCAAAGTATTGTAACATAAGGTGCTGCATAAGGCGCCTCATAGGGTACCCCAGAGGGCACATTTTAAAGTGCACTGTCCGCCACGGCACCCTACAATGTTGCTGAAAGGGCGGCCTATAGGGCGCCATATAGGGTGCCCTATGAGGCACAGCAAGGTCATAGCACTGTGTTTCATGGCAGCGCTGTGCATTTAAACGCATGGAAATCTTAAGTAGGTGTGTTGACATGCAAGGAGGAGCAGCAGTGTAGCACAATGGTTAAGGCACTGACTGCTAATACAGGGGTCATGAGTTTGCTCCCCAGTGTGCCTAATGCATAAGGCTGGCTGAGGCATCAGCTTTGCAATGTGCATATTGTTTCCTGCAGCACTTTATTTGTATTTTATTAATTGCTGCCAGCAAACACGCCCTCACGTGCCTAATTGAAGGTGCCGCATAAGGCACCCTATAAGGTACTCCATAGGGCACATTATAAAGTGCACTGTCCGCCACGGCACCCTAAAATGTCCCCTGTAGGGCACCCTATAAGTTGCTCCACAGGATAACGTATAGTGCACCTTACATGGACGGTAACCATAAGGTGCCCTATAGGGCGCCCTATAAAGCGCCCTCAGAGGCACCTTATGGGTACAGTACGCTGAGGGTGTTTTTGCTGGCAGAAAAAATGTACATTAAAAAGAGATAATGCTTTGGGCAGCCCTATCAAATAACCCCACTGTGGGTTTGAACCCACAACCTCTGGTTCCACAGGAAGTGAACTAACCATTGTGCTACAGCTCTATAGCTACTAGCAAGCCCCTGGCTGGCTGCAGAGGGAGTGCACGTCACCACACAGACAGTCTGCTGTGGTCACCAGGATAGGGTTAGCACACCCGTACCCATGATGCACTGCACATGCAAATCAGCTGTCCACAGATAAACACAAGATGGGGTATGCACCCCCACAGCACCTCGGCCTGGTAGGGGGTACTGACCGTGTGTTTTACTGGCACAGAGTAACTACACACCGTCACATTGTGCGGGTACTGTGCTCACCCTGAGTGTGCGGTGAGGCACCCAGCACAAGGTCCACAGCACCTTCCATGGCAGAAATAGGCTATGCTGGAGGTCCAAAGCAATGTTAATTTGTGAAATAGGTAGTTTCTGCAGGAACACCTTGGATATATCTGTCTGCCTCAGTCAGATCTAGCACCTATGGACCCCTAGGAGGATCATGCATCACCACCCTCACCCTCCAGGGCTGAGGATGGCAAACAGGGTCTCCCATCAACAGATTCACATTCTACCTCCCTGAAATGGTGGCAGTAGAGGGGACCATCAACCGCAGTCCTGCTGGGGAACAGACACCCTACAGGGCAGTCAATGCAGCTCTGTACACATCCATAACACAATAGCAGACAGACATTAGGCCTGGATATGTTAAGCTGCACCCCACCACTATCTGATATTCTCCTGCAGCAAGCCTTCAGCCACTACACCCTGCAAGGCACTCCATCAAGACACATACCAGCTGCAAACAGTCTGCTAGCTAGTCCATAGTGCATGTTCCTGGTGGAAATGCATGCACCCAGAACTGGGATGTCAGCATACACAACAAGCAGATAAATCAGTGACTGAGCCCCAAAAAGAAACCCACAAATATCACATGACAGAAACACTATATAGCACTATGGGAGTGGCTAGCCATGCTGCCATCAATGCACAGTCAGGGTGAGAGTGATCTCCCAGCAGGACATACTGAGGTCACCCTGTCTGTGTAGGTGGTGGCTGGGCACTAAAATGTCCCAGCCAGTGCCCTATGCCCTGTGCAGATGCATCCTGGCCAGGCCACCCTGTCTGGGCTATACCCATGGTACCTTGCTCCTCATTATGCACATTGGCAGGCCAATACTGGCAACAGTGCTGGCAGTGTGGGCTGTGGAAGGTGTTTGCAGCCACCACACACTGTATAGACAGACACACACTCCCACACCTATGCCAGCATTGTGCTACTATAGAGGAGTTTAGCAGCCCTGCCCACCACAGCAGTCCTGGGCACAGTACAGGCATGGATATGGTACGCAATACTGTTGGGGGTCACTCCCCAGGGTGGTAAACACTGTCATAGACCAGACCTGAAGCACACACCGCAGACATCAGAAAGATTGTTATGATGGAGCTCAATGAGCAAACTGTGCTTAACGTAGGACTTGCTATCTGCCAGTAATCATAGGAAACGTTTGATAGCTGTGTACCGTATACCCAGGTGTAGGGTGGCATTGCTAAGGTATGCAAGTGCTAGTATTGGGAGATGCACGCAGGGCCCAATGTCCTGCCTCTCCAGGAGGCATTGGCCAATGGGGCCTGTGGGTGTGGGTGTGGGTGTGTCTGCCCCTGTTGGCTGCTGCTTTACGGCAGAGGTTCCCAACTCCAGTCCTGGTGTGCCAAACACTGTTCGGGTTTTCATGCTGTCTCTCATGAATATGCATGAGATACATCTGCATACCATGGGGGTGGTGCATAGATATGCAGCACAGGCATCTTTATTAGAGGCAGCATGGAACCTGAATGGTGTGGGGCCCTCCAGGACTGCATTTGGGAGACTCTGCTCTAGGTAATGTGCCTGTTTATGGTGTCTGTGCTCGGTGGGGTAAAATATAGGCGTATTAACCATGCGTATGTTCTCAGCAATAAAGGTTTGTCCTTACTATCACGGTTTAGTTGTGGGAAAAATATGTGGACTGGATTGGCAGGAGCCCCAGCTGGGCTTTGAACCTGTGACCTTCTGTTCTTGCACCCACTGTCTGTGTGCACTGCACCACTGTGTTGCCACAGATATGTTGCATTCCCTGGGGAGTCCATGACTGTACATCCGACAGGGCTTGTTTGTTGCAGTGCACGGCACCCACCTGGACAGGGCTAGGTCATGGTCTGCTGTGGCCACCAGCTGCTGGTACCTCCACCACCAGTACCGCTCCATCCTTAGATTGGAGACAGCATAAACCCTGAAGGATTTGTGGGCCTCCAGAACTGCATTTGGGGTAATCTGCTATAGGTAATGTGCATGTTTCTGGTGTCTGTGCTCTGTAGGGTAAAATAGAGGTGTTTGAGCCATGCTTATGTTCTCTACAATAAAGGTTTGTCTTTACTATCGCGATATAGTTGTGGGTAAAATATGCAGACTGGATTGGCATGAGCCCCTGCTGGGCCTTGAACCTGTGACCTTCTGTCTCCAAACACACTGCTTGTGTGCACTGCACCACCGTGTTGCCACAGAGACAGTGCATTCCCTGATGATACCATGACTGTCCGGCAGGGCCTGTCTGTTGCGGTGCATTGCACACACCTACACAGGGCTAGGCCATGGTCTACTTTGGGCAGCTGCCACTGCCCCCCTCCACCTCAAGTACCCCTGTGCCACCATGCTGACATGCCCTTCTGCTGGTGGTGCTGGTGGTACGCAGTCTCAGGCCATCCTGTGTGCGGATAGGCGGCTGCCTATGGTGCAGGTTCTGGGGTAGGGGTGCCTGCATATCTGTCCGCACGTCCCCCAATCACCGCCTGCCAATGTTCTGTGCCCTTGGGGTACCTGCAGGGTACTATCCCCTGTGGCACTGTGCTAAACACTCTCGTGCCCATGTTGGGCACTCATCAGTTGCTGTCTGGCTGCTGTTCAGTTTCAGCATTCCTAGGTGCCATCTAGGCATCTGCCTAGTCCGCACTGTGCCCCAGCTGCACCACAGCATGTGCCGCCTGCAGCCCTCTGTATCCCCTTTCCCAGCATCTTTCCAATTGCTCATTCCGACCTGCCCGCCCTTCTGTTGTGGAAATGTGCATGCCATAGGTAACCTGTCCAATGGAGAGGGAAACCCTGATCAGTGCTATTTCACTGTGGGATCATTCACTTTGTATGGGGACGGAGCGTAGACCCTTCTAAAATTCATATTTATTTTTTGGGGCTTTCTTGGGAGTGATTTTTGATGTTCCCCATTACTATCACTACTGCCCGGCTTGATTATAATTTTATTATATTTTGTTGGGGTCATTTTTACTGTTTATTTGCCCTTTTGTTCCGTGCACATGTATCACACTGCTCACTTTTTGTAGGTTTCCCTGGTTTTGCTGTACATTGCTAACAGAAATGGTTTCTCTTCCCTTCAAATCGGATCTACCGCAAGGTTTTCACTCGCAGTATTTTTTTACCTGAATTTCAGCCCCGCTCCTGTGCGGGGAGCCTCTCCCCTCCCACTCTCCACCCATTGACCCCTTCCCTCCGCCCCTGGGGAGCCTTCCTCTGCCCTCCCGGAGCCTTTTCCACGCCTCTATCGCACAGTAGCGCGCCACGCACATGAGCGGGCCCATTAGTGCGGCGCGCATGTGTGCGGGGCACAAAAACGCATCATTAGCATGCTCTAAGGTACCTTAGCGCACGCTATTGTGCGCTGCGCACTTGTGCGCCGTTTAGTAAACATACCCCTAAGGGATTTGTTTACTAAGTGATATCGGTCAGAAGCCCCTAAGTGACAGTGTTTTCAGCAATAGTGAACTCTTGGTTTTTAGAGAAAGAGGGTTTGCTGAAGGAAATTTTTTTTAATGCCAGCAGCCGCAGTTACCGGGAATCTGGATATTCAGCACCAGAATCCCGATAGCAGCTGGTGCCGAAAATCTAGATACCATAGTCAGTACCAGCAGCGATATTTATCCATTGTCTGGATAGATGATCCGTGTAGCATTTAGGACAGCTTTTTTGGCTGTCCTTAGTTATGCAGATTCTTATCCGGATGGTGGTGCTGAAAGTTGCCACCATCTGGATAAGTGCTAGGTCTACCTCGGCTCCGGCCATGAACCACCACGGCACAACCTGGATTGTTCCGAGGCGGTCAGAGGAAATATTTAGTGACACTAGTTGGAAAGTGCAGCTCAGTACCTCTCTCAGCGGGACGTGGCTAGTTAGCAGGTCCTGGCAACTGGTTAAGTCCTTTTGAATATTTGGCCCTCAATTTCTATAGCTCGCCTGGCCTAAGTCTGAAAAAATGCCTCATCTATGAACATTTAACTGCTGTCTCTAAATATTTTAGACACCAGTTTGTAAAATTGCACAACTCTGCAGCACACATCTGGAACAATGCATTTTGGAGGTCAAATAGGTAATTCACAAGGCAGCTCCCTAAAGAGCAATAGCTAGAGTATATACTCATAAAACACGTGCACTTATATTATACATATTTGTACCACAGGGCTTACTGGGAAGGTGGCCGCTTTCTAAGTCACCTTAGACCCCTAGGGGCATCTGAAGTTATAACTATTAAAATGTTACTGCAATTTATTTAATGCAATTCCATGCTCCACATCCATCTTTGGAGAGCTGATTTTCATTAATACATCAAAAATAATTTAAGGTTTTCGCTGTGAAGGTTAGAAACTTTTCACAGCTCAAAGCTAATAGCTCTGCTGTTTACATGCTATAATGTCTCGATAACCTTTTCAAAACTGCTTTGGCCAGCAGCTGGGACCTGTTTCAGATTGTAACATCAGAAATGCTCTGACTTTGTGACCTAAAATGGATACTGTTCTTCTCTTTCAGCTTTTCTTCCATTACCACACTAACTAAAAGCACTTCACCTTTTCCAAGAATTACTGATTCAATGAAATGCAGCCTTGCCCAGCTTTCCCCCAGAGAAAGCAAACAATCTCGCTATGTATCTGAAATCACTCTGGGTGCTGAGAGGTAACTTGCCTTAGATTTTTGGTGTGGAATTGGGTAAGAGGAAGTTGACTCAGAAGAGGTGCATTCTCTAGAGAAATGCTAACCCCTTCAGTCTTCATGTATTTATTTGCCAAAAGGGCTTAGTTGTTCAATAGGCAATGGGATGTACTTAAGGTTAGTGATAGGCAGGGCAGTTGCTGATCCAAACTGCACCCGGGGCAGCGGTTGCTTTCAATGCTCTGTTTTCTTTTTAGGCTCAGGACTGGCCCCAGATTTGCTCAATATGTTGGCACCCTAGGCAAACCTTAAGCTTTAGACACACATACACCCCCCCCCCCCCTGGTTCTCAAAATCTATTGTTTAGCTTTGAGTGCCCTTCTCTTTACTGCCCCCCAGAAGTTGTCGCCCTAGGTGGTCACCTAGTTTACGTGATGGGTTCAGCTCATCTGCTCACAGATTAGGAGACTGATTCAAAGTACATGGTGGCACCCCCATCCCAGTTTAGCACTCAGGGTGGCCAGTTGAAACCCTTCTGAATATCGACCCCTGAATTTGTAGGCACTACTTTAGAACGCTATTCAGAATAATTTTGTAGAACACCAACATTCTGAGTTGGATCCAGTAGAGGTTACTGGCTAAACAGCAACAAAGAATAATTTACACAACACCACCATTTATAAGAGAACAAATGAACTTACGCTGAATAAAACAAATAAGAGAAATGATTTTGTCAACGTTTGCCACTATCCTATTTCCAAGAAAGAAGCCAAATAATTAAGGAAACGAGGGTCCAATGTTGAGTGGTGGCAGCTAGTGCTGCTGAAGTGGTGAACCAGCGTCGCTGAACTTTAGATCCAGATATTCGATGTTGGCTAGCATCGGGGCAAGCAGCAGCGGCACTCACAGATATTCAGCGGCACTAACCATGTTCATTCCGTTGAATATCCCGGCCAAGGGAATTAATGTGGTTAGCAGGTCTGCTAGCCGTGTTACTCCCTTTAAATATCAGACCCCCAACTATAAAAGCCTTGTTTGCATCCAATAGATTTACAAAATTACAAAAGAGAACTGTATGTTCAAGGTTGCATACTTGACGTTACTGTATGGTCACTGCATTAATGAAGTAAGAACCATTTATCAAACCTTCTTATGCCTCTGAAGTAGAAAAGACAAGTATAAGGGTACCTGATCCAGAGGCTTGATTCACCCCAGCCTCAAAAGCAGGACAGCCTAGATTTAGGGCTGATTTAGGGCAAAGCTATCAATTTTCATGACGTATTTAAGGATTCAAAGTCCCATGCATAGCATAAAAAGATTGAGTTAGCTTAGATTTGGCTGAACACTGCTGGGTTTAATTTAATGCATTAGTTTTCTCAGAGAATCAGTGTCTCTCTTTCTCCTGCTGCCATTAGCGAAAAGATAAAAAAAAAAATATTTACAGAATCACAGTATACATTTGAGAATTAAATTGTGATGTTTGTTCTCACTTGTCATCTTTTTTGCTTCGCATATGAAAGTTCTCACTACATAAAAGCTAGGTGATACCCATTTGATATCAAAACAAATCTTATTTTGAGAACTAACAAACTTTAAAATACAAATCTGTCACAGTCTTTGTATTTTCCCAGAGGCAATTCTGAGCCCACTCAAAGAGAAGGAAAACAATCAAGAGAGAAAACAGAAGGTTGTCCATATATCGCATAAGCTAGACAATGAATGCCCTGCCACTATCGGTATTGACCCTTCAAAAGAGCAAATCCTCCAAGATGCACCCGGAACTCTGCTTAAGGAAGCAATTATATAAAGGCTCATTTAATTTAACGCACACCATCATCCATATATTTTGTATCTATTTTTTCTAAAGTAATATATGTACTATATAAAATACGGGCACGAGTGGTAAGATATGAGTACCAAATTTAGGCCTGACCACTTACACCAACCCCAGACTTGGTGTAAATGGCGTTCCTAGATTTGTAGAAACTACATGTAAGTTATAATATTTTATAATTTATGTATCAAAATCTAGGCTCCATCTTTTCTCCGCCCTTGCGTTCACCCACTCCAAAAGTATGGGCTATTGCCCTGATGTGTGTACTTATGGCGCTTGCCTGAACTCCGGACATGTGCCCATCCCCGTGTGTAGGTCATTGAAAATAAGAGCCCCATTCCGGAAGGCGGATGTCTGGGCTATCCAGACATCCCCGTTGAAGACATAGCCATTAGGACCCAATTCTAATCTGCGGGAACAAAACATTTCCATGGGAGCCAGAATCGGGCCCAAGGATGGCCTGGCATCCCCCTGCAGGCACCCCCGGCATCCGTGATCCAGCCCCCCAAATCCCCGCTGCCCGACCCACGGCTGGCCTCACGTGGCCTGGATCGGGCGGCAGAAACCCCCCACACCTGGCCCCAGCCCCACTGGTGGCTCCCCTGCCCCAATCTGGCAAATTGTGCTGCTTATACTCCTGAGGTGGTATAAGCAGCATGTCCCAGCAGCCCCGGCGGCACGTACAGGGCCGTGACCTTAATCAGCCCTGTACGTGCTGCCAGGCTGGCCTGCCCCCACTCCGGCCCGATCCCACCCCCTCCCGGATCTCCCCTTCCTGATGCATATAGGGAGAGCCAGTGGGGGAATAGGGTACTGGCAGCTTGCGGGGCTGTACTTTCCTGTGGGATGAGCAGTCTCGCAACTCACCTTTCAGAATGACCTCCTAAGTGACTTATGCGCGCTGATGGAGCATAACTTTACGCGTCTCATTCTAAAATGACTTCCTAAATGTCTTCTCCAACCTCAGAAGTAGTTTTTCATCTTTCTTGGCTTTACATTTATTTTCTCTTTTTTTTAACATTTAAAGCACCGTTACTTGCCTGTTCAGTTCCACTAAAGTCTAGAGCCTGCATATTTCATTTCTAGGTTCTGCCTCGTGCATTTGTGATATCACCATCCCTCTCTGCTCATCCTTAAGACTAATAGGAATTCAGAAGGGGGGAAGCGCTACAGGAACAACCTAGACATACAAGTTGGCCATATTTAAAATGGGATTAGTAACAAGCAAAAACACATATCTAATTACACAGGTACACTACCAAAAAACTGCCTCCAGTTTTGCAACTGATTCCTATAGATTTTGGGGTGCTGAATCCAGGAAAAATAGCCAAAATGTTCCATCACGTCACGTTTTCTTGCAAAATTAGATTTCTTACCCATATAAGGAATGTTCACATAATTTCTTTTTAGCTGACTGCAGTTTATTTTCTTGGCCCAAAATAGAGGTTGTAATGGTTAACTAACTAGAAACACTCCCTCATGATATTTTAGAGTGTTTTGTATTCATTTTATACATTAACAGGACAATTGGGAAGCGGGGGGCTAAATCCAGTACTCGCGCTGGCGCATGTTCTTTCCTGTTCGCCTCGCCTCGTTCGCTTGCTCAAACACGGTGGTTGCGACATGAACGTTCCTGTCAAATTTCAGTTTCTTGCAAGTTCATTATTACCTTTTGTTTGCTCAGTCGTAATCCAGCTTTATTCCGAAGTGGTTCACTACAGTTGTAGTTTGCAGTGCTGTGTATTTGTGATGGCTCACAGAGCCAGAGGTTGCGTCAACTCTCCGGACAGTTTTTGTTTTATTTGTGGGGAATATACCGTGAAAAAGCGGCAGAGGAACATTTCTGCATTTATTTAAAAAGTATATTTCGCCTATTTCGGTTTGAAGTTAGGCGATCAAGACAAACCGTGAGCTCCTCACAAAGTGTGCAAGACATGTGAGGAAGATCTACGCTTATGGATGAAAGGTAAAAAACAAGCATTTCGTTTCGGAATACCTATGATGTGGCGTGAACAAAGAGACCACAGCAGTGACTGCTATTTTTGCTCTTGCATTGTGAAGGGATACAACTTAAAAAATAAGAACGTAATAAGTTACCCCAACCTTCCCTCAGCAATTAGGCCTATGCCTCATAGCAACGAAGTACCTGTGCCTGAACCACCAAAATCTTTGGATCATATTTGTGTGGACGGTTCTGATCATAATGAGACTCATCAGATGGCTTTTCCCGATGAGTCCAGTACTTCCGAGTTTGAAACTGAACCAGATCCGAAACCTGAACTTTTCTCTCAAGCTGAATTGAATGATTTAGTCCGGGATTTAGGACTCCCAAAAGATGCTGCCCAACTGCTAGGTTCTCGGCTTAAACAGAAAAATCTATTGTCACCAGGAACAACTTTTTATTGGTACCGCAACCGGGAGACACAATTTTTGAAGTATTTCAGCAAAGAGGAAGATTTGGTATTTTGCAACGATATATACGGAGTGATGGAAAAGTTTAAACTCAAGTATGATCCTGCTGAATGGCGGCTGTTCATTGATTCGTCAAAAGACAGCATAAAAGGTGTTCTTTTTCATAATGGCAACACATTCGCTTCAGTTCCTATTGCTCACTCTGTTATTCTCCAAGAAAAATACGAGAATTTGGCCCTGATTCTTCAGAAGATTCGTTATGATGAGCATAAGTGGATGATTTGTGGAGACTTTAAAATTCTCTCCATGCTATTAGGGCAGCAATCCGGTTTCACCAAATATCCCTGCTTCCTTTGCTTGTGGGATAGCCGGGCCCGCGACCTACACTGGGGGAAAAAAGACTGGCCAATTCGGGAGTATTTGAGACCCGGTGTGAAAAATGTTCTTCATGAGAGCTTGGTACCTCGTGATAAAATTCTATTACCACCTCTCCACATTAAGTTGGGTCTCATTAAGCAATTCATCAAGTCCCTTCCAAAAGATGGTGAGTGCTTTCGGTACCTTTGCTCAAAGTTCCCCCGACTTTCTGAAGCAAAGCTAAAGGAAGGAGTGTTTGTTGGCCCTGATATAAGGAAACTCATTTCAGATGGAGCATTCGCTGAAACGATGTCTGAGAAGGAAAAAGAAGCCTGGGATTCCTTCAAGGATGTTGTTCTCAAATTCTTGGGGAACAGGCGGGATGAGAACTATAAGGATATTGTTGCCAGGATGCTCAATGCCTTCAAAGAACAAGGCTGTAACATGAGCCTGAGAGTCCATTTCTTGCACTCCCATGTGAACTACTTTCCCGAAAACTTGGGGGCGTACAGTGAAGAACAAGGTGAAAGGTTTCACCAGGACATCAAGGACGCAGAGAGAAGGTACCAAGGAAGATGGAACACCACTATGATGGCTGATTTCTGCTGGTTGCTGCTGCGGGAAACCCCAGATGAAAAATACGCCAAGCAGCGCACCAAGAGAAGCATTCAGGGGAAGAAGAAACGGGCCCACCAGGAGATTGATTGACCCAAGAATGACTTTAAAATCTAAACTGTGTTGACAAATATTGTGTTTTTACTAAACTTTGAAATAAAAATTTGCTAGTTATTACCACAGTGTCGGATCTCATTTATTAGAATTTTATTTTCACACCATCGGGTGTTTGTCTTCATGTATTGCAATGGTGCGGTTTGCGTTTTCTATTCTTACATACATACCTGTACAACATTTTTTGCACATTTCTTTGCTTTGCTTTGTGTCTAACCTCCCTCTTATATGCTCAATGTTTGTGCACATGTATGTGGCTGTTTTAAGTGCAGACAATTTTGCTACCATCACAGTGTATTTTGTTGACATTACTCTATTCTTATGTGCTGCCTTGTTACAATTTTCTTTATTCTTATTTGAATAACTACTAAACAATTAGTATAAAGAATTCATCCAAGAAACTTTTATCTCGATCGCACTCAATCTGAAACGTTCACCTCAAACTGCTAACCCAATGTAGCAAAAAATCTGTACGTGATGGAGCAAATTGGTTACCAGATTTGGATTCAGCGCACCAAAAAACGTAAAAATCAATCGAAACATTAGAGGCAGTTTAAAAAAATTTTTTTTAGTGTACCTGTGTTATAAATTAAAAGTATGCTTCAAGAAGATTTCCAATAATGTTCACGTATTTAAAATGATTACTTATGATAGTCCCCAGTAAAGCCACATGGAAAATGATGACCACAGTTTTAAGATGACCCCTATCCCTGCCGCCCCCATCTATGGATTGTAAAGAAGAAGTATGGAAAAAAATGACTTTATTTGTTAAAATAACTCTTATATGACCCCAGGGCGCGGACGTGTTAGGCACCTTAAGCGAACTTTTAGCCCTTTGTCCCACTGGAATTTTGATATGATCACCCCCCCCCAACTTCACCCCTCCCAGAATGAAGACACCATACTTTTAAATTATTAAAATTTGTTTTATATATATGTGTATGCATAATGACGGTAATTTTCAATACCACTTACTGGATAACTGGGCTAATTGAAACTGTCCTTTTTCATACAGGGAGGGTGGGCATGCTGATACTTTTTTGAGTTTGTGTGGATGTCAGGACCAGGGCTGGTTCAAGGTGTTGGCACCCTAGGCAAACCTTAAGCCTTATGTCTCCCTCCCCCCCCCCCCCCCCTCCCGGCTGGCTTAATCTATTGTTTCAAATCCAGTAACCAAAACCCGAAATTGGTCTCCCTAAAATAATCACCAATAGAAGGTAGGGGAGCCAACTAAATCAAGCAAGCATCATCATAGAAACATATATCTTTGTGTTGGATGAGCTGTCAAGGGGAAGGAATACTCTACTCCCTCAAAACAGAACCTCCGTTTTTATTTTTCAATTTAAGGAATTGATAAAACTTCGCTTATCTGAATAAGCACCCAGAGCCATCCAAGAATCCAGCATTAATATATTGTTTAGCTTTGAATGTCTTGCTCTTCAAGGCCTCCAAGCCCCAAGAAGCTGCCATCCCAGACAACCACTTCATTTGTCAAATGGTTGGGCCTGCTCTTCAAAAAAATATAGCACATTAATGAGACAAGACTTTCCTTGGCTAAATCCATGTTGGCTTTGTCCCATTAAACCATGACTCTCTAGGTGTTCAGTAATTTTGTTCTTTATATTTGTTTCTACCATTTTACCAAGTACTGATATCAGGCGCATTAGCTGTTAGTTTCCCGAATCACCCCTGGAATCCTGTTTGAAAATTGGCATAACGTTGGCCACTCTTCAATTTTCACGTACTACAGATGATTTTAATGATAGTTTACAAATTACTAATAATAGACCTTTAAGCACCCTGGGATATATGCCATTTGTCCAAGTGATATGCTACTCTTTAATTTATCAATTGCTATATTACATTTCCAGGTTTATCGAGATTTGATTCAGTTCCTCTGATGCTTCACATTTAAATATCATCTCTGACATGGGTAACTTGTCTACATCATCTTCAGTAAAGACTGAAGCAAAGAATTTATTCAGTCTCTCCACTGTGGTCTGTCCTCCCTTAGTGCCCCTCTATCATTTAATGGTCCAAAGGACTGTACTTGTACTAGACACATGAATGTACTTGTACTAGACACACAAGTTCATTGTATAATGTTGTTAAATACCCTCATGTTAAATGTAACCCTCCAACTGTGAAGTGACCACTTTGATTGTAGGATAAGGTGGTATACAAATCTGTCTAAATAAATAACTAAATAAATAAATAAAAGGTTTTATTATGAGTTTTTCCTCCCACAGCAAGCTTCTTTTCAAATTCTTTCTTTGCCAGCCTTATCAATGTCTTACACCTGTGCTTGTATTTCCCTTTTTCATCACTTGGCTCCTTTTCTCATTTTCTGAAAGATGCTTTCTTGATTATAACAGACTCTCTGACCTCACCTTTAAAACCATGCCAGCAGTCATTTAACCAGATACTCTTGGGCTGGCCTTAGGAGCTAGAGATGTGGCAGAGTTTATAATAAGGGACTTTTTCTACCTCCCAGAAGCAGACTGGGTCCCAAGCAGTCAAGAGGCTCAGGCCTTAGGGAGGGTGAATCCCAGAGAGATCCTGAAATGGGACACCACAAGAGATTATTCCAGGAATGGGACAACATAGAGAGAGATTTGTTTTGTTTTTCCTTCTCATATTCCAGCTGACCTGTGAGGACCTGCATGGTTCATGAAGGTCCAGGGCACAGAGGAAGCCAGGTGGCAATACAGATTTTGTCTTCTTTCAGCCATAAGGAAAGTTGAAGGGATCCAGCCAGTCTTCACCTGGAGGATGATACACATTATGGAGGCTACAATGGAGCCAAGGAGCATAGAGAAAAGCTAGAAGAAAAGGACCTGGATTGGAGGTGCCCAACTGCAGGGCCGGGCTATAGCTATCTCACATCCTAGGCGAACCTTCAGCCATGTACTTTACCCCCCTCCCATGAGATGGTTCAAGGCCCTGTCCTCCTCCATAGTCCAACATCTCCCCTCCTTCTATATCTCCTGTGTCCAGCATTCCCTCCTTCTCTTCCCTACAGCAAAGGTGTGTAACATTTCCTTTTCCCCCACCCCGGGCCAACTTCTCCTGTTACATCCTACCTCCTCACAAGGTTGGAAGACACAGCAGAGGGAAGATGTCATCTTTACTGTAGATGTAGAGTCTCTAAGGAGTATCATTTCCCCTGTACCTTGGGACCCACAACTATTACCCCCCACCACCCTCCCCAGCCACCATATAGCCCCTGGAGCTGCAAACACAATGGTATGCTCGAGGGGGGCAGGAATCTACATTTACACTTTTTGATGCTATTTTTTTATATTTATTTGGGTTTCATTAAGCATATTTTTGAACATTTTTATATGAAAAAGACTGGGTTTTTTGAAAGCTAGTATTGATAAAATATAAGCAGCTGTTTTACAGCTTGGCTCGCTGAATTTTTAACTAAGGCTTTTTTCTCCACATCATACTCTTCCTCCTTCTTGTTTGCAATCATTTATTATGTATACGTTTATATAAATTTATATGTGAATATTTTTGTCTTTGCGCCTTTCTATTTAGAGATTTTTCATGAACCTGTTGGATTTCCCACTTAAAGTGAGGTCATAAAAGTTAAGCTGTTTACTTATTTGTGGTTTTTATATGATGCTGTGCTCAGAGCATCCCACAGAAACTGAGAACAAAACAAAAATAGGAGCAAATACATCCTGCATTGTTTATTGTTTATTGAGGCTTGATATACCGCCCTTGGCTAGGCAAACAGAGCGGTTTACAGTCGTAAAAATAAATCAGTTGTGACACATAAAATGAACAGTAAAGCAACAAAAGCTAAAGGGTTTAGGCATGAAACTAAGTCAGATTGAAAAGGTGGCTTTGAGATCTCCCGAGTAGGGCTTCTTGTATATCTGGAGGGTGTTTGCTCCATAAAGCAAGTAGTAGGAGACACCAAGAATGAATTTGCCTAGTGTGTGGGACAGTCAGCAGAGTGCATGATTCAAAACATAAACTGCCAACAAGCACATAGAGGCAGATCATGACAGATTTGTGACATATAGTGAATCCATGCATATGATTAACGATAAAGAGAAGAAGTTTGAATACAACATAATTCTTCACCAGCACCCCCAATTGTTTTCCAAAGTTGACACCTATGTACGCAGAAAGTATCACATGCATTTTAAAGAGACAGAGGATAATAAAATACTATAGAAGGTGCAGGACCAGTCCTAGGTGTTAGGAATGTATAACGATAGAGGTCGGGCCTGGATTTAAGTATAGGAAACAGGCAACTATATAGGGCATCGAACAGTGATGGCACCAAGTACCCAGGTCAAAAAGGAGCTTTCTCCCATAAACTTTGGAGCTGTACCCCAGTGCCTTCAAAGAGGACTACCAGGGCACTCTGGCCCAACACCTCCACTCTTGATTTCCAGTCCCCAAGGACCTCCTTCAGCTTTCTGAGCACCAAGGGAGGATCCCTGCCCTCACTCTTCAGTCTTGCCTATGGATGCCGAAATCTTAAATCTGACTCTGACAGAGGCCGATCAACTTAACTTAACTGATTGGACTTAATGGACCTCCCACACTCTAAGCAAAATTCACCCCCTCTCCTCATTCACCCAATTCGCATATGCATGTAAATATAAGAATGTTACAATGTTCTCTAATGTTATAATTAATATTATTTAATGTTATAATTACTAGAAGGTTCTATGTAAAGACCTGTTGGCCATTTCTGCTATCATGTAAACCGCTTAGACTTGGGAGATACAGCAGTATTTAAAAAAAAAAACCCTACTAAATAAATAAATAATTTCCTTTTTTTTTACTGTAAAAAAAGGGCATGTTAAAGGGCTTCAGCTGCCCTCAAAGTGCTCAGTAATGCGATTATAAGGGGAACAGTTCACCGGTGTTGCACGTTAGACAGTAGCCCTGTAGCCTTGCTAGAATTCAGCAGCCAAGAAAGGGTTGTTTGAAATGCTTACAGCTCCATCCTAGTTAGAAGGAAGTGGCATCTAGGAAGGTTCCCCTATGACCACTATTAGCTCCTTCACTTTGGCTGAAGCTGTTTGCAAAATTTTGCCTGTAGGCATGTTTGCTAATGGCAGCACATATAGCTATCAGTTTGTGTCGATTTTCAGGAAGCTCTTGTAAAGTTGCACATGAGAGACATTACCGCTTCAGTAGAAAGCAGTGGGGATCCGAGATGGTAAATGACAAAGCAAAAGGATTTAGCTAAAGAACAAAAAGAAGCAATGAAATAGAGGAGTCATTTGGGAACCCTCCGTGGCAGGCCGTGCTAAATGAGGTCAGTGAATCTGCCGTTCCCATTTTTAGTCTGTATAAATGACTCCAAGAGGTGAACTCTAAACTTCCTAAGTTTGACAATCACTCACACAATAGGAGCCGTGTAATGGACACAGACAGAGGAGCAAGAGATAGATTTATTTATGTATTGTTAAAAACTCTATCATTTATAGGTCTGCTGTAAAACTGGGTTGAGACAGCAAATGAAATTTAATGTCAACAAATGTAAGTACTGTAATACTCATTAGTGCACAGCCCTTGGTCCCCTGCTGTTTCTAATTTATACAAATGGTTCGGAGCTGCTGGCTGTAAACTTGATAAGGCGGCTAACACTACAAATTGGGCACCAGAGTGGACCCCGAAAAAGGAGTCAAGGAACATCCAAAGAGTATCACTTCCGCTGTGAAATTTAAGTGACTCAGAACAAGGCTTAATGCTGGCAAATGCATAGCTACGGACTGGAAATGAAACTGAATGAACCTGCCAAATTTCAGTGCTATTGAAAACAAGGGACTAACTACAGTTTAGTGTGATGTTACATAGTAACATAGTATAGCCCCTCCCCCACTCTCAGAGAAGGGCGTGGCCAAACTTTTACAACGATACTTGGGATGTTATAGCAGTGATGGCTAACCTTTTTGAGCCCGAGTGCCCAAACTGCCGCACAAAACCAAAGAATTTCCTCAAAGTGCCAGCACGTCAATTTGCATAAATATTTGCATAATGCTAACATACACTAACTTTTAGTAAACATGTCTCTTAATGAGTGTATGGATAAAGACAGACTAAAAGATTTCTACATTACTATAATCCAGTGCCAACCGCCAGGCACATTAGGAACTACTACAAACACTGCCATTTAGAACCAATAGCAAACCCACCGTATCCTAACAGCACTACCAGGACTCACAAAGCACCACACCATACCTATCAAAAGGCAACACTGCAAATATTAAACCAATACATTTCAGACAATAACAATACATGACCTACTGGGGAAAGAGAACAAGTGGCAATGTCAAAAAGGAATTACATAAACAGAATACCTCAGCTCAGTTACACAGTTGCAATTGCTCCAGCCACTTTCTTCTGGTTTCTTCATGTTTTCTGCTAACTCTCCATCATCTGCTGTCCATTTGTCCTTTTTCTTCTCTCTTCTAGTTTTTTTTTCCATTCTCTCTCTCTACATCCGCTTTAACATACTAATCTTTCTCCTTTTGCTCTTTCCTCATTCCTATTTCATCCACTCAAATTTTACCCCTCCATCCTCAATCCCCACTTACTCTCCCAATACCCGGCCAAGTGTAGATTTTTATCCCTCCCACACAAAATATTTTTCCCCTCTCCATTTTACTCTCCCAGCCACATCCCATTCTAATCCTCCCCCAACATCAGCTCCCTTCTAGTTCCAGCCTCACCCAGCATCCATTCCCTTCTAGTCCCTGCATCAGCCCATTTCCAGTCCTAGCCCCCCATCAGCCCATTTCCAGTCCTAGCAAACCCCCCAACCCAATACCAGTCCTAGCCCCCCCCCATCAACCCACTTCCAGTCCTAAACCCCCATCACCCCATTTTCAGTTTAAGCCCCCCCTATAACCCATTACCAGTCCTAACCCCCATCACCCCATTTCCAGACAGCCCCCATCAGCCCACAGCCCATTAGCAGTCCTACCCCCCCAGCCCATTAGCAGTCCTACCCCCCCCTGCCCATTAGCAGTCCTAACCCCCCCCCTCCTCCCTGCCCATTAGCAGTCCTAACCCCCCCCTCCCTGCCCATTAGCAGTCCTAACCCCCCCCTCCCTGCCTCCCTCCCTGCCCATTAGCAGTCCTAACCCCCCCCTGCCCATTAGCAGTCCTAACCCTCCCTGCCTCCCTCCCTGCCCATTAGCAGTCCTAACCCCCCCTCCCTGCCCATTAGCAGTCCTAACCCCCCCCTGCCCAGTAGCAGTCCTAACCCTCCTAACCCCCCTCCCTGCCCATTAGCAGTCCTAACCCCCCCCTGCCCATTAGCAGTCCTAACCCCCCCTCCCTGCCTCCCTCCCTGCCTATTAGCAGTCCTAACCCCCCCTCCCTCCCTGCCATTAGCAGTCCTAACCCCCCCCCTCCCTCCCTGCCCATTAGCAGTCCTAACCCCCCCTCCCTCCCTCCCTGCCCATTAGCAGTCCTAACCCCCCTCCCTCCCTGCCCATTAGCAGTCCTAACCCCCCCTCCCTGCCCATTAGCAGTCCTAACCCCCCCCTCCCTCCCTGCCCATTAGCAGTCCTAACCCCCCCCTCCTCCCTGCCCATTAGCAGTCCTAAACCCCCCCCTGCCCCGTCGCAGTCCTAACCCCCCTCCCCTGCCTCCCTCCCTCCCTCCCTGCCCATTAGCAGTCCTAACCCCCCCCTCCCTCCCTCCCTGCCCATTAGCAGTCCTAACCCCCCCCTCCCTGCCATTAGCAGTCCTAAACCCCCCCCAGCCCATTAGCATTCCTAAACCCCCCCTCCCTCCCTGCCCATTAGCAGTCCTAACCCCCCCCTCCCTCCCTCCCTGCCCATTAGCAGTCCTAACCCCCCCCTCCCTCCTGCCCATTAGCAGTCTTAACCCCCCCTCCCTTCCTGCCCATTAGCAGTCCTAACCCCCCCTCCCTCCCTCCCTGCCCATTAGCAGTCCTAACCCCCCCTCCCTCCCTGCCCATTAGCAGTCCTAACCCCCCCTCCCTCCCTGCCCAATAGCAGTCCTAACCCCCCCTCCCGGCCCAGTAGCAGTCCTAACCCTCCCCTCCCTCCCTGCCCATTAGCAGTCCTAACCCCCCCTCCCTCCCTCCCTGCCCATTAGCAGTCCTAACCCCCCTCCCTCCCTCCCTGCCCATTAGCAGTCCTAACCCCCCCCCTAGCCCATTAGCAGTCCTAACCCCCCCCCCTGGCAAATTTTTTTAAAAAAAAAGCAGGCTCTGGCTGCTGCCGCGGCAGATTGCAATGTCCCGCGGGGCCCCTCCGCCCGCTAAGCCCCTCTGCAAGGGCTTTCAGATTCGCGAGGGAGAGCATCTCCCCTCGCGTCTCTGTTAAGCCCGCAGGGGCTAATGGGAAATTTCCCATCAGTCCCTCGCGTCTAAAGGGGCTGATGGGAAATTTCCCATTAGCCCCTGCGGGCTTAACAGAGACGCGAGGGAGACGCTCTCCCTCGCGAATCTGAAAGCTCTTGCAGAGGGGCTTAGCGGGCGGAGGGGGCCCCGCGGGACGCTGCATTCTGCCCTTGCCGCGTCCGCGGCAGCAGTCAGAGCCAGCTTTTTCTTTTTTTGCGGACCTTCCCGCGTGCCAGCTGCAAGGCCTTCGCGTGCCACAGCTGGCACGCGTGCCATAGGTTCGCCATCGCTGTGTTATAGTGTAGGCCAATGGGCCAAATAGGTACTTCAGAGTCTTACAGAATTACAGAAGTCATTAACCTCGTCTCATCCAGCTCCATTGTTGGGTGGAGAAAGACTGAGAGGAAATTAAGCTAATCTGGATAATCCCCTACCAAAATGATGTTACAATTATGGTGATGGGGTAGACTTTGCAAGAATGAAACACAGAACAGCTTAGTGTTTATAAACAGAATTTTCAGAAAAATTTATTAAGCTCGTATAATTTGTTGAACAAGCTTAAAGATGGATTCAGAAATTTTAACAGTTACTTAAACAAGTTAAATCAATAAGGTATCTATACACGGTTGTACCTTAGAACTCAGAAATAAATCAACATTCAGTATTTCTCTTTTGTTCACAAAAGTCTTCTAATACCGAATACTCAAGTATTTCAGTTTTTCGCTTTAGGACCGGGGTCTCAAACATGCGGCCCACGGGCCGCATGCGGCCCGCGAGAGAACTTTGTGCGGCCCGTGACGGAGGGAAACAAAAAACCCAAAAAACCCTGGCTTCTGCTGCTGCCATTGCCGCCGTGGCAGCGGCAGAATCAACTGTCAATTTTTTTTAAAAAACTGGCTTCTGCTGCTCAAGCAGCAAAATCAGCTGTCCTGTGGCCCCTTCCCCTCTGCCCGGAGATCCCTGAGTCTGCTCCATCAGCGGCATGCTTTTCAAGCCGCGAAGAGAGTATTTCCCTCTCGCGCGGCTTGAAAAGTGAATAGGCTTAAGCCGCGCGAGAGGGAAATACTCTCTTCACGGCTTAAAAAGCCCGCTACTGATGAAGCAGACTCAGGGCTCTCCGGGCAGAGGGGAAGGGGCCGCGGGATAGCTGATTTTCTGCTGCAGCAGCAGAAGCCAGTTTTTTTTTTAAATTTGACAGTTGATTCTGCTGCTGCCACGGCGGCAGCGGCAGCAGCAGAAGCCAGGGTTTTTTGGGTTTTTTTGTTTCCCTCCATCGCGGGCCCGTGTTTGAGACCCCGGTTCTATATGATGTGGCTCGGTAGCACTTCACTTCACTTGTCAGCAGCAGAAGCCAGTTTTTTTTTTTTTAATTTACCTGGGCTGGTGGGAGGGAGGAAGGGGGGAGGGTGTAGGACTGGAAATGGGCTGATGGGGGTTAGGAAGGACTGGAGGTGGGCTGATGGGGGGAGTTAGGACTGGTAATGAGCTATGGAGGGGCTGACTGAAATGGGGTAATGGGGGTTAGGACTGGAAGTGGGCTAATGGCAGGGGGGGTTATGACTGGTAATGGGCTATGGTGGGGGCTAGGACTGGAAATGGGCAGATGGGGGTTAGGACTGCAGGTGGGCTGATTGGGGGGTTAGGACTGGTAATGGCCTATGAGGGGAGGTAAGACTGAAAATGGGGTGATGGGGGATAAGACTGCAAGTGGGCTATGGGGGGGACTAGGACTGGTAATGGGCTATGGGGGGTAAGACTGAAAATGGGGTGATGGGGGTAAGACTGGAAGTGCGCTATGGGGAGGTTAGGACTGGTAATGGGCTATGGGGGTCTAGGACTGGTAATGGGCTGGGGGGTTGCTAGGACTGGAAATGGGCTGAGTGAAAGGGGGGCTTGAACTGCAAATGGCTGATGGGGAGGGGAGCTTGGAATCGAAATGGGCTGTGAGGGGAGGGAGCTAGCACTGGAAATGGGCTGAGTGGGGGGGGGGAGCTAGGACTGGAAATGGGCTGATGGGGGCTATGATTGGAAATGGGCTGATGGGGGGCTAGGATTGGAAATGGGCTGATGGTGAGGCTAGGATAGGACTGGAAATGGACTGATGCAGGGACTAGAAAGGAGCAGATGCTGGGTGGGGCTGGAACTAGAAGGGAGCTGATGTTGGGGGAGGATTAGAATGGGATGGAGCTGGGAAAGTGAAATGGAGAGGGGAAAAATATTTTGTCTGGGAGAGAAGACAAATCTACAGTTGGCCAGGTATTGGGAGAGTAAGTGGGGATTGAGGATGGAGGGGTAAAATTTGAGTGGATGAAATAGGAATGAGGAAAGAGCAAAAGGAGAAAGATTAGTATGTTAAAGCAGATGTAGAGAGAGAATGGAAAAAAACTAGGAGAGAGAAGAAAGGACAAATGGACAGCAGATGATGGAGAGTTTGCAGAAGACATGAAGAAACCAAAAGAAAGTGGCTGGAACAATTGCAACTGAAAAAAAATGCACAAAAGGTAGAAAAATATCTCTTTATTTTGAATTTATTAACTGGAATATGTCAGCTCTGGGAAATGTGCATTATTAATGTTTGCGCTTTGTTTAGTACAAGAGGAAATTAATTTATAGTTTTATTTCTACAGTGTTGTTGTACATTCCAAGTTTGGCTTTTGGGGTTCCCAGTTTAATTATTGTCTTCCTGTTTCTAAATCTTTTAGTCTTTCTTTATCCATACTCATTAAGAAGCATGTTTACTAAAAGTTAGTGTATGGTAACATTATGCAAATATTTATGCAAATGAGGCCCCTTATGCAAATAAGGCCTCGCATCTTATGCGGCCCCCGGGTTACTTTACAAGTCCTCATTTGGCCCTCAAAGCAATTTGAGTTTGAGACCCCTGCTTTAGGATAACTCTTTCGGTTTATCTCTTACTATGAATATACTTCTTTATACAGAACTTCCACCTTTTAACAGGTGAGTTCTCTTATTATCCAGAGTATTCTATATGTATTTCAATTGATAATGTAAAGCATGAGCTCAGAAATGTAGTTCTTTTAGTCTCTCAGGATGTTTGTGTACTGGTATCTTTCTTCCCAGAAACCTTCTTGCAAAGGGGCCCAGTCTCTTGTCCAGAAGTCCCGCGGTGTCCTCTTCCAGGAGATCCAATGTCACAGGATTCCTCTGGTCCAGCGATGATCTGGACTTTACCTACTCCCTAACATTAATAAATCAATAAATAAAACTAATCTAAATTGGGACTGCATCCACAGTCACCTGGGGGTTAATAGAATACTGTCCCTACTCCTATCCAAAAATAAAAGATAATTGAATGTCCCTATCTAAGCCCACACAAATACTGTCCAGTCATACCTTCCATAGTCATAAATATTTATTCCTTTAAGGGATCAGGAATTTCCAGTTTAAACCTTAATTAGGCAGTGTCCTTCTGCCAGCAGTCTAAAACCAGTGCCTCTCTCTCTCTCTCCCTCTGCACTGCTTCCAATAGCATGCAGCAATAGCACTACTTTTAGGATTCTAAACTGCCCAGACTCAGCAGAGCTATCTGGATTTCTTCACAGGATTAAACATATATATTTTTTCCAAAGAGTTCTGTATAGTTTCAGCTTCCACTAATTTTAGGTTCCTTAGAGGAGCTCAATACAGCTTTCCTCTACAATTTCTTAAGCTGTTTCAAAGGAAGGCAGTTTACTCTTTCCCCCTTGCTTAGAGAACTCCAAACTGCCATGCCCCGCAGAACTACCAGCTCCTCTGCACTGGATTTAAAATATTTCTTTCTTCTAGGAAGCTTTGCCACAATCTTAGCTTTCAGAACATTTAGTTCCTTGAAGGAGCTTAATCTAATATTCCTTAGAAACATTCCAGTTTATAAAGCAGGAAAAGCTTCCCTGTTTCTTCTCCAACCCAGCTCCAAGAAATCATTTTTCAGGATTTTGATTGTATTTCTCAACAGACAAAAATTGAGCCAATTCCTTATACTCAACACGACTTCAAATTTGTTTTTTAAAGAAGCTCCCTTCTATCCCTTCCTTATACACTCTCTCTTAGTTCCATCCAAAACCAGAACTTTTAAAATGAAAACTCAGTCAGAAAGTTCTGCTCTGAGAAGTTTGGGCAAATCCTTTCCTTCCAATACAGCCTGTACCCAGCAAATCTGTGCTTCAAACACAGGGCACAATTAATAAAACTGTTAACTGTTAACTCTCTGTCTTCCAATTCTTTCTCTAAGCAGGCATCAAACAATAAGCAAACCAATGACTTAACAAAGTTAAATCTTTTTAACCCAATTTCCAGTTACCTTAAACTTTCACAGCACACACAGACCTCCTTCCATCTTATTTTCCAGCCCCCAAATGATTCTTTCAGTTTCACTTCAGTCCTCCCAAGTTCAACTGTTTAGGGGTCTTCCACTGCTAGTACCCCAGCACTACTCTGGAAAAGGGCAACCCCCCCAAATCTACAAATGCAAGTATTTTTCCACAATACATCAGAATATATCCTAGGGTTCTGTGCTGTTCTTATAAGCCTCTGAAGCAGCACATTTAAATACTGCCTTCCTGCATCAGTCTCTACAGTTTCCCTCCTGAAAGACTGCTCACTAAGGAGATCCTTGCACTTCCCCCAGCACACTCAATGCTTTCCTACGGGGATGGGACTTGTTTTTAAATTAAATTCATTTTAGTATTAATATAGGCTTTTTAAAGCCTGCAAATCCAGGATTACACTTCTTTTAATTTATGTGAGACTCCAGTACGCTCTCTGGGTCCTGGGAGTGAAGCCCTGCACCCCTCCTGGGGCACCAAACAGGTAATCTATTTATTTTAACCTACTGGTTACAACAATAGCACAGTAAATAGCTTGTCCAGTCTGCCCAGTATGGTGATTTTAATTTGGGTTGTAACTGATGCTCTGTGCATAAGGTTGCCAGATCTTTTGCAAGCAAATCTGGGACACTTGTTGGAAATCTGTGTGTTGGGGAGTGGGTGGGGGAGGAAGGGACAGCTTAGCTCTATGTTAGAGCAACCAGACATGGAGGAGAAAAGAGGAGTCATTACCCTGCTCCCCCCCCCACACACCCCATCCCATGACAGCAGCAATATCACTTCCTAGCACACGAACTGACAGAAAAATAGAAACAGTGATGCATTTCCTCTTTACTGTGCCAAATATAAAGCTAATGGATGCAAATTCTAAAAACTGACATATTCAAATCACTAAATTGAAAATAAAACTCATGTTATACCCCCTCTATCCCCTTTACTGGAATTGGGGACAAGAGGCTGCCAAACAGATGGGAGTTAGGGAAACAGCTCTAAAATCAGGTGCAGTCCCTGAAAATCTGAGACATCTGGCAAGCTTATCCATGAGGTTATAGCTGTGGTCAACATTATTGGCACCCTTGCAGTTCAACCCCTTAATATCCAATATCTCCTAAAAAAAGTGGCCAGTGAAATGACCTTGGACTATATATACACATATATTTGACACATAAAAGAATGAAATAAAACAAGACCAATTAAAAAAGGAAATAATAGGAAATAGTATAAAATCTGGAGCATTGCCAGGACATGATCATTGGCACACTTATAAACAATTAAAATCAGTCTGAACAGATTGCAGTACAATTAGAGGCACCTGTGATCAACTGTCAGTACTCACATGACTTGAATCAACCAATGAATCATGGCTCTAATGTTTAAAATGGCTACATACACACTCTGTTCCATTTTCACAATGGTAAAGACAAGAGAGCTGCCTGAGACTGTCAGAAAAGCCATTATCACCAAACATCAAACTTCAAAGGGGTTCAAGACCATCTCCAAAGATCTTGGGATTCCTGCGTCTACAGTTTGCAATGCTATTAAGAAGTTGTCTGCTCATGGAACTATCAAGAACCTCCCAAGATGTGGTGGGAAGAGGAAAATTAATCCGAGAAGCCTTCGAAGGTTAATGCGAACTGTTGGAAAACACAACACATACAACATCCAAAGAGCTTAAAACTGACCTTGAGCAATCTGGAGTGGTGGTTTCAGCACACACCATATGCCATGCACTAAATAAAGAAAGACTTCATGGGCAAAGCCCAAGGAGAACCTCACTGCTCAAAGACTGACATATAAAAGCACCCCTGATCTTTGCCCAAACCCACCTTAAGAAACCACAGTCCTTCTGGGAAAATGTTCTGTGACACCAAACTTGAGATCTTTAGCAATGCAGACCAGCGATACATTTACAGGCAAAGGCAAAGAAATGAAGCTTATAAGGAAAAAAACACATTCCTACATTTAAATATGATGGAGGTTCCATAAAGTTATGGGGCTCTTTTGCTGCCTCAGAAACTGGAGACCTGGAAAGTGTTAAAGGAATAATGAAGTCAGAGGACCACCAAGGTATTTGGATTTACTGGAGGCTTTCCATCGGCGACCAGCTGCCCTGAGTGCAGAGGTCATCGCAATGGGCTCCCCATCCTGAGAACACGGTGCCAAGGCAAGCGGACTCGGGGGTGAGAAGGGACTGGTATGCGATTGGAGAAAAGAAGACAAAAAGACAAAAAAAATAACCAACTTTTTCCAGGGGAAACAGACATACGTCCGATGGGCTCCGCAGAATAAAGGAGGCTGAGGCAAGATGGTACCCTTAGGCAGGAAGGGGACCATGCATGTGTGGTACATCTCCCAAAGGTTTTCTTTGAAAGCTGGGGAGAGGTTATCGTGTGGGCTCCATTGGCGCCGACGTCACCCATATGTGAGGACTGACTTGTTCCCGGAGAATGCAAGGGTGTCAATGTCGACCACAATACCTCTGCTCTATGCCTTTTTTTGAAGTGAAAAAGTCACTTAAGTTTTGCTTGGAGCAGGAATTCTCCTCTTGCTATATTCAAATACTCTGGGGCCCGATATTCAAAAGGGCTTATGCGGTTTGCAGGACCTGCAAAGCACATAAACCCCATTGAGCTTGTTCTTCAGTGGTGATGGCCGGCCAGTGCCACTGAATATTCCCAGAGCCATATGGCACAATCTAGATAGTGCTGGGGTGGTCCATGGGTGGGGCTGGGGCAGTTCCAGCATCTACCTGGTTAGCAGCCATTTTCAATTTGCTAACTGGAGAAGTCCAAATTTTATGCACTTGTGCTATCCAGTTAGCTGCTCAGTATCGCCGCTAGCCAAATAATGTTTGAGATCTGCGCTGAAACTTGATATTCAGTGATGGAGGATATCCAGAGTCCAGTACGGAATATTGGACCCTTTGTCTTTATCCCATGCCTTTTAAATTCAGTCATGGTTTTTGTCCCTACCACATCTATTAGGAGGGTATTTCAGGCATTCACCACCCTTTCCATAAAAAAAATATTTCCTGTTATCGCTTTGAGGTCTACCTCCTTGTAGCTTCATTTCATGTCCTCTAGTTTTATAGCGTTTTCCTCTTTGAGAAAGGTTTGTTTGTTCATTAAACCTTTTCAGCATTTAAAGATCTGTATCATATCACCTCTGTTCCTCCTTTTCTCTAGGGTATACATGTTCAGGTTTTCAAGTTTCTTCTCATATGCCTTCTGCCACAAATCTCTGTACCACTTCAAGTATTTTTATATCCTTAGTGAGATATGCCCTCCAAAACTGAACACAGTACTCCAAGTGAGGCCTCACCAATGACCTGTGTAGGGAAATTATCATCTCTTCCTTTCAGCTGGTCCCCTCCCTCTCTATGCAACCTGGCATCCTTCTGGCTCTGGTCACCAACGTTTCACAGTTTTTTACCACTTTGAGATCCTCTGCTACTATCACCCCAAGGTCTCTCTTCTGGTCCATGCATGCCAAACTCTCATCTCCTATCGCATACTGCTCCTTTGGATTTCTGCACCCCGAGCGCATCACTGCATTACATCTAACTGCCAAGCATTTGACCATTCTTCTAATTTTTTTAGTCATTTCTCATGTTCTCAACTCCCTCTGGGTTGTTCACACTGTTGCAAACTTTCCCTTCCAACCCTTCGGCAATGTCACTCACCAAAATAGTGAACAGAATTGATCCCAGGACTGATTCCTGAGGCACTCCTCTACTTATCTTTCTTTCCTCTGAGTCAATTGCACTTACCGCCATCCTCTGTTGTCTGTCCCTCAACCAATTTCTAATCCAATTCACCACTTTGGATTCTAACTTCAGACTGCTCAGTTTGTTCATGAGCTTCCTTGTGAGAAACAGTATCAAAGGCTTTGCTGAAATCCAAGTATAGCATGTTCAGCACATATCCCTGGACATGGTATACTTGGTATACTTCTATTATCACTCAGCCAAAAAAATCTATCTGATTCATCTGGCATGATATGCCTTTGATAAAATCGTGTTGACTTGAATTTTGCAATCCATTGGATTATAGAAAGTTCACTATCCTTTCCTTTAGCACTGTCTCCATTACTTTTCCATCCACTGAGATAAAGCTTATCAGCCTGTAGCTTCTCATCTTAAGACGAATAGAATCATCAAGGGACTAGGAAAAAACAAGGGTATTAAAAGGATCTCGGCATCTTCAGGAGTCTTGCGTCCCTTTTTGCATACTTTGAGTAAAAAGGAGGAACAGACAAATTTCCCTCCAACCACTCTCAATCTATCAACTGCACGACCTCATCAACTCCTGCCACAGCCCTTCCCAGTGGGGAAAACCATCAGACAGAACAGATCAACAGCATATAGTGCACAGGCAATTACAGGATCATATAGACACCTCAGCCCCTCTGGATCCAGCTCAACATGGTTTCAGAGAGTCCCATGGAGTAGAAACACTACTCACAACACTCCTCAACAACATAATCTCGGGTGTGGATAACATACGCCAGGGTTTCGCTCTCGTCTTCCTAGACATAGCAGCGGCTTTTGACTCGGTATGCCACGAAATTCTCATCTGCCGGCTAAGGGAAAAAGGCATCGGTGGAACAGCACTCGAATGGTGTAAATCTTACCTGTCCGATAGATGGCAGCATGTCCGAGTCGATGGGGACACATCTGAACCTTTCCAACAAAGTCAAGGTGTACCTCAAGGATCCTCCTTATCTGCATTGATGTTTAATATATACATCCAACCCATCTGCGACATCATCAGATCCTTTAATGTCAGTTACATGATATATGCAGACGATGTACTACTATATATGCCAATATCATTGGATGGCCTAGACCTCACCCCGCTGACTAACTGCTTTGACACCATATCAGAGTGGCTCTTATCACAAAACCTGAGAATACAACACAAAAAGACGGAAGTACTGTTCGTCTCGAGGAACACCAGTTTCACCCCTCCGAGTTGTATTAACGTAAAGGATGCCCAACTCCAAGTAAAACCGGCAATACGCTACCTTGGAGTAACGCTGGACCAAAACCTTGACATGAAGAACCACATAGCCAATACAGTCAAGGCAATCTACTTTAAAATCAGATCCCTCAGACACCTACGCATGCTACTTGAACCGGATGACTTCCGAACCATTTATCAAGCCCTTATACTCCCCCATTTCGACTTCTCAAACTCCATACTACAAGGACTCCCCCGGTCCACCCTGAGCCCCCTGCAACTAGCCATGAATAGTGCAGCAAGGGTACTCCTCGGGGCATCCAGGAGAGATCACGTAACACCCCTTCTAAAACAGCTACACTGGCTCCCCATGCAAGCGAGGATCAGCTTCAAGACCTTACTGCTAACATTCAAAGCGGCTAAGGGACTCACCTCTTCCTCTCTCTCCAACCTCATACAACCACTCGCACCAAACAGGCCACGAAGAACAGCAGAATTAAACACACTAGTTATCCCAAATGATACCACAAGATGCACTAGATCAACAGCCAACAGAGCCTTCCAATTCTGTGCCCCAACTCTATGGAACACCTTACCAGCACAAATCAGAGCAACACCTAATCTGAGTCAGTTCAGAAAGGCACTGAAACATTTCCTCTTCCTTAAATATCTCATTGACAGCTCCGAACATAACC
Source organism: Ichthyophis bannanicus (assembly GCA_033557465.1). NCBI lineage: Eukaryota > Metazoa > Chordata > Amphibia > Gymnophiona > Ichthyophiidae > Ichthyophis > Ichthyophis bannanicus. The sequence goes on along the minus strand of CM066040.1, from coordinate 280,940,852 downwards.
CCCAGGCAAATAGCAGAAGTGGTCAAACAGATAGAACCTCGCAACAGGCCAACTTCACAATGTAAATAGTAAATTGTTCCATGTACTATTGTACCACCATTGTATATAGTTAACCAGGATATCCTTCATCAGATAACCCTCATTGTATTTAGTTTCCCCTATTTTGCCAAGTTATACTTCCTGTTAAATGTAATGACCAGACATATGTAAATTGTCGGATGTTTTTTGTTCAATGTAAACCGCGCTGATGTCTAATAGTGCGGTATATAAGAATTGTTAATAAATAAATAAATAAATAATATAGAAGATACTGAGGCTCACACTGGAATTTCTAAGACACTTCAGGGGTCATTTTATAAGGCTATTTCACATGTGCATGATATTTGATGTTTTATGTGCATAAAAGACCTCTTCTAAAATTATCCCATGAGGCTTGGAGAGTCCCTCACTGGTATCAATGGCTGAGACACTGAGGTTAGTCCTTCTTCTCCTTAGAAGACCTATAAAGTGTGTTTTTGGTCTGCTCTTCCTTCTCCTGGAAGTCTCCTCTGTTCTTTCCCTTCTTCTCTTGGGGTCCAGATACTCTTCCACTTTTGCCCTTAGCATTGACAACCTACTTGATGTGACAGGTTCACTTCTATATACCTTTTCAACTGGGGGAGGAGAGGGGCAGGGAGAAGGGGAATAGGATGGACTTATTAAAAAGATTAGCCCGGGATGATCTTAATCTATGGATAGGACACTAAGAAATTTAAAGGGAATTTAGATGGAAATCCTGTGTAATAGGAATGGTGAGCAAGGAGTAAGATTTTCAATTTGATTCTGGCCCAGACAAGAGGTCAGTGTTGTTCATAAAATAATGGTGTTGTGTGGTCGGATCTTCTTGCACCATATATAAGGATAACCACAGTGTTTTGGACAAGCTGTAGTCTAAACTTGTATTGGGTGACTCCAGCAAGTAAGCAATCACAGCAATCCAAGGGATTGTTGTTGTTGTTGTTAAGTGCCATCGAGTTGGAGTCGACTCATGGCGACCCTCTGGATAGCTATCCTAAATTGTGTTCGATCTTCAGTCAGGCGGCTAATTGTTGACAGACTGGTACCCGTAGCTGCTGTTATTGTATCGATCCATCTCATTGCTGGCCTTCCTCTTTTGCATTGACCTTCTATCTTGCCAAGCATGATGTCTTTCTCTAATGATCTCTCTCTCCGCATGATGTATCCAAAGTATGAAAGTCGAAGTCTTGTCATCTGAGCTTCTAAAGAAAGCTTAGGTTTGATCTCCTCTAGTACAGACTGGTTTGTTCTTCGGGCAGTCCATGGTATACACAGTATTCGCCGCCAGCACCATAATTCTAAGGCATCAATTTTCTTCCTGTCTATCTTTTTCACTGTCCAGCTTTCACATCCATATGATGTTATTGAAAATACCATGGCTTGAACAAGTCGAATCTTTGTATGGAGAGAGACATCTCTGCTCTTGAGAATCTTATCTAGGTCTTTCATAGCCATTCTGCCAAGAGCAATGCGTCGTCTGATTTCTTGACTGCTTCTTGCTTCTTTATTGATAGTTGATCCAAGTAGGTTAAAGTTATTCACGATTTCAATTTCTTCTCCTTCGACGATGAACCTGTTGATTATGCCAGTTGTCATGATCTTTGTCTTCTTTACATTAAGGTGCAGGCCCATTTTGAGACTATGTTCTTTGATTGTGAGAAGCAAATGTTTCAGATCATCTTCACTTTCCGCCAGTAATGTGGTATCATCAGCATAGAGAAGGTTGTTGATGAATCTTCCACCAATCTTCACACCTCTGTTGTCTTCATACAATCCTGCTTCTCTGATGATTTGTTCTGCATATAAATTAAACAGGTAGGGGGAAAGTATGCAGCCTTGTCTTACACCTTTGCTTATTTTAAACCATTCTGTTTCTCCTTGTTCCATTCGAACTGTTGCTTCTGATCAATGTAGAGATTGTGCAAGAGAACGATCAGGTGTTCTGGTATACCCATGCTTCTTAATGTGGCCCAGAGTTTCTCATGGTTTACACAGTCAAAAGCTTTGCTATAGTCGATAAAGCACAAATAGATATCCTTTTGGTATTCTTTAGTCTTTTCAAGGATCCATCTCACATCCGCAATGATGTCTCTTGTTCCTCGCCCTTTTCTGAACCCTGCTTGCACTTCAGATAGTTCTTGTTCCAGGTATGATTGTAGTCTCTTTTGAATAATCTTCAGTAGAATTTTGCTGGCATGTGGGATCAGAGCGATTGTGCGATAATTTCCACAGTCAGTTGGATCACCTTTCTTTAGTACTGGTATAAACACAGATCTTTTCCAGTCAGTTGGCCATGATGCTGTCTTCCATGTTTCTTGGCAGAGCCTTGTAAGTACGGTAACAGCTGCATCAGATTGCTGTAATACTTCTATGGGAATGCAATCAATGCCTGGTGCTTTGTTCTTTGATAAGGCTTTCAGTGCTGCTTCATCTTCTTCTTTCATCACCAATGGTTCCAGATCATAAGGTACAGGTTGAAACGGCTGTTGGTCCACTTGATCTTTATCATATAAAAACTCTGTATATTCCTTCCATCTTTTCTTGATCTTCTCAGCATCATTCAACATAGAACCTTGAGCATCGTGTAACATTCCAATTTGAGGCTGGAACTTTTTCTTTAACTCTCGTAGCTTTAGGAAAGCTGATCTTGTTCTTCCTCTAATAGTTTCTGCTTCTATTTCCTTGCATGCGTCATTGTAGTACTTTTCCTTGTCCTGTCTTGCTGCACGTTGGAAATCTCTGTTGAGTTCTGTGATTGTCTTTCTTTCTCCTCTGGCTTTAGCTTCTCTGCGTTTCTGGGCAATTTTCAGAGTTTCTTCTGTCACCAATTTTGGCCGTTTTTTCTTTTTTACCTTTTGTAGAGACTTCTCGCTTTCTTCCAACACAACCTTCTTGATGTTATTCCATAACTCTTCTGGAACTCTATCATTTGTATCTAAAGCAGCAAATTGATTTTGCAGACAGTCTTTAAATTCCAGTGGTATATTCTCAAGGTCATATTTTGCTGCATTCATGAGTGGTTTGCTCTTTTTCAGCTTTAGCTTGAGTTTGCATACTAGTAGTTGATGATCTGTACCACAGTCAGCTCCAGGTTTTGTCTTTGTTGATGTTATAGAGCTTTTCCATCGTTGACTTCCACAGATGTAGTCAATTTGATTTTTATACAATCCATTGGGTGAAGTCCATGTGTACAGTCGCCGCTTGTGTTGCTGGAAGAAGGTGTTCGAGATGAATAGATCGTTGGTCTTGCAGAATTCTATCAGTCTTTTTCCAGCTTCATTTCTGTTGCCAAGTCCATATTTCCCAACTACTTTGTCTTCTTCTTTGTTGCCAACCTTTGCGTTCCAATCACCCATGACTATCAGGATATCCTGTTTGCATGTTCTGTCAATTTCAGCTTGTACTTGTTCATAGAACTCTTCAATTTCATTCTCTTCTGCAGCTGTTGTTGGGGCATATACTTGAATTATAGTTGTGTTGATAGGCATTCCTCGTAGACGAATAGAGATTAAGCGTTCGCTGAGTGCATTGTATTTCATTACAGTTCTTGCAAGTTTCTTCTTTATTATAAATGCAACACCATTTCTTCTTTGTCTTTCATTTCCAGCATAGTAGACCATGTGATCATCTGATGCAAAGTGCCCGATGCCAGTCCATTTCAGTTCGCTGACACCCAACAGATCAAGTTGTACATGTTCCATTTCATTCTTGACCACCTCCAACTTCCCTTGGTTCATGCTTCGTACGTTCCATGTTCCAATGTGTAAGACATCTTTACAGCTTCTGACTCTCATTTCATGCGCAGCTACATCAGCAGTCAGACGTCCCGAGGGCTTTGATCCAATCACATCATAAATGCTGGCTTTACTCTGAAAAGTCTTCAGCTCTTCCCCAGTAGCTATTTGAGTGCCTTCCAACCTGGGGGTCTCATCTTCCAGCACTACAGCACAATTTGTTTTGTTGTAACTATCCATTGGGTTTTCATGGCAAGATACAGAAGTAGATTGCCGGGCCTTTCTTCCGCGCAGTTTAAGCTTGGTGTTGTTGCTGTTGTCACAGAAATATGATCCTCCGCCGTCAACACTATCCCATTCTGCTGCTGCCCAGATGGGTGGTTTGTCTTGGTTTGGCATCTCAGCTGAGACCTGTCCATCTTGGGAGACCCTGCCAGTAGTTAAACTACTGATAGTTTAGCTCTCAGCATCACTGATGCACATAAGCCCTCACAGCACGACAAGCTGCAAACCAAGCAAGGGTGTATAATACGGCTTTTAAGGTTTTGTTATCTAGGCATGGTTTAATAGTTCTGATCCTTCTAAGAGCAATGAATGATTCCTGGGTGATTTTTGAAATTTAAGGCTTAAGGGAAAGCTCTTTGTGGATCACACCTAGAGATAGGAGGGGAGATATGTAGAGGTGGTGGCTAGCATTGAGAAAGAGGCCAGCCATTGCTGTTTTATTTATTTATTTTTATTTATTACATTTTCTTTTATACCGCGCTATTTAAGATCAGTGCGGTTTACAATAAACATTAAATCTACACATCTCAGTTTAGTGATTTGTGCTTACAATAAACAGGTAAAAGTAACTTGGGTATACAATGTTGAACCCTGGGCATGGATATTCAATGCCAGGGCTATATCTGGCCACTGGTACTGAATATCCGGGTTGGCCAGATAACACATTAGTTAACTGGGTAGCAGCTGCTGGCCAGTTAGCTAAAGAACCTAAAGTTAGGCGAGTCTTTCAAGTGCATAATTTAGCTGCTGTAGGACAATTGGCTGGTGGCTGAATATCACCGCTGTTATCCACAGGTACCGCCTCTTCTCTGCCTCCAGAATGCCCTTACGCTAGGCAGCTAGTGTCAGAGCATGTGGTGGTCGAAACCAGGGATATTCAGCAGCACTTTGAGCGTGGTGTTCTAACCATATGCTAAATCCCCCTGCTACCGGGTAATGCACTTTAATAAACATGCCCTATAAATAAGAAAGATCCGTTAAGAGCAGCGCCCTTTACAATGGCTTCACTTGGGCAATCAATGAAAAGAGCATGAGCCTTGATATCAAATGCTGCCCTAAGGTCTCACTGGATCACAGTGACATCTCTAAACTTGTCATGGTGAGCGATTATCTCACTTGTATAGTAACCAGAAAGGTTTCAGTGCAATGTCCATAGTGAAACCTAGATTGTTTTGGGTGAAAAGAGTTATTGATACTAGAAATCTAAGAATACGTTGGGCCACTGATTTCTCAAGTACTTTTGCCAGAGAAGCAATGTTTGGGATAGACCGCTGTGTTGGATCCAAATTTGACTTTTATAATAGTGATCTGATCATCAAATGTTTACAGCTTTCAGGTAGTTATCCCTGAGAGAGACTAGAATTAATTAATTTTAGAACCAGCGATGCAAAGGAAGGCGAGCAGTCTTATCAAACATGGTGGAACTATGTCAGTTATTGAGCTAGAAGAATTCAGCCAATCAAGTATTTTCTCTTGTAGAAGATCTTAACATTTTGATATACAACAGCAGAAATCCTGTCAAGGTTTGTAGTATCTCAGTATGTTTACCTGAACTTCAAGGGTACTGCTGAGTTAGCAAGTCCTTGACAATATTTTGCAATTTTGGCTATGCATTGAAAATATTCATATTACAAATGTTTCTGGACAAGAACCAGAGAGGACATTTCTTTCTTTCAAACTGAACTGGGCACCCCAGATTTTAAAGCATGTCTGAATGCTGTGGAAAAACAATTTGCAAATGCTCTCATAGCCAAACCTTTTTCCTTTTTATCTACTGTCACAAGAAGTTAATTCATATTTTGTTAGGGATGTGCTTTCATTAGTATGTATTCAGTTTGTTAGAATACCTTAAAAAGTCAGTGCACACAAAATCTATTTAGCCCACCTTAACCTACAAATTAATATGCATTAAATCTATTTGCACAGATAAATACATTTTAATGCATGTTAAAAAAATGATTAAACCAAATGTGCAACATGAACCAAAATAAAATCTCCAAACATAAACCAAAAGATTTTTGGCAGTGCACGCCCCTACCCGTATTGTCAATATGCTTCTCTATTTTCAAATCCTATCTAAAGGCATAGTTCTTTAACTTCCTCAGACCAATTGTCTCCTTTCTGATCTATCACAGCAAAATTCCTGACCTAGTCCCTTCCATTTGCCTCCATTTTCCAAACTTAAAATTCTTTCTTCCCAACTATACATAAGATGAGCTCATTCATTGTACATCTATCTACAGCATCACAAAATATTCTATATTCAGCAATAATAACCTTTCCTGTCTGGCTATGGCACAACACTGAAAGCAGATTTTTACAGAGCTACATTCCTGCTATCCTGCTCACAGTACATCAAAGTAGAACTATGGCTTACCTGGTAACTGTCATTCCTTGAGTTCTGAAGAACAAAACAGGCAGGTGTGCAAATAGATGGCAGTTCAAACACTATGAATTGCCACCTGTTTGCGCACCTGCTTCTGTTTTGTTCTTTGTTCCCATGTGGGTGTTTTGCTCTCCTTTGGAGTTCCTTGAGTTCTGCCAGACCTGTCCACATCAGTGGGATTTGCCATCCTCCCAGCAGTCGGAGAGAGAGAAAATCCGTCCTCCTTCCCTAAACATGCTGGTGCAGCCAGGAAGCTAATCAGTATGCTGTTGTCAAAGCTTCTATTTCTTATAACTTAACAATTTGTTGTTAATACTGCAAATTATTCATTACATTACATTATCAAACTTTCTCTTTATTTTTTATTTTATATATCTGGATATATTTTATATGTATCTGCAGAATACTTTGAAACAGACTTCATAGGTTTGGCTCCGATGGCCCAACTGATAAAGCCAGTTATCTGCCTTTTTAACTGGTAATGCCACTTAGTAAACATGCCCCTATGAATTAACACTGACGTTTGTAACATAGTGCTGTCGTCATTTTTTCATATTAGTAACTGCATTTTCATGGCACTACTTGGTTTACATTGTTACGCATTTTAGGTTGAAGTTGGTATTAGGAATCACTATATACAATTAACAGAGTAAAATGGACCAGTTTTAAGTGATCAATGCATAGATCTGATCAGTATGAATTAAGTCCGACAAAAATTATTTATTACAAGGTCTCAAGGAATGCCAGTTATTGGGTAAGTCATAATTGTACTTTCCCCTTTGTCCTTGCCAGACCAGTCCACACTACACCAAAGCTTCCCACCAGTGGTGGGATCCAAACCGACTAGGAACTGGTTCGGTCCCAGCCCTCCCATGTGCGTGATGGCTGGGTTGCTGCACCTCGCATAGAGGCGTTTCAGAGGCTGTACACTTGGGCTGCTGCCCTCCACTGAGGTGCAGCAACCTGGCCGTTGCCCTGTAGCCCAATCCCGGCCTGACAATGTTTTGACAACATCAGGAGCTTATTCCAATGCCATGATCCCCTGATGCCGCCGAACATTGTCAGGTGGGGAGATTCCTGCTACTGCAGTGCTGGCATTTCAATGCCGTGTTCGGCCCGGGTCGGCAAATGTGGGTCGCGGCAGGAACCATTTTGTGCGAACCGGCCCAATTCCACCACTGATTCCCAGCCCCCCACCCCCGAGTCAGGAGGGAGAATGCTATGGCAGCTATGCACAGTACTGCACCAGGCAATGTCTGCCTGCAAACTCAGATCGCAACTTCAGTCCCATGTGCAGTAATGAGTACATCTACTAGCAGGATGCTTTTGCCAACATGCCAGCTGCTGCTGTCTTTGTCTTGTCTTCTCTTATTGCTTAATGGCCTTTGATCCTGGAAACTCAACAACTACCCTAGCAGTTCCAGAGATGGAGGTCTGAGATACCATCTCACCCTTTTTGAATGTTTGGCTTGGCAAAAAGTAGCTGCCTCTTCCACTTAATGGATAGGTAACATCTCCATTCTTAGATAATCTTTGCCCTAAGCAGATCATCTTCTACAGCATTCCCTGCAATATTACATCGGGGTGAAACAAACTTCTGAGAAGAACCTTTTGATAAAGTACACTGAAAGCAGCCTCAGGACTGCCTCTTTGGAGATCTTTACATTATGCTACACAGGCCCCAACCTGTCAGATCATGAAACCCCATGCCAAATCTATAGCAATGACCATGTAGCCCATTGAGGAAGCTCACATGCCAAACCTCCTTACAAGACCATATGAGACTGTGATGACTCTCTTAGTCCATCAATTCCAGCTCTGTGTTATCTTGTTAATACCCTTGCATTGTACTCCAGATTCCTTCATGGAAAGTTCATTAGCCACTCTGAGTGAGACGCTCAACATCTGTTACATTGTGTATTCTGAGTGTTGTCTGGTCTTGCTGAGTAGATCTTGTCTGAGAGAGCAGCCAATAAGCCTCAGAGAATGTCCTCAAATTCATCCCTGGCCTAGGCCACCAAACTTTTAACACCCCACCATTTCTGTAAAGTCTGTTGACACAGAGCTTTCTACAGGCCAGATCCTGCTGCTGTCTAATGCAGCAGCCTTAGGACACATATGGGCCAAGTTCTACAATGCCTTTTGAACGCCTTCCAAATCTGCGTGAGATCACCCAAGTTCCAAAAACAAAGTCCACAAAGGGACCCCCATGTACATTAAAGTTGAATGATCCTATTTCCAGAGAGAGCTGAGCAGAGGAGTTAGTACTCCCGGCAGACATCAAAGATATCAATCTTTGTTCAGGATGGCATTATAGCCAGTTCATATGCTGACCTCCTCCTGTAGAAGTTCATGTGGTGGCTATGGGTGGTATCTCCAGCAGTACTGTCATTGTCGATAGGCCCAGTATTCATTCAGTATCCCTATATGAGAGAATCGGTCTTTGACAGTGATGTACTGTTTTGCACACCAAATCACTAACATTGGGCATAGGACCCTGTCAGGTGCTTTAACCAGCAATGGCAGATGTTGCCATTCATATAAAACCACCTTTAGTAGATTTATTTAACATGTTTTTTATTCCTCCTTATCATTTTAATCAAAGCGGTCAACATTGGCTTTCTGATATAATGAAAATAACTAGAAAAAAACTTCCAGGGACTAACCTCTTACTTAAGTGATTGTAGTGAACACACACTGCATACTCATGCCCCCTGAAAGTATTATAAAAGTGGAAAGAGACCATCAGATTGAGCCACATTTGGTCAGGTGTAAAGTATACCAAAATCACAGGCTTCCTTATTGGTCATCAGTCTAACAATCCACTCTATTTGTCCATTCAAACATCAAAAACTGTCTTTATTACTTTATTTAAATTTTTATGTATATTTTTCTATATACTTCATAAAAATTGTCCATTAGTGGTGCACCACAAATCACTCAAGAAGATCTGTCACTATTGTAGTATATCAGACAAAAGGAGATATTTTACTTACCAGATAATGTCCTTTCCTTGAGTCCTGCTAGACCAGTCCAGACAAATGGGTTATGGGAGAGGGGCATCCCTTGGAGATGGGGAATCATCTTGGACTACTTTGAGATTCGGACTGTGACTTGGATTCAGATGTCTTGATACTGAGCTCTGATGTGGAATAGTGTTTTGGTTTTTTTTAAAACAGATTTGAGACTAAATTTATTTGCGTGCAATGTCGTTTGCTCAGCAGTCACCACGCCAATCCAATTCATTCAATAATTGACTTTTCTCACTGCTGGCATCCCCAAAATTGCCAATGGTAGCTGCATTCACCTCCTTGACCCAACCTTCACTCGGCCACAAGGTTCTGAATCTTTCCTTAGGGGCTAGCGAATCGCGGATCACTCCAATCTCCAATCTTGCACACCACAATGGTAACGGGCGCATCTGATATTGTCCTTTCCACTTTTATATTTTGAGTGGGGCGTGAGATTGCAGTGTATATTCACTACAATCACTTAAGTAGGTGGATAGCCCTTGGAGGTTTTTCCTAATTATTTTGATATTTTTCCTCTGGAGATACTATTAGAGGTTTTTGTTTTTTGAATTCCTGATATAATGGGCAGCCCGGATGAACAGCCAGACTTATCAGCCAATCTACCTTTCCAAGCAATGATCTCATCCAGCAGTTCACATTGGTAGAATAAAAAAAATCTTGGTCCTTCACCATGAATGTATATTGCATGCTGTCTGGGAGAGCTCTCTAAGCTGTCAGGAGCAATAGACCCTGACCTTACTCAGTGACACCACCAGCAGCACTGTCACCAAGCAGCATAGCTGTTATACTGTACCCTCACACTGGTAAGTGGATGCTATCACTCAGCACAGTAAACTGCCTAACACATCCAGTCTATATGCCTGGTCTATGCCTAGGGCAGTTACGAGTGTTGATCTACTCTCCATGTTATCAGCACAGATAGGTGGTTAACTGCCCCTTCAGGGGACATAGCATCTATAAATGCCGACCTTCCCCAGCATCCTTAACAACTTCTATTTGCTGGATTCCACTCGGTACTAAACTCCATGCCTGCCATAATGGTTTGGCTCTCATTTCTCTAATACCTCAACCAGTGAAGAAAGCAATCTAGATCACTATATATTAATTTCTCCCCTCCTAAAAATATATCTCTTTTTCCTTGGCTTTCATTTGCATTTCAGAGGAGCTCCCATACCTATTGGATAGGCATTCTCACCTCTGTCCTCACTGCCATGTGTTTTATGTGTCCCAAGGGTCTAGAACATATTGAGATGGACACTGGAAGTGTAGCACAGTTGCAGAACTGCCAAGTCCTGTATTTATGACGGCCCCATTATGATGCATTATGGGACCTGTAGCACTGATTTCAATGGGCAGAATCAGGGATTACAAATGCATTGGCCAAAACGCCTCCCTCCTGGAGATGGGTAATTTGACTTTTCTGTTTCTGATGGTAGTTGGCTATAAAGGAATAAGAAGAGAGGTCTTGCAAAATAAACTCTAATGAGTGATCAATCAATAATCCATATTCTCAAATATCAATTACAGAGTGAAAAAAGTATGAATTGTGTTTTGGAGAAAGTGTTTCATAAGTTTACTTCCACAGCTTGATGTCTCTCTCATGCAAACACACTCCATGGAATAAAAGCATTATGCTTTCTGATTTGAATGACACATCATCATGCTATTTTAGTCAGTACTACTGGGATTTTATATCATATATTCCAAATGCAGTAATACGAAGTCTCCATTTTACTCATAATATTTATGGAGATGCTGTTTGCTACCTCCGGTTCTGAAAAAAATGCAGCCCCATGATTATAAAGATCTATACGGGAATCCTGCTGGACCAGCTCAGTCCCATCCATTGAAGTAAATTTCCAGACCTGCTGAACTCGGCCTTGCTGCACAAATTGAAGCCTATTCAATTATAGCTTGAAAAAGAAGACCACCTACGGAAACTAATCTTCTGAAGATATAATAAGATACTCTCCTGTCACATCAGACACAGTACAAAAATGCAATCCCTCCCACAGTGGGGTTCTACACACGAGGCTACAATGGAATCTACACAACCACCAACAAAAGCTTTGCTGCACTGCTACAGGAATGTAGTTATTAGGTACGGTGCTACATGACACGCAAGGCAGTAGAGAGTACTTTTGCATTTATTAAAATGCGGCTGATGCTGATGCCTGACCTATGCACATTCCATGTCATTGTTGTACTTTGTTCACATTAATGTTTATGCGGAGGTCAGCATGCTTACTGTATTTCTGAATTAAGTTGCAATATTTGTGGCAAGGTAAAAAAAAAATGGGGGCAGGAGAGATATAAAAAAGTCAGACATTATTAGCAAATGTAATACATTCATCTACCAACCAAAGCGTATGGTATTATATATGAAGAAGAAACTAATGCCATACATATCATCATATCCATATTTTTAATGAAGAGAAATATATTTTTAAAAATTCATTATGCTCTAAGGAGCATGTTTACTTAAGTACGCTAACCATTAGTGTGTGGTTTAGCATGTGGCAAGCACGCTTCACTGACAGTACAGGGCCCAATATTAACCATTAAGCACATGTTTGGGTGGGGAATAGGAAGGTTAGGAGCAGAACATCGGCAATACTGGCACATCACAGACAGTGCGTGCCCAAGACACCTGCGCTAAGAGGGCCGGCCTGACGCATGTGTGAGAATGTTATTTGCACAGGGCCCCGCGCTTCAGCAGGCCCTGCGCCACACTTCATGCTGCACATGCTGTACGGCACCTGACTGTTTCCAGAGCCAGCTTCAGGAGCTGGGGAGGCCCGAGGCCCCGGCTCACCTCTGCACAGCCACCAGAGTGAACAGCGGTGCTTTCCTTCATCCAGCAGCTGTGTTCTCATACAGCCTGTAGATGCGCCAGAGGTTAAAGGGCATTTCCTATTTCCTGGCACTCAGCACGGGTGGGCTGCATGAGAACATAGCCGCTACAGGTGATGGAAAATGCTGCTCTTCACTCCAGTGGCTGTGCAGATCTGAGCCAGGGCTTCAGGCCTCCCCAGCTTCCTCTGAAGCTAGTCAGACAATCACAGGGCTCTTCGGTGGGGGGGGGGGGGGGGAGGGGGAGGGGGGCTAGAAATGGAAATGGGCTGATGGGGGCCTCAGATAGGACTAGAAATGGGGTGATGGGGAGGCTAGGACTGGAAATGGGCAGATTGAGGTGGCTTGGACTGGAAAGGAGCTGATGGAGGGGCTAGAATAGGACTGAAAATGGGCTGATGGGGAGGGCTTAGACTGGACATGGGCTGATGAGGGGGCTAGAAATGGAAATGGGCTGATTGGGGGGGCTTGGACAGGAAATCTTCTGATGGGGAGGGCTTGGATTGGAAATGGGATGATGGGGGCTAGGATAGGACTGCAAATGGGCAGATTTGGGGTGCTTGTACTGGAAATCGGCTGATGGGATGGTGGGCAAGAATAGGACTACAAATGGTCTGATTGAGGGGCTAGGATAGTACTGGAAATTTACTGATCAGGGGGCTAGGATAGGACTACATAATGCGCTGATGGAGTGCTAGGACAGGAAATAGTTGATGGGGGAGGGGCTAGGACTGGAAATGGACTGATTGGAGGGGCTTCGACTGGAAATGGGCTGACTGGGGGGATAGGACAGGATTGCAAATTGGCTGATGGAGGGATAGGATAGGTCTGGAAATGGCAGATTGGAGTAGGACTGACAATGTGCTGATTTAGGAGGGCATGGACTGGAAATGGGTGGGGGGTCTAGGACTTGAAATTGGCTGATGGGGGGGCTAAGACTGAAAATGGGCTGATGGGGAGGCTAGGATAGGACTGGAAATGGCTGATGGGATGCTAGGACTGGAAATGGGCTAATGGCCCTTAGACTGGAAAAGCATTTATTGGGGAGGGCATGGACTGGAAATGGGCTTATGGGAAGGCTAGGATAGGGTTGGGAATGAGCTAATGAGGGGCTTGAATGGGAAATGGCTGATGGTGGGCTAGGATTGTAAATGGGCTAATAAGCTTAGAAATGCACTGATTGGGGAGGGTGTGTACTAGTAATGGGCAGATGGGGGGCTAGGATAAGACTACAAAATGGGCTGATGGAGGGCTCGGATGGGAAATGGCTTATGGGAGGATAGGACTAAAAATGGAGTGATTGGGAGAGCTTGGACTGCAAATAGGCTGATGGTGGGCTAGGATAGGCCTGAAAATGGCTGATAGGGGGCTAGAACTGGAATTGGATTGATTCAGGAGGGCGTGGACTAGAAATGGGCTGATGGGGGGGCTAGGATAGAATGGAAATGGGCTGATGGAGGGCTAGGATAGGAATGGAAATAAGCTGATTGTGGGTGCTTGGACTGGAAATCAGCTGATTGTGGGGCTAGGACAGTACTGACAATTGGCTGATGGAGGTCTAGGATAGGACTGGAAATGGCTGATGGGGGCTAGGACTGGAAATGAGCTGATGGGAATAGGTCTGGAAATGGGCTGATTTGGGAGGGTGTTGACTGGAAATGGACGGGGACTTGAAATGGGCTGATGGGGGGAGATAAGAATGGAAATGGGCTGATGGTGAGGCTAGCATAGGAATAGAAATGGGTTGATGGGGGGAATAAGATGGAAATGGCCTGAAGAGGGGCTTTGGCTGGAAATGGCTGATGGGGAGTTAACATTGTAATGGGACTGATGGAGGGAGCTAGGACTGGAAATGGGCAGATGGGGGGCTAGGATAGGACTGGAAATAGGCTGATGGGGAGGGCTTGGACTGGAAATGGGCTGATGCAGGGCTAGGATAAGACTACAAAATGGGTTGATGGAGGGCTAGGATGGGAAATGGCTGATGGAGGCTAGGACTGGAAATGGTCTGATAGGTGGGCTACGTCTGGAAATCCACTGATAGGGGAGGGCGTGGAATGGAAATACGCTGATGGGGGGCCTGGTTTTGAAAAGGGCTGATGTGGAGGCAAAGAGTGGAAATGGGCTGAGGGGAGGCTAGAAATGGAATGGAAATGGGCTGATGTGGGGGCTTGGATAGGACTGGAAATGGGCTGATAGGTGGGCTGGCACTTAAAATGGGTTGAAGGGGGGGCTAAGACTGGAAATGGGCTGATAGTGGGGCTAGGATGGAAATGGGCTGATGGGGGGGGGCTAGGATAGGACTGGATATGGGCTGATGGGGAGGGAAGGACAGGCCTGAAAATGGGCTGATGTAGGGGCTAGAATAGGACTGTAAATGGCTGATGGGGGGCTAGGACTGGAAATGGACTGAGTTGGGGGAGGATTGGACTGGAAATGGGCTGATGAGGGGGTAGAATGTAAATACCTGATGGGGTGCTAGGACTGGAAATGGGCTGATTGGGAGGTCTTGTACTGGAAATTGGCTAATGGAGGCTAGGGATGGAAATGGGCTGATTGTAGGCTAGGATAGGACTGGAAATGGGCAGATGGGGAAGCTAGGATAGGACTAGACATGGGCTACTGGGGAGGGCTAGGATGGGAAACAACAGATGGCTGGGATAGGACTGGAAAAGGAGTGATTGGGGGGGCTTGGACTGGAAATGGGCTGATGGGGGGGCTAGCATAGGACTGGAAATGGGCTTGGAATGGAAATGGGCTGATGAGGGGGGCTAGGATAGGCCTACTAATGGGCTTATGTAGGGGCTAGAATAGGATTGTAAATGGATGATAGGGGGTTAGGGTTGGATTGAAAATGGGCTGATGGGGGGGGCTAGGACTGGAAATGGACTGAGTTGGGGGAGGAGTGGATTGGAAATGGGTTGATGAGGGGGGTAGGATGTAAATATCTGATGGGTGATAGGACTGGAAATGGGCTGATTGGGGGTTCTTGGACTGGAAATGGGCTGGTGGGGGGCTAGGATTAACTGGAAATGGCTGATGGGGGGCTAGGATTGGAAATGGACTGTATTGGGGTGGGATTAGACTGGAAATGGGCCGAAGAGGGGGGTAGGATGTAAATACCTGATGGGGTGCTAGGACTGGAATTGGCTGATTCGGTGGTCTTGGAATGGAAATGTGCTAGTGGGGGGCTAGGACTGGAAATGGACTGATTGGGGGGGCTTGGACTGGAAATGGACTGATTGGGGCTAGGATAGGACTATAACAATCTCCCGGATCAATTAAGAGAAACGAAAGAACTGCAAACATTTAAAAAAGAACTAAAACCTCATCTATTCAGACAACACTACACCAAGGGAGAAACAAGTATAGATTCCCAACCATCGTAAATTGAATATACTTACCACATCCAAATGTATATATGCAACTGAAACAACGCTACTGTAAGTGCTAACCAACATTATAATGATTCATCACACATATATAAAAATCAGTGTAATCTCCTATAATAGGTTTATGCTCACTCTTATACCTGTTATACAGTTTTAATGTAATATAGTTCAATAATGTTCTTGTTATAATCTAATTTGTAATTCTAGTACTATATAATTCTTGTTATAATGTAATATTGTAATATAGTTCCATAAAGTTATATGTATCTGTTTGATTTTTGTTGTAATGTAAACCGCTGCTGATCCTTGGAAGCAGCGGTATATAAAAACTGTGCAAATAAATAAATAAATAAAATAAATAAATGGGCTGATTTTGTGGGCTTGGACTAGAAATGGGATGGGGGGGCTAGAGATGGAATGGAAATGGGCTGATGGGAGGCTTGGAATGGAAATTGGCTGATGGGGAGGGTAGGTTAGGATGGAAATGGGCTGATAGTTGTGCTAGGATGGAAATGGACTGTGTAGGGGTGGGTGATTGGACTGAAAATGGACTGATGGAGGGGGACTAGGATTGGAAATGGGCTGATGTGGGCCTAGTATAGGACTGCAAATGGGCTGATGGGGGGCTAGGATAGGACTACAAAATGCACTGATGGAGGGATAGGATGGGTAATGGCTAATGGGGGGGCTAGGACTGGAAATTGGCTGATGGGGAGCTAGGATTGGACTGGAAATGGGCTGATGGGGGGGCTTTGACTGGAAATGGGCTGATGGGGGGCTAGGATAGGACTTGAAATGGGTTATTGGGGTGGCTTAGATAGGAAATGGGCTAATGGGGGGCTAGGAAGGAAAATGGACTGATGGGAGGCTAGGATATAACTGGAGATGGACTGATAGTTGGGCTAGGATGAAAATGGGCAGATAGTTGGGCTAGCATGGAAATGGGCTGATGGGGGGCCAGGATAGGATTGGAAATGGGCTGATTGGGCTTGGACTGGAAATGGCTGATGGAGGGCTAGGACTGGAAATGGGCTGATGGGGCTAGGACTGGAAATGCACTGATTGGGGAGGGCATGGACTGGAAATAGGCTGAATGGGGGGCTAGGAGAGACATGCAATGGGCTGATGGAGAGGCTAGGATAGGACTGGAAATGGCTGATGGGGGGCTCGAACTAAAAATGGGCTGATGGGACTAGGACTGGAAATGGCTGATGGGGGGGGGGGCTAGGGCTGGAAATGGACTGATTGTGGGGATATTGGACTGGAAATAGGCTGATGGGGGGCTGGATAGGACTGAAAATGGGCTGATGGGGGGGCTAGGATTGGAAATGGACTGTTGGGGGTTCTTGGATTGGAAATGTGCTGTTGGGGGCTAGTACTGGAAATGGGCTGATGGGGAGAGTTTGGACTGGAAATGGGCTGATGGGGGGGGGGGGCTAGGACTGATTTGGCATGGAATTTGACTGGAAGTGGGCCGAAGAGGGGAGTAGGGTTTAAATATCTGATTAGGTGCTAGGACTGGAAATGGGCTGATTGGGTGGTCTTGGAATGGAAATGTGCTGGTTGGGGGCTAAGACTGGAAATGGACTGATTGAGGGAGGGGGCCTGGACTGGAAATGGACTGATGGGGGCTAGGATAGGACTATAAATAGGCTGATTTTGTGGGCTTGGACTGGAAAAGGGCTGGGGGTGGCTAGAAATGGAATAGAAATGGGCTGATGTGGGGCTAGGATAGGACTAGAAAAGGGCTGAAAGGTGGGCTGGGACTTGAAATGAGTTGAAGGGTATCTAAGACTGGAAATGGACTAATGGGAGGATTGGAATGAAAATGGGCTGATGGAGACTCCCCATCAGCCCATTTTCATACCAATCCTCCCATTAGGAGAGGCTAGGTTTGGATTGGAAATGGGCTGATAGTTGTGCTAGGATGGAAATGGATTGTGTGGGGGTGGGTGATTGAACTGGAAATGGGCTGATGGGGGGCTAGAATTGTAAATGGACTGATGGAAGGGGCTCATACTGGAAATGGGCTGATGGGTGGAGGCTTGGAAAGGAAATGACCGATGGGGGGGGGGGCTAGGATTATAAATGGGCTGATGGAGGGGGCTAGGACTATAAATGGACAGGTTGGGGGGCTAGGATAGGACTGGAAATGGGCTAATGGTGAGGGCTTGGACAGGAAATGAGCTGACGAGAAGGCTAGGATAAGACTATAAAATGGGCAGATGGAGGGCTAGGACGGGAAATGGTTGATGGGGGTGCTAGGACTGGAAATGGATTGATTGGGGGGGATAAATTAGAAATCGGACTGATGGGGGGCTTGGACTGGAAATGGCTGATGGGGGCTAGGATTAGACTGCAATGGGCTGATTGGGTGGTCTTTGACTGGAAATGTGCCGATGTGGGGGGGGGGGTGCTAGGATAGGACTTGAAATGGGTTGATGGGGGGGCTAAGACTGGAAATGGGCTAATGGGGGCTAGGAATGGAAATAGGCTGATGGTAGGCTAGGATAGGACTGGAAATGGACAGATGTGGGGCTAAGATAGGACTGGAAATGGACTATTGGGGAGGGCTAGGATGGGAAACAGCTGATAGGTGGGATAGGAATGGAAATGGAGTGATTGGGGGGGGAGGCCTGGACTGGAAATGGACTAATGGGTGGCTAGTATAGGATTGGAAATGGGCAGGTTGGGGGGCTAGGATAGGACTGGAAATGGGCTGATGGTGAGGGCTTGGACTGGAAATGAACTGATGAGGGGCCTAGGATAAGACTTCAAAATGGGCTGATAGAGGGCTAGGACGGGAAATGGTTGATGGCTGTGCTTGGACTGGAAATGGGCTGATGGAGGGCTAGGATTGGATTGCAAATGGGCTGATTGAGTGTTCTTTGACTGGAAATGGGCTGATGGGGGCTAAGACTGGAAATGGGCTAACGAGGGCTAGGAATGGAAATGGGCTGATGGGGAGGTTAGGTTAGGGCTGAAAATGGGCTGATAATTGTGATACGATGGAAAGGGACTGTGTGGGGATGGGTGATTGGACTGGAAATGGTCTGATGGGGGGCTATATTTTTAAATGGGCTGATGGAGGGGGCTAGGATAAGACTACAAAATGAGCTGATGGAGGGCTAGGATGGGAAATGGCTGATCAGAGGGGCTAGGACTGGAAATGGGCTGATGGGGGAACAGGATGGAAATGGGCTGATGAGGGGCTTGGACTGGAAATGACTGATGGGGGCTAGGATTATAAATGGGCTGATGGAGGGGGCTAGGACTGGAAATGGGCAGGTTGAGGGGCTAGGATAGGACTGGAAATGGGCTGATGGCGAGGGCTTGAACAGGAAATGAGCTGATGAGGTGGCTAGGATAAGACTACAAAATGGGCTGATGGAGGGCTATGATGGGAAACGGCTGATGGGGAGGCTAGGGCTGGAAATTGACTGATTGGGGGGGCTTGGACTAGAAATGGACTGATTGGGGGTGCTTGGACTGGAATAGGGGGCTTGGATTGATCTGCATGATTTGATGGGGGGCTAAGACTGGAAATGGGCTACTGAGGGCTAGTAATGGAAATGGGCTGATTGGGGTGCTAGGATAAGACCGCAAATAGGCTGATGGAGGGGCTAGGATAGGCCTGAAAATGGGCTGATAAGGGGGTTAGCATAGGACTGGAAATGGCCCTTGGGGTTTAGGATAGGACTGGAAATGGGTTGATGGGAAGCTAAGACTGAAAATGGACTAATGGGTGGCTAGGAATGGAAATTGGCTGATGGGGGGCTAGGATAGGTCTGGAAATGCACTGATAGTTGGGCTAGGATGGAAATGGACTGAGTGGGTGTGGGTGATTGGACTGGAAATGGGCTAAAGAAGGGCTAGGATTGTAAATGGGCAGATGGTGAGAGCTTGGAATGGAAATGGCTGATGGTGGGGTGGGGGCTAGGGCTGGAAATGGACTGATTGTGTGGGCATTGGACTGGAAATGGGCTGATGGGGCAAGGACTGAAAATGCACTGATTGGGGAGGGCATGGACTGGAAATGGGCTGATTGGGGGGCTAGGATAGAATGGAAATGGGCTGAAGTGGGGGCTAGGAAATACCTGCAATGGGCTTATGGAGGGGTTAGGATAGGACTGCAAATTGGCTGATGGAGTGCTAGGATAGAACTGGAAATGGCTGATGGGGGTTCAGACTGGAAATGGGCGGATGGGGCTAGGACTGAAAATGGCTGAAGGGGGGGGGATAGGGCTGGAAATGGACTAATTGTGGGGGCATTGGACTGGAAATGGGTTGAAGGGGTGGATAGGACTGAAAATGGGCTGATGGGGGGCTAGGATTGGAAATGGGCTGATGTGGGGCTAGGATAGGACTGCAAATGGGCTGATGGAGGGGCTAGGATAGGACTGAAAATTTACTGATTCGGGGGCTAGGATAGGACTACAAAATGTGCTGATGGAGGGCTAGGATGGGTAATGGCTGATGGGGGGGCTAGGATTGGACTGCAAATGTGCTGATGGGGGGCCTTTACTGGGAATGGGCTGATGGGGGGGCTAGGATAGGACTTGAAATGGGTTGTTGGTGGGGGCTTAGACAGGAAATGGGCTAATGGGAGGCTAGGAATGAAAATGGGCCAATGGGAGGCTAGTAGATTGGAAATGGGCTGATAGATGGGCTAGGATGGAAATGGGCTGATGGAGGGCCAGGATAGGATTGGAAATGGGCTGATTATTGGGCTTGGACTGGAAATGACTGATGGGGGGTTAGGACTGGAAATAGGCTGATGGGGCTAGGCCTGGAAACACACTGATTGGGGAGGGCATGGACTAGAAATGGGCTGATTGGGGGGGGGCTAGGATAGAATGGAAGTGGGCTGATGGAGGGGCTAGGATATGACTGGAAATGGACTCATTGTGGGGCTAGGACAAGACTGCAAATTGGCTGTTGGAGTACTAGGATAGAACTGGAAATGGCTGATGGGGAGCTCGGACTGGAAATGGGCTTATGGGACTAGGACGGGAATAGGCTGATTTGGGAGGGTGTGGACTGGAAATGTGCATGGGGATCTAGGACTTGATATGGGCTGATGGGGGGTCTAAGACTGGAAATGTGCTGATGGGGAGGCTAGGATAGGACTGGAAATGGCATGATGGTGGGTGTAGACTGGAAATGGCCAATGGGGGGGCTACCATAGGACTAGGAATGGGCTATTGGGGAGGGCTAGGACAAGAAATTGCTGATGGAGGGGATAAGACTGGAAATAGAGTGATTGGGGGGTGTCATGGACTGCAAATGGACTGATGGGGTGGCTAGGATAGGCCTGGAAATGGCTGATGGGGGGTTAGGGTAGGAATGGAAATGGGCTGATAGGGGGGGCTAGGACTGGAGATGGACTGATTGTGCAGGCATCGTACTGGAAATGGGCTGATGGGGGGCTAGAATAGGATTGAAAATGAGCTGATGGGTGGGGCTAGAATTAGTAATGGGCTGATGGGGGGCTAGGATAGGACTGCAAATGGGCTGATTGGGGGGCCTAGGATAGGACTGCAAATGGGCTGATTGGGGGTGTTAGGACTGTAAATGGGCTGATGGGGGGCTGGGCTAGAATAGGACCACAAATGGCTGCTAGAGGGGCTAGAATAGGACTGAAAATTTATTGATCGTGGGGCTAGGATAAGACTACAAAATGTGCTGATGGAGGGCTATGATGGGTAATGGCTGATTGGGGGGGCTTTGACTGGAAATGGGCTGATGGGGGCTAGGATTGGACTGGAAATGGGCTGACTGGGGGGGCTTTGACTGGAAATGGGCTGATGGGGGGCTAGGATAGGCCTGCAAATGGGCTGATCGGAGGTTAGGATAGGACTTGAAATGGGCTGATGGGGAGGGCTAACACTGGAAAAGGGCTAATGGGGGGCTATGAATGGAAATGGGCTGATTGGAGGCTAGTATAAGACTGGAAATGGGCTGATAGTTGGGCTAGGATGGAAATTGGCTGATGGGGGGCCAGGATAGGACTGGAAATAGGTTGATTGTTGGAGCTTGGACTGGAAATGGGCTGATGGGTGGGCTAGGACAGGACTGCAAATAGATTGATGGCGTGCTAGGATAGGACTGGAAATGGCTGATAGGGGGCTAGGACTGGAAATGCACTGATTGGGGAGGGCATGGACTAGAAATGGGTTGATGGGGGGGCTAGGATTGAATGGATATAGGCTGATGAGGGGGCTAGGATAGGCCTGCAAATGGGCTTATTGGGGAGCTAGGACAGGACTGCAAATTGGCTGATGGAGGGCCACGATAGGACTGCAAATGGCTGATTCATAGGCTCAGACTGGAAATAGGTTGATGGGACTAGGACAGGAAATAGGCTGATTTGGGAGGGTATGGACTTGAAATGGGCTGATGGGAGGGGCTAAGACTGGAAATGGCCTGATGGGGAGGCTAGGATAGGACTGGAAATGGGATGATAGGGGGCTTGGACTGGAAATGGCTGATGGGAAACTAGGATTGCAAATGGGTTAATGGAGAGGGCTAGATAGGACTGGAAATGAGCTATTGGGGAGGGCTAGGCGGAAAATGGCTGATGGGGGGGATAGGACTGGAAATGGAGTGAATAGAGGGGGCTTGGACTGGAAATGGGCTGATATGTGCTCGGATAGAACTGGAAATTGGCTGATGGGGTGAGGGGGGGCTAGGATAGGCCTGCTAATGGGCTAATGTAGGGGCTAGGATAGGACTTGAAATGGCTGGTGGGGCATTAGGGCAAGACTGGAAATGGGCTGATGGGGGAGTTAGGACTGGAAATGGACTGTTTGTGGGGGCATTGTACTGGAAATGGGCTTATGGGGGGCTAGGATAGAACTGAAAATGGGTTGATGGGGGAGCTAGGACTGGAAATGGGCTGATGGGGGGGCTAGAATAGGAGCACAAATGGGCTGATGGAGGAGCTAGGATAGGACTGAAAATTTACTGATCGGGGGCTAGGATAGGACTACAAAGTGCACTGATTGAGGGCTAGGATGGGAAATGGCTGATGGGGGAGGCTAGAACTGGCACTGGACTGATTGGGTGGGTTTGGACTGGAAATGGGCTGATGAGGGGGACTAGTTTAGGATCACAAATGAGCTGATGGAGGGGCTAGGATAGAATTGGAAATGACTGATGGGGCTGGGACTGGAAATGGGCTGATGGGGGCTAGGGCTGGAAAAGCACTGATTGGGGAGGGCGTGGACTGTAAATGGGGTGATGGGAAGGCTAAGATAGGATTGGAAATGGACTGATGGAAAGTGCTAGGACTAGAAATGGGCTGATGCGGGGGAATGGAAGAATGGGACTAGAAGGAAATGGATGCTGGGTGGTGCTGGAACTACAAGGGAGATGATTTTGTAGAGGACTAGAAGGGGATGGGGCTGGGGGAGTGAGGATGGAGAGGGGAAAAATATTTTGTGTGGGAGGGAAGAAAAATCTATAATTGGCTGGATATTAGGAGAGTAAGTGGGGATTGAGGATTGAAGGGTGAAATTTGAATAGATGAAAAAGGAATAAAGAAAGAAATGGAGAAAAGTGCTAACAGGAATGTTCAGTATGTAAAGCAGATGTTGAGAGAGAATGAAAAAAACTAGAAGAGAGAAGAAAGGACAAATGGACAGGAGACAATGGGGAGTTAGCAGAAGACAGGAAGAAATCAGAAGAAGGTGACTGGAGAAATTACAACTGAAAAATAAAATGCCAAAACAACTAAAGGTTAAATTTTTTTTTTTATTTTGAATTTATTACCTGGAATACATCGACATCTTTGTGTTTTCTTTAGCACAAAAGGAAATCAATTCATATTTTTATTTCTCCAGTGTTGTTGTACATTCCATGTTTGGCTTTTGGGGTTCCCAATTTAATTATTGTCTTCATTTTTCTAAATTGTGATCCCTTGTTCTTTATTTGGTGACGGTTTATGATCTGCATGTGTAACTGAGCTGCGGTATTCTGTTCATGTATTTTCTATGTGACAGTCTCACTTGTTCTCTTTCCCCAGTGGGAGATGTATTGGTATTCTCTGAGATGTATTGGTTCAATATTTGCAGTGCTGCCTTTTGATAGGTAGGGTTTGGTGCTTTTGAGTCCTGGTAGTTATGATGCGGTGGGTTTGCTATGGGTTCTAAATGGGCAGTGTGTGTAGTACTTCCAAATGTGCATTGCAGCTGGCACTGGAGTGTAGTAATGTAGAAATCTGGTAGTCTCTATAGCCTCACTGCCCATGCAAATGATATTGAGACACTCATTAAAAGGCACGTCTACTAAAAGTTAATACGCATTCACAAATGTTAATATGCGCTAAATTCAGCAACACCCATTTATTTTTTATTGGCGCAGTGACATTTAACGCACATTAATATTTAGTTAACATGCCCCTAAGTCATTGCCAGGACATAAACGAGGTTTGTGAAGGGTTCCTTTGAAAGCCGCCTAAAATTAATTAGAGGTCCAGTGGCTATGCTAATGAGGCCCCACAATGAGTTTCCGCACATGGCCCCGCATCACCATTGGGCCACCCCTGCATACTAAGCATGGCTGCTGCCATTAGCACAGGTACGGATAATGCTACCTCAATGGGTGGTGTTAAGTGTACTCACATGCTGGTTGGCATGGTGTCGCGTGGTTGCAACGTGCTAATAGCAGGGGACATATATGCACATGCCCTCTGAAGTCAGGACGCGCCCCCATGTTAAAATCACAGCCCAATGGCATGCTAACATAACACATTTTAGTAAAGAAGCCCCTAAAATCCTTCACCTCAGATCCCATTCTGCTGGTTACACAATGCAAGGTTCCACATTGGGAACCACCACCCAGGAAAAAGATTTAGGCGTCATCGTGGACAACATGTTAAAACCCTCCACCCAGTGTGCAGCAGTGGCCAAGAGAGCAAATAGAATGCTAGGTATCATAAAGAAAGGAATGGAAAATAAAACAAAGGATATTATAATGCCTCTGTATCGTTCCATGGTGCAACCACACCTTGAATATTGCGTGCAATTCTGGTCTCCGTATCTTAAAAAGGATATAGCATTATTAGAAAAGGTACAGAGAAGAGCCACCAAAATGGTAAAGGGGATGGAAGACTATTCCTATGAAGAGAGGCTAAAAAGATTGTTGTGTCTTGGCTAGACTGTTTTGTTTTTGACTAGATTGTAAGCTCTAATGAGCAGGGATTGTCTCTTATATGTCTGTGCAGCGCTGCGTACGACTGGTAACACTATACAAATGCTCAGTAATAGTAGGCTCTTCAACCTGGAAAAGAGACGGCTAAGGGGAGATATGATAGAGGTCTATAAATTAATGAATGGAGTAGAATGGGTAAATGTAGATCGATTGTTTACGTCATCAGAATATAAAAAGACGAGGGGACATGCAATGAAGCTACAGGGTAACCTATTTAAAACTAATACGAGAAAATATTTTTTCACTCAACGTATAATCAAACTCTGGAATTTGTTACCGGGGGATGTAGTAAGAGCTGTTAGTGTAGCTGGGTCTAAAAAAGGTTTGGATAAGTTCCTGGAGGAAAGGTCCATAACCCATTATTAAAAGGGACTTGGGATATCACTGCTTGACCCAATACAAGCACTGAGGAACCTGTGTCTTTTGGGGAAACTGCTGGGTACTTGTGACCTGAATTGGCCACCGTTGGAAACAGGATACTGGGCTTGATGGACCTTAGTCTGACCCAGTATGGCATATCTTATGTTCTTATATGCTTAGCGTTACTGGTACCCTATCCTATGCAATTTACATTTTTCTGCATTGTTTAGGAAAATAAAAATGATTCCATGTTGGCGCACATTCGGGGCATGAACATTTCAGGGTTCCAAAAGGACAAGTGACAGCAGGTAGAGTGTAGGTAGCTTGTATTGCCTTACTCAGACTCCAATACACCAAGGCACCAAACACAGCAGAACCACAGAGGAAATAACAGAGAAAGAGGCTCTGAAACGGAAGCTGCCATGAAAGGAAAGACTTTTGATATGACTTATATAATTTGATTTTAACCAATTTGATGTCTGTATCCCTGGTAAGTGCTGAGCGCTGAATTGAGGGGTGTGGGGTGTAGATGCTGTCTAGGAAGGGTACCTATGCTATCTGGAGGGGGGGGGTCTCGAGAGCATGGAGACTCAGCGTGGGGGGGGGATTGGGCTCCTCCATGGGAGAACTGGAGGGGAGTTGGATGTCTCTTCAGGAGGACTGGGGGCTACGATGGTAACTGCACTTCATACTTCTTCTTGAAAAGGCATTCAGTACTCCAGTGCTATCGGCAGCTACATAATTTGGCACATGGTAAAGCAGCACACGTTAACTCAATGTACTGCCCAGCTCAAATTTCCATCATTAACCTGCCTAGTTCCCCGTCCCATGACATGGCATCAGCACACACTGCCTCACCTGTGTGCTAGCAGTCACTACATTTCTGCACTAACAGTTAACACGTATTAATTCACACACTACTGTAGTTGCTTATGGCACTTTAGCAAACATGCGTCATAGTCTAAAGCAGCGATTTTCAACTTTTTCATCTTGTAGCATACTGACAAGATGCTAAAATTGTCAAGGCACACTATCAGTTTTTAAACCATATATTTTAGCATTTAAAAAAATGAGTTATAAAATTGTGTTTAAAGTTCAATAACTAAAATTTTAATCATTGCGTTTTTAAAAAATAAATCAGTGGGAACGGTGCTGTACCGAGGGCAGTGCAAATGGTGTGGCCGCACAAGGCGCAAGAGCAGACGAGGGCGTTGATATCATCACTGGGCTTCCAGGA
Source organism: Ichthyophis bannanicus (assembly GCA_033557465.1). Classification (NCBI taxonomy): domain Eukaryota; kingdom Metazoa; phylum Chordata; class Amphibia; order Gymnophiona; family Ichthyophiidae; genus Ichthyophis; species Ichthyophis bannanicus. The sequence continues at coordinate 280,914,303 of CM066040.1, read as the reverse complement.
AGCTCAAGATTGAATTACTGAACATGGCTGGGTGGGTGGGGCACTAGACTTGTTTGATGCACAGGGCACATTTTTAGCTTGGTACGATACTGAGTGGGAAATTTATAGAAACATAGAAACATGACGGCAGAAAAAGACCACATGGCCTATCTAGGCTGCCCTTCCATATCAACTACAACAGTCCCCTTTTTTCCTTTAGAGATCCTCTGTGTTTGTCCCATGCTTCTTTAAATTCAGATACCATCCTCATCTCTACCACCTCCACTGGGAGACTATTCCACGGATCCACCACTCTTTCTGTAAAGAAATATTTCCGCATATCACTCCTGAATCTATCCCCTTTCACCTTCATCCCATGTCCCCTCATAGCAGAGCTTGCTTTCAATTAAAAGAGGCTCTCCTCCTGTGCATTTATTTATTTAACTGTTTTTATACTGCCTTTCAGGATGTCAAAGCGGTTTACAAATAATACTTTAACAATGTTGTATTTCTAACAATCGGTCTAAACCAGTAAAACAGGAGAACAAGCAATTATGGTGGTCTAACGTTAAACAAATCCAGCAACTTATTTCTACAGTGGGAACAGTATACACTTATTTACAAGGAGTGACATTGGTGCATAGTAGGAGGAGATGGAAAATGGAAGCAGGCTAGAAACTGGAATGACAATATACCTAGATGACGGTTGAATCAAAGTATTCAACAAACAGATGTGTTTTTAGAGGCTTACGGAATTCTTTAAGGTCGGCTGTAGCTCGGAGGTTATCTGGGAGATTATTCCATAACCTCGGGGTTAAATAGTGAAAATGCTTGGTTCGATGCTGACTGAGTACTCATCATGCTTTTCAGAGGCATAGCTAGAGTAGAATGGGTGTTGGATCTCCTTGGTTGGTCATTTGAAATTCTTTGAATAAGGGAATGTAAATAATCTGAGGAGAGGCAATGGAGTACTTTGAAGATTGTAAGTAATGCTTTATATTTAGTATGGGAGGCAATTGGGAGCCAGTATATACTGTGTATGATTGGAGTAATGTGGTCACATTGGGTATGATGTCTTGTCAGGGGTCTGAATATTTAAATGTATTTGCATTCATGTGATCAGGTACATGACTGCCAGAGATTCTCTCCTACGGTCTGTATTTTTCCATTGAACTGTCTTTTATTAAATGATTCTATTTCTTGTAGTTGAGCCTGAATCAGCAGTTTTTTGACCAATAGGTCTTTTCTTATCTACTTTCTTTATGTATGCAGTGGGTATTTCTTGATTTTACTTGTAATGTACACTTTTTTAAAATATACTCCATGTCAGATTGTTTGTTCTCGAACATACCCCTCTTTGTTTTAAGTATAGGGTGTGTGTACCCTTTTGACTATTCATGTGTGGGTACACATTCTGATCATTTAACTATTACACCGCAATAATTTCAGAGTTTATTGGCATGCACGGGTCCTTACCCCCCTCCTCCCCCCAAGTCTCTTCGCTAACTTTCTAATGGATATTTTAATATAGGCTCGATGGTGTTTGAGCAATACTCTAGGATTTGATTGGTTAGACTCTAAGGAGATTCCCAGGCTGTTTAAGTGATGTATTCCTGTGTTATTACTCCACTTTCCACCTGAGCATCAGCTATAGAGCCACACATTCATTTGTATGGTTAAAGTTTTATCTATGCACAATTTTTAGATATACTTTCTCCTTGTATATGTGCCCCTCCCTCTCCCTATTTAGTCTACTTAGTCTATCGTATATTTGTCCTCTTTTTTAATGACATGTATATCCTAATAGTTTTATTATGCCATATCTGATATGTTCTCTACTCTTTCCAGCATTTGCTGCCAGGTTTAAATAAGAATTGAGAGCACACTAGTGTGTTACTTTTTAATGGTGAGTTTTGATGCTAATCTGTTAACTCTCCTATTACAGTGTGGTTTTATGTTTACGTGTCTTTGGCATTATCATCACCTTTTAGAGAAGTTTATTATAGTCCTTGTCATGCTCTTGGGTTTTATTGCTTTTATTAGTTGGTTTTTAAATTTATTGTTAAGATTTTTTTTTTAATTTATATTTTATAAACTTAATACAAATTTCTTCAAACAATAACACAGTATCACAAACCAACTTTCCACACTGTGTCTTCATAGATCAAATCAATAACAGCCCTTTTTTTTTTCTTAGTCTGTCAACCTCTCCCCCTCCTCCCACCCACAACTCTCCCCCCCCCCCCACTCCACCCTCCCCCCCCCCCCCAATGGATTTCTGGCCTCATTCCCTCTTCATTTTAAATGTTTGATTCCCACTTCATATAATTTCCCCAAATACTTAAAAAGTTTTGTGGTCTAGATCTTTTTAAAGCTGTAATTTACTCATTAGGTATATATGTTCTAGATAGGATTTGTATTCCTCCGTCGTCGGCACAACTGCCTGTTTCCACTTCCTAGTGATTAAAACTCTAAGGGCCACCCCATATTTACGAAAATACCATCAGTATTATTTAATATAGAAGGTTTCACCCCTAGCATTGCACAGAAGGTTGGGGCTTAATTTCTTTCCCCAGGATATTACCAATTAATATAAAACCTTCCTCCTATACCCGATACAAGTTTTTACAGTTCCACCAGATATGCAAGTACGTTCCCTTTTCTACACATTGTCTCCAGCACTTATCATCAATTTGTTTATACATAATATGTAGTTTTTCCGGTGTTAGATGCCATCTATACATTATTTTATAATTGTTCTCAATTAAATTGGCAGCAAGTAGTCCCTTATATCTATTTTGATATATTTGTTCCCACATTGAATCCTCCCATGTTTCTCCTAAATCTGTCTCCCATTTCCTTTGAAAACCTATCCTGGTTCCTTCCATGGCCATCATGTTATACATCGTTGCCAACACCCTTTTTTTCTGTCCCGTTAAGAATATTTTCTCAATTTCAGTGGGATCTCTTCTCAATTCTGGTAGGATCTTTTGTTGTATATAATGACATATCTGTTTATACCTATATATATCTTTACCCTCTAGATCATACTGCTTTATTAGTTCTGCAAACTCTTATTTTCTTCCCCTCTAATAGCTGACCTATCTTTGTCAGACCATTTTTCTCCCATTTCTCAAAATCATTTTTTCCCTAATGCAGGAGGAAAATCTGGATTCCTTCGAATGGGTATTAATCTGGATACTCCATTCCTCCCCAACCACAAATGTTTCCATTTATTCCAAAGCCTCAAGGTCATTTTAACATATGGATTACTGCCTTGGTATCCTCCTCTGACATTCATGGGTAGCCATAGAAAATCTCCTATCTTTCCCTCCTCCAATTCGGCTGATTCTATCTGGATCATCGTAGATCATTGTTCCCTCCTAACTCGGCTGGCTGACATTGGGATCTGTGGGTCTGTCCTTGCCTGGTTTCAGTCTTTTCTCTCCTCCCGCACCTTTTCAGTAAAAACCAGCTCAACCACTTCTTCTCCTCTACCCCTTCTGTGTGGGGTTCCCCAGGGTTCAGTTCTCGCTCCACTTCTTTTTAACATTTTTCTCGCCCCGTTAGCACTTGTTGTACAACAGTCAGGGATCTCTGGTTACTTCTATGCCAATGACATTCTTCTTGTTCACCACACCAGTTCCCTCTCACCAGACCTCTCTGCCCTCAATATTTGTCTCACCCGTGTCGCTTCATGGATCAGTGATAACTTTCTCCACGTGAATCCCTCCAAATCTGCCGCGCTTTGGATTTCCTTTAACACGCCACCACCTTCCTGCTCTCCTCTCTTTCTCTCTACTCCTATTCCCTTAGTCTCTTCCCTCCATTACCTTGGAGTCACTCTTGATTCCTCTCTTTCATTTCATCACCACATTTCTTCACTCATCCGTTGGTCCTTCTTTTTTCTGCGTCAAATCCGAGCTGTCCGCCCCTTCCTCCCTTCCTCCTCCTCTCACCGCCTTAGTTGTCTCCCTAGTTCTCTCAAGGCTGGACTACTGCAATACAGTTTTAGCGGGCCTTCCTCAATATCAACTTTGACGTCTCCAACTGGTTCAAAATACGGCCGCACGTCTGCTCACCTACTCCTCCCCTCGCGATCACATCACTCCCTTGCTTCTTCAATTACACTGGCTCCCACTCAATTTCCGCTTTCATTACAAGCTCCTCATACTTACTCATAAAGCATTGCACACTGACTCCCCTCAATACCTAGCTGATTCCATCCGTTTACAACCTTCTCCCCATCCACTTTGCTCAGCACATGGTTATCGCCTCTATCTCCCTGCCCCATCCGCAGCTCATCTAGAAACTACACGTCACTCCACTTTTTTCTTCCTGGCCCCAGCCCTTTGGAACTCGCTCCCATCCACACTCCGCACTGAATTGTCCTTCCAACGTTTCAAACGCTTACTCAAAACCCATTTTTTTCAGCAGGCCTTTGACCTCCCAGACTCTTAGTACCATTTTCCTCACCACTACCTTCTGGACGTCTCTCTTTCTCGCTCATCTGTTCTTCGCTGCTTCTTCCTGTCCTGTCTGAATTAATGGCATTCTTTTCCTTTTCCTACCTATATTGTTTTATATTGTACACCGCCCTGACGCATATGCTTGGGCGGTATATCAAGCAATAAATAAAGATAAAGATAAAAGACCCACTCTTTTATCTCTTCTGCCCCCCACTCTACAACTGCACTTAATTGCTCTGCCTCTATGTATCTAGCTAAATCTGGTATAGTCATACCACTCTGCTCTCTTCTCCTTGTAAGAATCTTCCATGCTACTCTATTCGTTTTCCCTCCTCCCACAAATTTCATAATAATCCTCTGTAATCTCACTATATAATTCTTTGGCATGCTTATAGGGAGTGTGGTAAAGAGGTATATCAACTTAGGTAATATCATCATTTTGATAGCGGATACTCTCCCCATCCATGATATTTCTCTACTTCCCTACTCCTCAACTTACTGTTTTTTCCAACCTTACAAAATTTGCCCCAAACATATCTAAAGCCTTAGAGGTTAAATTTATTCCCAAGTATTTAATGCTTTGTTTAGCCCATCTAAAAGGGAATTTCTCCTTAATCTTTAATTGTGTTTCTGCCAGGGAGGATATATTTAATATCTCCAATTTGGTAGCATTTCTTTTAAAACCTGAATACTCCTCAAATTCCAACAATATATCATATAAAGCCTCCAGTGATTCTATCAGTCTAGTCAACATAAAAAGCAGGTCATCCGCAAAAAGGGAGACTTTACTTTCTATCTTCTTCCATTTTACCCCATGTATCTCAGAACATTCTCTCACCCACTGAGCTAATGGTTTCATAGATAGTACAAATAGAATCGGTGAAAGAGGGTATCCCTGATATGTCCCCCTAAACAATTCAAAGGCCTTTGTATATTCCCCATTAATACAAATTTTAGCCATATGTTGCTCATATATAGCTTTAATCCAACTCAAATAGCTTCCCTCTATCCCCATCCATTCCAATACCTTGAAAAGAAAGGGCCATGATACGCGATCAAACGCTTTTTCAGCATCTATTGTCAATAGAATCATCTGCTCCTCCCCCTTTCCCCCCTTCCACATTGTGTTCAAGACCTTCCTTATATTATCAGCTGTTTGGCGCCCAGGCACAAACCCCAACTGATTTCCATGTACAAGTCTGGGTATGTATGGTAAAATCCTGTTTGCCAACACTTTAGTAAAACTTTTAAAGTCCGTCCCTAGCAATGATATAGGTCTATATGACCCACATAGATTTGGGTCTTTCCCCTTTTTTGGAAGGATTGTAATACCCGCTGTCCGCATAGATTCTGGGATTTTCCCTCCCTCTTTAAAAGAGTTAAAGAGACGTGTCAATGGCTCACTCAATACAGCACTAAAGGCCTTATAAAACTTATTTGTAAACCCATCCATCCTGGGTGCTTTATGTGAAGGTAGTGAGTTAATCACCTCAGTTACCTTTTTTTTCCATTATGGGCTTAGAAATGTGTTCAGCTTCCTCCACGGTCAACCTAGGTAAATTTACTTGTAAATATTTTTCTGTTCTTTCCAGGGAGCTTGTATATTCTGGAGAATATAGCTGTTTATAAAACTCCACAAATCTCTCTTGAATTTGCTCCAATTTCCTTACTTCCCGTCCTTTTGCATCTTGTATTTTAGTTATATAGTTTCTATTCTGATGTTGTTTCCACTTATATGCCAATAACTGACTAGGCTTATTGCCCAATTCAAAAAACTGCTGTTTTAGTCTGTCCTGAGCGTATCTAATCTCTATCAATTCTAGCCCACCCAATTCTCGTCTCACTGCATTTATTTCCTGCATTGCCTTAGCCTCCAATTTCCTTTGCTTTTGAAGACCCTCCATATCCCATATCCTATTACGCAAATTCTCTTTTTTCTCCTCTTTGACCTTTTTTCATATGCGAACCTATCGAAACTAGGTTCCCCCTCACTACAGCTTTCAGACATTCCCATAGGGTTCCAATTTTACAATCTTCCCTATCATTTATCTCTAGGTATGACTTTATTGTCTTCAGAGTTTGTTGAACTATTTCTGGGTTCTCCAAAAGAGATTCATTTAATGTCCACCCATTTCTCTTCCCCCTCCTATTCTCTAGTCTAAATTCAATCCATACTGGTGCATGATCAGACCATGTCCTTTCCCCAATCTCACACCTCTCCAACCCAGCTACCATAAACTTAGTCACCCATATCATATCCATCCTCGAGAAGGATTTATGCACTGGGGAATAGAACGTGAAATCTTTATTCCACCCATTGAATTCCCTCCACATATCTACCACCCCAATTTCTTCCCTATTAATTTCAAGAGTCTCCTACATTTGGTGGTCCCCACCATGTCTCCCTTTGAATTATCCAGTAGTGGGTTGATTGTCAGGTGAAAATCCGCCCCCTAATCAATTGACCTTCAGCAAATTGAGATATAGAGGTGGTTATTGCTTCATAAGAGGAAAGAGGAAGGCCAGCAATGAGATGGATTGATACAATAACAGTAGCTACGGGTACCAGTCTGTCAACAATGAGCCGCCTGACTGAAGACCGAACACAATTTAGGATAGCTATCCAGAGGGTCGCCATGAGTCGACTCCGACTCGACGGCACTTAACAACAACATTGCTTCATAGACGGTCCCTTGTGTTGTATTTGGCCCATAAATATTCACCAATGTAAACATTTGTTCTTGAATGTTTATCTTAACAAAAATATATCTTCCTCCTCTATCCTGCTGTACAGCACACACTGAATAAGGGATTTGCCCATTTATCATAATACCCACGCCTCCTTTTTTCAATTCAACCCGATTTGACGCAAACCATTGCCCTTGAAATTTTTTATGTGCCACCCTCCTTTTATCACATTTCTTCAGGTGTGTCTCCTATATAAATATAATATCTCCCTTGAGTCTACTTATCTCTTTATACATTCTCTGTCTTTTTATTGGAGAATTAAGACTATGTATATTCATCGTCAATATCCATATTTTAGCCATCTACCAAACACTCATAATCTCAATAACCCTCCTTCTCCATAGGCAGAAATCCATTAATTTCCCTTTACCCTTACCCCCCCCCCCACCCCCTCCCCCTCCATCCTCCCTCCAGCACACCTTTAACTCTTTTCCATACAGGCATGACTCACAAAGCACACGGAAACACTATACACAACCACATCAACTTTTCCCCTTACAGTTTTATCTCAGCTCTTCTTCCCCTTGTTTTAACTGACACTCCTCCCTCACTACCAGCAAACACAGACCCATAACTTATTTGACACAAATTCCTTAATGTCCAACACTTCATCCTCTTCCTTATGGACGAGGCATATTCTTCTGCTTTTGTCGTCGTAGTCATCGGTCACGCTGCTGTGCCCACCTCCACCCACTTTCTCCATTCAGCGACCTCGCCACCTTAGCTTGCAGTGCGTTCTCAACCTCTGGCACCTCTGACCATCCCGCCTCTCTCATTGTCCTAGCAACTTCCTCTGTCATCTTTACATGTGAAGTCACTCCCGCTATACAAAATTGTAATCCAAAAGGAAACATCCACTTGTATTTGATTTGTCCTTCTCTCAACCGCTTGGTTATTATTGCAAACTCTCTCCTCTTCTGCATTGTGATAGCAGATAAATCTCAATGTGTTGATTTTCCCAATGTAATTTGTTTATTTTTTGGGCCGCATCCACAACTGTGCTTTTAGTAGAGTATTCATGAAAACAGGCCATTATATCTCTGATAAGTCCATCCTTTTTTGGACCCAGCGCTCTATGGACTTGATCTAACTTCCAACAGAAATCAGTCTCATCAAGGCATGCCTCCTTAATTATCTGTACACAAATTTGTTCCACCAAATCTGCACAGTCTGACTTCTCTGCATTTTCAGGGACCCCTCTTATCCTTATATTGGCTCGCCTTGATCTGTTCTCAAGATCCTCCACCTTCGACAACAAGTCCTCATAATCGCCTTCCATCGTGTCTATTCTTTCTTGCATACCCTGCATTGTACTTTCCTGGGTCTCCAGCTTGCTCTCCACCTCTTCTAGTTGCTGTCCAACTTCCCTCACATCCGCTCTCAACTCCTCCATCCATGTATGTACCTCTGTTTTAAAATGAGCAAGATCCTGTTCAATGGTACTAAACCATCCCTTCAATTCTCCTCTCAGCGCTCCAATTTCTCCCCCTTGGTCTTTTTCCACGCTTTTCAATGTGGCTGGATCCTCCTCACTAGCAGCACTAGTGGCCGCCATCTTGTTTTTTTCCGGCGGAGCTCGTCGTCGCGTTCCTGTAAGCAAACAACTTCAGGTCTGCAGACCCTTTCTGCATTGCCATGCGATCTCCTTAATAAGGTTCTGTCTTGTTGGTTTGTTCCTTGCTATTCTCTCTCCAGAGTGTTTATTTGCTGCAGGTTTCTATGAAGCACTGACGGAGCTCTGTTTTTACGCTGCCACCATGCTCGATGATGTCATTTCCTCCCCAATTTATCTTTAAGATTTAAGATTATTATTATTATTATTATTATTATTACACTCATAATCTCAATAACCCTCCTTCTCCATAGGCAGAAATCCATTAATTTCCCTTTACCCTTACCCCCCCTCACCCCCTCCCTCTCCATCCTCCCTCCAGCACACCTTTAACTCTTTTCCATACAGGCATGACTCACAAAGCACACGGAAACACTATACACAACCACATCAACTTTTCCCCTTACAGTTTTATCTCAGCTCTTCTTCCCCTTGTTTTAACTGACACTCCTCCCTCACTACCAGCAAACACAGACCCATAACTTATTTGACACAAATTCCTTAATGTCCAACACTTCATCCTCTTCCTTCTGGATGAGGCATATTCTTCTGCTTGTAGTTTTAACTTATTTACCACCCCCATCTAATTAACCAAAAATACCATGTATATAGTTAGCCATGTTTTTTGTATATAGTTAACCCTGTTTACCGCCAAGTTTATATACCCTGTTCTTTGTAAAAAACCAATGCTGTCTGTGTCATTGTGTTTATATTTGTTCATATGTAAACCGGTATATAAGAAAAATAAATAAATAAATATTATTCACATATTTATAATTTAACGTTTCTCTGAGTTTCTTAAATTCTGGCTCTTCATTTTTACAATTTATGCTTTTAGATACATTCTTGATTTTTTATGAACTTTTTACATGTGATTTAATTTACTATTTTAATGTCTTTGTATGTGTCATTCAGAGGTTGCAGTCCCCTGAAGAAGGCCTCTGGCCGAAACACATGTAGGGCAGACCTTGACACGTTGATAGAGCTCTCAGTCCTTCCAGCGGCTTTTCTTCTTCTTCTTTTGTTTGCTTCTGACTGACCTTCGGGTGGAGTGTTTCTTCCTGCCCCCTCCCCCCCCCCCCACATTGGGTTGCTCCATGCAGCATCTTGGCAGCTGTATTCTGCAGCATCTATAATAGGTGGATTACATAATCTGGCAGCTCCAAAAATAATATGTTGCAGTAATCCAAGTGTGGTAGGATCAGGGTTTGGAATACTGAGCAGAATTCTTGTGCTTCCAGGAGAAGGCAAAGAGCTCGGACTTTCCTTACTTTATGGTAAGTTAGTTTGATAGTGCTACTGATTTGGGGTTGGAGTGTCAATCCCTGGTATAGAACTACTCCAAGGTATCTGACTTGTGGTTTAACCTGTAGTTGAGCTCCTGGGACTTTTAAGTATGGTGGGGGGAGTAAATGATGGGTCTTTGGTAATGTGTAGTATTTCAGTTTTTTGGAAGATGATTGAGAGATTATGGTTAGATAGCCATTTTGTGATGGCTGTGAAACAAGTAATCATGGGTGAATAATCAGGGTGCAAAGTGGAGAATGGAATATTGAACATTAAATTGTCAGCATATGCATAATTAAAGTCTAAAAACAATTGAATGATTGCACACAAGGGTGCATGTAAATGTTGAATGGAAGGGCAGAGAGAGCAGAGCCTTTTGGAATTCCTTGCTGTAGCCTGTATGGTGTGGAAGTATTTCCCAAGACGTGTTGGTGGAGCTCATTCAGGTATGAAGCAAACCATTTTAGGGTTGTGGCACCAAGGCCGATTTCTTATAGGCACTGGATCATCATAAAGTGGGGAATGGAGTCAAAAACTGAAGATATATCAAGGAACAGAAGATCATGATTTAATTTTTGTATACCCTGTATGAGCCTGTCAATTAGAGATGTAAGTAGTGTTTCCACACCATGTTGGGGTCTGAATCCATGTTGCTGGGAGACGAGGGGACTAGAGGAGAATGGAAATCTATGCTCAGTGATATTTCATGATGTCCCTTGTTCGAAGATGGATGGTTGACAAGCATACCCTCAAGTCTTCCTCCAGTGTTTGAAGCTGCAACCTGTTCTTTCTCTTCATTGTGCTCATACCGGAGAAACCAGCCTCATGCAGATAAAATGTTGAGAAAGGAAGAAATGCTATAATCACCATCTTTGTGATGATGTGATATTCCTCTTGGAGAGACAACCATTATGAGACTATATCTGTTGATAAATGTTTTAGTTTCAGTCCTCTATTACTTCTGTTTTCCATCAGCTCATCTTCATCTATAATACTTAATTCTGCTGACTCACATGCACTTAACATAAACAGATCTCTTACCCAGTTCAGGGAAGACCAACGTGGATAGCAACAAAAGGACATATAATAAATAAATACTTTATTGAAAACCAACTCTAGCCACTGGCCCGACACTGGCCGTGTTTCGGAAATCTTCTTCAGGGGCTTTTAATGGCTGTGGTTATATGCTACTCTTATACGTGTTGCTTTTTTTAAAATACCCTTAAAACTCCTGTTCAAGGAGGCTCACATCCACATCCAGGGATGTGGGAGATAACTGATGATCACTAAACTGTTTACTTAGGATTGATCCTGCCGATCGACTGCTGACCGAGCTTCTGTGCAAAGTTGCTATCCACGTTTGTACTGGGTTGTCTGTTGCACGTGGTATTGTGCCTGTTTGTTGGACGGCCAGTTCAGGGAAGATACATCAAGTGATGGGAAATACATGGAATGAAGCATCTGATCCGAAGAACAGCTGACTGAATGACCCTGGTTACACCCTCCTTCAAACTCTCTCAGGCCCTACTAATAAATCACCCTGCCCCAAACTCCTACAACACACCCGTGGACCACCAAAGTGTTGTGGCACAGCAGTTGAAAATTGCTGGTCAAAAGCCTCCGTACAGATAAGACATAGAAGGCATTTTAGCTGTCATGATTTCCAGTTAATATTTCTTGCACCCAGGAAAAGGTTTCGGACTGTCCTTTGAGACTTCAATTCCTCCCCATCCTCCCCCAGTCATTATGCAGTGCTGGTGATACTTCCCTCACTCTCAGCTCTCACTAATATATCTTCCTTTCCTTCCTCTGGCAGCTAATGGCTTTATCTTTATCTTTATTATTCATTTGATATACTGCTCAGGCAGCCCTGGCATCAGAGCACTTTACAATAATAAAACAGGTGGCTGTTGGGAAAAGTGAGAAGGAATGCCAAAATTTCTGACAGGACAATGGATAGAAAGGAATAGTGGAGAGAAGGACAGGGGGTGGACAATAGAGACAAGAGAGAGATGCATTAGGTCAACGAGGGAAGGAGGAACTAAAGGTATCCTGCTGAGAGTTGGGGAGAGGGAGGTCAAAAGCAAGGTGGAATAAGTGAGTTTTTAAGATTGCTATAAACTTGGAAAACAAAGATTCGGAGTGCAAGGAGGGAGGCAGAGAGTTCCACAGTGCAGGGCCCAGGTAAAAGAATGCAGAGTTTTGAGTTTGTTCCAGGTGTGTACAGGAGACTGAAGGAAGCAAAAGAGGGATAACATGAAGTGGCCTCAGGAGGCGGTGGGGGGTATGAACTGAAGAAGGTTGGAAAAGATGCTGTTGAGTGCCAGTGTACATAGTTTTGTGAACCAGGGTACGAATTTTGTACTCTGCACAGTTGTTGAGGGGAATCCAGAGAAGATGAATAAGAAGAGGGGTGATGTGATTGCACCGGGAATAGTGTGTGAGTATACGTTGTGATAAGGAAGCTTATCATAGCTCAGGTAGGAGCTATAGAAAAGATGATGTGACTCTGAACAAGCAACCTGTCAGTTCTGGTAGAAGTAAGAAAACAGAGTTTTCACATAAAAGACTACCAGTCCCAGAATGCACCAGGTTTCCAGCAGCCATGAGAGGGGCTGAAGTGAGAAAACATGTGTGCAATCAAGAGAGCTATGAGGTAATCCCTAAGCACTCATCTCAAAGGGCAGGGCCTGATTCAACACAGCTGCGCTGTGTTAGGGAGGAGCACACATTAGGACAGAATAAGAATAGAGCTTATTCTACTGATAAGAGCTACAGAAAGAGCTTCAGAGACAGAGACAGCAACGGCTACAAGTTCCAGTCCAGCTACAGGTTTAAGCATCACCTGGAGAAGCAGAAGCCAAGCCAAGCGGATAGAGAGAGAAGGAAACTCTCTGGAAGGAAGAGAAGAAAGGCCATTGGAAGGTCTGGGAGATTCCAAGGCAGTACCTATACTGGGAGGTATTCCAAATGCCAGCAGAGTCCATTGGACTGGAGTCCGCCAGAGGAATGGAATGGCAGAGATAGGAATCACCAGTGGCTACCTGGAAGAGAGAAGACTGCACGTGGAAAGGACTTTCAGACCTATGCCAGAAGGTATGTGAGGAAAGATCCAGTGTCCAGGGATCAAGATTGGAAGGCTGGACATCAGAATTGGATTACATACTGGCCAGGCTATACAGAGAGGAATTATGATAGCAGGAGAGGCTCAGGTATGAACACTGATCCAGACCCTATCTATAATAGTGAATGGCAGCAAGGGAATAAGCATTCTCATGATAGTGCCTTAATGAAAGACTCGTCTGTGCCAATGTATGATAGTGACCCTATGCTGATTGAGGAAGGGGGAGATACAGCAGATGAAACTATTTACATGGACTGTTCTCTATCTAAATGCTATTGCTAGTTTTCTGTGAGCAAACACATCAGCCATCACAAAGAAACCTAACTTTGTTCTTTATTTCCACTGCAAACAGCTCTTAAAGCAGGATTTGGGTTCACACAGTAGCAGCCAGCCAGCTAAAGGCTTTCAGCTGGTCAATTGATAGTAATTAAAGCTGCACCTGATTGTGTGTGTGAGCAAGGGAGAATCACTGCTGGGATCTGCGTGGAAAATAAGCAGAAGTTAACCTAACAAGCAAAGTTTATTCATTTCTTTGTGCCTTTTCATTTGGTAATTATTTGCTAAGAAAACATTAGCTAATTGCCTGACAAGCTGAAGGTTGTTTTCTGATTTGCTTTGTGACTTTATGTTATCCATTTAAACACTGCAAGCAAGTAACCTCATTTATATTGCTAACAAGCATACTTGTGCTGGGTGAATTAAACCCCATCAATAAAAGAAGTATTTTATTGGCTTTAACCACTGGTTTCACAACTCAATTATTGTCTTCAGCTGTGTTTGGAGTGAAAGAACTACATTACCCACAATACCTTGCAAGAATCATATGAATATATGCATCGTCAAGATTGTGTAAGTTCTCACCCTAGGCAGCCGTCTGACAACGTGCAGCGGTTTTCTGATTAAGCTGATATCGAGGAAGACCCACAAGTGTAACATTACTGTAGTCAAGCCTAAAAGTAGCCAGTGAGTGAAGAAGGGTCGTGAGAGAAGGTACAGTGAAGAATGGACGAACAGCACGAATCGGGAGAAGGAAGAAGAAAGAGCGTTGAAACCAAAGAGGATAAGTGGTCATGAAAGGAGAGAGAAGACCCTGAGATACCAAAGGGACTGGACAAGAGGAACGGGAGTGCAAGCAATCTGAGCAGTGAGTGCGGGGGGCACAATCTGTGAAAAGTGAACCAAATAGCAGTACATTTTGAGGTGTTAAGATGAAGCCAGTTCATGGACAACCATGCGGAAATATCCAATAAACATGCATTCATGGGGGCTAGGTCGGCAGAATGAAAGTTGTTATGGTGGCCTCCATCACAGTTAGCATAGCTGCTCCACTCCTCAAGTATATATGGGCAACTTGCACCGGTGCCTGAATGTGACACTGTCCATTCACAGTCCCCTGCAGCATTCTCTTCTTATTGTGGCCATGCGTCTTACAACCCCCCTCGGGAATTCCGCTCTTCTAGCAAACTGCTTCTATCTATGTCCTTCTCTTCTATTGCTAACTCCAGACTTCGCTCCTTTCACTTTGCTGCACCTTATGCCTGGAACAAACTACCTGTCTCTGTACGTCAGGCACCTTCTCTAACCCTCTTCAAATCCAGGCTGAAAACTCACCTCTTCGCTGCTGCTTTTGGATCTTGACTCACCTGATCTCCTGTTCCTTTTTCTGTCCCCCTTGTTTTATCCCTGCCAACACCTTCTGTGTAGTTTGTCTTGACTAGATTGTAAGCTCTGATGAGCAGGGACTGTCTTTTACATGTCTGTGCAGCGCTGCGTACAACTTGTAGCGCTATACAAATGCTTAGTAGTAGTAGTAGTAGTAATGCCTAACCGGGAGAGGAAGCGTTGCAGATTTTGAGGCTGTTGTACCCTAGAACTTTAGGCATGGCTGCTCGGCTGGCAGTGAGGAATAGAGGAAGGCATCAGTGAGGAGCAAAGGGGTGCCACAGAAGGGAGTCAGGAAAGAGGAGCAGCAGAAGGTGATTTCACTACCCCGTTGCTGCTTATCACCTGGCTTGTGCCAGCCCTAAGACGAATCTCTATAATGCACATTCAGGCAGCTTGAGTTTGGATTACAGACTTTGAGAAGACATGGCTGGGTCATGTAGAAGAGAGAAGCAACTTAGAGTGGGAACAATTCCCTCACCTTTCCCCACCAGACAAACTCAACATTACAGGACATGGAGGAAACAAGAGAAGAGCACCATCATTGCTTAAAAATACACATAAGACAAGTTCTCAATTAATTTAATTTAATTAACAAGTTTTTATATACCGCACCTTCCAATGATCAGTTGCGGTTTACATTGAACAACAGTAAACAAGGCAATGCTGTTTTTACATATAACAATGTGAAGCTACAAAAATTCAGATCAAACTTACAATTAACAGTTGTAACTATGTACAAAGAACAGGATTATAAACTATGTACAAGTATGATTCAAAAACATCGGTATGGGGTTTTGGTACTTATTCCAGTTCAGAGATGGATAAGGTTAGCTGGTGAAACTATCCTTTTTCTTGTTGAAAAGGTGAATTCGTCAAAGAACCGTAGTATGTTGAGAATAAATATGTTTTGAGTTTTTTCCTGAACTCCATGATTTGAGGTAAGGATCTGAGTTCCGATGGAATGTTGTTCCAAATTATAGGGGCAACATGGGAGAATGCTTTCATGTTTGTTGATTTTTTAGCCTTTATAAATTCCTTTGGTGTTTTTAGTTTGTTTATTTGGTCTCTCCTTTGAAGATTATGATTGGGTTCTTTATTGATAAGGATGTTTAATGTAGGGGGTGCTGTATTATTTAGGACTTTGTATGTGGTTAGGAAAGTTTTATATTGTATTCGGCATTGAATCGGGAGCCAGTGTAAATACTCTAATATGGGTGTTATATGATGGAATGGTGGGGCATTCATTATAGTCCTGGCTGCTGCGTTTTGTGCTAGTTGGAGTTTTTGGAGTTCAATATCACAAATTCAGTATTTCAATTAAAAGCAAATGGCCCAACGTTGAGTGCAGGCAGCCAGCGCTACTGAAGTGGCTAGCCGCTGGTGCTGAACTTTAAACCCAGACATTCAATGCTGCGACCATATCTGGGCTGCCTGGATTGCTGGGAAGCTCATCGGGCAGCAGAAATACTCAGCTTCTGTGGTGAAGGTTAGGTCAGGGTTTCCTGTGCCTGACTTTCACCGTATGTCGCTTACCAGACAGTGGCTCAGTCTCGCTGCTGCCCTGGAACGTCCCTGGCGCCCGCGGATATTCAGTAGCACTTGCCGTCTGAAACGCCTTTGAATGTCCTCCCCAAAAAATATTTCAAGCTTTTGCCTTTTATCCCACATTGTGCAGTTCTCTCTCCTCTGCTGTCATCTTCCTGCTCCTCATCCCTTTCCCTTGTTTTCTTTCTGTGATTCATCTTCTTTTGCTGGCTCTCCCTCCCCCTTCCAGTTATTTCTGCCCCATCTCTCTTCTCTCTTCATTCATCTCTCGTCTTTTAGCACTTCTGATTCTTTTGCATCTCCTATCTCCCCTCTGTCTCTGTCTTCTGTCATGCAATGCCAGCTTTCACTTTCTAGTCTCTCACCTAGCTGTGCCCTCTCATCCACCGACTCCAACTTTCCTCTACCCCTTTGCAACTTTCTATCTCCTTTTATCTACTATTATTTATTTAGTTATTTTAAAGTTTTTATATATACCCCATCCTATTTCTTATTCTCAATCCTATGCGCCTTAAATTTGTCTCTCTCTGCTATTAATGTTTTTTTGGGGAGGGGCTGATGGAGTGTATTAGTGCTTTTAGGGGTCAATAGGGTCTATTAGTGGGTAGCATAGTAACATAGTAAATGACGGCAGATAAAGACCAGTATGGTCCATCTAGTCTGCCCAATAAGATGGCAAGAGTAGGTGAACCTACCGCTTCGTGCAGGACACCCCTGTTTGTTGAGAAATTAGATAGTTAAGTTTATTTTGATTTTATCCTGTTGCTGTAAAGGGATCCACTGTGTCTGTCCCTTGCCATTTTGAATTCTGTCACTGTATTTGCCCCCACCACTTCCATTGGGAGGGCATTCCAAGCATCCACCACCCTTTCAGTGAAAAAGTATTTCCTGACATTGCCTTTCAATTTACCCCTTTGCAGATTCATGTCATGCCCTCTAGGTTTACAGCTTCCCTGTCTTTGGAAGAGGTTTGTTTGTTCATTAATTCTCTTTAAGTATTTAAAGGTCTGAATCATATCTCCCCTGTCCCTCCTCTCCTCCAGAGTGTACATATTTAGGTCTTCAAGTCTCTTCTCATAAGGCTTCTGACGCAGGCTACAAATCATTTTGGTCGCCTTCCTTTGAACAGTTTCCAGTCTTTTTACATCCTTTGCAAGATATGGTCTCCCAAACTGAACACAGTGACTTATACAGTGGCATAAGTACCTCTTCCTTTCTGCTGGTAATTCCTCTTTGTATGCAGCCCAACATCCTCCTGGCTTTTGCCACTGCCTTGTCGCACTGTTTTGCCACCTTGAGATCCTCAGAAATAATCAGATGACACG
The DNA here is from genome assembly GCA_033557465.1 of Ichthyophis bannanicus. Taxonomy (NCBI): domain Eukaryota; kingdom Metazoa; phylum Chordata; class Amphibia; order Gymnophiona; family Ichthyophiidae; genus Ichthyophis; species Ichthyophis bannanicus. The sequence goes on along the minus strand of CM066040.1, from coordinate 280,896,549 downwards.
AAAATATGCAACAGAGTAGACTCTCCTGAGGGAGTGGATAACATGAGGACAGATCTACAAAAGCTGGAAGAATGGTCTAATGCTTGGCAGTTAAGATTTAATGCGAAGAAGTGCAGTGTCATGCACTTGGGAAGCAGAAATCCAAGGGAAATGTATGTGATAGGAGACGAGAGGTTGGTGTGCACGGACCAGAAGAAGGACCTTGGTGTGATTATTTCTAAGGATCTCAAGGTGGCAAAACAGTGCGACAAGGCAGTGGGTATGGGGCTGATGGAGACTGTTAGTAGGTTTAGAATGACGATGGGGAAAGTTATTGGATTTGGGAGCTTGGTGGGTGGGTGAAGCGGTGCTGGGGGTGCAGTAAGAAATGGGGGGATTAGTGGGTGGGTATGTTCAATGGAGGTGCATTAGGTTGGGCTAAATGGGGGACTGGCCTGAATGAGATGTATTAAGAAGATGAGCTTAGTAAGGGGGGAGGTAAGAGTGTATGGGGGGCATTGTGACACTCTAATCTCTGACGCAGAGGTCTCAGAAGAGAGTATGTCTGGATTGAGGTTCTAGGAGTAAAGAGTCTCTGGTTCAGAGTTCCCTGGTCTGAATCCCTGGCCCAGTAGTAAAGTTACTGCACTTTTCAACATTACTACTGCTTTGAAGCCTCTAGCCAATCTAAAAGCGCAGAGCACCAGCAACACACTCACTATCCCCAATGAACAAACTAAGTTCAATCAACAGACCTGGAACAGGGCATTCGAACTGTACGCACCCTCCCTCTGGAACTCCCTCCCGAACCCAATCCGAAGCAACAGAGACCTCTCCACATTCCGGAAGCAACTAAAAACCATCCTATTTCCAGAATATCTTGGACCAGAAAAAGACTTCTCACTGACTGCACTTCCAGCTCCCCTGACCTACCCTCTCTACCACCAACTAAGAAACTTACGTTTTCTGTCTAATTTGTTACTTTCTGTTTGAATCTTGGTGACGGCCCCCCCTTTTCTGTCGACTTGATTACTGTCATCCCCCCCCCTCCTTTTTGTTAAACCGCTTTGACCCGGTGAAAAGTGGGATATACATGTAGCTAAATAAATAAATAAACTCAGCGCACATTTTATCCAGTTTAAGTGTGCATTTTCAGCGTACTTCTTTTAACATCTGATGCCTTTCCATGTCATTTGCCTAGTGCAGCGGCTGTTAAAACACTTTCTTAATGCATGGGTACAGTAAAATACATCTTAAAAATTAGTGCACATTTTTACCATGTTAAAGGCCTGGCAATCTATTTCGGGTCATACTTTGCCAAGAAAGCCCAAGGGCTGCTGTATCACCAGGAGTCAGTATTGACTTAAGGGCACTTAAAAAAAAAAAACATCAGCTCCAAAGTGAGTCAAACACCTTAAAAATCAGAAATCGTAAGAAAGAAAAATAAACAAAACCATGCTGTATGGTGGGAATATGGCTGCATAACTGTACACATGACAGAGCGAAACAAGAGGACTTAAAGTGCTGACAGTGCTTTGAGTTTAGGCAGCGGCCTGCTAGTTGCAGCTCCTTGCTGCCCTCAGATGCCATTGCCCTATTCTAATGTACAACCCAGCAAGTGCAGCTTGCCTGTCCTATACTGAGTTAGCTTTGCTTTTCGGTTTGTTGCCAGCACTCTCTCGGTACTTGCCGGCAACCAGCTTATAAGGAATCAATGTTAAGTCTTTTCGGAAATTACCGAAAGCACACCTATTTCATGAGGCATTTTCTGGTGTATCTAGTTATTTATACAAGGTCTCATTTTTAGGTTTTATTAATTGATGCCTAGTTTTTGATTTGCTTCTCTGTTATTATTTGTGTATTTTACTTTTGTAAACTGCATAGAATGGTTTGTATTCCGTTTTGTGCTATATAAAATGGTTTTGAAACAAATAGATAACTGAGAGAGTGCCTAGTTTGGAAGGCCAAGTAGGCACCTAAGGGCCTGTAGCGGTAAGAACTTTCAAAGCACCTGGCTGTCACTGGTTTAATTACAACTAGATATTTAGCACCACAGCGAATCTAGCATCTGGCATTTAATATATGGTTTCGCTGGACAAAGCACTTGCCATTTGGTTAGTGGGGATAATCAGCTTCTAACTGGATAGCAAAAAATGCATAAAGTGGACTGTGGCAATATACAGCAGCACTAAATATCAGCACAAACCCTGCTAAAATCACAGCTACAATGTAACCAAGTACATTTACAGCCGTCTCAGAACTGGTGTAAAGGTATGCATGTAGGTGTATGTATATTTTATAACCTAAGCATGTGCTTCAGATGCAAAGAGCCCAAAGCCAGTCCATTTCAGTTCACTGACACCCAACAGATCAAGTTGTACAATGTCCATTTCATTCTTGACCACCTCCACCTGCCCTTGGTTCATGCTTTGTACATTCCCTGTCCTAATACGTAAGATCTCTTTGCAGCTTCTCACTCTCATTTCATGCGCAGCTACATCAGCAGTCAGACGTCCCGTCCAACCACATCATAAATTATGGCTTTACTCTGAGAAGTCTTCAGTTCATCCCCAGTAGCCATTTGAGTGCCTTCCAACCTGGGGGTCTCATCTTCCAGCACTATAGTACAATTTGTTTTGTGTACTGAAATGGACTGCTTTGGGCACTTTGCATCTGATGATCATATGGTCTACTATGCTGGAAATGAAAGACAAAGAAGAAATGGTGTTGCATTTATAATAAAGAAGAAACTTGCAAGAACTGTAATGAAATACAATGCAGTCAGTGAACGCTTAATTTCTATTCGTCTACGAGGAAAGCCCACCAACACAACTATAATTCAGGCACATGCCACAACAAAAGACATGACATGCAAATAGGATATCCTGATAGTCATGGGTGACTGGAATGCAAAAGTTGGCAACAAAGAAGAAGGCAAATTGCTTGGAAAATATGGACTTGGCAACAGACATGAAGCTGGAGAAAGACTGATAGAATTTCTGCAAGACCAATAATCTATTCATCTCAAATACCTTCGAGTAACACAAGCGCAGACTGTACATATGGATTTCACCCAATGAATTATACAGAAATCAAATTGACTACATCTGTGGAAGACAACGATGGAAAAGTTTGATAACATTAACAAAGACAAAATCTGGAGCTGATTGTGGTACAGATCACCAACTAATATTTATTTTTTTTTATTTATTTATTTAACAATGATTTATATACCGCATCTTCCATAGTTCAGTTGCGGTTCACAATAAACAACAGTTAACAAATCGGAGTTTGTTTTACATAAAACATCATATGACCAAATAACAATAAGATAAACAACTAGTGTTAATACAGAACAGTATAGAACAGTGTAAACTATATACATTATGTACAAATACACATTATGTGGGGCTTAAGCGTTATTCAAAGTACAGTATCAGCTATGAAGAATTGTATGTGTAGGTCATTTGGGATTTGTATGCAATAGTATGCAAACTCAAGCTAAAGTTGAAAAAAAGCAAGCCATTCGTGAATGTAGCAAAATATGACCTTGAGAACAGGGCCGGCCAGTCCATTGAGCGAGAATGTTTTTTGTACAGGGCCCCGCGTTTCAGGGAGCCCTGTGCAAACAACATTCTGCTTTAAAAGTAAATGTAAACAAAATAAATTTTTAAAAAAGCTGGCCGCTGCCGCCACCGCTGTGGCAGCGGCAGAATTGAGTGCCCCGTGGCCCCCCCCCCCCCGCCCGGCAGAGCCCTCCCTCCCTGCAGCATCAGCTCCCTCTCCGTGACAGCTTTCAGAGGCGTGAAAGGAGACTTTCTCCCTTGCGGCTCTGTTAAGCCCACCGGGGCTGATCCAGCCCTGGCGGGCTTAACAGAGCCGTGAGGAAAAAACTCTGATGCTGCAGGGAGGGAGGGAGGGCTCTGCCGGGCAGGGGGGGGGGCCGCGGGGTACTCGATTCTGCCGCTGTCACTGCAGCAGCAGCAGTGGCATCAGCCAGCTTTTTTTGTTATTTTAAAATTTCCCTGGGCTGATGGGGGGAAGGGGGGAAGGACTGCTAATGGGCTGTGGGCTGATGGGGGGTTAGGACTGGTAATGAGCTATGGGGGGGCTAAGACTGGAAATGGGCTGATGGGGTTAGGACTTGAGGTGGGCTGATGGGGGGTTAGGACTTGAGGTGGGCTGATGGGGTTAGGACTGGTAATGGGCTATGGGGGGGCTAAGACTGAAAATGGGGTGATAGGTGGGTAGGACTGAAAGTGGGCTGATGGGGGGTTAGGAATGGGAATGGGCTATGGGGGGACTAGGACTGAAAATGGGGTGATGGGGTTAGGACTGGAAGTGGGCTGATGGGGGAGGTTAGGACTTGAGGTGGGCTATGGGGGGGCTAAGACTGAAAATGGGGTGATGGAGGCTTAGGACTGGTAATGAGTTGGGAGGGTTGCTAGGACTGGAAATGGGCTGAGTGGAGGGGGAGGTTTGAACTGCAAATAGATGATGGGGACGGGGGCTTGGAATGGAAATGGACTGAATGGAAGGGGGGCTTGAACTGCAAATAACAGATGGGGAGGGGGGCTTGGAATGGAAATGGGCTGAGTGGAAGGGGGAGCTTGAACTGCAAATAGCTGATGGGGAGGCGGGCTTGGAATGGAAATGGGCTGAGTGGGGGGAGCTAGGACAGGAAATGGGCTGATGGAGGGGCTAGGATAGGACTGGAAATGGGCTGAGTGGAAGGGGAGGCTTGAACTGCAAATAGCTGATGGGGACGGGGGCTTGGAATGGAAATGGACTGAATGGAAGGGGGGCTTGAACTGCAAATAGCTGATGGAGAGGCGGGCTTGGAATGGAAATGGGCTGTGAGGGGAGGGAGCTAGGACTGGAAATGGGCTGAGTGAGGGGGACCTAGGACAGGAAATGGGCTGATGGAGGGGCTAGGATAGGACTGGAAATGGGCTGTTGGAGGGAGCTAAGATTGGAAATGGGCTGTGGTGGGGACTTGGATTGAAATGGACTCATGGAGGGCTAGAACTGGAAGTAGGCTCATGGGGGGGGGCTTGGATTGGAAATGGGCTGAATGTAGGGGAGCTAGGATTTAGCATGGGCTGATGGTGGGGCTAGGAAAGGACTAGAAATGGGCTGATGGGGGGCTGGGATTGGAAATGAGCTGTTGGAGGGACTCAGATAGGACTAGAAATAGATTGGGGAGCTAGGACTGGAAATGGTCTGATGGGGGACTAGGATTGGAAATAGGCTGATGTTGGGACTAGAAGGGAGCGGATGCTGGGTGGGGCTGGAACTAGAAGGGAGCTGATGTTGGGGGAGGATTAGAATGGGGTGGGGCTGGGAGAGTGAAATGGAGAGGGGAAACATATTTTGTGTGGGAGGGAAGAAAAATCTACAATTGGCTAGGTATTGGGAGAGTAATTGGGGATTGAGGACGGAGGGGTAAAATTTGAGTGGATGAAATAGGAATGAGGAAAGAGCAAAAGGCGAAAGATCAGTATGTTAAAACAGATGTAGAGAGAGAATGGAAAAAAAAACTAGAAGAGAGAAGAAAAGACAAATGGACAGCAGACGATGGAGAGTTAGCAGAAGACACAAAGAAATCAGAAGAAAGTGGCTGGAGCAATTGCAACTGAAAAAAATGCACAAAAGGTAGAACGATATCTCTTTATTTTGAATTTATGAACTGGAATATGTCAGCTCTGGGAAATATGCATCATTAACGTCTGCGCTTTGTTTAGTATAAAAGGATATTAATTTATAGTTTTATTTCTACAGTGTTGTACATTCCAAGTTTGGCTTTTGGGGTTCCCAGTTTAATTATTGTCTTCCTGTTTCTAAATTGTGATTCCTTGTTTGGTGATGGTCTATGTTCTGTATGGGTAACTGAGCTGAGGTATTCTGTTTATGTAATTCCTATTTGACATTGCCACTTGTTCTCTTTCCCCAATAGGTCATGTATTGTTATTCTCTGAAATGTATTGGTTTAATATTTACAGTGTTGCCTTTTGATAAGTAGGGTCTGGTACTTTGTGAGTCCTGGTAGTGCTGTTACAATACGGCGGGTTTGCTATGGGTTCTAAATGGGCAATCTTTGTAGTAGTTCCTAATGTGCCTGGCGGTTGGCACTGGATTATAGTAATATAGAAATCTTTTAGTCTTTCTTTATCCATACACTCATTAAGAGGCATTTTTACTAAACGTTAGTGTATGGTAACATTATGCAAATATTTATGCAAATGATGTCCCTTATGCAAATGAGGCCCCGCACTGAGTCTCCGCACATGGCCCCGCACCCCCCTTGGGCTGCCCCTGCTTGAGAATATACCACTGAACTTTAAAGACTGCCTGATAAATCGATTTGCTGCTTTAGATAAAATGACAGAGCTCCAGAAGAGTTATGGGATGACATCAAGAAGGTTGTGTTAGAAGAAAGCGAGAAGTCTCTACATAAAGTGAAAACAGCCAAAATGAATGACTGAAGAAACTCTGAAAATTGTCCAGAAATGCAGAGAAGCTAAAGCCAGAGGAGAAAGTGAGGCAATGGCAGAACTGAACAGAGATTTCCAAAATGCAGCAAGACAAGACAAGGAGAAGTACTACAATGACACATGCAAGGAAATAGAATCAGAAACTATTAGAAGAAGAACAAGATTGGCTTTTCTAAAGCTACAAGAGTTAAAGAAAATATTCCAGCCTCAAATTGGAATGCTACAAGATGCTCAAGGATCCATTTTGAATGACATTAAGAAGATCAAGAAAAGGTGGAAAGAATATACAGAGTCATTATATCATAAAGATCAAGTGCACCAACAGCCATTTCAACCTGTACGTTATGATCAGGAAGCATTGGTGATGAAAGAAGAAGTCAAAGCAGCATTGAAAGCCTTATCAAAGAACAAAGCACCGAGCATTGACGGCATTCCCATTGAAGTATTACAGCAATCGGATAAAGCTGTTACCATACTTACAAGGCTCTGCCAGGAAATTTGGAAGACAAATTCATGGCCAACTGACTGGAAAAGATCTGTGTTTATACCAATACAGAAGAAAGGTGACCCGACTGAATGTGGAAATTATTGCACAATCGCTTTGATTCCACATGCCAGCAAGATTCTACTCAAGATCATTCAGCAGAGACTACAACCATACCTGTACTAAGAACTGCCTGAAGTGCAAGCAGGGTTCAGAAAAGGGCATGGAACGAGAGTCATTATCGCAGATGTGAGATGGATCCTTGAAAAGACAAAAGAATACCAAAAGGATATCCATATTTGTTTTATTGACTAAAAGGCTTTTGACTGTGTAAACCATGAGAAACTCTGGGCCACATTAAGAAGAATGGATATACCAGAACACCTGCACAACCTTTACATTGATCAAGAAGCAACAGTTGAAACGGAACTAGGAGAAACAAAATGGTTTAAAATCAACAAAGGTGTACGACACCTGCATACTTTCCCCCTACCTCTTTAATTTATATGCAGAACAAATCTTCAGAGAAGCAGGACTGTATGAAGACAACCAAGGTGTGAAGATTGGTGGAAGACTCATCAACAACCTTCGCTATGCTGATGACACCACATTACTGGCTGAAAGTGAAGATGATTTGAAACATTTGCTTCTCAAGATCAACGAATATAGTCTTAAATGGGTCTGCACCTTAATGTTAAGAAGGCAAAGATCCTGAAAACTGGCAAAATCAATAAGTTCATCATTGATGGAGAAGAAATTGAAAGAGTAGACAGTTTTAACTTACTTGGATCAGCAACTAATAAAGAAAGGACTAGCAGTCAAGAAATCCAATGACATATTGCTCTCTGTAGAATGGCTATGAAGGACCTAGATAAGATTCTCAAGAGCAGAGATGTCTTTCTCCATTCAAAGATATGACTTGTCCAGGCCATGATATTTTCAATAACGTCATATGGATGCAAAAGTTGCACAATGAAAAAGACAGACAGGAAGAAAATTGCTGCCTTTGAATTATGGTGCTGACGATGAATATACGATGTATATCATAGACTGCCTTAAGAACAAACCAGTCAGTACTAGAAGAGATCAAACCTAAGCTTTAGAAGATCAGATGACAAGACTTCACATTTCATACTCTAGACACATTATGCAAAGAGAGAGATCATTGGAGAAAGACATAATGCTTGGCAAGGTAGAAGGTCACCATAAAAGAGGAAGACCATCAATGAGATGAATCGATACAATAACAGCAGATATGGATACCACTCTATCAATAGTGAGCTGCTTGGCTGCGGACCGAACAAAGTTTAGGTCAACAGAGGGTCGTCATGAGTCGACACTAACTTGATGGCACTTAACAACAACAACAAAGCATGTGCTTCATGACTCTATTCAAACTCCTCTCTGAACAGCCCAGAATTGGTGTCCTAGGCAAACCTTGAGCCTTACACCCCCCTGGCTGTCAAAATCTATTGTTTAACTTTGAATGCCCTGCACTTTGCCGGCCCCCCCCCCCCTCCAACAAGTTGCCACCCTAGGCGACTGTCTGGTTTGCCCGGTGGTTTGGCTGGCCCTGAGGACACACCTACATGTCATTGCGCATACTTGCATGCAGGGGATATTTTAAAGAGATGTTTGATGTGCGTATATTGGCATATAGGGGCAAGTAATCCTTTATAAAATTGCCCCCTAAGGGGATCATTCTAAAATGCAAATAGGCTGCCTAGATGTGCAGGATAAATGTTTTTCTTGTGAAAACGCCTAGACCCGTATTCCTAAACCATGCCGCTCTGCATGTACACGTCGCAAAAATGGGGATCTGAGGACGTGGGCTGGAAAGGGCAGAAAAGGGGCATGGCAAGCTGCGGAGATGTATAAAGAGTATTCAGGAAAGGCCTGTGTACATCCTGAGTGTATTCCGCGGATGCCTACGTTACACCAGCAGCAACATGGAATAAGGCCAACACTTAGAAGATTCTCTACTCTGATCCTCAATGTGTCCCATAGAGATGAATGGCTGTGATAGGCTTGTATTGAAATGGTGTGTCTGCGGTCTGGGAGAGCAGAAGATGCATTGCAAAGAATAGAATGCACAAGTGAGGGACGTTTGTAAGGTTAAGGAACAATAAAAAATACCCCTAAAGTAATATAAAGCACTGCAATAGTCTTTATTCTGGCTATGCCGGCATTTGTTATTTGTGCTAGAGGGGCAATTCTAGGTTTCCCAAATAATTACAAGATGTAGGGATGGTATGTGAGGTCGTATGGAGCAGATTCGTGTTTGGCTGAGAAATGCAGAGCAGATATGTTGTTCTGAGACGCCATGCCATTATGTTTTACCAGCAGTTGTTTATAGCTGCAGGGCATGGTTTGTGCAAATGTATGTTATTTGTGACTGCAAGCAAGAGTGTGTGTATGTGTGTGTGTGTGATATGGGGGTTCAGGGGAGGCCCTGGTGTGCTGATCCACAACCCTGGGGGGACATTTATGCCTGGCTAGTGCCTGGACTGTGGGGCTGACTGCAGCATCACCAGGAACCAGTGTGAATGGGCAGTATATTCTGAAAAGCTGCTCTGCAGCAACATAGCAGGGTGTGTCCCTGTCACTGGTGGGGGACCCTCAGAGTGGGGGCACATTGCAGTGCAAACAGCACTGATACATCTCTGACTGCACCACGTTATTTGTGCTGCAATTACTAAGGTGTTCTTTAAATGCCATGTTTGCTTTGCTGCAGGGTCTGTCTGGACAAACATCTCACTTTGCACTTGCTTATACAATAGCTTTGGTGCACATACATAACCTAGTAGTGTCATAGGCATGCAGCAGACTAGTATATATAGTCTGCTTTGTATGAGCATATTTGTTTCATCCGTAATACCACGTTGTTTGCATGAGCAGCCCACTGTCAGTGTGAGCATCAGCTTAGGAGATGTACATTTTGCCAGCAGGGGGTGGCCGCATGGAGACTGGAAGCATCTGAGACATCTGTCTTGTCAGAATGCGGTGGGCATGGGAACGTATGCTGCACCGGAGACGTATATCTCCCTGATTCTGGAACTGTGGATGCGTCTATACCCGGGGTTTCGGAATCAGCTTTATTAAGTGCCCATTTTCTGGTTAGACGTTTCTGCCAGCTGGACATGGCTGTTATAGAACCATGCTCTAAAGGGACAGTTTTCTAAGGCATTTCTGTGGGTAAAGCAACACTTTACATATGGAAATAACCTGCTACAGAATGGCTTGCTAAAATGTGGGTAAACGTATGTGCACACAGCTTGCATACACATAAGATTACCTGCTCTTTGAAGAGGCCTTCACGGGCATCGTGATGGGCCTGTGAATGCCTCTTGAACATTCAAGCATTTGCCTATAGTTTAACTCAGGAAGTCTGTGCATGCCAAAGAGCAGATGGAAATCGGAATGCAGTTTCTGGGGTAATCGTCAAGGTAGAAGTGCACGCCTACTTTCATTGTGATGTCTGACAGAATCCCGCACAGAGGAAGTATGCGCTTATTTGTTACCATAGTTATAAAATCGGGGTCTGATATTTAAAGGTGCAGATCGCTGAATATCCACAGGTGAGGCCGCTGCCCGCCCCAGTGCTAACCAGTTAGCAACAAGGCATGCCGGGGACGTCCCAGGGTGGCACCACTTGCTAACCAGGCAGCGGAGATACTGAGCCACTGCCCGGTTCGCAACATATGGCGAAAGTCAGACGCAGTAAAGACTGGCCTAATTTTCTCTGCAGAAGCTAACCGGGCAGCGGATAAACATCGCCAGTGCCTGGCTAGCTTCATGGCTATCTGGGCAACGTGGATAGTCCATGCTGGAGCCTGGATACTTATTTCTTTATTTATGACTTTTTCTATACCGTCTTTTCCAGGGATATGGCCCTGTTATTGAATGCATGGGTTTAAAGTTCAGCAATGACGGTTAGCCACGTTAGGTCAGCTAGCCGCTGCCGCTGAATATTGGGCCCTTGCTTCCTAAATTTCTATGTGATGAAACAATCCTAATTAGGTCTCTTTTCAGAGTAGAAAAATTATGCCAACAGACTCAGACAGAAAGTACTCAACTTATCTGTCTGTTCTTTTCCCAGACAGACAAATAAGTTGAGTACTTTCTGTCTGAGTTTGTTGCATTTAATAAGCTGTTTTTGATATAAAGGAAGGTCATTGATGCAAGAAGGCACCAATACATAGACATATACTTGTCTGAAGTTAAATGTCGAATAAGTCTGAGACCTCCTTTATGTATTTTGTTATGAGTGCTACTGCATATAGAACAAAGAAGAATGTGTATATCTTTTAAAATGTGAACATAACAATTTTTTGATAAAATTGGAGTGAATGTTTAATATTTTTGTCCTAAATTTCTATGCCAAACTCTTTTTTGGGACTGAGTTGCCTTTTCTCCCTGCAGATATAACTGAATTCATCTTAATTATTTGTATACCCCATAACGAAGTATAACAACTTTAATATGTTCCAACTTATAATCTTCAGAGGCTTGTCACTTGATCAACATGAAGACATATTTTCACTTCAGCAACCAAAAATATTTATTGTATACTGAATTTTGGTAAATGAATAAACCACTTATCACCAGCAGAGGGCACTTTAGCTACAGAAATTAGGGAGCCAAACTGGTCAGTGCTAACCCTGGCAGGAGGGCAGAGAAAGAGAATTTGGTACATTTCTAACCAGGGTCACACTGAGAACTACCCAGAAAAGATGGGAAAACAAACACTAACCAGTCCAGCTCAAAAAATCAAGCCTATCATGTTTGCTTTCTTAAAAATGTAGCCTAAATGCTGATGAGACGATATATCTATTTTATTCAGTAGAGACATAAAATAAACAACAGAGCACTGCACTATGAACTATTGGCTAGAGGGGGAAAAGTATTGAGAATACAATTGTACAGATAGCCTGAACATTTTTCCCATAGACACAAAACAAATTTGATACCCCTGGTCCTGTGTGTCCACTGAAGTGCAAGGAAGCAGTTAAGGGACCCCAATTCACTGCCATATTTCAGTGAATAATGAACTTGATAGAGAAATTCCGATCATAATCAACTGTAAGATACTTTTTTTTATATAACTAATGTTAATGTGATTTTAGGGTCAGCCCAAGGTGGTCTGATGCCCTAGGCGAACCTTCGAATCAGTGCTGTCCCCACAAACATAGTTCCAACATCTCCTCTTCCCTTTCTTCCCTCCAGGTATCCAGCATCCCCTCCCCCCCCCTCCCCTGCCACCACGACTGTTTCCGAAGCCGCCGCCATCTTATCTCCACTGGAGCCAAGCGTAACAAGGCAGCACAGAGTCACCTCCTCTGACAGGAACGTTTGAGGGGGCGGGACGTGGCAGGCCTTGAGCACACACGGGTTGGCACATAAAAGCCCCCACTATGGCTTTGTCTGCTGTAGCTATCTTTGTCAGCTGCACTGCTCCCTTCCCCCCATTTCCCCCCACGAAGTCTGCTGCCCTTGGCAGATGCCTAATCTTCTTAGTGGTTATGCTGGCCCTGGTGATTTTAATGTTATACACCAACTTGGACAGTCTGGAACGATATACAAATAGAACTGGATTTGGATCAGAAATATACCTTGAAATTATATTCCAGGGGGTCCAGCTAAAATGCAGTAAAGACAGTGGTATGCAGACAAGGCCTTATAGGAATGAAGTGAGGCCTCTAATGCAGAGGTTTCCAACAGATGAGTCATGGTAGAGTGTTAGGTGTGCCATAGTGCTGGGAAACTTGCAGACTACTGGCAAAAAGCAGAGGGGATGGGTCGCCACGGCTACAGCGTGAAGAAGAGCTGGCAGGTCTCGTGAAACTATTAGGCCCTCATGGTTCTGATTTCATGGGGAAATCAGCAGTGATGGCCGCAGTAAACAGTAAGCAATGGCCGTGTCTCTTGATCTTTTGGCCAACTTTGATTTAGACGCTCATACAATTCTTTACATGATATTGGTCTATGTAACACTGTTCTTCAATCTCTTTTGGTTCCTCTAGCACTGCCTCATACCGCAGGGCTCTGTATTAGCACCTTTACTCTTTAGTATTTTCCTCAGGTCCTCTGATGACAATAATTAAGGAATCTGGTATTAGTGTGCATTACTATGCTGATGACATCTACCTTATCACATGCCCACATCCTTACATCCCTGATTTACTTTCAGTAAACAACTGTCTAGCAAAATTTGCTTCCTGGCTTAAGCCCAATCACCTTAAACTTAATGTCCAGAAAGCTCCTGCCGCTTGGCTTACTGGCAGCATGACTCCAACTATTTCACCTGTTCTTGATAATGTTCCCTTGGATCTCTCGTCTTCATTCACATATCCGGAGGTACTCCTTGCTAGTGAACTCTCTTTCCACTTTCAGATCCGTGCTGTGATGAAGAGTTCCTTCCTTGCACTATGTCAATTTTAGGCCAGCTGCTCAAGCCTTGACATCTCCGCTCAGATTACCCTGATCCTCAGTCTTGTTATCTCCAGGTTAGACTATTGTTGTGTGGTATACTCTGGTCTTCTTGCATATGAATTGACGAGATTACGAACAGTCCAACATATTGTCATCAGAATTCTTGTGCATGCTAGTAGGCTTGATCACATTGCCCTCCTCTTAATGCAGCAACATTGACTTGGCATACCATTTTGTATTCAATTCAAATACTCTGATTCATAAAGCTCTCTCCAGTTTATAGAACAACCTCCCCCCAGACCTCTGTCAAGAGACCTTGTATAAAACATTCAAATCAGATTTAAAAACGCACTAGGGGGGATATTCAAAAGCACATAAGCGGTTTGCAGACTTGTAAAGTGCCTAAAGGCCTCTCAGCAAATACAGTGACACTAACAATATCCCCAGGTGCAGCTACTAAGCACCCCCATGTTAGCTGGCAAGTGTCGGGGCGCTCTGGGGGCATGGCGGAGGCAGCACCCAGGGATAACCATCTAGTGGCAATATTCGGCCGCTAGCCAGTAATCCTACAGCAGCTAAATGGTTGTCCAAAGTGTAGCTGCTTTTGCAGTCTGGTCAGCAGCTAAATGTCACCACTGACAGGTTTGCAAAAGCACAGACCAGCTAACCAGTGTCTGGATATGACAACCCCCAGCACTGAGTATCCGGGTTCAAGTTTCTGCTTGCATCGCTGAGCATCCCCCCTCCACTGTGCTTGCAAGCACATGCGAGGGGATCTCAGTAGATTTGGCTTGGCACCTGGGACAGTCTGTATAATTCTCTCATTCTTCGACGTTCCTTCATTATTATGGAGTTCCTCTTCTGTCTTTATCTAAATTTCGATTTTATGCAAACCACTTCGATGGTATTGAAAGGCAGCATAGCAAATTTTTAAGAAACTATAAACCACTGCTTACTATTACTAATCATTTGTATAGCACTACAAGGTGAACGCAGCACTGTACATATAGATGTAAGACACAGTCCCTGCTCATGAGAGCTTACAATCTAATCAAGACAAAACACACAGCGAAACCGGGGACTAGAGTATGGTAAGATACACAAAGAGAGTGAGGAGCATCAGGATCCAAAAGCAGCCTCAAAGAGGTGAGGTTTTAGCTTGGATCTGAATAGGGCTAGAGAAGGGGCCCGATTACTCCTGATGGTCAAAGACAATCCCAAGGAATACTGATGACTGTATGGGGCAAAGAAGGGGAGGGAAGGTGGTGTTGCTGAAGAGAGAGAAAGGAAGGTGATAATACCAAGAGGAAGAAGGGAAGGCGATGTACTATAGAGAGAGGGGTAGAAAGGTTGTCATGAGGCCAGAAGGCGAATGTGAAGGGAAGGCAACAAGGCCATTTACTGAATCCCTTACTATGAACGGAACGGCATGTCTCTGCCTTTATGGTGTCTCGCTCCACGTTACCTATCTCCCCCCCACCCCCCGTCAGGTGAAGAAGCCTCTGAGAAGCAGCGGACTGATGATAGATGAGAATAGCGAAGCATATGAAGGGAGCAAGGCCGGAGACAGAATGATTAATCAGTACCCGCAGTAGCAGAGATAGGAAAGCCTACGGAGAAACGCTGCGTTACAGCCCCGCTCAAGGTTTCCTGATGCAAGTCGAACACAAACATTTTGCTGTAAGCAAAGAGCACGCAAATAAGTCTGTGGCAAACTGGGAGAGCAGACTCAGACACATGCATACATGGCTCTATGCAACAGCGCCTATCTCTTGCACACAAAAGAACTGTTTGGCAGTTGTGTGCATGTGCTAGAATGCTATCAGGCACATAAACAGCAATATTATTTCGTGCAGAAGTTCAGCTCTGAATAGTATCAGAGTTCATGAACATTATTGTTAATCTGCACAGAATTTTTGCCTAGAATAATATTGATTTTTATGTGCTAGACAACATTGCAGTACATGCGCATAACATTGTTCCCCCCCCCCCCCGCCATTTTTTTTCACTACGCCTCCTCGACAAAGCCATAAAAAGACTGCGGTGCTGTACACTCAAGATAAAGAGAAGAACCAGGTACAAATTGCTCACCAGCACTGACCACAGACTTACAAGCTGCCTCTCAGACCTTCCCTTAAGAGCCCAGCGTTAAGCTCAGCCTTTCTGGTCTTCTGCACATATCTCAGGATTTGCACAAAATAGCTAATTGCTTCATTATCATGGATTTAAATGTGCTGCACTGTCTCCTTAAGGCTTTGCGCAGTGTTCGCTCATGTGCAAAATTCCTTTCCGCATTGGCAGCACGTAAAAGTATGAGGAAAAGCTCAGCTAACTCATGGGCAGAGCCAACTGCGCTTCACTGCACGGGCCTGAGAAAAGTCCTACTTTCTCCTCAGAGTGTTTCTTGCTAACTACTGAACAGTAGCTGGTGTGGAGAGTGTTGTGTAATTATGCTGAGAATAACACATACCCTGCGAGAATGCTGATGTGAAAGAAGGCACGGGAATCTGTGAGCGGAGGTGGGGTAGCAGGGGCCTGCAGATTAGAAGTGACTAATGTCTTGGCATGAATCCATCTGCACAGAGCATCTGATTAATTGAGCGGAAGAGAAAATTGATGACTGCTGGCTAGGACTGAGGATATGTATACAAATGATTTGTATTTAGGAGGGACGTGGATGCTGAGCTACCTGATTTCCTGCCCGAATTCTGTATTTAGAGAGCATGTATAGGCACAGTAACATACAGAGTAAAAGAGGGGCAATAATCACAAGATTTACGGCCTTTTTTACTGAAGCCCGCTAAGGCTTTGCACTTAATGCACCCAAGAAATGCAAAGCTTCCTTGTTAGCTGTGACCAGCATGTTCCCAGCAACTAATGGATAACAGGCTGCCCTAATGTGCACTCCGGTAACGTGGGTTCACCTACTGGCTCCCACAGAGGCTCCGTTAGGTGAACTCGCATTTAAAGCCGCATTGTTACTAAGCATGCACATTGGCACAGTGCAGAATAGAGGAGTAGCCTAATGTTGAGAGCTAGTTTAAATCCCACTGCTGCTCCTGGTGGTTTTAGGTAAGTCACTTAACTCTCCATTGGCTCAGAAACAAACTTAGATGGTGAGTCTTCTAAGGACAAGAACAATGTCTGCTGTATCTGAATGTAACTCATCTTCAGCTTCTGAGAAAGTGTGAGCTAAACAGGGTCAATGCTAGAGTTTCTGGCACCACCCTGCAACCTATAGATCGGCGCTCCCCTCCCTCATTATTAATGCTGGCTACACCCCACCTCCTCCATAAGGAGCCTATCCCAAAAAAGCAGCACTGTAAATACTGCAGCAAGCCCTGGAACATTCAAATACCTATTTGAAAAGCTGAACAATTCAGATTACTACAGTACAGATCCCTACATATAAACTTCATGTTAACAGAACATCGGACCTTCGTCTCACACTCAGAACACAGACCCTCACCAAGTACAGAATAAACGACCACAACCTAAAAATAAAAACCTGTAGATAAAAATGAAACTGTAACCCCAAGAAGTCAGATTCTGCATACAATGCAACACCAGAGAAATAGAAAGAGATGCATTTCCCTTTTCTATATTAAATATAAAGATTGAAAATAAAATTATTTGTTCTACCTTTATTGTCTGACCATTTTATTCTCTGATCATGCTGGTCCCAATCTAAGCTTTCTGTTTGTGTTCTCTTAGCTCTCTTTCTATGGTCTCTAGTCCATCTGCCATTTCTTGTCTCCTCTTTTGTTTTCTTCACTTCTTTCCTTCTTGGATATTGATCTTTTCCTTTCAGTTTCTTCCATTTATTTTTCTCTCTGTCCACTCAGACTTCACTACTCTTTCTTACTATCCAGTTCTCAATCTCCTTCTTTTTAACTCCATCTACCTACTGCTTTTCAACCCTCATCACAATCCTCCCGTTCCCCACCTCTTTTTTTCTGGTCCATTATTCCCCGTTCTCACTCACTCTCTCTCCACCCCACCATCCAGCATATCCCATCTCTCTTTTTCTCCCTCTCTCTGTCCTACCTCCTTGGAAAAAATATCATGTGGCACTATCCCCAGCATATTCTTGCTTTTTCTGAGTCAGCAACAGAAAGATCTCATAGCACCATCCCCAGGTTTATCTTTCTTTGAGTCAGCATGCAGCAGCCAGTGAATGGCAATGTGCACTGGAAGTGAATGCTAGGGGCAGCACTGGCTGCTGTTGCTGACTCAGAAAGAAAGATGAAGCTGGGGATCCTGCTGCACGATGCTGGAGCTGCATGCACAGTGAGTTGTACCAGCTCCTGGACCCCACCATCTGAATCCCCACATACTCTCTCAATACCCAGCCAATCTTAGATTCCTTCTTTGCTCCCACCCAGTTTTAAAGTCTCCACCTAAGTCTCAGTCCATGCTCTCCCCATCTCCCTTTCCCGACTACCACCTCCTACATCCCTCCGCACACCCACCCAGCTACTTCTTTCTCCGATATTTATTAACCCTGCCATTCCTCCTTCTTATCCCAGCGTTCATTCTTATGCTCTTCTCTCTCAATTGTTCCCACTGTATGACCTTTTTTATTCCTTCCCACACAAAATATCTGTCCCCCTCTCCAAGGTAATGCCAGTTTTTAAAAAGGGTTCCAGGGGTGATCCGGGAAACTACAAACCGGTGAGCCTGACGTCACTACCGGAAAAAATGGTAGAAACCATCATAAAGAACAAAATTACTGAATATCTAGATAGTCATGGCTTAATGGGAGACAGCCAACATGGCTTTAGACAAGGAAGATCTTGTCTTTCTAATCTGTTATGTTTTATTAAAGGTGTGAATAAACAGGTAGACAAAGGTGAGTCGGTTGATATAGTGTATCTGGACTTTCAGAAAGCCTTTGACAAGGTCCCTCATCAGAGACTTTTGGCAAAACTAAAAAGTCATGGGATAGGAGGCAGTGTACGATTGTGGATCACGAACTGGTTAAAAGATAGAAAGCTGAGTGTAGGGCTGAATGGCCAATTTTCCCAACAGAGAAAGGTGAATAGTGGAGTAACCCAGGGATCTGTGCTGGGTCCGCTGCTTTCTAACATATTCACTAATGACCTGGAAAGTGGAATAACGAGTGAGGTAATCAAATTTGCATATGATACAAAATTATTCAAAGTTGTTAAAACCCAAGAGGACTGTGAAAAATTGCAAGAAGACCTTGATAAATTGGAAGACTGAGCATCCAAATGGCAGATGACATTTTATGTGGACAAGTGTAGACAAGTGTATTGTAAGTCCAGTGCAGACCTGCCTGCACTGCAAAAATGTGTTACCTGTAAACCGCACTGATGTTAAATAGCATGGTATAAAAGAAACATTAAATAAATAAATAAATAAGTGCAAAATTATGCATTTGGAAAGAACAACCCAAACCTTGGTCGCACAATGCAAGGTTCCACATTGGGAATCACCATCCAGGAAAAATATTTAGGTATCATCATAGATGACATGTTGAAACCCTCCGCCCAGTGTGCAGCGGCGGCCAAGAAAGCAAATAGAATGCTAGGAATCAAAAGGAAAGGAATGGAGAATAAAACAAAAGATATTATAATGCCTCTGTATTATTCCATGGTGCGACCGTACCTTGAATATTGTGTGAAATTCTGGTCGCCGTATCTTAAAAAGGTCCATAAACCATTATTAAAAGGGACCCAGGAAATCACTGCTTGACCCAATACAAGCAGTGAGGAACCTGTGTCTTTTGGGGAAATCTCTAGGTACTTATGACCTAGATTGGCCACTGTTGGAAACAGGATACCGGGCTTGATGGACGTTGGTCTGACCCAGTATGGCATATCTTATGTTCTTATATGCTTATGTTCCTCATTCCCCAGCTTCTTTTTTTCTCCCCCAGCCCCAGCCCCATTCTCTTCCAGTCTTCCCCAAACATCAGCTCCGTTCTAGTTTCTGCCCCTCCCAGCATCATCTCCCTTCTAGCATCAGCCAATTTCTGGTCCTAGGCCCCCGCCCCCTAAAAATCAGTCCCCCTCCAGTCCCATCCAGCATCATCTCCCTTCCAGTCTCCCCATCCCCCAGCATCATCCCATTCCAGTCCTAGTGCCCCCCCATATCAGTCCCCCTCCAGTCCTGGTCCCTCCCAGCATCATCTCCCTTCCATTTCCAGGCTCCCCATCCCCCAGCATCATCCCATTTCCAGTACTAGCCCTCCCCCCAGTTCCAGTCCCTCACAGCATCAGCTCCCTTACAGTCCCTCTATCCCCCAGAATCATCCCATTTCCAATACTAGCCCCTCATTATCAGCCCCCCTCCAGTCCCAGCCCCTCTCAGCATTATCTCCCTTTCAATAGCAGTCTCCCCATCCCTCAACATTAGCCCATTTCCTGTTCCAACTCCTACTCCTCTTACAGTGCCAGTGGCTCCCCCCCTCCCACACACACACATAGCCTCACACCACAAGGGGCCCGACATGCTCCTGATTGGCTTCAGAGATGGCCAGTGAGTCCTGAAGGCCAGCACCCCGGCTCACAGCCGCAGGAGTAAACAATGACATTTTCCTTTAATCCTGCGGCTGTGAGATGTTGCAGAGACCGGCAGCACTGAGTTCCTGGAGGTTAAACAGGGGCACTTCCTGTTTCCTGCACAAGACAAAAAGTGTTTAACCTCCAGGAATTCAGCATCACCAGTATCTGCAACTTCTCACAGCCGCGGGAGTAAAGGAAAGTTTACTCCTGCGGCTGTGCAGCGATGAACCGGGACACTGGGCTTCGGGACTCACTGGCTCCCTCTGAAGCTGGTCAAGCGTGCCTGCACATGTGAGGGCCGGCCCTGCTTGGGGTGTGGGGGTGTCTAGCAATGGCACCCCTGAAGGATGGCGCCCTCCCTGCCATGCTCATCCCGCTTATCGGGTAGCGCAGGCCCTGGAGCTAAATCCTAGTGATAATGTGCTTTCTGTGCTCACACTGTACCTCTTCCCTTTATCCCATCCTGAGATGCCTAATGACTATGTTGTGGCTAGTGTTCCCGGTTGCCACATGTTAAGAAGCTCCCAAGCTTTAGTACATGGGGCCCTTATCCAGGCAAATCTTTGTTTTGAAATTCACCACCTCCACAGACTGGCTACCTTTCTGGACAAAGGTAACTGATTAAATATGGGATAAATCAGAGATGTACCAACGACATGGTTAAATTTGAACTGGAGAGTGCCAATATTCTGTGCTTTCCAGTAAGTTAATCAGTTAAGTCTGGTCACAAATGTCACTGTCCTAAAGATAACTATCTGGTGAACCTTAAGTAAGTAAATTCAGCCAAACATATTTTTGACTATCTGGTGGATATACGGATGGCCGAATATCGGCCCTATAGTGACATAGTAAATGATGGCAGAGAAGGACAGGTGCAGTCTGCCCATATATCTTCCTTTCTCCTTTTCTAGCACTTAACGTAAATGAGCAAAGACGTTTCCATATTTTAGTGCACATAATCTCTGCTATTCCAAGGCTTTACCGCTGTCTCCGGAGCGAAGCATTTCTCATGTTTTCTCTGCATCTCCTCCCTTTCAATCCATAGCACTTTGTCTTTGAATTTCCTTTTCCAAGGAAAATTTCAGCTTTGCGTAATTTATTGAAGTCTTGCAAAAACCGGAATGTTTCTAAAATTCTCCCTTTCACTTCTTTCATCCAGCGAGTACATTTTGAGGATTTTGAGGGGGTCATTACAACTGAAAATGCCCATTCAGATGTTCCAGTCACATCCACATCGCAAGAGCCCAAGGGGATGGAAGGATACTCCTAGGAAGAAAGGCTAAAAAGGTTAGGGCTCTTTAACCTGGAAAAGAGACGGCTGAGGGGAGATATGATAGAAGTCTATAAATTAATGAGCGGAGTGGAACGGGTAAACGTAGATCGATTGTTTACATTATCAGAATATAGAAAGACTAGGGTACATGCAATGAAGCTACAGGGTAAACTATTTAAGACTAATAAAAGAAAATATTTTTTCACTCAACGTGTAATCAAACTCTGGAATTTGTTACCGGAGGATATAGTAAAGGCTGTTAGTGTAGCTGGGTTTAAAAAAGGTTTGGACAAGTTCCTGGAGGAAAGGTCCATAAACCATTATTAAGAAGGGACCCATGATATCAATGCTTGACCCAGTACAAGCATTGTGGAACCTGTGTCTTTTGGGGAAACTGCTAGGTACGTATGACCTAGATTGGCCACTGTTGGAAACAGGATACTGGGCTTGATGGACCTTGTTCTGACCCAGTATGGCATATCTTATGTTCTTATGTAAGAGCCATTTTAGAAAGGCCCAAATTTACATGTGCTTGACATGATCATGTCTATGTCACGAAGGCATGGTGGAGGGGCATGGGTGGTGTGTAAAAGAATGACATGTATGTTCCATTTTAGAATGGTGCTGCACATTTACGACCACCAGTGGACACATCTTTGTCTATACTTACTCCTGGCATTTAAAAAGTGCTCGTTACAGTCAGCAAGCAACAGTAGGAAGAACTATGTTACTTGTCTATTGGCAGAGACGTTTATCTTTTGGGGCAGAGATAGGTTGATTTTAGATCACAATTACATATGTCCATCTTCTCTGCTGCCCCTCCCAGGAATTTTGGACAGCTTGACTTGAATGTTCCAGATGGCAACTAAATGCTTCTTTAGAGTCAAGAGTGGTGTCAGATGACTGGAGAGAGGCACATGTGATCCTAGTACACAAGAGCGGAAGTAAGGATGAGGTTGACAACTACAGGCCGGTTAGTCTAACCTCTGTGGTGAGTAAATTATTGGAAACACTACTAAAACAAAGAATAGTGAGGTTTCTGGAGTCCAATGGATTGCAGGATCCGAGGCAACATGGATTAACCAGAGGCAGGTCTTGTCAGACAAATCTGATTGATTTCTTTGACTGGGTGTCCAGGGAGTTGGACCGAGGGAGAGCCCTAGATATGGTGTATTTAGATTTCAGTAAAGCCTTTGATACCGTTCCACACAGGCAACCTATAAACAAGCTGAGCATCCTTGGGATAGACCCTAAAGTAAGTGCCTGGGTTAGAAATTGGTTGAGTGGGAGGTGACAAAGAATACAGGTAAATGGATTTTACTCTCAGAAGAAGAAGGTTACCAATGGTATGCCACAGTCATCTGACCTTGGTCTGATTCTTTTTAACATCTTTGTTAGTGATATTGCAGAAGAGCTATCAGGTAAGGTTTGCCTCTTTAACATGAGGAGGGATCTAGCTAAGCTTGAAGAATGGTCGAGAATTTGGCAGCTGAAATTTAATGGTAAAAAATGCAAGGTCATGCATTTGGGTTGCAAAAATCTAAGGGAGCAGTACAGTGTAGGGAGCGTAGTACTTCTGTCCACAAAAGAAGAGTGGGACCTAGGTGTGATTGTTTCTGATGATCTCGAAGTGGATAAAGAGGTAGAAAATGCAACAGCAAAAGCCAGAACATTGCTTTGCAAGAGAAGAGGAATGGCCAGCAGAAAAAAGGAGGTGATAGTGCCTCTGTATAAGTCTCTGGTGCAACTACATTTGGAGTATTATGTGCAAGTTCTGGAGACCACCATCAAAATAAGATGGAGTCGGTGCAGAGGGTGGCTACTAAAATGTTTAGAGGTCTTCATTATAAGCCATATGGGGACAGACGTAAAGATCTTAATATGGGTAGGTGGGATAGAGGAGATATGATAGAGATGTTTAAATACCTCGGTGGCATACATGCCCAAGAGGAAAGCCTCTTTTGATTGAAAATAAGCTCTGCTATGAAGGGACATAGGATGAGAGTGAAAGGGGATAAACTCGGGAGTTTATGCGGAAATATTTCTTTACAGAAAGAGTGGTAGATGCGCAAAATAGTCTCCCAGTGGAGGTAGTGGAGACGAGGACGGTATCTTAATTCAAGAAAGCACGTGACCAGAAGATCTCTAAAGAATAAAAGGGGACTATTGGAGTTGATATGGAAGGGTAGACATGTGGTGTTTTTCTGCCACCATTTTCTATGTTTCTATGAAAAATCATTACTAACCTACAGACTGGATAAACTCTGGAGAGTCCCCTGACTGACGTGACATCACCCAGATAGTGCCAGGATAGTCCATGCATGGATCTGGAGAGAAGCTGGAACTTATCCTGATAGTGGCGATCTCCAGCACTTCTATGTCGATATGTATCCGCATAAGCTGTCCTAAGTATATCCAGATTGGCTATCTGGATAGCCACTGTCAGTGGCCGCAAAATCCAGATATTCTACAGCAGCCGCTATCTGGATAGTACTGCTGAATATTTGCATGTTCTTTACTCATATATATCAGCCCAATTGATATTACTGGGTGTCCTCAGTAGCATACTTAGAGTTAAGTACTGATTTTGTACTGCCACTTGGTTGCAATATATTGTATAGTAGCAGTAGTGCTATGTTGTTTGAATGTTGCATATCAATAGTGGTAATAACAATGTGGCTGAACTATTAATTACAAATGAATGGTGATTTTCTATGGAGCATTTTTTTATTTTGCTAGTGATTATGAGACTGAAGAATGATATCGTAATGCTCCTGAATCATTTTAAGGAAGCCTGGCAATGGTAGTCATTATCTGATGGTCCCTTTCCAGTCTTTAGTTAGGGTCTTGTATGGTAGATTAGGAGAGACATACGTGTGCAAGGTGTTGTCGTCATGTATTTATCCAGGTAGTGCTGCGCGTCATGGCAAATTTTAAAAGCTCTCCCTTGAGGCACGCTGACCCAGCCCCCCTTTTTATCACGTTAAAGTTAGACGAGTAAAGCTGAGAATGGGGAGGTTAAAGAGGGCCGATAACTGGGTGAATCTTTTGAAGATCAAACCTGTTTAAAAAGGCAGGTCATAACTACTCATCTACAATTCACACACTTGGACTCTAAACACAACTTCCTCGGGAGAGTGTTCCACAGTTGAGGAGCAGCATAAGAAAAAATATTGTATCCTCAAGTTTCTTAGCAATATCACGAATTGAGATATTAAGAAGGACTGGCCCCACTGCTGCCCCTGGGATACCACGCCGGACACTTGGCTGGCAGTGCTCTGCACCACGCTGCTCATTTCCTTACCCACTTTCCAGCTTTCCAGTCTGTTGCCATATTGTCCAGCTTGTGTATGTGGAATTGACTCATGTTAAAAGAAATAAATATATTTATTCAGTCCAATATCATACAGGGCAAGGATAGGCAACTTACTTTAACCATTGCAGTGTAAGGGATGCACTATGCTGTACTGGAAATCCAACTTTTGAAGCATAAGTATATTCCGAGGCAGTGGAATGGGGTAGGCCACAGGAGTCACAGACCAACAATATGTTGCCGAACAAGCATCAGCAATTAGAGAGCTTAGGGGTTGGGCTAGAGATTGATTTTTTTTTGGTCTCTGCAACCACAAAGAGGTCCCATTGCTCCTGGCTCTATTTATGTTTATACTCACATAAAGTCAAGTTTAAAGATTGGGCAAACGAATGGGGAATGATTTCTTGTAATTTGTGCAAATAAATGTTGTGTACAAGATGATTTGCAACTTTAAAGCGAAACTGCTGATTGCAAAATGTTATATATTGTTAGTGACAAAAAGGAGTTCCATTTCCTGGTGGATTTAAAAAAAAATATTCCCAGAAAGCAAATTATTTCTAACAAGGCAGCAAAACCAATTTGGAAAGAAGCATCTCTCCCATTTTCCTTCAGAAGGTGCTTTAAGAACGATGCAGACAATCACTGAGACACATCGCTATTATTACAGCCATTTCCAAATTAGGAGATGACCCTAAGCAAAAAAAGAGTGTATGTGACAGTCACTGTGAAGTGTTGCATGAAATGCTTAAAGTGGTAACAACAGTTATTACTGGAGAACAGCGATCCTGCTGGGGAAGAGATGGGAAGGTGAGGAGAGAACGGAATTTCTGAGAAAAAAGCCATTTGCTTTCTATAAATGAGATCTAAGATACTCACCATAGCAACATGAGCTGTATGTCTGATTCCTCTGACTGAGCTCAAAATCCTGGCTATACACAGTGGGCCCAATATTCGAAAGGTATTTACACAGTTTACAGCCCAGTAAGCCATGTAAATGCTTTAAATCAGGATATTCAATGGTACTTACGTGGTTAGCGCCATTGAATAGCCCCTTCTAATTCACCTATGCACCCCTATGGCATATGCTATCCGGTTAGCACAGGGGTGTGAGGTTGGCAATTCTGGGATGGAGTGGAGGTAGGGTTGCCAACTGGCCGGTTTTCAGCCGGCCTGACCGGTTTTTCCACGGCCAGGCCGGCTGCCGGCGCAGAGGCAAAACCGGCCCTTTAAAAGCCGTTTTTTTTGCTCTGGCCGCAAGATCGGGAGCGGCCAGAGCAAAAAAACCGGCTTTTCTCCGCTTCAGAGGGAGCCGGGGAAGCCCGCGCAAGGCCCCGGCTCCCTCTGAACAGCCACCAGCGTGAAGAGCCTTTACCTTCACGCTGGCGGCTGTTCCTGTGAAGCCGCGATTGGTGGGAAAGGTTAAAGGCAATACCCTTTAACCTTTCCCAGCATTCGCGGCTTCACAGGAACAGCCGCCAGCGTGAAGGAAAAGGCTCTTCACGCTGGTGGCTGTTCAGAGGGAGCCGGGGCCTCGCGCGGGCTTCCCCGGCTCCCTCTGAAGCCTCAGACAGCCGCGATGCTGGTCGGGGGGGGGGTGGGGGCAAGGACTGCATTGGCTGTGATGGGGGGGGGGGGCAAGGACTGCATTGGCTGTGATGGGGGGGACCTGGACTGGAAAAGGGCTAAGGGGGGGGGGCTTGGACTGGATAAGGGCTAAGGGGGGGGGGACTTGGAATGGAAAAGGGCGAAGGGGGGGGACTTGGACTGGAAAAGGGCTAAAGGGGTGGAACTTGGATTGGAAAAGGGCTAAGGGGGGGGGACTTGGACTGGAAAAGGGCTAAGGGGGGGGGACTTGGACTGGCAAAGGGCTAAGGGGGGGACTAGGACTGGAAAAGGGCTAAGGGGGGGACTTGGACTGGAAAAGGGCTAAGGGGGGGGGACTTGGACTGGAAAAGGGCTAAGGGGGGGACTTGGACTGGAAAAGGGCTAAAGGGGGGGGGACTTGGACTGGAAAAGGGCTAAGGGGGGGGACTTGGACTGTAAAAGGGCTAAGGGGGGGGGGACTTGGACTGGCAAAGGGCTAAGGGGGGACTTGGACTGGAAAAGGGCTAAGGGGGGGGGGACTTGGACTGGAAAAGGGCTAAGGGGGGGACTTGGACTGGAAAAGGGCTAAAGGGGGGGGACTTGGACTGGAAAAGGGCTAAGGGGGGGGACTTGGACTGGAAATAGGCTGTGATGGGGGGGGTTACCTGGACTGGAAAAGGGTTATGCGGGGGACATGGTCAGGAAAGGGGTTGTGATGGGGGTGGAGGGGACCTGGACCAGAAAAGGGCTAGGGGGGGGGGGGGAACTTGGACTGGAAATAGGCTGTGATTAGGGGGGCTAGGACTGCAAATGGGCTGTGATGGTGCGGGGGGACTCGGACTGCAAATGGGCTGTGATGGTGGGGGGGGGGGGCCTAGGACTGGAAATAGGCGGTGATGGGGGACTTGGACTGGAAATGGGCTGTGATTGGGGGGGGGAGCTAGGACTGGAAATGGCCTGTGATGTGAGGGCTAGCACTGGAAATGGGCTGATGAAGAGCTGGAATAGGACTGGAAATGGGCTGATGTGGGGCATGGGAGAATGGGACTAGAAGGGAGTGGATGCTGGGTGGGCCTAGAACTATAAGGGAATTGATTTGGGGGGAGGACTACAATGGATGGGGAATGAGAATGGAGAGGGGAAAAAATATTTTGTGTGGAAGAAAAGTCTATGATGGGCCGGTATTGGGAGAGTAAGAGGGGCTTGAGAATGGAAGCGTGAAATTTAAACGGATGATAAAGGAATAAGGAAAGAATTGGGGGAAAGAGCAAAAGGGAAACAATCAGTATGTTAAAGCAGAAATAGAGAGAGAATGGAAAACATCTAAAAGAGAAGAAAGGACAAATGGATAGCTCGCAGAAGACACGAAGAAACCAGAAGAAAGTGACTGGAGCAATTGCAACTGAAAAATAAAACGCTCAAACAGAAGGTAGAAAAATACTTTTTATTTTGAATTTATTAACTGGAATATGTCTGGTCTGGGAAGTGTGTATTGCTAACATCTTTGCGTTTTTGTTTAGTGCAAGAGGAAATTACTTTATAGTTTTATTTCTCCAGTGTTGTACATTTCATGTTTGGATTTTGGGGTTCCCAGTTTAATTATTATCTGACCAAGGAAGTTAGCCTACACGTATCCTCGGAAATTTTTGTGGGTGGGGCTGGGGGCGGGGCAGGGGTGGGACTAGG
Organism: Ichthyophis bannanicus; assembly: GCA_033557465.1. Lineage (NCBI taxonomy): Eukaryota > Metazoa > Chordata > Amphibia > Gymnophiona > Ichthyophiidae > Ichthyophis > Ichthyophis bannanicus. The sequence continues at coordinate 280,868,774 of CM066040.1, read as the reverse complement.
GGCGGAGAATGGGTGGAGCATGGCAAGCCACAGGTGTCGGGTTTTTCTCGGTGAAAAAGTTGGCAACCCTAAGTGGAGGCGGCAACAAGTGATAACCGGGTAGCATGCAATATTGCTGCTGCCTGGTTAGCTACTGTGGCTTCCGGCTTGTCCAGCGATCCCCAGATATTCAATGCCAGGGCCGCATATGACCCCGACATTGAATACCCAGGGTTAAGGGTCAGGGCCGGCCCGTCCATTGTGCGAGAATGTTGTTCTCAAAGGGCCCTGTGCTTCAGGGGGCCCCACACCAACAACATTCCACATTCAGCACCGGCAGGCAGGGCGGCTTTAGAGGGAGCCAGAGAGGCCTCAGCTCACCTCTGAAAGCTGCTTCACTTTGGCAGGTGTACTGTAGTTTAGAACGCTGGCGCGCTGAGTGCCGGGAAACAGGAAGTCCCCTTTGACCTCAGCGTGCCAGCGTCCTAAACTACAATACAGCTGCAGAAGTAAAGAAAAAAGGTGCTCTTCATTTTGGCAGCTGCCAGAAATGAGCCAGGGCCTCTCCAGCTCACTCTAAAGCTTTTTAGACAGCTGTGGGGCTAAGATTGGAAATGGGCTGATGAGGGGTTTGGATTGAAAATGGGCTAATGGGCTAGGATAGGACTGGAAATGGGCTGATAGGTAGGCTAGGACTTGAAATAGGCTGATGGGGGGGGTGGATTGGAAATGGACTGATGGAGGGACTAGGATAGGACTGGAAAGGGCTGATGGGGAGCTAAGACTGGAAATGGGCTAATGGGAAATGGGCTAGGATAGGACTCGAAAGGACTGATGGGGGGCTAGGATTGGAAATGGACTGATACGGGGACTAGAAGGGAGTGGATGCTGGGGGAGGACTAGAATGAGATGGGGCTGGGAGAATGAAATGGAGAGGGGAAAAATATTTTGTGTGGGAGGGAAGAAAAATCTACTATTGGTCGAGTATTGGGAGAGTAAGTGGGGATTGAGGATGGAGGGGTGAAATTTGAGTGGATGAAAAAGGAATATAGAAAGAGATGGAGGAAAGAGCAAAAGGAGAAAGATCAGTATGTTAAAGCAGATGTAGAGAGAGAATGGAAAAAAAACTAGAAGAGAGAAGAAAGGACAAATGGACAGCAGATAATAATGGATAATGGAAAAAAAAAAAAGAAAGTGGCTAGAGCAATTGCAACTGAAAAATAAAATGCACAGACAACAAGAGACAGAAAAATACTTTTTTATTTTTAATTTATTAACTGGAATTTGTCAGCTCTGGGAAATGTGCATTGCTAACATCTTTGTGTTTTTGTTTAGTACAAGAGGAAATTATCTTATAGTTTTATTTCTGCAGTGTTGTTGTACTTTCAAAATTTGGCTTTTGGGGTTCCCAGTTTAATTATTGTCTTCCTATTTCTAAATTGTGATCCCTTGTTCTTTGTTTGGTGATGGTCTCTGTTCTGCATGTGTAACCGAGCTGAGGTATTCTGTTCATGTAGTTTCTGTGACAGTGCCACTTGTTCTCCTTCCCCAGTAGGAGATTTATTGGTATGTTCTGAGATGTACTGGTTTAATATTTGCAGTGTTGCCTTTTGATAGGTAGGGTTTGGTGCTTTGTGAATCCTGGTAGTGCTGTTATGATACGGTGGGTTTGCTATGGGTTCTAAATGGGCAGTGTTTGTAGTACTTCCTAATAGGCCTGGCGATTGACACTGGAGTATAGTAATGTAGAAATCTGGTAGTCTTTCTTTATCCATACACTCATTAAGAGGCATGTTTACTAAAGGTTAGTGCATGTTAACATTATGCAAATACTTATGCAAATGAGGTCCCTTATACAAATGAGGTCCCTTATACAAATGAGTCTCCGCATATGGCCCCGCACCCCCCTTGGGCTGCCCCTGTTAAGGGTCGATGGGAAGGGCTATGTGCTGTAGCGGCGCATAGCCTTCCCAGAAGAATATTGGGTCCTGTATGTCCTGTATAGACATCTTTATACTGTACATACACAGTAGGAACTATTATCAAATATTCAGCATATTCCACATCAAAAACAAATTATACTAACCAAAATTAAGAATTTGGATATATCTGACTGCATTAGGTGCCCTTTCTCAAAATTTTTGAATGCATACACATCACAAACCATCATGACAAGTCAGTTCTGACTTCGCATTGCGCTTCACCCTACTTTGTAATGAGTTGAATTATTGTATGGAAACCAAAGAGTGACTCATCTCACTCAATGGAGCACAACTGACAAGAGGTACTTGATAAGATATGGGAGGTATATTGTTTGTCCATAGGGAGCAATGGATCATTGATCACGTCAGGCTCTACCTAAGAACCATCAGGCCTGGCTGTGCTTGGATGAGTGACCACTAAGGAATGCTAGTCAGAAAAATGAATGATCCCATCAAGCAGAGCAAATGCACCCATGTAAATCCCAGTCATGAACTAATCAAACTAGTATTAATTGCATGTTCTTCAAACAAAGCAAAGCAAGTATGAGTCAGTGGAAATCAGTAATAATCTTTCTTTTAAAACAAAATCTGCTTCTTTTTGGATCTTCAATATTTTTATGCATTACATTGGATTAAAGGGCTATTCGTTATTATAGAAGGATGTCATAACGTCTGAAACAGTCATACATTTTTATCCATCTGTGCTGGAAATAAGCTTCAGGGCTCTGCCCTCATGGACATTTCTTATGCACTGGTTCAGGTATATGAGATACGTTTTCAACCGCAATCTACACTGACCCATTGCCCATGTGAAAGACCTCTGCAGCACAGACCAATTCAACTACATAAATCACCTAATAATAATAATACTTTCATTCACTGATTTATGGTACAATTTTTTATTCAGTGGTATTTTTCTTGAAACGTGTACAATCTAATTTTGTACTTGAGTCAATGGAGGGTTAAGTGACCAAGATCACAAGGAATGGCGGTGTGATTTGAACCTGGATCCCTTGGTTCTCAGTCTGCTCTAACCATTAGTTTAGAAAAAGAATAATCCACATTTGCTTTCCCCATGTGGACGTGCTGCACTATGAAAATAACATGCAATCACTAATAGCATATGTTATGTTGTTTCAGTGTCATTTTCAACCATATTAAGCTAAATATTTTTGTATGTGTTGTTTCCGTTGTTTAGCATAATTTAAAATCATTTATTAGGCCCTGAACTATTTTGTGGGCAATTTTATAACTATGTGGATAGGCAAATAGTACACACATACTTTTCCCTGAGTAAGTACTGGCAAATTTTCAAAAAAATACTATGCATATACTTCTGCTTTGAAAATCACCCCACCTCATGTTTGCACCTGCTCTTTGACATAAGCAAATTTCCAGACTTATTTTAGGTATATACACGTGGTCATTAAGTCTGTGTGCAAATGCTAATCCCTCTCCAATCCCGCTTTTAGGAATTCAGTCCCAATAATAAACATATGGGCCCACAGGGTATACACCCTTTGAACTGCAAATTACATCCATGAAATAGTCAGGCTTTATGTTCTTATGTCAAATATGCACAGTCAAATCCTATTTCACTTAGAAAGGCTTTGTAACTTTAACTTCTGCAATGCTATTAAAATGATTAGACTACTGTAATTCTTTATACTGTTGCTTGAAGCAATCGTTATTAAATCATCTTCAATTTCTTCAGACCACTGTACCCAGACATTAACAGATTTCAGCATACCGCCCCTATTTTGAAAGATTTGCATTGGCTCTCAGCAAAAGTTAGGATTAATTTTAAAATCTTAGACATCATTCCTAAAATTCGGCACACTGGTCTGCCTTTCTGTCTCTTAAACCTTTTGATCTCAGCTGAATTATCCAGACCAGTAAGATCTCAATACGCTAACTTATTGGTTCTTTCCCTTCCTTCCTGTTTTCACTTAGAATTAACCAGACACACTTCTTTTTTTTCTTTTTTGGACCAACACTTTGCAATCTTCTACCCCCGAATCAGAGGGATGAAATTAATCTGCTCAACCTTAAAACTGCTTTGAAAATTACAGGGCAATATTCAGAACCAGCCAGTAAGCCAATGTGTAACTGCCCAGTTAAGGGTTCATACTGCGATATTCAGTGGAACTATCCAGCTAGTGCCACTGAATATCCCCATAGACTGCCCTAGCATGATCCAGTTAGTACATTGGGGGGGGCGGGGGGGGCGGGAGTGGAGGAAGGATGGTGTTCACACTATCCAGAGAAGTGTCGACATTTATTCAGTTAGCAGATATTGAGTCGGCAACTATCCAGCCATCTTAAGGCACATGAAAAGTTGGCCAAAGTTGCACTCCAGATAAGTACCAACTGAAAATCTGCTGAAAGGATAAGTGTTGCCACTTATCCAGATAGTGCCGCTCAGCCCCAATATTCAATGGCAGCTCCTAACTGGATAATGCTGCTGAATATCCCACCGATATAGAAAAATAGAAACATGACAGAAGAAAAAGACCACATGGCCTATGTAGTCTGCCCTTCTATATCAACCACTATAGTCCCTTTTTTCCCTTTAGAGATCTTATGGGTTTGTCCCATGTTTTCTTGAATTCAGATACTGTCCTCGTCTTTACCACCTCCTTTGGGAGACTATTTCACGCCTCTACCACTCTTTCCATAAAAAAATATTTCCGCATATTACTCCTGAGTCTATCCCTTCTCACCCTCATCCTATGTCCCCTCGTAGCAGAGCTAACCACCATGGTGTCTGAATATCAGCCCCTACTTTCTTCTTTCAGATTTTTGGGAACTCTGAAAATGAACCAGTGTGGGGGACTATTAGTAGAGTCAAACTAAGCTACCTTTCTCTTTTATGTAATCTTAAATATTCTGTTAATATTGTAAACTGCCTTGGCTTGAAAGTGCACCTATCAAGTTGGGTAAAAAAAAAAAATAATTAAATACATTTTTATGAAACTAGCATGCAAAACACTATTTTACAGTACCTCTTGAAATGCCTTTTAAAACTGCTCTCTTAAGAGCATAATTTTCAAATGCACTATTGTATGTAAAACACTTGCTTTTGACAGAATGGCTATGAAGGACCTAGACAAGATTCTCAAGAGAAGAAATATATCTCTCCACACAAAGATTTAGCTTTTTCAAGCCATGGTATTTTCTATCCTGACATATGGATGTGAATGTTGGACAGTGAAAAAGATAGACAGGAAGAAAATTGATGCCTTCTAATTATGGTGCTGGAGAAGAATACTGTGTATAACACAGACTGTCCGAAGAACAAACCAGTCAGTACTAGAGGAGATCAAACCCAAGCTTTCTTTAGACGCTTAGATGACAAGACTTTAACTTTCATACTTTAGACACATCATGCAAAAAGAGAGATCATTAGAGAAAGACATCATGCTTGGCAAGTGTCACCAGTAACCCTCCCCAGAGGCAAAAGCATGGGGGTAGGTCAGCCTGGGCGTGTCCAAACCTAGCAAGAAGGATAGGGCAGTTGACCCTGCACTGCCTTCTGGGTATTGTAGTCCCTCTTACTAAGCAAGGAATGAGTTGTAGTCGAGTGGAGTTAGGCAAAAGACAGGATTTTATTTCCCCTTCTGGGTGGATTCATTGCAAGAAAAACAAGAACAAAAATGACCATACTTCTGGTACAAAAATGAAACAAAACAGGAACAGAAACAGCTTCTATCTTCAGCTCACATAAACAATTAGTTGAACAAAAACGTAACTGCAGCAGTCCCTTTTCTCAAAGGCAAACTCTCTTGCTTTAAGTGCTGTTTCACCAAAACTTTTAAACAACTATTCTAGCATAGAGGCATGACATGGTCTGCTACAGACAGCGTACAATCCATTTCTTCTTCTGGGGTTTGTTCCATAAGAAATTCTGTTGGCATTTCTTCACACTCACCCTCAGCTAAGTATTCTTGTGGATTATTATACGTCCCTCCAAAGAGCAGTCTCTCTTCACGGCCTCGAGACTTCCCTTCCCCCGTTGCTACAGAACAGGGTGGAAGATTACCACATATACTGGAGTTTGCTATAGGAGAGCCCCACAAACTCTGTCAGTTACAGGGAAAACTTTTACATTCAGTTTCTCTTCTATAAGGTTTATACATCCTACCTTCCGGCTTTCTCACACAGGAACCTCTCAGCACAGCTGGGTCAATAAGGCTTTCACAGCACGGCTGCGTTCTCCTGCCTTTTACCCTATGCTTTCTCTCTGACATATAAATGTCCTATGGCCAGGACGTCTCTGCTTCACTGGACCTGCAGCTTTCAACTTGGACACTTTCCTCTGGTCCCTTTCCCCAACTGGTTCCCCAACCAGTCCTCCGACCAAGGCTTCCTTCAGTCCTGCAGCTGGGTCTCTCATCAACTCTCCTGCTGAGACTCCTCCTGGTTCTGAGTCCTCTCCTTGCTCTCTCTGTTCCTGTTCTTGCTCTCCTTGTTCTTCCTCTTGCTGCTCCCTCACTATCCTCAGGTGAGTAATTTTTATGTGCTTGTGTCCTAGGGCTTAACTGCACCCCACCCGCATCCAGCTGCCTCTCATTACACACTGAGCTCGGGGCTTGTTTGCAGTTTGGGTGTGTTCTCTCCCCTCGTGACACTCTTTGTTTACGTTGTTCATGGCAACCCTGGGCCATGTGCTTTTCTATGCTGTCAGTTTCAGACACACTTTCTTCAGCTTCACCCAGATCCATAGCTTCTGGAAGATCCACTACATTACACAAGGTAGAAGGTCAACGCAAAAGAGGAAGGCAGGCAATGAAATGAATACAATAACAGCAGCTATGGATGCCACTCTATCAACAATTAGCTGCTTGACTGAAGACCAAACAGAGTTTAGGCAACTATCCAGAACTTCACCATGAACCAGCACCGACTCAACGGCACTTAACAACAACAGTGTAAAACACTGTATTACACAGAGAAATAGATTCTTATAAAACTGCTTTCCCAATAAATGGGCAAATTTATGTACAAATGTTTACCAATACTAAAAGCAGTAGTGTATATATATACATATATACATACACTCTATGTACACAGAACTGCTAATTAAGATGAGTATTCAGGTACAATGTGTCCATACCCCCAAAGAGCTTACAATCTAAATGGTATCTAAGCAATGGGAGATAAAGTGGTTCCCCAAGGTCACTAAGAATGTCAGTAGCAGAAGCAGTATTTGCTCCCCAGTTTCCACTAGGCTACTTTCTCTCCCTAGAGGGGCAGTATACCTGGCAGAAGGGTTAGGAAGGGGGTTGAACTTGGTTTTGAATAGATGCTTGAAGACGTATGTATGTTATAATGAGCAGGTGTATATCCAGGTCAGCACGACCCATTGTGTCAATTATGTACTGGCATGGGATGGCAGGTATGAGAAGGAAGCATAACACAGTAAGTCAACCAGGTCCAGGTCCAGTGGTGCAGTATGGTAGGCAGAAGGACAGATGGGACAGCTGGAACTCAGTGGCAAAAATTAACAGAAGCTTTCATATCATTCATGCACTGAAGGTCCAATGTGCCTTTGTCTCCTCTGACCCATCCTCTTGCTACCAGGGGTCAGGGGTGCATCAGTCCTTCAGTGCATGCATAGCCTCAAAGGCCCCATGCTTCTTGTTTCATTTTAGGGCTAGTGGAGGTGGCAGTGGCAAAGGAGAGGGAGGGAAAAGAAAGAATGAGGAGATGCCAGATTACCAGGATGGGGGGGGGGGGGTAAGAAGCTCTTCGACTATGGAGGGAAGAGAGAAAGAGATATGCTGCACAGAGGGAGAGAGAAAGATAGGAGACAGAGAGATGCTGGATCACGAGGAGCTGGGGCTGGTGAAGGGATGAGACACAGTAGGGTGGAGGGTTCAGGGTGGAAATGTAGTCACAGAAAGATGGGAAAGAAGGAAATACAAAGTTGAAGAAGAGGTGAGACAAGGGAAATGGAGGAGTGGTTAAAACAATAGCTTGTTGACCATAGAGACCAGGGTTAAAATTAAACTGACACTACTTGTGAACTTGGACAAGTAACTTAACCCTCCAATTGCCTCAGATACAAACTTTTATTGTAAGACCCCCGAGGAGAGGGACAAATGTACAGTACCTGATTGTAACTCACCTTGAACTGCAACTACTACTAGAAACGTGTGAGCTAAATACTAAAAAAAGAAGGGGGAGCTAAGGCAAATGGGCTGAAAAGTTAAAAGAGGGTTCATTCTGAGTGACAAAGAAAAGAAATGGCAGAAAGAGAGAAAAGAGAAAGGTCAATATGACAGATACAGATGTAGGGGAGGAACAGAAGACACGTGAGAGGGAAGTAGAAGACTCGGAGGAAAGCAGAAAAATAAGACTAGTAAAATAAAATGCTGATAGAACAAAGGTATTTAGTAGGTATTAACTGAAATATGATAGCTTTGGGGAATGTGCATCCCTGACGTCTTTGAATTTTGTTCAGCACAAAAGAATATACATCCCCATGTTTATTTCACCAGTGCTGCAGAACACGCAGAGTCCAACATCTTGGGATTCCCAGTCCAATTTCCATCTTCATACTTCTATTTTTAATTTGTGGACCCTTGTTCTGTATTTGATGAGGGGTTTTGCATGTCTGACCAGGAGGTGGTACTCTGTTTCTGTATTGTGATCTGTAGAAGTCTCACCTACATTGTTTTCCCAGAAATAGGAATATTGGCGTTCTAGGGCATATGTAGCTTTTCATAGCTAGGGGTTGGTGCTATGTGAGTCTTAGCAGTGCAATTATGCTACGGCAGGTTATCTATAAGCTCTAAGTGGTCTTTTTGTTGGGTTTTATAGTACTTCATAATGTTATCTGGTTGTTGGCACTCAAGAGAAGCGATGTACAAATCTGATAGCCTTACTCTAACCCAGGAAAAATCTGCCTACTGAGAAGGACACCAATAGTTCAATAAAAAATACCCTACGTATTTTATCTGGTGTGCTGAAACATGTGCTGAAGAGACTCTGTCCTCGATAATGAGTAGTTTTTTTAATCGGAGTGTCCTCACTATGGGGTATGTTTACTAAACCGCGCTAATGTGCGCTACTGTGCGCTAATGTGTGCTGTGCGACGTTAGCGTGTGCTAAGGTACCTTAGCGCACGCTAATGTCGCGTACGGGGCCCAAATATGCACGCTCATGTGCGTGGCGCTCATGTGCGCAGCACACCAATGTGCGATGAAGGCGGGGAAAGGCTCCCGGAGGGCGGAGGAAGGCTCCCCAGGGGCGGAGAGAAGGGGTCAATGGGTGGAGAGTGGGAGGGGAGAGGCTCACCGCACATGAGCGAGGCTGAAATCCGAGGCAAAAAATGCCGCGAGTGAAAACCTAGCGTTAGAGCCGATTTAAAGAGAAGAGAAACCATTTCTGTCAGCAATGTACAGCAAACCCAAGGAAACCTACAAAAAAGTGATAAGTGTGATACATGTGCATGGTACAAAAGTACAAATAAACATTGAAAAGGACCCCAACAAAATTTTAAAAAATTATAATCAAGCTGGGCAATAGTGATAGTAATGGGAAACATAAAAAAACACTCCCAAGAAAGCCACAAAAAATAAATATGAATTTTGGAAGGGTCTACGCTCCGTCCCCTTATAAGTTGAATGATCCCACAGTGAAATAGCACTGATCAGGGTTTCCCTCTCCATTGGACAGGTTACCTATGGCATGCACATGTTCCACAACAGCAGGGCGGGCATGTCGGAATGGGCAACTGGACAGATGCTGGGAAAGGGGATACAGAGGGCTGCAGGTGGCACATGCTGTGGTGCAGCTGGGGCACAGTGCGGACTAGGCAGATGCCTAGGTGGCACTTAGGAATGCTGAAACTGAACAGCAGCCAGACAGCAACTGATGAGGGCCCAACATGGGCACGAGAGTGTTTATCACAGTGTCACAGGGGATAGTACCCAGCAGGTACCCCAAGGGCACAGAACATTGGCAGGAGATGTTGGGGGGAAGCGTGGACGCCTATGCAGGCACCCCTACCCCAGAACACGCACCATAGTCAGCCGCCTACCTGCACACTGGATGGCTTGAGACTGCACACCACCAGCACCACCAGAAGAAGGGCATGTCAGCATGTTGGCAGAGGGGTACTGGTGGTGGAGGGGGGCAGTGGTAGCTGCCCAGAGCCGACCATGGCCTAGCCCTGTGCAGGTGGGTGCCATGCACTGCAACAGACAGGCTATGTCTGACAAACAACCATGGTATCTCCAGGGACTGCACTGTCTCTGTGAGCACAGTGTGGTGTGGTGAGCACAGCCAGTGTGTTCAGGAGCGAAAGGTCATAGGTTCACGTCCCAGCTGGGGCTACTGCCAATCCAGTCCCAATATTTTACCTGCTACCAAACCATGATAATAAGGACAAACCTTTATTGCAGAGAACATACGCATGATTCAAACGCCTATATTTTACCCCACCGAGCACAGACACCAGAAACATGTGAATTACCTGGAGCAGACTCCCCCAAATTCAGTCCTGGAGGGCCACAAATCATTCAGATTTTATGCTGTCTCCAATATAAGGCCATGTCAACATAGTGGCAGAGGGGTACTGTTGGTGGAGGGGGCAGTGGCACCTGCCCACAGCAGACCATGGCCTAGCCCTGTGTAGGTGGGTGCCATGCACTGCAACAGACAGACCCTGCCGGACAAACAGTCATGGTATCACCAGGGAATGCACTGTGTCTGTGGCAACATGGTGGTGCAGTGCACACAACCAGTGTGTTTGGAGGCAGAAGGTTACAGGTTCAAGTCCCAGCTAAGGTGCCTGCCAACCCAGTCCCCATGTTTTACCCACTACTACAACGTGCTAATACAGACATAACCTTTATTGCAGATGACGTAAACATGTCCAAAACACCTACATTTTACCCTACAGAGCAAAGACACCATAAACAGGCGCATTACCTAGAGCAGAGTCTCGCAAATGCAGTCCTGGAGGGCCAAACATCATTCAGGTTCCATGCTGCCTCTAATAAAGATGCCTGTGCTGCATATCTATGCACCACCCCCATGGTATGCAGATGAATCTCATGCATATTCATGGCGGACAGCATGAAAACCCGAACAGTGTTTGGCACACCAGGACTGGAGTTCGGAACCTCTGCTGTAAAGCAGCAGCCAACAGGGGCAGACACACCCACAACCACACCCACAGGCTCCAGTAGCCAATGCCTCCTGGAGAGGCAGGACATTGGGCCCTGCGTGCATCTCCCAATACTAGCCCTTGCATACCTTAGCAATGCCACCCTACACCTGGGAATATGGTACACAGCTATCAAACGTTTGCTATGATTACTGGCAGATACCAATTCCTATGTTAAGCACAGTTTGCTGATTGAGCTCCATCATAGCAACCTTTCTGCTGTCTGTGGAGTGTGCATCAGGTCTGGTCTCTGACAGTGTTTACCACCCTGGGGAGTGACCCACAACAGTATTGCGTACCATATCCATGCCTGCACTGTGCCCAGGACTGGTGTGGTGGCCAGGGCTGCTAAACTCCTCTAGAGTAGCACAATGCTGGCATAGGTGTGGGAGTGTGTGTCTGTCTATCCAGTGTGTGGTGGCTGCAAACACCCTCCGCAGCCCACACTGCCAGCACTGTTGCCAGTATTGGCCTGCCAATGTGCATAATGAGGAGCAAGGTACCATGGGTATAGCCCGGACAGGGTGGCCTGGCCAGTATGCATCTGCACAGGGCATAGGGCACTGGCTGGGACATTGTCGTGCCCGGCCACCACCTGAACAGACAGGCTGGCCACAGCATGTCCTGCTGGGAGATCACACTCACCCTGACTGTGCAGTGACCACAGCATGGCTAGGCACCCCCCATAGTACTATACAGTGTTTCTCTCATGTGATATTTATGGGTTTTCTTTTGGGGCCCAGTCACTGTCTTATTTGCTTGGTGTGTATGCTGACATCCCAGTTCTGGGTGCACGCATTTCCACCAGGTACATGCACTATGGACTAGCTAGCAGACTGTCTGCAGCTGTTATGTGTCTGGATGGAGTGCCTTGCAGGGTGCAGCGGCTGAAGGTTTGCTGCAGGAGAATATTGGATAGTGGTGGGGTGCAGCTTAGCATATCCAGGCCTAATGTCTGTCTGCTATTGCGTTATGGATGTGTACAGAGCTGCATTGACTGCCCTGTAGGGTGTCTGTTCCCCAGCAGGACTGGGGTTGATGGTCCCCTCTACTGCCACCATTGCAGGGAGGTAGAATGTGGATCTGTTGGTTGGAGACCCTGTTTACCACCCTCAGCCCTGGAGGAGGGTGGTGGTACATTATCCTCCTAGGGGTCCATAGGGGCTACACCTGACTGAGACATATAGATATATCCAAGGTGTGTCTACAGAAACAACCTATCTCACACATTAGCACTGCTGGGGACCTGCAGCATTGCCTATCTCTGCTGTGGACCTGGTGCTGGGCGCCCCACCTCACCCTCAGGGTGGGTGCCGTACCTGCACAATGTGACGGTGTGTAGCTACTCTGTGCCAGTACCACACACGGTCAGTTCCCCCTACCAGGCCGATGTGCTGTGGGGGTGCATACCCCATCTTGTGATCATCTGTAGACTGCTGATTTGCATGTGCAGTGCATCATGGGTATGGGTGGGTTAACCCTATCCTGGTGACCACAGCAGACTGTTTGTGTGGTGACTTGCAGTCCTTCTGCAGCCAGCCAGGTGTTTTCTAGCAGCTATAGAGCTGTAACCCACTGGTTACTTCACTTCCAGTGGAGCAAGAGGTCATGGGTTCAAACCCACAGTGGGGGTTTTTGATAGGGCTGTCCAAAGCATTATCTATTTTTAACATACATTAGTGCTGCCAGCAAAAACATCCTCAGGGTACTGTACCCATAAGGTGCCTCAGAGGGCATCCTATAGGGCACCTTATGGTTACCGTCCATATAAGGTGCAATATACAGTATGCTATGGAGCGAATGATAGGGTGCCAGTCCGTCTAAGGTGCCTTATAAGGTGTTCTACGGAGCGCCTTATAGGGGACATTGTAGGGTGCCGTGGCAGACAGTGCACTTTAAAATGTGCCCTCTGGGGTACCTTATGGGGTGCCTTATGCAGCACCTTATGTTACAGTGCTTTGAGAGTGCGTTTGCTAGCAGCAGTAATTAAAATGCCTCATAATGCTATATTACACATATCAGGTAGTGCTTCAGTCAGCCTTATTCATTGGGCACAGTGGGGGACTGAACCCATGATCCCTGCACCATCAGTCAATGTCTTAACGATTGTGCTACACTGCTGTTGCTGTTTGTGTGTCAGCACACCTACTTCAGCTTACCACACGTTAACATGTGCAGTGCTGCCATCAGAGTAACCTTGCTGTGCCTCATTGGGCACCCTATATGGTGCCCTATAGGCCACCCTTTAAGCAACATTTTAGGGTGCCTTGGCGGACAGTGCACTTTAAAATGTGCCCTCTGGGGTACCTTATGGGGCGCCTTATGTTACAGTGCTTTGAGAGTGCATTTGCTAGTAGCAGTAATTAAAATAAAATTAATATGCCTCAGAATGCAATATTACATATAACAGGTAGTGCATCACCCAGCCTTACTCACTGGGCACAGTGGGGGATTGAACCCATGACCCCTATACCATTGATCAGTATCTTAACCATTGTACTGTGGCTCTGTTCCTGTGCTTGTCCATCAGCGCACCTGCTTATGCTTCCTGCGTGCGTTTCTCATGCGCTAATGTGCACGGCGCACATTAGCGCACAGCGCACATTAGCACATGATTAATCCCGGTTTGCTTTTTTCAGACTGACACGCCCACTCCTTTTATGGCATCCCGCACACTAACGCGGTGCGCACCTAACGGGGTTTTAGTAAACATACCCCTATGTCAGGTATAAATTGTGAAGTGCCTCATTAAATTATTGGTGGGACAAAAGAGATGCTCAGGAAGAGCTCCATTGGCATCCATGGGGAGGTATGTGTTGGGGGGAAGGAGCAGGGGAGTAATCATTCATCTAGGGCAGCCAAAAAGGTAGCACCAGCCCTATATAAACCTAAACGCATTATTTCCTCGAGAACACACATTTCTATTTTGCAAATCTGCTGAAGTGCACCGCTGGGAGAGTGCTCATGGGGTTTTAAAGTTATTCCTCTCTCTGTGCACTACATGTTTTTAGTCCATGATTATTTCATGTGCACTGTCCAAGTTTAATCAAAATCTTGATATACCGCCTCTTGAGTGAGACAAGAAAGTGCTTTACAATAAAAAATAAAAGAAAAACAAAAAGAAAGATGGTTAAGACAACTAGGGTGCAACCACAACCCCTCCCCTCCCCCCAACTCTCCAACAAATGAAGCACCTGCTCATATCTAGGGGGAAGCCTTGAAGAAAAGGTCATTTTTAAAATGCGGAAATGACACAAAAGAAAAGAGAAGATAAATAAACCTAACAGTAAGCTTTTGGAGTAGCTTAGTGGAGTGGAGGAGTAGCTTAGTGGAGTGGAGTAGCCTAGTGGTTAGAGCAACTGCCTTGTACCTAGAAAATCAAGGGTTTGATTCCCACTGGCACTCCATGCAACTTCAGACAAGTCATTTTACTCTTCACTGCCTGGGAAGAAATGGCTGGCAACCTACTTCAGGTGATACATTGTCAAGAAAACCCAGAGGTAGCTGGATCACTATGAGTCAACACTAACTTGATGGCACTAAAAAAAAAAAAGCTTTTACACAAGTTTAATTTGTCACCTGTACATAAGTTTAACGGGTTCAATGTAATATTTTATCAGTTGTTCAATGTAAACCGCCTTGACCATGGTGAATGGTGGTATATAAACCTTGTTAAATAAATAAATAAAATATTTCTCAGTAACATAGCCAGTTTTTTTAGGAAAAAGAAATCAATGCTAGAAGAAAGTAATGATCTGGCCTGATTGGGAGATAATTCTGTCTTTCATGCTCTTGCTATAGTGACATAGGGATATGTTTACTAAACCTTCTTAATGTGCACGCTGTGCAATTATCACGCGCTAAGGTAACTTAGCACGCGATAATGACGCTTTACGGGGCACAAATGTGCGTTAGCGCGCGCTAACGCGCGCAGCGGCGCAAACAAGTGCTGAAGGCGGGGAAAGGCTCCCGGAGGGCAGAGGAAGGCTCCCCAGGGGCAGAGAGAAGGGGTCAATGGGTAGAGAGTGGGAGGGGAGAGGCTCCCCGCACACTAATGATGTGAAATCCGAGGCCAAAACTAATGCAAGTGAAAACCTCGCAATAGAGCTGATTTAAAGGGAAAAAAAAAACATTTCTGTCAGCAATGTACAGCAAAATCAGGGAAACCTACAAAAAAGTGATAAGTGTGATACATGTGCACGGAACAAAAGTACAAATAAACATTGAAAAGGACCCCAACAAAATATACAAAAAACATAACCAAGCTGGGCAATAGTGATAGTAATGGGAAACATCAAAAAACACTCCCAAGAAAGCCCCCCAAAAAAGATATGAATTTTGGAAGGGTCTACGCTCCGTCCCCATACAAGGTGAATGATCCCACAGTGAAATAGCACTGATCAGGGTTTCCCTCTCCATTGGACAGGTTTCCTATGGCATGCACATGTTCCACAACAGCAGGGCGGGCATGTCGGAATGGGCAACTGGACAGATGCTGGGAAAGGGGATACAGAGGGCTGCAGGCGGCACATGCTGTGGTGCAGCTGGGGCACAGTGCGGACTAGGCAGATTCCTAGGTGGCACTTAGGAATGCTGAAACTGTACAGCAGCCAGACAGCAACTGATGAGGGCCCAACATGGGCACGAGTGTGTTTATCACAGTGTCACAGGGGATAGTACCCAGCAGGTACCTCCAAGGGCACAGAACATTGGCAGGCGGTGTTGGGGGGAAGCGTAGACATCTATGCAGGCACCCCTACCCCAGAAAACGCACCATAGGAAGCCGCCTACCTGCACATTGGATGGCTTGAGACTGCACACCACCAGCACCACCAGCAGAAGGGCATGTCAGCATGTTGGCAGAGGGGTACAGGTGGTTGAGGGGGGCAGTGGCAGCTGCCCAGAGCAGATCATGGCCTAGCCCTGTGTAGGTGCGTGCCATGCACTGCAACAGACAGGCCCTGCCGGACAAACAGTCATGGTATCACCAGGGAATGCACTGTGTCTGTGGCAACACGGTGGTGCAGTGCACACAACCAGTGGGTTTGAAGGCAGAAAGTCACAGGTTCAAGTCCCAGCTAAGGTGACTGCCAACCCAGTCCACATATTTTACCCACTACTACAACGTGCTAATACAGACAGAACCTTTATTGCAGATGATGTAAACATGCCCAAAACACCTACATTTTACCCTACAGAGCAAAGACACCATAAACAGGCGCATTACCTATAGCAGAGTCTCCCAAATGCAGTCCTGGAGGGCCAAACACCATTCAGGTTCCATGCTGCCTCTAATAAAGATGCCTGTGCTGCATATCTATGCACCACCCCCATGATATGCAGATGTATCTCATGCATATTCATGAGGGACAGCATGAAAACCCGAACAGTGTTTGGCACAGCAGGACTGGAGTTGGGAACCTCTGCCGTAAAGCAGCAGCCAACAGGGGCAGACACACCCACACCCACAGGCTCCATTAGCCAATGCCTCCTGGAGAGGCAGGACATTGGGCCCTGCGTGCATCTCCCAATACTAGCACTTGCATACCTTAGCAATGCCATCCTACACCTGGGAATACGGTACACAGCTATCAAAAGTTTGCTATGATTACTGGCAGATAGCAATTCCTACGTTAAGCACAGTTTGCTGATTGAGCTCCATCATAGCAACCTTTTTGATGTCTGTGGAGTGTGCTTCAGGTCTGGTCTCTGACGGTGTTTACCACCCTGGGGAGTGACCCACAACAGTATTGCGTACCATATCCAGGCCTGCACTGTGCCCAGGACTGGTGTGGTGGCCAGGGCTGCTAAACACCTCTATAGTAGCACAATGCTGGCATAGGTGTGGGAGTGTGTGTCTGTCTATCCAGTGTGTGGTGGCTGCAAACACCCTCCACAGCCCACACTGCCAGCACTGTTGCCAGTATTGGCCTGCCAATGTGCATAATGAGGAGCAAGGTACCATGGGTATAGCCCGGACAGGGTAGCCTGGCCAGGATGCATCTGCACAGGGCATAGGGCACTGGCTGGGACATTGTAGTGCCCGGCTACCACCTGCACAGACAGGGTGGCCACAGCATGGTCTGCTGGGAGATCACTCTCACCCTGACTGAGCAGTGACCACGGCATGGCTAGGCTCCCCCATAGTGCTATATAGTATTTTTCTCATGTGATATTTATGGGTTTTCTTTTGGGGTCCAGTCACTGATTTATCTGCCTGGTGTGTATGCTGACATCCTGGTTCTGGGTGCACGCTTTTCCACCAGGAACATGCACTATGGACTAGCTAGCAGACTGTCTGCAGCTGGTATGTGTCTGGATGGAATACCTCTGAGTCTCTGCCTGAATCTCCCTCTTGCTTCAAGTGGATCAGGAGCTCCGTCTGGACCAGTGAGACACCAATCCCCTCCTAGGCTTTGAGGACACATCAGACCCTGAGACACTAGAGAGGGATATTGGACAAGCAGGCACCAGTGCCGGCATCCTTTGATGCCCCAATGTTGATGCTTCTCTCACAGGCAGTGTGTGCGTCTCCAGGAGTGGCTGCATGGCAACTGTTGTTGAAGATCCAGCATGCTGCATTGCTAACAGTGCCACTATGCATTCCTTGAGTGCCCGCAGAAGGTTGCTCCAGGGTTGCTGATTCCAAACAATGCGGGGCCTGAGCAACTTCGACCGATGTGCACAGTATATGTACAGGGGTAAAGACGGCTGTGTCTCAGATGTCAGTAGGTTGTCAGTGCCCCTCCGATGTCATGGAGGATGATCTCTCCTTCCTTTGGAGTACCTTTGAGGGGTGTTCACGTAGACCCCCATTGCTCTTGATACCTTGCCTCAAAGAGCTTCAACACTAACGCACCAGATGTTCAGTGTGGTCATGCCTCAACATTGAAGACGACGAGGTTGAATCCTTCCTTTTGGTGGAGCTTGATCGATGGTTGTTGCTCCAGGGCACTATGAGTGCTTGGTTCCGACTGAGCTCGAGAGCTGCTCAATGTCAATGTACTGTCAGCATCTGATGCATCCTTTAAAGCCATTGAGACCAATGTCATTGATGTCGAAGGCAATGAATTGGATGTTTGAGACCAAAATGATTTGCACTGCTTCTCTTGACTATTGAGTCCCCTTCTTTGTCATCTGCAAACACAAATTACAAGAAGAGGACTGATGATTGGGTCCCAGGCACTCTAGGCACCAGTTATGGGTATTCATGGTGGATATGCTCCTAGAGCACTTGGAACACTTCTTAAACCTGCTGGCGGGTTTCTGGGACTTGGACACCATGTCCCAAAACCCACCAGTGGGTTTAAGAAGTGTTCCAAGTGCTCGATTTTGGAAAGGCCTGACTGGGGTACCAGCGCTGAGAAGGCTGTGGCAAGGAGAAAAAACAAATGAGGCAGAAAAAAATTCAAAAGGAACAAAGAAACCGCAATTGGCTAGCAAAGTGAACATTAAAAGGCAAAAAGGGACAAAACCTGAGAACAAAACACCCCCGCAGGGGATAAGGCGAGTTTACCAAGGTGAGGAAGACTGGAACATGTCCGGGGAGCTCTGTGGAAAACAAAAAATAAGGCATCATGGCGCCATGACGGCAGGTGGGAAGGAGGGGCACAGGTACAGTGGAACCTCTCAAAATATTTCAATAGAAACTGGGGAGTGTTCCTGTGTGGGGTGCCACTGGGGACATCACCCATATGTGAGGACTCATTCATGCTTGGCATTAGATAATTATCTAAGTGTGTGCACAAAACGTCCATGTGTGCTCCACCCAGCCAACACGCCTGGCTATGCCTACAGGCAAATTACATGCCTTCATGCCAAAGCGCATAGTTTTACACCAGCTGGTATTTTTTAAGAGGTCATTTATGCCCTTTATAAAATCTCCTCTCAGTGCTGGTAGAATAAGTCAGAATATGCTGCAATTTCTCCTCTCGGTGCATGTCAGAGAAAGTTTGAAATCAAACTGCATGCATACAAGCTCTTGGAGTCAGCAAAAGCCATAAGCCCTGTTTCCAAATCACAGTTCAATCTAAATCCCCTAGAGTTGAACGTATTATTACCATTAACCTTGTTCCCCTCATACATTTCCTGACAAATTGCTAATACCTTTTAAGTTCGGCTTCTCTCTGTTACCATTAATGTATAAGCCTTGCCCTTTCCCAGCACTTAAATTTGCCAAGTGTCATTAGTAAGAATTCAACATTTGCCGTATAATTACGTACACGTTGGGACTCATAGCGCTTGCTGATGCCTTGGACAACTGAGAACGCAGCTATCAGTCTTCTGTGCTTGTTTTCCAGGAAAGAGTTTGCACAATGCAGAATAAACACAAATTTGCAGGAAGCCTGTTTTGAAAGGTAGGATGTTAAGAGCCACCTCTTCTTAAAGAGTGGCTTTCTACAGAGAGCTCTTTTCTTTGCCTGTTTACATCATACTCACACTGCTATAATGACTTGTGGCCTACAGTTATCCTTGCAAGCCTCACAAGTATAGCCGTTTCTAAAAGGCATCTGTCAAGCTTTAAAATCTGATAAGGTTAAAAATTCTGTGTCCCCAGGTTTAAAAGTGCAAGTGAAAGCAAATACCCATCACTCTATTCTCTATAAATTATTTTTGACTTTGCAGTAATGATAAATTGTATAACCGCTGTCCCAACTGTCCAAGCATATTGCATACAGCCATTTACTACCTGATTTAATACTGTCAGGCCCAGGATCTACTGCAATTAATAAATGATGCACCTGACATGTAAAAGATATGTGATGGTTTGGTTTAGGGATATAATAAGTGTAAATAGCACAAGATGGTTCTGAAGGCCCTTGGAGAAAATGAAATGCATGCTAAGGTGGAGCTACTTCTATTTCAGCAGTAAATTCTATGCTTCAAGTTTGCATGATTTCTGAGCCAGAATTAAGTGCTCAGTTGACATGGTATTTTGAGAAAAGGCCCTGCTGAACATGGATCCTTTTGTAAAATACGCGTAAGGATGTACAGGACTGCACATGTATTTGCTGGCATGTATAGCAGGAGGAACTAATCTAGAAATCTGCATGCACACAAAACAGTGGTATTTTCCATGTATAAGTGCCAGAACTTACATGTGGAAGCAGCAATTTTGCAACTTTCATGTGGAAGTGTCAGCGCTTATATATAGAATGGGTTCATTTATTAAATCTATATGTACTGTATATATATCTATACACACACACACATACCCAGAGGTTCCCAACTCCAATCCTCGGGGAACCCTAGGCCATTAGAGTTTTCAGGATTCCCACAATGAATATGCATGAGGAAGATTTGCATGCCCTGCCTTCATTGTATGTAAATCTATCTTATGCATATTCATTGTGGGAATCCTGAAAACCTGACAGGCCTAGGGTTCCCCGAGGACTGGTTTGAAAACCTATGACATACACACTCTATATATTTTAATTTTGGAGAAAGAAATAAAGTACATTGAGAAGTGTAAATAACCTACAATGCAATGTCTATGCAAGATGGAGAATGTATGTGTAGATTTTTGGTTCACCCAAACCACATCCCCTTCATTTCTCTCAGGGGACATTTCTCTAAATGGGTTCATTTTGCACATACCATGATAGTGTGATGGCGCAGCAAGTGGAGAGCATATGGAAAGAGGGAAGAATCAGGCAATTTCCCCAGAGAGCAGAATAAAATCCAGAAGTTTAAGGGTTAAAACTCCTGGGTTTAGAAAAAACTCTCCACAGAGAGCTGGTAGTAAGGAGACACGCCCCAGCTCCATGGTTACCAACCCTGCTCACGAGGGACAGGCAGGGGTGGGGCCAGGAAGCCTGAGGGGAAAGCACAGATATAAACTGCTAGAGAGTGAGCAAGAACAGCACCGAGGCAGGAACTGGGACGGTGATAAAAGGAAACAGGAGAGATACCAAGGCAGAGAGAGCTGCAGGCAGAAATGCAGCCAGAGTTCAAGGAACACTGAATTCAGAGGGAGGTCTGAGAACGGTGAGAGGAAGTGATTTATGAGGATTCCTAGTTCTGATTCCAGTGCAGCTTGGAACAGGCCAGAAGGTCCCAGAAGGGGAGGAGGCTTTGGAAGCTCTGGAGAACTAGACAAGCAAGGTACCCGGAGAGTCAAGGGAGCTTCATTAGAAACCTCTTGGAGAAGGGCAAGGCCAGCCAGAGGGATTGGAGCTAACCCAGTGACCTGTGAGAGAGACGGGAGACATACTTATAGAAGGGAAGCTTACCCAGGGGAGTTTGTCAGCCATGTGGGCAGCAGAAACCGTTCCCCTGAAGTTCCCATGGAAGCTGAGCCTTCAGCAGTAAAGCCGGTGACGTGCTTACTTCCCAAAAGTAAGGTGAGCAGTTTTAAACCTTCTACAAACCTCATAAAAGCTAAGAGACTTCCTAAGTGTTGTAATACTCCTCAGAGGAGGAAGGACTCTGCCTTAACTAAGGTGTTAGAAATCCTGAGAGAGTTAAAACAGGATAGCTTTGAGTCTGAATCTTATGCCTCTCTAACAGACTCAGACATAGAGAGCATGGAACTAGAAATGCCCAGATTAACAGAAGACAATTCAGATATGGAAATGGAATGTTCTGTAGCCTCCAGATACTAAGTAAAGGCTAGACCATTTCCAGTACCTGTAAAACTTGGCAGCTGTTTTTCAAGAGAGCACGGCTGGGGGAAAGTATGCAAATGAGCCTGCTGAAGTTCTAAGCCGTAGCTGTGTATCTGAGCTGCTATCTGCTGAAATGTATGGTTTGAAATACAGCAAGTGGAAACAAGTGTTGGATGAGAAGAAAGAAAACAATTTGTAACAGAAGTTGTACCCTGTTGGAAAAGTTACAGCTTGTGTTTGTCTAAAGCCACGTGGGAAGCTGTTTTTTGTTCTTCTTTGCACCAGAGTTCAATGCTATGATTTTGTTATGGTATGAAGAAATACTGTGTTTCATTTGAGTGCCTAAGCTGAAGTAGAAGCATTGTTGGTTTGATTATTCTGGAAGATATCCTTACCTTATATCCTGATATTTTGGAACCTGTTATAAAAAGTTCCGTTGGCTGAAAATAATAAAAATCCTGCGAGCCTATATATACCCTCGGCTGAATCATTTCACAACTACACAAATATAGGCACTTATTGGAAATAAAAATATTGACAGCCCACGTCAGAGTCCTAGGCAACCGCCTTGGGCAAGGGCCCGGTGACAGTATTGGCGTAGTTTTTGTATTTTTTTTAAGCCTATATCCGGATGTGAGGAGGGCCTAAGAGGAGTCCAGAGAGGCCACGGAGGAACTGCAGCAGCCCTGGGACCAGACTGCCAGCGGAAGGAGGACCGGAGCAGTGTTTCCAGAGGGGTCTACCTTGCTGAGCCTGAGTCAACCCGTCTGGCAGGTAACCCGTAGATAGACGGGGTTATTGTAGGATTGCCTGCCAGGGTGGGGGTACTGTAGTCCTCATTGGATATTGGGAAAAAGTGGGGGTGTGGAGGAGCCACACTTGGTGTTTTTCTCTTTCTGTTTACAGCATCAGCGGAGAAATGGAGCAGCCTAATCTGTTCGGCTGGGTTGCTGATTGCTTCCGGGAGCATCAGGAAGAGGCCGCTAAAGCCCAGGAGCGCGTAGCCTCCATGTTGAGAGACCAGCAGCAACCGCTCCTATCACTGATGACAGACTGGTTAGGAGAGCAAAGAAAAACCTCAGATGCCCTCAGGAGGATGACCACGTCATTAGGAGCCTCACAGGGACTGGGACTACATGGGAAGGGTATTTTTTCTTTTAGCCCTCTAACCAAACATGATAATGTGGATGACTATTTAGAAGTTTTTGAGAGAGTGGCACAACTGAGTGGTTGGCCCGAAGACCAATGGGCAGTCCGCATTGCAGCCTCGCTCACGGGTGAAGCCTTGGCTGCATATCGCGCAATGCCTAATGATCTTGCCTCCTCTTATGTAGAAATTAAGAAAGCCATAAGAGATAGAATGGGTCTTACCCCAATGGTTTACAGACGCCAGTTGAGAGCCTGTAAATTGAAACTGGGAGAGACGCCAAGGGCCTTATGCCATCGTATAAAAAGCCTGGTTTGTAAGTGGTTAGAACCACAAGGTAGATCTGTTGATTCTCTCCTTGATTGCATAGTTTTGGAGCAATTCGTGGAAGCGGTTCCCACTGAATTAAAATCCTTCCTGATTCTCCAAGACTGTAAAACCACCAGAGAAGCGACCTCGCTGGCAGAGCGTTTTCTTGAGACCAGGTTGGTCGGCCAGATGAAGGTGGGTGTTGTAAACAGTCCTGAGCCTGGAGTTTCAGAAAGGGTAGGGAACGCTTTGTCAGGAGATGTCATAGGTGTAAAACCCAGGAGAAAATGTATGCATGCTCAGGGTAAATGTTTTACCTGTGGGGAAGTGGGGCACTTTAGTAGGGAGTGCAAGGCCAGGACAGCACTGGTATCCACCCATTGCAAGGACGATGGGGAGGGATTCCTACTGACTGTGGAGGTCGAGGGCATTCCTACCGAAGCTCTCCTAGACTCAGGGGCAGAGCAGTCCATGATATTTATTTATTTTATTTATTACAATTTCTTATATACCGCGCTATTCGGTATCAGCGCGGTTTACATCATAACACAACGACCATAACAACAATCTGTCTGGTTTTACATCGAACGGGAGTGCAAACTTGGATAACAGGGGTTAACTATATACATGAGATATTTATACGGAACAAGGTTAGGTATCAGCCAAACTGTGGACTGATATACAGGCACAAAGTGAGCAGGCCCCAACTCAATCTGAGCACTCTGTTAAGATAAAGTGTGTACATGGAGCCACGTCAGCATATCCCTTAACCAAGGTGAAAGTGAAGGGCTTGGGCTTGGAGCGAGAAGTAGTAGTCGCTATAGTTCCTAAGCTCCCTCATCCCTTAGTGCTTGGGAAAGACTGGCCCCAATTCAGGTCTGGCCTGGAGAAAGGTTTACTGGGAGAATCGGCTAGCGAATCTAGTCTAACAACCACAAGAAAGAAGAGGTTAGACGAGCAGGCTATGCCCCGTGAGGAGCAGAATAAGTTACCCGTCTCCTCTAGTAAAACCCAGGCAAAGCCTAACCCATTACTGGCTCCCCTATTTGGAAAGAAACTGGAAAGGAGAGGTGCCCAAAAAGAGGCCACAGACAAGAAACCTAAGTTTATTCTGAAAGTCTGTAGGACCACCCCGATCGCCAGAATACCTAAGCGAGCGACTGAACAGGCCGCAGGGTTTGATTTATTTAGTGGTGAAGATAAAATCATTCCCAAACAAGGTAGGGCGCTTGTAGAAACAGGCATTCAGGTAGAAATACCTCCTGGATGTTATGGGAGGGTGGCTCCACGTTCGGGGTTAGCTGTGAAAAACTCCATAGATGTAGGGACAGGGGTAATAGACCCTGATTTCCGGGGGGCAATAAAGGTTTTGTTGATTAACTTCTCCCATACAGACTTTAAAGTGAGTATAGGCGATAGGATAGCGCAGTTAATCTGCGAGAGAGTAGGGTTTCCACCTATAGAGGAGATGGAAGAGCTAAGCACCACTCTGAGAGGAGCAAGAGGATTCGGTTCCTCTGGCCGGGCTGAGTTTGAAGGGCTAGCCGCCACATGTGAAGATAAAGCGGACGTGGACCTAGGCCCTCAACTCGCTGACTGCCGAACAAAGCCTGTTCCTAGAATAGGAAGTGAGTTATCTTGGCACCGACAGCCGGCCTTAGTAAAGTTAGGTCAAGGGTTCCAGGGAGCCAAGAGAAATATAAATCCTAGTCAAACCAGTCAGAAGGACGGTTGTGACTGGCGCACCAGACCTCAGTTAGAGGTAGGAAAAAGGGTTTCAGTAACAGGGGTTAGGGAGAAACCTAAGTTGAGGAATGCCTGGAAAGGACCTAGTAAGGTCATAAGACGAGTAGCTCCGTTGTTGTACTTAATAAAGAATGAGAAAGGGAAACAGCGAGTTTTCCACATAAATTCACTGCAGCCTTGGCACGAGGTGGTAGAATATCCTCGGTCGTCTGTAAGGGAACAAGATTGGGAACAGGGAGATAAGCTAGTCCCTGGAAAAGTAGAGGTTCAGGACTTTGTGAGGAACCTGAATGGTCGCTTACAGCGTACCACTGAGGTGGCAGAAGAGAATATCAGCACCAGTCAGAATCACCAGATAAAATATTATGACCAGAAGACCCGACCCCGTCAATTGGAAATTTGGGAGAAGGTGGTCATAATGGTAGAAGGCGCCAGCCCAAAGTTTGAGGCCAAATGGCAAGGTCCTTGTAGGGTTCTCAAACAGGTGGGTCCGGTCTCCTATATTGTAGAGACTAGGAAGGGAAGGCAGCGGATCTGCCACATCGAAGGATTGTCCACAGGACATGAGCAGGTAGCGTTGGCCCGATCGGCCGCCGCCAGGCCTACTCGGAGTGACTGCCCAGCAGGTCAGCGCCCAAAGATAAGGATTCCGTGCTGTGCCGACAGTTGTCTGCCAGCCCGGAATATCTTAAGGGGGGGATCTGTGATGGCGCAGCAAGCAGAGAGCATATGGAAAGAGGGAAGAATCAGGCAATTTCCCCAGAGAGCAGAATAAAATCCAGAAGTTTAAGGTTAAAACTCCTGGGTTTAGAAAAAACTCTCCACAGAGAGCTGGTAGTAAGGAGACACGCCCCAGCTCCATGGTTACCAACCCTGCTCACGAGGGACAGGCAGGGGTGGGGCCAGGAAGCCCGAGGGGAAAGCACAGATATAAACTGCTAGAGAGTGAGCAAGAACAGCACCGAGGCAGGAACTGGGACTGTGATAAAAGTAAACAGGAGAGATACCGAGGCAGAGAGAGCTGCAGGTAGAAATGCAGCCAGAGTTCAAGGAACACTGAATTCAGAGGGAGGTCTGAGAACGGTGAGAGGAAGTGCTTTATGAGGATTCCTAGTTCTGATTCCAGTGCAGCTTGGAACAGGCCAGAGGGTCCCAGAAGGGGAGGAGGCTTTGGAAGCTCTGGAGAACTAGACAAGCAAGGTACCCGGAGAGTCAAGGGAGCTTCATTAGAAACCTCTTGGAGAAGGGCAAGGCCAGCCAGAGGGATCGGAGCTAACCCAGTGACCTGTGAGAGAGACGGGAGACATACTTATAGAAGGGAAGCTTACCCAGGGGAGTTTGTCAGCCATGTGGGCAGCAGAAACCGTTCCCCTGAAGTTCCCATGGAAGCTGAACCTTCATCAGTAAAGCCGGTGATGTGCTTACTTCCCAAAAGTAAGGTGAGCAGTTTTAAACCTTCTACAAACCTCATAAAAGCTAAGAGACTTCCTAAGTGTTGTAATACTCCTCAGAGGAGGAAGGACTCTGCCTTAACTAAGGTGTTAGAAATCCTGAGAGAGTTAAAACAGGATAGCTTTGAGTCTGAATCTTATGCCTCTCTAACAGACTCAGACATAGAGAGCATGGAACTAGAAATGCCCAGATTAACAGAAGAAAATTCAGATATGGAAATGGAATGTTCTGTAGCCTCCAGATACTAAGTAAAGGCTAGACCATTTCCAGTACCTTTAAAACTTGGCAGCTGTTTTTCAAGAGAGCACGGCTGGGGGAAAGTATGCAAATGAGCCTGCTGAAGTTTTAAGCCGTAGCTGTGTATCTGAGCTGCTATCTGCTGAAATGTATGGTTTGAAATACAGCAAGTGGAAACAAGTGTTGGATGAGAAGAAAGAAAACAATTTGTAACAGAAGTTGTACCCTGTTGGAAAAGTTACAGCTTGTGTTTGTCTAAAGCCACGTGGGAAGCTGTTTTTTGTTCTTCTTTGCACCAGAGTTCAATGCTATGATTTTGTTATGGTATGAAGAAATACTGTGTTTCATTTGAGTGCCTAAGCTGAAGTAGAAGCATTGTTGGTTTGATTATTCTGGAAGATATCCTTACCTTATATCCTGATATTTTGGAACCTGTTATAAGAAGTTCCGTTGGCTGAAAATAATAAAAATCCTGCGAGCCTATATATACCCTCGGCTGAATCATTTCACAACTACACAAATATAGGCACTTATTGGAAATAAAAATATTGACTGCCCACGTCATAGTCCTAGGCAACCGCCTTGGGCAAGAGCGCGGTGACAATAGTCATGAACCTTACTTCTAAGCCAGGGTATGTGCACTAGGGTCTTGGTCTCTCAAATTTACTGCTAGCACTCACTGCAATACTTCTATTGTGCAAAAACAAACTTCCTTCTGGAGTTCATAACATGCAACATGCATAGACAAACGTGTCAAGGTGTGCTTGGAATTTCCTCTTAATCAGGTCTGTGATGTATCACACTCCCCTGTTCTACCCTTGTAACATTACTTTATTGAGACAGCAACATGTGAATTGTACATAGTTTCTCCTGTTCTTTCCAAGTTGTTTTCCCTGTTCGATGTAAACTCGGGAGTGCCCTGTGGTCCTCAAGTCGTTCTGCTAACTGTAAACCGCACTGATTATAAAGAGCACGGTATAAAAGAAATGTTAAATAAAATAAAATAAATACATAAAATAAAAAATATGCCATACTGGGTCAGACCAAGGCCCATCAATCCCAGCATCCTGTCTCCAGCAGTGGCCAATCCAGGTCACAAGTATCTAGAAATTTCCCAAAAAGACACAGTTTCCATTGCCTCAGAAGAATCCAAGTTATCAATGTCCCTATGTAATGTCCTCTTTAATAATGGTTTATGAACCTTTCCTCCAAGAACTTGTCCAAACATTTTTTAAACCCAGCTACACTAAAAGCTTTTATTACATGCTCCGGTAACGAATTCCGGAGTTTGATTACACGTTGAGTGAAAAAATATTTTCTCTTATTAGTCTTAAACGGGTTACAATGTAGCTTCATTGCATGTCCTCTAGTCTTTCTACTTTATGATGGCACAAAGAATCGAGCTACGTTTACCCGTTGCACTCCATTCATTAATTTATAGACTTCTATCATATCTCCCCTCAGTCGTCTCTTTTCCAGGTTGAAAAAACCTACTATTGGTAATCTGTGAGCTATCATTTAAATCATCTGTAGTACCTGAAGACTGGAGAATGGCCAATGTAATGCCAATTTTTAAAAAGGGTTCCAGGGATGATCCAGGAAACTACAGACCGGTCAGCCTAACATCAGTACCAGGCAAAATGGTAGAAACTATTAAAAGTAATAAAATTACAGAACATGTAGATAGTCATGGTTTAACGGGAGAAAGCCAACATGGATTTAGCTAAGGAAAGTCTTGTCTCTCTAATCTGTTACATTTCTTTAATGGTGCGAATAAACAAGTAGATATAGGTGAGCTGGTTGATAAAGTGTCCTCATGACAGACTTTTTATGAAATTAAAAAGTCATGGGATTGGAGGCAGTGTACTATTGTGGATCAGGAACTGCTTAAAAGATAGAAAACAGACAGAAGGGCTAAATGGCCAATTTCTCAATGAAGAAAGGTAAATAATAGAGTACCCCAGGGATCTGTGCTGGGCCCGCTGATTTTTTTTAACATACATATTCATAAATGACCTGGGAAAAGGAATAACAAGATAAGTAATCAAATTTGCAGATGACACAAATTTTTCAAAATTGTTAAAACACAGGATGATTATGAGAAATTGCAAGAGAATCTTGATAAATAGGGAGACTGGGCATCCAAATGGTAGATGAAATTTAATGTGGGCACGTGCAAAGTTATGCACTTAGAGAAGAACAACCTAATAAACTATGGCTACATGATGCAAGTTTCCACATTAGGAACTACCACCCAGGAAAAGGATTTAGGCATCATCAAGGATAATATATTGAATGTGGAGGGGAGGAGTAGCCTAATGGTTAGAGCACTAAGTTGGGAACCAAGGGACCAGAGTTCAGTCCCCACTAACACTCTTTGTGGCCTTGGGCAAGTCACATAACTCTCCATTGCCTCAGAAGAATCCAAGTCATCAATGTTCCTGTTTAATGTATATTACCAAGTTTAAATTACAATATAAACCACTTTAACTAAAATGATATAGTGATATAAAAATCCTAGGGCCCAATATTCATAAGGCACTTACATGGTCTACAGCCCTGTGACTGCACTAATACAGTCAGTGCTGCTGAATATCGCTGCTCTTCTCCCCTACACATCCCGAAGCTAACCACTTAGCATCGGGGCATGTGATGAGTGGCGACGGAGGCTAACCACTTAGCATCGGGGCATGTCATGAGTGGTGACGGAGGCTAACCACTTAGCATCGGGGCATGTCATGAGTAGTGACGGAGGCTAACTGGGTAGTGGTGATATTGCACCGCTAACCACTTAGCATCGGGGCATGTCATGAGTGGTGACGGAGGCTAAGCGGGTAGTGGCGATATTGCACCGCTAACCACTTAGCATCGGGGCATGTCATGAGTGGTGACGGAGGCTAACCACTTAGCATCGGGGCATGTCATGAGTGGTGACGGAGGCTAACCACTTAGCATCGGGGCATGTCATGACTCATGAGTGGTGACGGAGGCTAATCGGGTAGTGGCGATATTGCACCGCTAACCACTTAGCATCGGGGCATGTCATGAGTGGTGACGGAGGCTAACCGGGTAGTGGCGATATTGCACTGCTAACCACTTAGCATCGGGGCATGTCATGAGTGGTGACAGAGGCTAACCACTTAGCATCGGGGCATGTCATGAGTAGTGACGGAGGCTAACCGGGTAGTGGCGATATTGCACCGCTAACCACTTAGCATCGGGGCATGTCATGAGTGGTGACGGAGGCTAACCGGGTAGTGGCGATATTGCACCGCTAACCACTTAGCATCGGGGCATGTCATGAGTGGTGACGGAGGCTAACCACTTAGCATCGGGGCATGTCATGAGTGGTGACGGAGGCTAACCACTTAGCATTGGGGCATGTCATGAGTGGTGATGGAGGCTAACCGGGTAGTGGCGATATTGCACCGCTAACCACTTAGCTTCTACGAGTAAAGGACAGGTGCTGTAAAAGCCGGCCTATCTTTACCCATAGAAGCTAAGTGGGCAGCGGTGCAACATCGCTGCTACCCGCTTAGCCTCTGCAGCTTCCAGGCATGTGTGGCAACTCTGGATCTTCAAGGCCAGCACCGCATATGACCCCGGCCTTGAATAGCAAGGGTTAGAGGATGGCGGCGATGGCTAGGAGCTGTATTCACACCTAGCTGTCCTAACTCATTATCTGACTCTGTTAAATAAATAATCCCTCCGTCCAGTGTGCAGTGGAAACCAAGAAAACAAATAGAATGCTAGGAATCATAAGGAAAGGAATGGAGAATAAAAAGAAGGATATTATAATGCCTCTGTATCGCTCCATGGAGCAACCACACTATGAATATTGTGTGCAATTCTGGCTGCCATATCTTATTTTTTTAGCTATTCTTATATACCACTATATCTCCAAGTCAAAGTGGTTTACATAAGGAACAAAAATAGGCTCAAAATGGTTGTACATTCAACGTAATTATAACTAATTAATAGGGAATTTTTAACTTATAATATGGAGTAGTGGTAGGAAGAAAAGAAGACAAGGTAGCCAGGAGTATGGTGATACATAGTAGAGTTCCTTGTGGGGTATTGGAATTATGTCTCATCAGTGACGTGGCCCATGAAGAGATGTGTTTTTCGTTTCCTTTGGCAGTCAGCTAAGTCATTTATGGCATGTAGGTTCTCTGGAAGTACATTTCATGCGCTTAGAGTATTTATCTATTTATTTTATTTATTTACATTCTCTTATATTCCGCGCTATTCTGCATCAGTGCGGTTTACATTGAACAAACTGAAATTACATTGAACAGGGCATTATAACTTGGAGATAACTATTTTACAGGGAACATGGGCTATGGAGGGTTAAGTGGCTTGCCCAAGACCACAAGGAGCACCTGTGGGACTAGAAACCCCAGTCCTTCCGGCCCAAGGTTGCTGTCCTCTAGTGGGATTTGAACCCCCGACCTTCCGGCCTGAAGTGAAAAGACCCTTTTGGACATTGTCTGGTTGTTCTTTGTATTGATGATAGGTATGCTGCATGTGTTTATGGAGTTTGTTCTTCTGGATCTGTCGTTTGAGGTTTTGTGTATTAGAAATTGGAGGTAAATGGAGAAAGGCAGTGAGTGACTTTGAATACTATGAGGAAGACCTTGTATTTTATTTGCTCTGTGACGGGCAACCAGTATAGCTGCTTGAATATAGGGGTTATGTGGTCAGATCTTGAGGCATTGCATAGGATACCTGCGGTTGTCTTTTGGGCCAGCTGAAGGGGATGGAGCGAATATTTTGATAGGCCCTGAAAGAGGCGATTACAGTAGTCAAAGTGGGGGAATATAATTGTCTGGAACACTGTGCAAAAATCTTGTATATCCAGAAGTGGTCTAAGGTATTGCACTCTTTTTATTTTGTGATATATAGTCCTTGTGACGTTGCTCTAGGGTTACTCCCAAGTAATGGACTTCAGGTTTTATTTGTAGCTGTGCCCCTGCAATGGATACTGAGGTGGGTGAAGTGGTTGGTGCCTTTGGTAATGTATAAAACATCTGCTTTTTTGTAGTTTATAGTCATATTGTTTTTGGATAGCCACTGGGCAACGGAGCTGAAGCATCTTTTTATGGAGGTGTTTATTGGTTTTATTGTGGAAAAAGAAGCGTATAACATTATGTCATGCACATAAAAGTGGTAGAGTACACTATGGGGTATGTTTACTAAACCGTCTTAATGTTACCGGCGTTAGTTGCAGTCTTACTGTGACAAATGTCATATAAGTTAGTAGGCGTTCCGGTCTTAAGGTAGCATTTCAGTTTATCGTGAGATAAAGTCCGTTATCGCGCGATAGAGGGAGCTGTGGCATGTTAACGCATGTTAGCCTTAATTAGGCGCGCTGACTTAGAAGCATAGCAACAGAGGTGTAGCACAATGGTTAATGCATTCACTGTTGAAACAAGAGTTATAAGTTCAATCCCCCAGTGTGCTTAATGAGCAAGGCTGTCTGAGGCATTGCCCTTTACTTTAAATCAGTGCTGTCTGAGGCATTTTTTTTTTAAATTTAAATTGCTGCCAGCAAACACACCCTCACAGTGCCGTAACCTAAGGTGCTGCATAAAGCGCCCTATAAGGCACTCCAGAGGGCACATTATAAAGTGCACTGTCCGCCAAGGCACCTTATAATGTTCCCTATAGGGCGCCTTATAGGGCGCTTTATAAGGCACCTTATAGGGAGCTTTATAGGGCGCCTTATGAGGCACCTTAAGGTTACAGCACTGTGAGGGTGTTTTTGCTGGCAGCACTAATTTAAATTAAAAATGGAAATGCCTCAGACAGCCCTATCAAATAACACCACTGTGGGATCAAACTCATGATCTCTGCCTCCACAGTCAGTGCAGTAACCAGTGGACTACATCTCTATAGCTACTAACAAGCTGTCTGCTGTGGTTACCAGGATAGGGTTAACCCACCCATACCCATGATGCACTGCGCATACAGATCAGCGGTCTACAGATGATCACAAGATGGGGTATGCACCCCCACATCACCTCAGCCTGGTAGGGGGAAATGACCGTGTGTGTTAATGGCACAGAGTAGCTACAGACCGACACATCGTGGGGGTACTGTGCTCACCCTGAGGGCGAGGTGGGGCGCCCAGCACCAGGTCCGCAGCACCTGGCTTAGCTGAGCTAGGCTATGCTGCAGTTTGCCATTAGCGCCGGTGTGTGATAGGTAGTCCTTGCAGACACACCTGTGTCCACCTGTATTTCCCAGTCATGTTTAGCCCTTGTGGACTATGATGCACCCAGAATACTGCATATCCTGTGTGGGTGCCATGGTCACATGATTTACGTGAAGGGGGGTATTTGGATCCATAGGCAGCTTATGTAGCACCACCCTCTGGGGCTCAGGGTGGGGGACAGGATCTCGCACCAACAGATCCACATTCTACATCCCTACCATGGTGGCAGTAGAGGGGACCATCAACCCCAGTCCTGCTGGGGAACAGGCATCCTACAAGGCAGTCAGTGCAGATCTGTACACACCCATAAGGCAATGGCAGGCAGACAGTAGGCCTGGAAATGCTCAGCTGCCCCCCAACACTATCTGACATGCTCCAGCAACAAGCACAGTGAGTCTCCAGCCGCTGAACTCTACAAGGTGTTCCAGTTATACACATACAAACTACAGACAGTCTGCTAGCTAGTTCATAGGGCATGTTACTGGAGAAGATGCATGCACCCAAAACTGGGATGTAAACACACACACACGCACGCACGCACGCACGCACGCACGCACGCACGCACACACACACACCAGATAAGTCAGTGATTGGGCCCCAAAAAAGATAACCCATAAATATCACTTGAGAGAAATACTATATAGCACTATGGGGGAACCTAGCCATGCCGTGGTCACTGCTCAGTCAGGGTGAGAGTGACCTCCCAGCAGGACATGCTGTGGCCACCCTGTCTGTGCAGGTGGTGGTTGGGCACTACAATGTCCCAGCCATTTGCCTATGTCCTGTGCAGATGCATCCTGCCCAGGCCACCCTGTCCGGGCCATACCCACAGTACCTTGCACCTCATTATGCACATTGGCAGGCTAACACTGGAAACAATGCAAGCAGTGTGGGCTGAGTAAGGTGTAGGCAGCCACAACACACTGGATAGACCAGGGGTAGGGAACCCTGGTCCTGGAGAGCCGCAGACCAGACAGGTTTTCGGGATATCCCTAATGAATATGCATGAGATATATATGCATTAGAGATATCCTGCCAACCTGACTGGTTTGTGGCCCTCCAGGGCTGGATTTGGAGACCCCTGCCTTACACCTCTGTCATTTAAGATTGTGAGTGGGCAAGGTGCAGATGTCCAAGACATCAAAAAGGTTAGATAGAATGTGTCACATTTCTCCTCACTTCTCACCACCACCAAAATATTGTCTATTAGACAACTTTTTGGTGGTGGTGAAAATCGAGGAGGAATGTGACACATTCTATATACCCTTTCGATGTCTAGGACATCTGCACCTTGCCCACTCACAATCTTAACTGACAGAGGTGTAAGGCAGGGGTCTCCAAATCCAGCCCTGGAGGGCCACAAACCAGTCAGGTTGGCAGGATATCTCTAATGCATATATATCTCATGCATATTCATTAGGGATATCCCGAAAACCTGACTGGTCTGCGGCTCTCCAGGACCAGGGTTCCCTACCCCTGGGATAGACAGACACACACTCCCACACCTATGCCAACATTGTGAAAATATAGAGGCTTTTGGCAGCCCTGGCCACCACACCATTCCTGGGCACAGTGTAGGCATGGCTATGATACACAATACTGTTGGGGTCACTCCCCGGGGTGGTAAACACTGTCAGAAACCAAAACTGAAACACACTCCACAGATATCAGATAGGTTGCTATGATGCAGCTCTATCAGCAAATTGTGCTTAACTTAGGAATTGATATCTGCCATTAATCATAGCAACCTTTTGATATACGTGTAACGTATTCCCAAGTTTAGGGCGGCATTGCTAAGGTATGTAAATGCTAGTATTGGGAGATGCTGCTGCGCACAGGGCCCAACAGCCTGACTCTCCATGAGGCTTTGGATAGTGTAGCCTGTGGGTGTGGGTGTTTATGCCCCTGTTGGCCGCTGCTCTAGGGCAGAGGTTCCCAACTCCGGTCCTGGTGGGCCAAACACAGTTCAGGTTTTCATGCTGTCCCTAATGAATATGCATAAGATACATTTGCATACAATGGGGGCGGCGCATGCTAATGCAGCACAGGCATATTTATTAGGGACAGCATGAAATCTGAATGGTGTTTGGCCCTCCAGGACTGCAGTTGGGAAACTCTGCTCTAGGGATTGCACAAGTTTATGGTGTCTGTGCTCTGTAGGGTAAAATATAGGCGTTTCAGGCATGTTTATTTTATCTGCAATAAACGTTCCGTTTTTATTACCATGGTTTAGTACTGGGTAAAATATGGGGAAAGGATCCACAGCTGGGAATTGAACTTGTGACCTTTGGCTCCTGAACACACTGCACCACACGACATTGCATTCGCTGGGGATACCATGACTGTTCATCAGACAGACTCTGTCTGTGGCATTGCACGGCACCCACCTAAATGGTTCTAGGCCATGGTCTGCTGTGGGCAGATACACACAAGGAGCAAGAAGCGTGTGATGATCACAAGATGCTTTACTTGATATACCCCAACGCGTTTCGGCAAACGCCTTCCTCAGGGGAAATACAGCTTGCACAAAAAAAATTGAATAAAACATTAATAATTAAAACAACAACCATAACATTAAAATATCAATAAAACAATAGATTGATAAAAAAACACAATAAATTGATAAAAAATAATTAAAAAATGAATGGCACTTAAAATAATTTTTAGTATTAACATATACATTAATACATTGTGACAACCAAGCAGACGTAGGGCAGTGCGAAATAAAGAACTTTCAAGTATAGAGATCTGATGACAAAAAACAAGGAATGTTTAAACAACCACTTCTGGACCACATATATATTGTATTCTACTTACTATGGTGCACTATAGGTGCGTGAACATGAAGAATAGTTCTGTGCTTTATTCTTATAGATGTTAAGCTGACAAAAAGAGCAAAAAACATAAGAGCTAAATTGTTGTGCAGGCATGTGCTTGACACTTTATAGTCACCTTAGCCTGTGTATTATGGTCAAACAATGTGTAATATGTTATAGTCAAAACGGGATACATGCTGTCTGTTTTAGCTGAATAAAAACAAAACGGTGTGTTATAAAATACATTCTAGGTGTATAGACGTAAAAAAAGTTGATTTCAAACGGTATGTGTACTAAAAACTATCCATACTCACTGTTAGAATAGCAAATGAAAATTGCTTTCAAAGCTGTGAATTACAAAGTTTTCAATATAAACCTAGCACACTTAAAATTAATCATAGAAAATATTTTTTCACCCACCATGTAATCAAACTCTCAAATTCATTACCTGAGGATTCAGTAAAAGCTGTTTGTACAGCAGGGTTTAAAAGAGGTTTGGACAAGTTCCTGGAGGAAAGGTCCACAAATCATTATTAAAAAGGATGAGGAAAATCCATTGGTTACTCCCTTGGATAAGCAGCATGAAATCTGTCTACTTTTTTGGGAACCTGACAGGTACTTGTGAATTGGATTGGCCACTGTTGGAAACAGGATACTGGGCTTGATGGATCCTTTGTCTGACCCAGTATGGCATATCTTATGTTCTTATGTGGCTCCCATTAGGATAGAAAATATTTCTGTATCTTTCTGCCACATTTTCTTGGTCTCTGACTGCATCTCTTGATACTTCAGGATTTTCTGCCTCTCTGACTTGTGGAGGGCAATTTTATAACAGGGTGTCTAGGTTCAGAGGTGGAGAAAACACCTACCTTTAGCCTATTTTATAAAGATACATAGGTGCCTATGTACTAGCACAAATCCTGTATAAATAGGGCTTAGATTGTGGGCAATGACGTTTACACCTGCCCCCGAACAGATGTAAAATGTTAGCATGTAAAATGCGTTCATGCACACGTGTTTTATAAACTATGCATGAAAATCGCGACTCTATCCACACTCTGCCCGAATCCCTCTTCTGAGCACGCCTACTTTGCAAATACGTGATTACTTGTACCGCACATATTTTTAGGCACGATTAAATTTTATAAGAGGCATTTTATGCATATAAATCAGTGTTTTATGTGCAATGAAGATTTATAAATTTAACACCAATATGTGCGCAATGGAGAATACACCAGAGCTGTGTGGCTTCCTATAACATGATGTAATGTGTGACCCCCTATTAACACCCCCAGCGAAGGCATGTAGGGCTTAAGGGGTTTGTTTCCTTCTTCAACAGGTATTCCACTATTTCCTGAGGCAAAGCCCTTTGGGAAATGTAGTTCTCTTTTACCGTCCAATAATGGGTAGTGTGACTCAAAAGTGATCAAAGCAACAAGGATTTATTCCCCTCCCGGGGTGGATTTCAACAAGGAAAATAAGGTACAAAAACCAGGTGCTTCTGGCAGAAGGACAAAATAAAACTTTCAAACTCAAACAGCTTACTTCAGCACAAAAACATGGCTTCCAGCAATCAAGGTAACCAGTTCTGTTTTCTTCACAGCTTGTACTTTTAAATCCCAACAATTCTGTATTTTTCTTCAAAGCATTAATACAACGCAGGGATAATATATCATTAGATAATGTAATTGTACAGTCCATCAATTCCTCCGGAGTATTTACAAACTCTGGCTCTGTCTCCATTAATTCCTCTTGTGAAGCAGGAAATGTTTGCAACGTTAAATCTTGTGCCACGCCTTTCCTCACTGCTTTAGGCTTCTGGCTATACTCTTGAATCAGGTACTGTTTTAAACAAGCATTCTCATCACAGTCTTTTTCCTCACAGCCCCAACCCTCCGGGTAGATAAAATCACAGTGATTATTAAAACCCCAGCCTTTAGGCTTACCTCTAAACCTGGCTGAACAAGGTTTACTCTGAGACGTGTGAATGGCTGTAGGTTCCAAACCTGACTTGTGCACAGAAGGTTTAAACTGCCTTCCTGGCTTTCTCTCCTTTCTGTAATCCTCAGGATACTGCAGATAACCTGGTCTGCTTCTGTTGTATCTTTCTCTTGGAGACTCTGTCCTCTCTTGACTGGAAGCTTGGTTCCTCCCTTCCACGGAGACTCTGTCCTTCTCCTCCCTGGGATAACCTAGCTTGCTCCGTTCTCCTCGATACCTTCCAAACCTTCCTCGACTCCTTCGATACCTTCCTCCACTCCTCCCATTTCCTCTACTGGGACCTCTTTATGAGTCTGAATTCTAGGGTAGTGCTTAACTCCACCCCCTAACAGGTGTTCTGAATTAGCTGGTGACTCCCTATCTAATTGGCAGCACAGGCGTGTTTCTTTCCTTTGTGCTTGGTTTCCATGGCCACCATTAGCCATGTGCTTTTGTTTATGCCTCAGCACTGCTCCTGTTTCCTGCTTTTTAGCTCTTTCTGAAGGGCTGGAGGGACCCACTATGTCACAAATGTTAAAGATGGAGACTCACAGAGTCCTGAGGAATGTCACTGACCAAGGAACAGGGCGCACAAAGCAGAGGTCTGTGCTCTCTGGTGCTCCAGCAAGTGGAAGACCAATGGTTCTTTCCAGGAGAATGGCTTCTTCTGGTCACATGGAAAAATCCTGAGTGGGGATTCATTTGGAGCAGTTCCATGCAGGTGACTATTGCCAAGGTCAGGAGAGTAGCAGTTTGGCCTTAGAGGCCATGTTCACTAAAAAGGTGTTTAATCTGATTTTGTATCGGAAGATGAAGAAAGAGACATCTCAGCTTTCTTGGAATTGAGGGAGAAAAACCCTAGTGAGAACACTGGGAGGTTTGTGGATTTTGTGTGTAGGGGGGAGGGGGGTTCTACTTAAGGGCTGCATAGAGACTTTGCTAGAGACTGAGCTGATGGATTTTAAGATTATTCTCTGTATTTTTTATATACCTTTTTCCAGTTAAGTGAATATTTTTTGTGTGGCAGTATATTTGTGTTTGCCTTTGGAATAAACTCTTGGAGTTTGGACTAATTTTGATTGTCACAGCTTTTGCTGTTCCCACTTAAGGATCTGATCTCAGACACTGCAGCCCTTGAAGTACCTTAACAGGCAGCCTCTGAAGGCGAACCTCTTAAATTCTACTGGCAAGGTCTGTAATACAAAGAAGGGGTTAGACAAATAACACATTGCAAAAGTCAATAAGCTCAATTCAGCTCGTCTTCTCTGATTTTCTGCTCTAAAATGAATTGTTTTTATTGGGTAGACTCCGAGAAGAGCTTGAAAAAGCTGAACGAGCCACTGGTTTCCAAGAAGCTGTACAGGGCCACTTTCCTGATAAGAACAGCTGTTCCTTTTGACTGCGATGAACGTTGTAGTTCAAAGGCTAGATCTGTATTTAAAAACACTGCCCTGTTTCTCATGCTGAGCATGTTCTGCTCTTCTAGTGTAGTCACTCGGAAATTAAAAGCTTCGCTCTCTAGCTGCTGCCCCTGCCCCATCTCCTCTCCTAATTGGGAAATGGAGCTGACAGGTACAGCGATCTCAACCTGCATCTTTAAAGTGTCCCTGCGGTGAAAAATACAATCACTTTGTAAAAACTAAACCTCACTGTCATGCATGTGTATTTATACTCCAGTGACTTCCATATCGCCTCCTCTCCGTTTGTCAGTCAAATACGGTTTTTGCTACTTTATAGCTAAGCCAGGTCATTTGAGCTTGTGAAAACCGAGCTGCGTTCTCCTTGTTTCTTACGTTATCAACAACAGTGATCGTTTTAGTCTAGAAATGTTTGGTTTTGCTCTCTGACCCATGATGGCAATGATATATGAAGCAGAAAGGATGTGGCTTCATCTGCACAAACTAGAATCCTGCCGGGATCTAGAAAGACAAAATAAAACCTGTTTTTGAAGAGCAGAATGCGTAGGCAGGATATGTGAATCGAAGCAGGAGCAGGTATATTCACTCATGGCCGGAGTTTGCTTTGTAGTAGCTGGCTTTGTTTTCAGAAAAATAATTCTCAAGCAGTAGTTTACTACTTAGAAACCAGAAGATATTTAAGGGCATGTTGACTAAAGTGTGTTGTTGGTGATGACATTTAGCACATGGTGCCGCCCTATAAATCCTGCAGTAACTGGGTAATGTGGAGGTGGGTAGAGACAGAGTAGGTTAGGGGAATAATATGGGTCTTGATGGCGCATCGCGATTAGCGTGGCCTTATGGGAGAATGTTAACCGTGATTGTTGCCATTAGCATGTGTGCCCTTGATGCCACCTCAATGGATTGCCTCACCTGTGCCTGCAAGCTGATAAGAGCAGTGCCATGCAATTACAATGCACTCTCAGCATGGGGGACAGAGGTACAAGCTCATAAATATCAGTATGGGCCTCTGAGCTGATATTGCACCAAAGTTAGGGGATTCTGCAGCATTTAGGTGTGAAATTGTGAAATTATTGCAACCTGAGATATGTATGTGATACATGTGATACTAGCAACAATCCAACCAAGGGCTGACTCCAAGCAACTCCACTCTCCACAGCTGAACCCAGCCCAAATTTATATATGTAGGACCTAAAACACTGAATGGGATTGGGAAAATCTCAACCACAGTCAAATCACAGAGTCCAATTTACTGAACAACTAAGGTTACTTTGTATGAAAAAAACACATTAAGAGGCTGTGAGAGTTTGGAGAGGTCAGTCATGTATTGGAAAAGCTCACTGGTTTAGCAAACTTCCCTGATGCAGAACTTGATTAAAGGATTTTTGTTCGAAACCCAGCACTGAGTCGGGAGAATGTCACTGGATCAACATTGAAATTATTTCAAAAGCTAAGTGTGAACTTACTCTTAACATCAAAGTGTGGATCTCATATATATATATATATATATTGACAAGATGTTTGAATGTGCTTCTTCATACAAAGTAACCTTGGATTTTTAGTAAATTGGATCCTGTAGTTTAACTGTGGTTGAGATTTTCCCAATCCTAGTCAGCGTTATGATATGAGGTATATTTTCAAACAGAAAGTATCCGCCACATATTCCAATAAGGACCTAAAGTCAGTTGAAGTTATAGTGAATTGATAATTGGCAAAGTGCAGGGCTGAACTTAAGAATTTGGTGCCTGTATGCAGGATTGGAGATCAGGTAGGTTTATTCTCAGATACTGAAAATCTAGGTTGTAGGCGTTGGGCCCAAGTGGTACCTTTGCTCCACTTTGACATGACATCAGTGCAAGGCCCTCAAGTAAATATTATCTATATTTTCTATTATTTCATATGTTCTTGGCAACCGGCTTATAACGTGAGCGATTGGCAGACTAGAAATTTTTAAAATAAATGAGAGAAGGCTCTTTTTCAGCCCAGGTATTTGATACCCTCCAAAATTTGGCACACTAAGCAGTTGCCTATGTCCCGGGGAAGGGGAGGTAGAATGAAAGAAGGGAAAGCTGTAAGGAGATAAAATGAAGTAAGGGCGATTGGAGATAGGAGATAAGAGATGAATGTGGATAGAGTAAAAGAAAGATAAAAAGAAGAAAAACCTGTACGGGCCGGGCACTTGAAAAACCTTTTTTTGTGAACTGAAATGTCAGATGGATTGACACATAGAGGGGAATTTTAGACGTCCAAGTGAAACCTGGGACATCTAAGCCAAAACATCTGAGAAAAAAAGCAGGTACATCCAGGTGCAAACATGATTTTACAAATGTGTATATGCCCAATATGGATGTCTGTGGTAGAAGGGGGAGGGGGGATTTATATAGACATCTCTAGAACCGTATTTCAGAACCTGGAATAGCCTAATGCTTAGAGTAGTGTGCTAGAACTAGGGCTACTGTTTTTGACATTGGGTTTAGTACTGGAGATGATGGAATACTTTCTCTTCTACACCCTCTGGATGTTTTTCAGCCAAAACAAGCACTTTTCAGATACCTGTTTGGTCTAAACTTAGATGTGATGCCGCACGTCCATGATGTTCCTGCAATCAGTAGGGGACATACAGATTCCTGGGAATGCCTCCACCATGCCCTCATTCAGACTTGGACATCCCCAAAGCCAGCTTCTTTACCTTCCATACCAACTATTATAGTCCCTTTTTTGCCTTTAGAGATTCTCTGTGTTGGTCCCATGCTTTATTGAATTCAGATACTGTCCTCATCTCTACCACCTCTACTGGGAGACTATTCCATGCATCTACCACTCTTTTTGTAAAGAAATATTTCTGCATATTACTCCTGAGTCTATCCCCTTTCACCTTCATCCTATGTCCCTCATAGCAGAGCTTGCTCTCAGTCGAAAGAGACTCTCCTCTTGTGCATTTAAACGTCTCAATCATATCACCTCTATCCCATCTTTCCTCTAATGTATACATATTAAGATCTTTAAGTCTGTCCTCATATGCCTTATAACGAAGACCACTAACCATTTTAGTAGCCACCCTCTGCACAGATTCCAACCTGTTTATATCCTTTTGAAGGTGTGGTCTCCAGAACTGCACTCAATACACTAAATTAGGTCGCACCAAAGACTTATATAGAGGCAATGTCACCTCCTTTCTTCTGCTTGCCATTCCTCTCCCTATGCACCCAAGCATCCTTCTGGCTTTTGCCATCACCTTTTCTATCTGTTTAGCTACTTTAAGGTTGTTAGACACAGAGAGAGACACAATCACGCCCAGGTCCCGCTCTTCTTTTGTGGACAGAAGTACTTCACCCCCTACACTGTACAGCTCCTTTGGATTTTTGCAGCCCAAATGCATGACCCTGCATTTTTTTGCATTAAGTTTCAGCTGCCAAATTCTAGTCCATTCTTCAAGCTTAGCTAGATCCCTCCACATATTATCTACTCCTTCTTGGGGGCCTACTCTATTGCAGATTTTGGTATCATCTGCAAACAAGCAAACCTTACCTGAAAGCCCTTCTACAATATCACTAACAAAGATGTTAAAAAGAATTGGACCAAGGACAGATCCCTGCAGTACACCACTGGTAGCCACATTCTCTTCAGAGTGAGCTACATTTACCTGTACACTTTGTCCCCTCCCACTCAACCAATTTCTAACCCAATCAGTAATTTTAGAGACCCATGCTTAGGTATTCAGTTTGTCTATAAGTCACCTGTGCGGAATGGGTGTCAGAGGCTTTACTGAAATCTAAGTACACTATATCTAGGGCTCTCCCTTGGTCCAACTCTCTGGTCACCTAGTCAAAGAAATCAATCAGACGTGTCTGACAAGATCTGCCTCTGGTAAACTCAGGCTGCCTCGGATTTTGCCATCCATTGGATTCCTGAAACTTCACTATTCTCTCTTTTAATAATTTACTCATCACATAGAAACATAGAAATATAACGACACAAAAAGACCACATGGCCTATCTAGTCTGTCCTTCCATATCAACAATAGAGGTTAGACTAACTGGCCTGCAGTTTGCAACCTCATTCTTGCTTCTGCTGTTGTGTAAAGGGACCACATGTGCCTTTCTCTAGTCCTCTTGGACCACTCCTGACTCCAAAGAAGCATTGAAAAGGTCAGTCAGTGGAGCCGCTAGAATGTCCCCAAGTTCTTTCAGTATTCTCAAATGTATCTCATCCGGTCCCATCGCTTTGTCTACCCGAGTTCCTTCAGCATTCTTGGATGTATCCCATTCAATCCCATCACTTTGTGCACAAGTTTACTCCATGCATCTACCATTCTTTCCATAAAAATATATTTCTGCATATTACTCCTGAGTCTATTCCTTTTCATCTTCATCCTATACCTCTCATTGCAGAGCTTGCTTTCAATCAAAAAAGACTCTCCTCCTGTGCATTTATGCCATAGAGGTATTTAACCCTCATCCTACCAACATATTTTACATACAAATCTTACCAACTGGGGTCCGAATGGACCCCATGTAGTTTTGTGATTGCTGATGAAAGTTAACATCACTGAACACTTTCTTAATGTGGAAAACATAGGGGCATGTTTACTAAAAACCGCTAATTAGCGCGCCGCAAAATAGCGCACTAAAAGCGGTACTTAAGAGCGCTTAAACGCCCCGCAAACGTGCGATGAAGCCCCGCACACCTGCGCGTCACAGTAACGGGTGCCGCACAAGTACGTGCCCGCAAATGTCCGATAGAGGCGTGGAAAGGCTAACGGAGGGCGGAGGAAGGCCCCGGAGGGGTGGAGAGAAGGGGTTAATGGGCGGGGAAGGGGAGGGGAGCGGCGCCCCGCACATTATCGGGGCTGAATTTCCAAAAAAAAATAGCGCGAGTGAATCACTCGCGTTAGAATGCATTTAAAGGGAAGAGAAACCATTTCCGTCAGCAATGTACAGCAAAACCGGGGAAACCTGCAAAACG
The DNA here is from genome assembly GCA_033557465.1 of Ichthyophis bannanicus. Taxonomy (NCBI): domain Eukaryota; kingdom Metazoa; phylum Chordata; class Amphibia; order Gymnophiona; family Ichthyophiidae; genus Ichthyophis; species Ichthyophis bannanicus. Next base: position 280,824,741 of record CM066040.1, on the reverse strand, counting down.
TGAGCAGTGTGATACATGTGCACAGCACAAAAGTGCAATTATAAATAGAAAATGACCACCACAAAAATATGAAAAATAGTAATTCAGTTGGGGAACAGTTATAGTGATGGGCAAAACTAGATAACACACCCAGGAAAGCTCCAAAAAAAAGGAAATGATTTATGGAAAGGTGTACGGAGCGGAGACTCGTCCAAAAAACATTTCCCTTTTTCTGGAGCTGTCCTGGGAGTGTTATCTAGGGTTGCCCATTAATATCACTGTTGCCCAGCTTGGGTATATGTTTTCCCCCTTTGTTCTGTGGTCATTCCCGGGTTTTATTTGCACGTTTGTCACCACACAGGGTGAAGGAGCCCACAGTAAAAATGCATACAGCAGGGTTTGTGACTCCATCCTGCCAGGGGCTGCACTGTCTCTGTGGCCATAGTGTGGTGCAGAGGACATAGCCATGACCTCTAGGACTAGAAGGCCAGAGGTTCAAATCCCAGCTGGGGCACTTGCCAGCCCCATCCATATATTTTACCCACCACTAAACAAAGATAGAGCAGACACCCCTGTCTTGCAGGGAACATAAGCATGGGGGAAACACCCATATGTTACCCAACACCGCACACACACCACAACAATGGGCATACCTACAGCCAAGTCCCCCAAATGCAGTCCCGTACTGCCACATTGCAATCAGGTCATCTGCTTTTTCTGAGAGAAGCTCATGCCAGTATGTTGGCGCACGAGTACATGTGGTGCAGGGGGCAGTGGCAGCTAGCCACAGAGGACAGAGGCCAAGCCATGTGCAGGCTGGCACAGTCCACTGCAACACACAGGCCCTGCCGGATCCACAGGCATGGACGTTCCAGGGAATCCAGCTAATCTGTGGCTACAAGGTGGTGCAGTGCACACAGACAGTGCATACAAGAATAGAAGGTCACAGGTTCAAAGCACAACTGGGGCTACTGCCAATCCTTCCCACATATTTTTCCCACAGCTACACAGTGATAGTAAGGACAAACCTTTTGTGGCGAGGACATATGCAATGGTACTACGTCTATCTTTTACCCCACTGAGCACAGACACCATGTACAGGGGCAGTACCTAGAGCAGAATCTCCCAAATGCAGTCCTGGTGGGCCACACACCAGTCAGGGTCCATGCTGCCACTCATACAAATGCCTGTGCTGTATATCTATGCACCACCCCCATGGCATGTAGATGTAGCTCATGCATATTCATGAGGAACAGCAGGTAAACCCGATCAGTGTGATGCACACCTGGACTGGAGTTGGGAATCTCTGCCGTAAAGCAGCAGCCAACAGGGGCAGACACACCCACACCCACACCCACAGGCCCCATTGGCCAATGTCTCCTGGAGAGGCAGAACATTGGACCCTGCGTGCATCTCCCAATACTAGCACCTGCATACCCTAGCAATGGAACCCTACACCTGAGGTATACGGTACACAGCTCTGAGACGCTTGCTAGGAGTACTGGCAGATAGATATCCATACGTTACGCACATACTGCTAGTTGACCCCATCCGAACAATCTGTTTGGTGTTTGCGGTGCGTGCTCCAGCCCTTGCCTCTGACGGTGTTTACCACCCTGGGGAGTGACCCCCAGCAGTACTGCGTAGCATATCCATGCCTTGCCATGCCCAGCACCGGTTTGGTGGGCAAGGCTAATTACCTCCTCAATAGTAGCACCATGATGGCATAGGTGTGGAATTGTGTGTCTGTCTATACAGTGGGTGTTGGCTGCATGCCCCTTCCACAGCCACACTGCCAACACTGTTGCCAGTATTGGCCTGCCAATGTGCATAATGAGTAGCAAGGGACCATGGGTATATCTCAGACAGAGTGGACTGACCAGGATGCAGCTGCACAGGGCATAGGGCACTGGCAGGGGCATGGTAGTGCCCGGCCACCACCTACACAGACAGGGTGACCTCTGTATGTGCTGCTGGGGGATCACTCTCACCCTGAGTGTGCAGTGACGGCAGCATGGCTAGGCACCCCCATAGTGCTATATTGTGATTCTCCCATGTGATATGTATGGGTGTCCTGTGGGGGCCTCTTCATGGACTTATCTGTCTGTGTGTGCTGCCACCCCAGTTGTGGGTGCATGCATGTCTATCAGGACCAGCCAGCAGACTGTTCACAGCTGATATGTGTTGTGATGGAGTGCCTTGCAGGGTGCAGTGGCTGATGGCTTGCTGCAGGTGAATAGCAGATAGTGGTGGGGTGCATCTTTGAATATCCAGGCCTAATGTCTGTCTGATATTGTGTTATGGATGTGTGTGTGGAGCTGCTTGGACTGCCCTGTAGGGTGTCTGTTCCCTAGCAGGACTGGGGTTGATGGTCCACTCTGCTGCCATTGGGGAGTGGATCTGTTGAGGGGAAGCCCTGTTTTATCCACCTGGGGGTCACCACTAACTGAGCCAGAGATCTCCAAAATGTTTATGCAGCACCTACCTACCTATTCCACAGGTTATTGCTGCTTTGGAGCTCTGACATGGTCGCATTTGGCCATGCCTGGTGTTGTGGACCTGGTCCTGGGCGCAACATCTCACACTCAGGGTGAGCACAGTAACCGCACAATGTGATGGTGTTTAGCTACTCTTTGCCGTTTGTCCACCCACTCAGGACACCCTACCAGGCCGAGGTGCTGTGTGGGTGCACACGGACACTTCCCCCTACCAGGCCGGGGAGCTTTAGGGGTGCATTTCCCATCCTGTGTTCAATCGTGGACAGCTGATTTGCATGTGCAGTGCATCATGGGTACGGGTGGTTCACAACAGCAAACTGTCAGTGAGGTGACGTACAGGCTATCTGCAGCCAGCCAGGGGCTGTTTACAGCTATAGAGCTGTAGCCCAATAGTTACGTCCCTGCCTGTACAGCCAGATGTCATGGGTTCAAACCCACAGTGGGGTTATGTGATAGGGGTGTCCACAGATTTATTTTAATTTACTGTACATATGTTGCTGCCAGCAATACCACCCTCAGCATACTGTACCCATAAGGTGCCTCTGAGGGTGCTTTATGGGGCGCCCTATAGGGCACGTTACGGTTGCCAGCCATATAGGGTGCACTATACATTATCCTGTGTCGCAACATACATGCTGCCCTATAGGGGACATTCTAGGGTGCCTTGGCGGACGGTGCACTGTAACATGTGCCTTATGGGCCGCCTTATATTAATATGCTGTGAGAGTGCGTTTGCTAGTAGTTATCACAAAATAAAATTAGAAAGCCTCCTACAGCACTCCACAACATATAACATACTGCCTCAGCTAGCCTTTTTCACTGGGCATTGTGAGGGATCAAACCCCTGGTCCCTGCACCATTGGTCAGTGTCTTAACCATTGTGCTGTGGCTGTGTTCCTTTGCTTTGGCATCAGCGCGCCGCCTTATGCCCATCAGCGCGCCACCTCCTGCTGCCCACAATTAGTGCGCCGCCTTGTGCCGCCCAAAATGAACAGTGCGCCGCCTTGTGCCGCCCAAAAAGAACAGTGCGCCGCCTTGTGCCGCCCAGATAGTACAGTGCGCCGCCTTATGCCGTACAAACTAACAGTGTGCTGCCTTATGCCGTCCAAAAGTACTTTGCCTCCTGAGCCACTTTTACACATTCAAGGTGTTGCCTCAGCTGGCCTTTTTGTTGCGCACAATGGGGGATTGAACCTGTGGCCCCTGCACCATTAGTTGGTGTGTTCACCGTTGTGCTACAGCTCTGTTCTGATATGTGCTCAGCAGCGCCCCGCTTAGCCTTCCCACGCACTAATGTGGGCCCCGCAAATTAGCGCGACGCGCACACGTACGGTCGGGTTTTTTTCTTCTTTCTGCCTGAACCGCCCACTCCTTATATGGCACAGGCACACTACCGCGGCCCCGCACGTTAGGAATGTTTAGTAAACATGCCCCATAGTCTTTGATGTTGACAACACAAAATTTAAGTTACAGACATTTTTCTTGTAGCGCTTTTAATCAGGAATAATTATACATAAAACAACGAAATATGACTTTATAATGAAATTGTGTCCAGTTTTGATGTTACATATGAACATAACAAACTATGAACTTTGTCTACCATTAGTTTCTAATGTTCGTGATAACTTTACAAATTCTGACATAGGAATGCACACATTCACTTATATTTTAATGCATTCATTGCAAACAGTACTTATAAACTAAAGTCCAAATAATTTGGGGTCCTTTCGGACCCCAGAGACTAAATAGCTGTTGTGGGCACAATAACATTTAACATAAGAAAAGAATATTTGATTTGGACTTACCATTGGTGAGAGAACAAATTCTCAAAATGGCGGCTGTTGATAACTTACGGTGTTTATATAGTGCAAGCAAACTACTGCATGGGGTCCGAGTTGACCCCACTTGGTAGGATGAGGGTTAAACGTCTCCATCATATCTCCTCTCATCCACCTTTCCTCCAAAGTATATATATTGAGATCTTTAAACCTGTCCCCATATCCCTTATGAAGTCCACTGGCCATTTTGGTAGCCACCCTCTGCACACATTCCATCCTATTTATTTATTTATTTATTTACATTCTCTTATATACCGCGCTATTCTGCATCAGTGCGGTTTACATTGAACAAACTGAAATTACATTGAACAGGGCATTATAACTTGGAGATAACTATTTTACAGGGAACGTGGGCTATGGAGGGTTAAGTGGCTTGCCAAAGACCACAAGGAGCACCTGTGGGACTAGAAACCCCAGTCCTTCCGGCCCAAGGTTGCTGTCCTCTAGTGGGATTTGAACCCCCAACCTTCCGTCCTGAAGTACCTTGCCCTATTTATATTTATATCCTATTTATATCTTTTTTATATTTATATTTATATCCTATTTATATCTTTTTGAAGGTGTGGTCTCAGGAATTGCAAATAATACTACAAATAAAGGTTCATGGTGGACAGTACAACAATAAAGCAATACCATAAAACCTAGTTTAAATACAAATAGAAAATAAAGGAAAAATTTTAAAAAGAACAAAGAATGGTAATATCTTAATAATAGCATCAATCAAATTATGAGTAACCAAAAGGTCAGAAATTAACCTGCCAATAGCAACATAACGCAGTAAGACAAAGATAAGCCATTGTACTGCAAAGCGCCCTCCCCTACCACCCAAACAGTAGCAGCACCAAGCAAAGGTAGGGTAATACCTCATTACAACTGTAAATCAAAGAACGGCGCCTTGAGTTTAAAAAAAAAACACAAAAAAAACAAAAAAAAAAACCCTATGCTATAATTTAAATTCCATCAAGAAACTGTTTCCTAACATTTGGCACTTCGATGATTTTCCCAGCAAATCAGAGGAAACATAATTCAAATAATACTGCTTTAATCGTGAGAGACCGATTTGCCTAAGTGTGCTTACAGTACCTTTGACATCTGCTCCAGGCATACTTGCACCATCTGAAGATATTCTTTGTTTAAAAGGATACACGCTTCTTCTGTGTAGGGGATTGCAGAGTTGGCTCCTCCCATGATATAACTGTAGAAAGAAACCTCCAGAGTGTAGCAGTAGGAGGAATCATCCAAGAGTCCCCCAAGGAAACGTCTTCCTGTCCCTGCCTTTACTGCATCTCGGTTGAAGGATGTACTAGACTACAAAGAAGAAAAATAAGTTGGTTTAGCACCTTGGTTTGCATGAACATAGTGCAAAGAATTTATTGGCGAGCAGAGGAAGGGGACTGAGAAGGGCTCAATTGCTAGCTCCCAACCCTAATAGCAATGTGTGCTTTAGGAATGGCAAAACACTATCGATTTATTTATCGAACATTTATTATACCACTTTGGGCTCTCAGTGGTCTACAATAAAAACCAACAGGCCAATACTGAAGTTGCATGCTATCAACTCGGTACTCCTCTTTGCTGTGCACCAATAGCGTGCAATTTCAACACCAGCATGCAGAAAGGGGCTCATATGCAAATTAGCCACGTGTTAAACTGTGGCGCAAATGGCAGCGTTAAACTGGGAGAACAAACCAAATACATTCGTAATGAAGTCAGCGCAAATTTGTCATGCTCTGCCAGAGAAACAGGGGCACCGCATGGCTAATTTGCATATGCTCCCCAATAGTATTCTCATGACACTTCCCCTCAGATCTAGGCATCGGGGAAACGCCTCAATGACATCAAAATACTGTTGAGGGACTCGTACCCCCAAAAGAAAGCAAATCTCTGTGGCCCAGTGGCCTTGAAACCCCCACCCTCCTCACGGTACCTTTACAAAGGAGCAGGAGAACTGCCCATCTTGAAAAATGGTGGCACCTGGCCCCACACAGTGCATCCTGGGATGCATCAGGCGGAGTCAGATTGCCATATAAGGCATCTTCTATGGCAGTCTGACCCTGCCCAGTGCATTGCAGTCTGACCCTGCCCAGTGCATCCCATTTTTCAAGATGGCAGCACAGGAGCGGGACCTCATTGGCAGCGCTCCCACACCTTTGTAAAGGTACCAGGAGGGGGGTTCTCACCAAGGTTATTTTTGGTTGGTTGGGCGGGCGGGTGGGTGGATTGGGGCCACAGGGCCACCAGGGATTTGCTTTCTCCAATGCCTGGATTATTTGAGGGGAAGTTTGACATGGTTTAGGCAATGGGGAAAGCCCCCAATACCATCAAAATACTGTCGGGGACATGTGCTAGGGGCCCAATATTCAAAAGGCATTTACACAGTTTATAGCCCAGTAAACTGTGTAAATGCCTTAACTGGGGATATTTAATGGCACTTATATGGTTAGTGCCATTGAATATCCCCTTCTAACTCCACTAAGAACATAAGAACATAAGATATGCCATACTGGGTCAGACCAAGGTCCATCAAGCCCGGTATCCTGTTTCCAACAGTGGCCAATCTAGGTCATACGTACCTAGCAGTATCCCCAAGAGACACAGGTTCCACAATGCTTGTATTGGGTCAAGCATTGATATCCTGGGTCCCTTTTTAATAATGGTTTATGGACCTTTCCTCCAGGAACTTGTCCAAACCTTTTTTAAACCCAGCTACACTAACAGCCCTTACTACATCCTCCGGTAACAAATTCCAGAGTTTGATTACACGTTGAGTGAGAAAATATTTTCTCTTATTTGTCTTAAATAGTTTACCCTGTAGCTTCATTACATGTCCCCTAGTCTGTCTATATTCTGATAGCGTAAACAATCAATCTACGTTTACCCGTTCCACTCCATTCATTAATTTATAGACCTCTATCATATCTCCCCACAGCCGTCTCTTTTCCAGGTTGAAGAGCCCTAACCTTTGTAGCCTCTCTTCATAGGAGTAGCCTTCCATCCCCTTTACCATTATGGTGGCTCTTCTCTATACCTTTTCTAATAACGCTATATCCTTTTTAAGATACGGCGACCAGAATTGCACACAATATTCAAGGTGCGGTCATACCATGGAACGATACAGAGGCATTATAATATCTTTTGTTTTATTTTTCATTCCTTTCCTTATGATACCTAGCATTCTATTTGCTTTCTTGGCTGCCGCTGCACACTGGGCGGAGGGTTCTAACATGTTATCCACGATGACTCCTAAATCTTTTTCCTGGGTGGTGGTTCCCAATGTGGAACCTTGCATTGTGTAACCATAGTGTGGGTTGTTGTTCTCCTAGGTGCATAAGTTTGCACTTGTCCACATTAAATTTCATCTGCAATTTGGATGCCCAGTCTTCCAATTTATCCAGATCCTCCTGCAGTTTTCCACAATCCTCTTGGGTTTTAACAACTTTAAACAGTTTTGTGTCGTCTGCAAATTTGATAACCTCACTTTTCCAGGTCATTTATGAATATGTCAAAAAGTAGCAGACCCAGTACAGATCCCTGGGGTACTCCACTATTCACCTTTTTCCATTGGGAAAATTGGCCATTTAGCCCTACCCTCTGTTTTCTATCTTTTAACCAGTTCCTGATCCATAATAGTACACTGCCTCCTATCCCATGACATTTTAGTTTTGCCAAAAGTCTCTGATGAGGGACCTTGTCAAAGGCTTTCTGAAAGTCCAGATACACTATATCAACTGACTCACCTTTGTATACCTGTTTATTCACACCTTCAAAACAACATATCAGATTAGTAAGACAAGATCTTCCTTGTCTAAAGCCATGTTGGCTGTCTCCCATTAGGCCATTACTATCTACATGCTGTGTAATTTTGTTCCTTATGATGGTTTCTACCTTTTTCCCTGGTACTGACGTCAGGCTCACCGGTCTGTAGTTTCTCGGATCACCCCTGGAACCCTTTTTAAAAATTGGCGTTACATTGGCAATCCTCCAATCTTCAGGTATTACAGATGATTTTAATGAAAGTTCACAGATTACTAATAGCAGGTCCGCAATCTCATATTTCAGTTCTTTATACTCTTGGATGTATACCATCCGGTCCAGGTGATTTGCTACTATTCAGTTTATCAAATAGTTGTAATACATCTTCCCGGTGTAGCGATATTTCTCTCAATTCCTCTGCAGTATCACCTTTAAATACCACTTCAGTCTTGGGTAATATCCCTACATCTTCCTCAGTAAAGGCCGAAGCAAAGAAATCATTCAGTCTCTCCGCTATAGCCTTGTCTCCTCTTACTGACCCTTTTACCCCTCTATCATCTAATGGTCCAATTGACTCTCTCACAGGCCTTTTGCTACGAATGTACTTGAAAAAGTCTTTATTTCATGTTTTTGCTTCCGTAGCAAGTTCCTTCTCAAATTCTCGCTTTGCCTGCCTTATCAATGCTTTGCATTTAACTTGCCAATGCTTGTGCTGTTTCCAGTTTTTGTCGTTTGACTCTTTTTTCCATTTCCTTAAAGATGCTTTTTTGGCAGCAATAGCCTCCCTGACCTCACCTTTAAACCATGCTGGCAGTTATTTGGACTTTCTTCCACTTTTCTTAATGCATGGAATATAGCTGGTCTGGGCTTCCACAACACCCAAAGCTTGATGTAAGTCTTTAACCTTTGCAACCGCTCCTTTTCGTTTTTTCTTAACTATATTCCTCATTTTATCATAGTCTCCCCTTCGAAAGTTAAAAGGTAGTACTGTGGATTTCTTTACTATCCCTCCTCCACTAATTAAATCAAACATGATTATGCTATGATCACTATTGCCAAGTGGTCCCAACACCCTTATTTCTTGCACCAGATCTGGTGTTCCACTAAGGACTAGGTCCAGTATGGCTTCCCCTCTGATCGGTTCATGAACCAGCTGCTCCAAGAAGCAGTCATTTATTTCATCTAGAAACTTTATCTCCATAGCATGTTCCTGCCGTGACACTGACCCAGTCGATACTGGGGTAATTGAGATCACCCATTATTATTACTGCACTGTAACGTTTGTTAGCTTCCTTGATTTCTTTGAGCATTTCATCATCCATTTGTTCATTCCGGCCAGGCGGTCGATAGTATACCCCCACTGCCATTGCCTTCCCCTTCATAAATGGAATTTCAATCCATAGAGATTCTACAGCAAATTTTGTTTCCTGCAAAACTTTAATCCTTTCTGACTCAATGCCCTCTCTAGCACAGAGCGCAACCCCTCCACCAATTTGATCAGTTCTATCATTACGATATAGTTTATATCCAGGTATCACAGTGTCCCACTGGTTATCCTCCTTCCACCATGTCTCTGAGATTGCAATCATATCTAACCTCTCATTTAGTGCTATATATTCTAAATCTCCCATCTTATTGTTTAGACTTCTAGCATTTGCATACAAGCATTTTAGAGACTGTATTTTATTAATATTAATATGGCTATTGGTAGGCATGGGTAATTTGGAATCTTTACACTCTGTCTGCACCATACTCAAGGGCATTTGGGCTACTTTACTCTTTTTTGGAACCTCACTGTTTTTGGTAGTATCCTTCAAGGATACCTTCTTCTGAACCGTGCGCTCTTGGGCGACTGTCGGCTTTCCCCTATTTTTTAGTTTAAAAGCTTCTCTATCTCCTTTTTAAAGGTTAATGCCAGCAGTCTGGTTTCATCCTGGTTAAGGTGAAGCCCATCCCTTCAGAAGAGCCTCTCCTTTCCCCAGAATGTTCCCCAGTTCCTAACAAATCCAAAACCCTCATCCTTGCACCATCGTCTCATCCATGCATTGAGACTCCAGAGCTCTGCCTGCCTTTTGAGTCCTGCATATCGAATGGGAAGCATTTCAGAGAACACTACCCTGGAAGTTCTGGATTTCAACTTCCTACCTAAAAGCTTAAATTTAGCCTCCAGAACTTCCCTACCACATCTTCCTATGTCATTGGTACCGACATGTACCAAGACAGAAGACTCCTCCCCTAGATCTTATCTAGGCGGTACATGAGGTCTGCTACCTTTGCACCAGGCAGGCATGTTACCAGGAAATCTTCACGTCCACCAGCCACCCAGCTATCTACATGCCTAATGATTAAATCACCAACTATAACAGCTGTCCTAACCCTTCCTTCATGGGCACATGGCCCTGGAGAAACGTCCTCAGTGCAAGAGGGTTTTACATCACCTGGAGGACAGGTCCTAGTTACAGGATCACATCTTGCCACACCAGGGTGATGCTCTCCTGTCACGTGACCTCTCTCCTCCATGGCAATAGGGATGCTGCCAGACTGGAGGTGGGACTTCAGGACTATATCCCTGTAGGTCTCGTCCATGTACTTCTCTGTCTTTCTTATGTCTTCCAGGTCTGCTACTCTAGCCTCTAGAGAATGGACTTGTTCCCTGAGAGCAAAGAGCTCCTTGCACTTAGTGCATACGTAAGACCTCTCACCAACTGGGAGAAAATCATACATGTGACACTCAATGCAAAAGACTGGAAAGCCCCCATCTCACTGCTGGACTGTTGTCTGCATCTTAGTTTAAAGCGTGTGTTTAGGTCTTTAAATTCTGTACTTACTAAAGGTTGGTGTAGATGCTTATACTAATAAAAGTGTATCTAATACCTCTAATATACCTTGTTCACCTGAAGCTTAATTAATCTCAGGTCCTCAATGTATGACTGATTTGGATAAAGAGCTGCACCTGAGAGCAGCCCCTTTCCTCTAAGACGTGTAAGTACCTATAAAGCTACAATTACCCCAGGGGCGGGTGGGTGTTGGGGAGGGAGGGAGGGAAATAAGACCTATTAAAAGAGGGCTGTTACAAGGTACCCTGTCCTGTACCCTCAGCAGGGGGGGGAGGGGGTTAGTCCCTCAGGTAGGCTAGAGCAGGAAAAAAAGTTTAAAATGCAGCACATTCTGGGGACAGAGCAGGGAGAGATATTTAATTTAAAGTAACAGTTAACCTGGCTACCACACAAAGGCCAGTTAGTTGAGAGAGGCAGGGTAAGTTATACAGCTGAGAAAGCTGAAGTGCAAAACTAAAGGGAACAGGGAGGTGAAGTAGCACACCAATAAAGACAAACAAATAAATACAGTCAGCTAGAACTCACAGCACACTACGTGCCCCGATGCTATCCAGTTAGCATTGAAGCATGTTGGGGGTGTTCCGGGGAAAAATTGAGGCGGTGACAAGTGCTAACCAGGCAGCAGCTATATCACATGCTGCCTGGTTAGCGAACTGCCTATCTTTAAGGTACAGGAGCTAACCAGGCAGCATGCACAATCACTGCTGCCTAGTTAGCTTCAGTGGCTTCTGGCATGTGCGGTGGTGCCTGGATATTCTATGTTATCATGCAGCACTGAATATCCAGGTTAGAGGGTGGCGGGGAGGGCTATTCACTGGTGAGGTATATAGCTCTTCAAAGATGCGTCCATCTCAGTATCGGGTCCTAGATGTTTAAGCCATCTCAAGGCCAGACATAAAGATACTGGCACAAGGCCTCTACACGTTTCTCTGCAACAGGCGCAGAAAATATTAGCATGCCATTTTAATACGCACAGCTCATTTGCCTTTAATTTAAATACTCTTGGCGTTAATTGTGCGCTAGCTTTTCCTTTACTGTTTACGGGTGCGTCTATCTCTTTTCTGCATTTGACTGTGGCAATAATTGTGCCTAAAAGTTGCATTATTTGCGAGTAAAGACCAGGTTAGTTTTTAGAATCGGCCCACAAGTTAACACTAGGGGCACAAAAAATGGTCGAACAAATGCACCAACACAATCATAAATAACAATAAGTCACAATATAGGAGGGGAATGCATGAGACAACAATTTTAACACCATCAGACATTGCAAGAGCTGTATACAATTGAGAGACTCAATTCAAATTGTACGAATTTTGAAAGAGTCAGGTTTTCAACAGTTTTTTATAACTTGGAGTAAGAACTTTCCATGCAAATAGCTAGAAGCAAAGAATTCCAAATGTTGGGACCATTAATGGAAAAGGTAATTGACGAAATCCATTTATATTTAAGCTGCCTGAAAAAGGGAATCATCAATAGTTGGGCCTGAACTGGAAGGAAAAGCCTCATTTCTTTGGAAATCCCCGGACTCTTCGTGCCCCCTTGGCGGTTGAGATACGCCACCGTTGTGGCATTGTCGGAGAGAATGCGAACTGCTTGCCGATGTACGAGAGGCAGGAACCTTTGCAAGGCTAGGCGAACCGCTCTCGCCTCGAGGCGATTGATGGACCAGCGGGCCTCCTGAGGCGACCAGACCCCCTGTGCTGCGTGTGTGCCGCAAAGCGCTCCCCACCCGGAGAGACTGGCGTCTGTCGTCAGAAGCAGCCAACGTGGAGACTCCAAATGGAACCCACTGTAGAAGGTTGCGTGCCCGGAGCCACCATCGAAGGTCGAGCCGGACCAACGGCGGAAGTGGAAGTGGAACCTGATAATCCTCCGACACCGGCGACCATCGCGACAGGAGCGCCCTCTGCAACTCTCGCATATGCGCCCGTGCCCAAGGCACCACATTGATGGTAGCCGCCATGGACCCCAGAAGCTGGAGGTAATCCCAAGCTCAAGGTGCCTCTCGCCGCAGGAATCGCTGGAGCTGATCTACAATTTTCTGGAAAGAGAAATCGTGTAAGCATCACCCGCCTGTGGCGAGTGTCGAACCGAGCCCCGAGAAACTCGAGGACCTGAGACGGCTGGAGGCAGCTCTTGGAGTGATTGATCACCCACCCCAGGCCCTCCAGAAAAGCCACTACGCGGTCTACCGTCTCGCGAGCCTCTGCCAGAGAGTCCGCCGGAATCAGCCAATTGTCCAAGTACGGATGAACTCGGATCCCCTGCTTGCGTAAGGCCGCGGCCACCACCACCATTATCTTGTAAAATGTCCGTGGCGCCGAGGCCAAGCCAAAAGGCATGGCTTGGAACTGAAAATGCCGGCCTAGAACCGCAAATTGGAGGAACCGCTGATGCTCCATGTGGATGGGAATATGAAAGTACGCCTCCGCGAGATCGAGTGATGCCAGGAACTTGCCCCTGCATACCGCCTGGATCATGGAACACAATGTCTCCATCCGAAAATGAGGAACTCGAAGGCTGCGGTTTACCCCCTTGAGATCTAGAATAGGCCGAAAGGAACCATCCTTCTTGGGCACCACGAAATAAATGGAGTACCGACCCGTCCCTTCTTCAAGAGGCGGGACGGGACATACGGAGTTCAAAAGAAGCAGGCGTTCGAGTGTTGTCTGGACGATGCGTCGCTTCTCGGGAGATCCTGCCGGAGAGACTAGGAAGGCCTCGGGGATCGGGCGAGAGCACTCGAGGGAATAACCCCGAGAAATGCTGTCGAGAACCCAAAGATCGGAGGTAATTCGTGCCCACTCCTGAGAAAACAATGCCAGCCGACCCCCTACGGGCGGCACAGACCAGAGTGGACCTAGCGCCCTGACAGCGGGAGGACCTCGCGGTCCCTGAGAACTTTTCTCCTGCCGAGTAGGAGTCGGAGCCGGAGTGGGCCCCCCAAAAGGACTGACTTCCTCTTCCAGAGCGATTAGGCTGAGTCGGATGCTTGGAGGAGCGATACCTCCTAAAGTCCCTGCTCCTGGAGAAACGGCGAAAAGATTGTGCCCGCGAAGACCAGCGAACCGAAGCTCGCGGCCTATCCTCTGGCAAGCATTGGGGCTTAACCTCCCCAAGATCCTGTACGAGCTGGTCCAGCTCCTCGCCAAACAGAAGCTTACCCTTGAACGTCAGCTTAGAGAGCCTGGACTTGGAAACGACATCCGCCGCCCATTGACAGAGCCACAGCCAACGCCACTGATCGAGCCAAAAGGCGTAACAGATCATAAAAAGTATCTGCCAAAAAGGCCGTGGCAGACTCCAAACGCCCGAGAGAGGAATCTTCAGGCAAGCGCTGGATCCAGCGCAACAGCGCTCGGGCCGTTAGCCCCCCACATACCGTCGCCTGCAGTGCCATGGAGGACGCGTAGAAAGCCATCCTCAACAAGTTCTCCACCTTCCGATCCTGTGGATCCTTGAGAGCCGCTCCTCCCTCCACAGGGATGGTGGTATGCTTAGTCACTCAGGAAACCAAGGCATCTACCTTAGGGTACACGAGCCACTGCTCCAGAAGCTCTGGCGACCAAACATATAACTGCCCTAGGCGACGAGCGTTTCGCAAGGGCATGTCCGGAGAGTCCCATTCCCGGGACACCATTTGCTGTAATTCCGTAGGGAAAGGAAAAGCCTTAGAGGGCTTGCGAATGTCCAGTAAGATGGGATCCGCCTGAGATTGAGCCTGAGAGGCTGGAAGCTCTGCCGGCACCGAAAGACGGAGAGCTTCCGTCACCTGACCGATGAGGGCGGACAATTCTTCTTTGCGGAACAGCCGGATATCCTGTGACTCCTCCAGCCCCGGAATAGAAGAATCCGATGCAGAATACTCCCCATCCTCGCGCCCAGAGAGGTCCTCGGACTCTCCCGCGGAAGACACCTCCTTGTCAGGGGCACGATCATCCTGCACAAGCAAGTGTAATGCCTTAGACATACCCTTGCGAGCTACAGCACCCTTAGAATGCTTACGGCCAGCTGGAGCACCCAGGCGCTCAGGTGTCTTTGGCTGAAGCCCCACCGAGGGAGCCGAGGATTCAGCACACCACAAAGCCCATGCCTGGCGGAAAAGATGGAGAAGTTGGTCCTCGGAAGGAGAGCCAGGCGCCAAGGAACTCAGGGCAGCCGGAGAGATCCCCATAGGGGCTCCCTGCAAAGCCACCACCGAAAAAGGAGGTAACGGACCCTCTACTGCAGGTAAGTCAGGAGCCGTAGCTTCCTGAGTGGCCAGCAACACTGAAGACTCCCTGGGGTGCGCCAAACAGGATGCGCATTGCTGATTTTGCAGCTCCTTCTGCTTCCTGTTACACACAATGCATCTAAGCCCAGAAGAAGGCATTGTGTGTGAAAAAGAATGATTTTAAATCTTATTCTCTGGAGCACTCCTCTTTCTATAGTACAATCCTAGTAAAATCCCCTTAAGAGAGGAGAAGGAACAGAGGCACATACAGCAGAGCAGAGCTGAGCTTCCCGCCAAAAATCGGAGCTCCGTGGAAATTCAAACTGGCCGCCGGACAAATAAAAGTTAAATAAAAGGTAAAAAAAGCAGCGAATTTTTGAAAAAAGGGCAGAAACCAGCCTCCCAGGCCAGGATTGACCCCAGTGCCAAAAATGGTACAATTCTGAGAACGCAGAAATTTGGCGGATTTGGACCCCTCAGGAGCTTCAGCATGCATTAACAAAGGAAAGCTGTACTCACAGATGCCGGCCAGTGCAGGGATTCCAAGGGCAGGATCAGGAAAACCACATCTGATGCCAAACAAGCACTAAAGCATAGTTAACCCTCGAGTGTTAGTGAGCCCTTCTTCCAGCCAAGGCTGCCCTCATGGCTAGCTGCTGGGAAACCTTCAGTCAGCGAGCGTCACTGTTTCTATACAGGAGCTCAGCTGAAACACCCTGCCAATAGAGGGGATCACTCTCAAAGTAGAGGAGCCCCCGAGCTTCATCCTGAAATAGGGAAATTAATCCTTTCTCCAAAGGAGCAAAACAAAAAAGCTACCAGGTCTGCTGGAGACAGAAATACTGAGGGAGACCCTCTTGGGGTAAAGTCTCATCATCTCAGCAGCATCACCAGGGATCAGCCTATTGGTGTCAGCAACAGGATTTTCAGCTCACTGGTCCAGGTGTCCCCCTTCAGGATTTTCACCATCCAATCCGGCTTCTGGTTACTCCATCCCAGGTTTTATCCTCCGATCCAGTTTCCAACTAATCCGTTCCGGGTTTTACTTTTCCAATCCGGTTCTTCATACGCTCCACTCCGGGTTTTATTTTTTTAAACCTAGGAGTTTATTTTTCTTTCTTTTTGCAGTTGTAAGCACCCAATAAAACATCCTGCCAACTATGCCATTTATGTCAGCAACACTTCCCTGGTGGCCAGTGGATGCCAGAGCAGGTGCGACACAAAAATATGAGGTTAAGATTGGAGAGTCTTCTAAAGGTCCAAATGGCTCTTGGTCCTTGTAGTTTCCTTTGCTCCAGTTTTCAATGAAATGATCAAGCTGAGTGGTGGGAATTAATAAGGCTTTATTTCCCTTTTCACAGTGGTTCTAAATAGTGGGTTACAACTTTAAAGCAAATGTCCTTAACTCAGGTAGAAAACAAACTCAGGGTTCAAAGCAAAAACTGTTATACATCACAGGAATGGAGGTGCTCAAACAAATAAAGAATGCTCTGCTGGCAATTCACCCAGTCACAAGTCTTGCAGTGACTCTAAACTTTCAGAAATGCAAAGTGTACAGTCCATCTCATGGTCAGATAAATCTCCTGCCAGTTCCACTTGCATTGGCGCGATATCAGAAAGCTCTGATTCTATATCCCTGGTTTCTTGTAAAACACATTCAGGGGTTTTGTATATTTTCTGTAGCAAGTCCCAGTGTCCTTGGCCTAGCCTAGGGCGTCGGCCACGTGCTGTGTGAGGCTTTAAAGTACCCTCTCTCCTTAGGGGCTTTATAGCAGCTTTATCATAGCTTTTACCATTCACAACTTTCTTATTAGGCATACATTTCTCATACCTTGTATGGCAGCAATCCTCCAGTAACCGGCTTTCTTCCACTGCCTGCCTTTCCCAGGCAGCAGCTTGGTGAAATCCTTTTTTATGCAGGTTAGGCTTACCCTGTAGCCTTTGACGTCCTTCTCCTGGTGAAGGCCTGCCTCTGTACAAGCCCAGCTTCTGGCTTTCTGACTCAGTGTGGCTTGGCTTCTCCAGCTGATTCTTGTTTGGCTTAGGGTTGCAGTTACAGCAGTGCTTTTGCCTCTGAGGGCAAACAGCTCTCAGTTTGGCTTGAGTTGACACCTCCTTAGGTCCTTCCTCAGCTCCTGGGAAATTACCTCTCCCTCCTGGGAATCCTCTAGCACTAGAGTAGTCAGGTTTCTACTTCCACCTCTCTCTCTTGGTGCTGCCAGTGATTCTCCCCTTGCTTCTGCTAGGGCTGCTGCTTCTGCTGCTGCTTCTATCTCCGATGCTGCCGGTGCTCCTTCTGCCTCTTCTCCTTCCTCTCTTCCAGTCTTCCACTCTCCCCTTATGAAGCCCTCCTGCTTTCGAGGATTGGAAGCTGGTTGGCATTTCCTCATGACCAGCTGGGCGTGGCTCTTCAGTCTCCCTGAAGACACTCTTGCTCCCTCTAGCTGGTTCCTGGGAATATTGCAAGTCTTTTTCTCTGTGAAAAACACCTTCTTTTCTCTCAACTGGGCTCTCATCAGCCCTCGCTGTATGACAGTGTATAGGAAGAGGAATGGCCAGCAGAAAAAAGGAGGTGATAGTGCCTCTGTATAAGTCTCCGGTGTTTTCTCATTTGGAGTAATGTGTGCAATTCTGGAGATTGCACCTTCAAAAGGACATAAATAGGATGGAGTCCATGCAGAGGATGGTTACTAAAATGTTAGTGGTCTTCATTATAAAGCATATGAGGACAAACTTAAAGATTTAATTTGTATAAGTTAGAGGAAAGGCAGGATAGAGGAGATATGATTAAGATGTTTAAATATCTCTATGGCATAAACACACAAGAGGAGAACCTCTTTCAATTGAAAGCAAGCTCTGCTATGAGGGGACATAGGTTGAGGGTGAAAGGTGATAGGAGTAATATGCGGAAATATTTCTTTATGGAAAGAGTGGTAGATGTGTGGAATAGTCTCCCAGTGGAGGTATAGAAACAAGGACAGTATCTGAATTCAAAAAAGCATGGGACAAACCCATAGGATCTCTAAAGGAAAAGAAAGGCAGACTAGATAGGCCATGTGGTCTTTGTCTGCTGTCATGTTTCTATGTTCCTATACTACTTTGACTAAATGAGCAATAAAGGGGTAATTTTATAAAAAGCTGTCTATTTTTAAGTACTACTACTACTTTATATAGCGCTACAAAGCATACACAGTGCTGTACAGGCATATGTAAAAGACAGTCCCTTCTCACAGAGCTTACAATGACAGCTGAGGATTAGAATACATCTAGGGGTATGGTAAAGAAACACATAAGAGACTAAGTGGATTGGGATCCAGAAGCAGCTTTGACGAGGTGAGAGCCTGGATTTGAAAAGGGCCAGAGATGAAGCCTGACGTACAGACTCAGATAGTTTGTTCCAGACATAGGGAGCAGCAAGATGAAAGGATTGGTTTGGAGTTGGACGTGGATGAGAAAGGCACAGACAGAAGCGATCTGCCAGAAGAGCGGACTTCCCTAGGAGGGGTGTAGAGAGAGCTAAGAGAGGAAAGGTAGTGAGGAGGAGCAGAATGAGTGCACTTGTAGTTCAGTAGGAAAAGTTTGAATTGGATATGGAAATGGATCAGGAGCCAATGAAGCGATTTGAGAAGAGGGGTAATATGAGCAAATTGAGGCTGATGAAAGATTAGCCACGCAGCCGAGGTTTGAACAGATTGATGGAGAGAGAGGATTCAGAGGGAGACCAGCAAGGAGGAGGTTGCAATAGTCTAGACGTGAGGTGACTAAAGAGTAGATAAGTGTCACCATGGCTTTTAGCTATCAGTTGGATGTGTGTGGAAAAGGAGAGAGAGGAGTCAAAGATGACTCCAAGATTGTGAGCTGAGGTAACAGGGAATAGTAAAGTGGTATCCACAGAAATAGAGAAAGGAGGAAGGGAGAAGGTGGGTTTAGGGGGAAAATTAAGAAGTCTAGTTTTGGACATGTTCAATTTCAAATGGCGGTGAGATATCCAAGCATCAATATTAGATAAGCAGGCAGAGATCTGGGCCTGGATTGTCATAGAGATTTCAGATGTACAGAGGTAGATCTGAGAGCCATCAGCATAAAAATTGTACTGAAAACCATGAGAGGAGATGAGTACACCAAGGAAATGGATATATAGAGAGAAAAGGAGTGGGCCCAAGACAGACCCTTAGTGTACATCAACTGAGAATGAGATAGCAGCAGAGGAGGATCCAACAGAACAAACACTGAAAGTGCAATGGGAGAGATATGAAGAGAACCAGGATAGCAAAGAGCCCTTAAAACCAAATGAAAAGGTGTCGAGGAGAAAGTGGTGGTCAACAGTGTCAAAAGCAGCAGAAAGGTCAAGGGGGATGAGGATTGAATAAAGACTCTTGGATTTTGCCAGGAAGAGGTCACTGGAGACTTTGGCAAGAGCCATTTTGGTAGAATCCAAAGGACGAAAGCCAGATTGTAGAAGATCCAGAAGGGCTTGAGAGGAGAGAAAGTCAAGGCAATGGTGATGAACTGCACATTCAAGTAGTTTAGAAATGAAAGGGAGAAGAGAGATGAGTCGATAATTAGAAGGACAGGTAGGGTCTAATGAAGGTTTCTTGGGGAGAGACGTGACCACAGCATGCTTGAAGGCTGAAAGAACAGTAGCAGTGAGGAACGATAGGTTGGGAAGGATGACATTGGAGG
This sequence comes from Ichthyophis bannanicus, assembly GCA_033557465.1. Taxonomy (NCBI): domain Eukaryota; kingdom Metazoa; phylum Chordata; class Amphibia; order Gymnophiona; family Ichthyophiidae; genus Ichthyophis; species Ichthyophis bannanicus. Next base: position 280,804,940 of record CM066040.1, on the reverse strand, counting down.
CGATGGAGTTTAGAAGATGGGTGGGAATAGGATTAGAGGAGCAGGTACTAACAAACTGTGTAAATTTTGGTATTCCAGCTATTTGCATGCATAAGATACCAACTGGTGTAAAAGTAGGCACGTTGTTTGCATGGAACACACTTTTCCTATGGCCATACATATGGATAGAGTTTGGGCGGAACATGGGCAGTGCAAGAAAGTATGCACATGTCGATTATAGAATATGATCATTTATGCGTGTACTTGCAGAAAATAGGCATGGCCAATTAGATCAACTCTATGGCTGGTGTATGCGAGCAAACTTTAGCGCCTTCTCTGCTTCTTAAGCTAGTGTTTTATAAAATCAGTTATGTGCATTTTTGACTTTATAAAGCAGGTATAACATAGGCGTGTGACAGTGTCTGCTAACTAGGCTTGACTATATACAATTACTCCCATGAGAGTAATTAAATAAGGAGGGGCGGAAAGCTATGTGCCACATACATGTGTAAATCATGGGTTTTTTATGTGTCTGAATAAGCCTTTATGTGTGTATCTTAACCAGCCGGAATTCTATAAGAACGCATTAATGGCCCTTGGTACATATTTTCATGTGCATGGGCAGATCCTGGACAGAGTTCGTAAATACACAAACAAATTATAAAATAATATCATTTTTGAGCATTCTTGAAAAATCTAGGCGTGGAAATTTACAACAACCATAAGTGAATGAGCCTAGATTTGACTTGTGTTTCCGACCACTTATATCCCCCCATTTAATAAAGTAAAGCAGATACATAGTTTACTTTCTAAACAGGCCTGAAATACACACAGAAAACTGCACATTAATTACATGGGACTTCATAAAATTGCCCTTATAGACTCATATTTTAATGAACTCCAGCCCTTCTTCTAGCAATATATTTTATCCGATCCCTGAACCCTGTTCTTACTGCTACCCTCTAAATTCTAATGGTGCCACTTCCTAAATTCATTCCAAGGGGTACCAGATAACACATTACCTTCATCTCACTGATCATTCATACCATCTGTATTATTTATCAGTGGGGAATTCTTAGCACAACAGTCTCTTTCCTGCAAAAGAGTAATTCTAAGATCGTCAATCTTACTTTGAAAACATTGTGCTAATCCCTCAGCTTTAGGAGCCAAAGACGTTTGGTCTGCTCACACTACTGGGACTCTAATAAATGAACTATCCCAAACTCCAAAGTGCTAGTTTTTGCTTTTGCAGCCTATGACAAATTATATGGGTATTTTTTGCTAGTGCAATTTCCTGTTTATAACATCTTAATTTAATTCTTTAGTTTCAATGGATTTGTCTAATTTCCTGCTTAAAGGATCTGCAACACCTTTACTAGGGTAAAGCCTTATGAATAGGGAAGGGGTGTGTGTGACATTTTTTAAAAGGATCACGTCATCCAATATTTAATTAAGTCGTTTCAATTTCCAAATAGCTCTCCTTGGGAACACGTATCAAAATAAAAGAATTAAGAGGCTCTTATTTAATGTATTTTAGCAGGTTAGCAGACCTGCTAACGGGCTCCCCACAGACCGCATAAAAAGGAGAAATTAGGCCTTACCTGCTAATTGTCTTTCCTTTTCCAGGCTAGTTTAGGTACGCAAAGGTTGTCACCGTACTCCTGCAGCTGAGAAGTGAGCATGTCAGAATTCTGAACTCCATTCTAAGAGCTCCCAATTCAGCTCCTGACTCCAGTCTCCTATTGACAAAGCAACTTCCCAACTGTTCCCAAGTGCCCTCCAAGAGACCCCCCTTTGGAGCCACAGCATGGGTCATAGGAAACAAAAGAGACATGGCACTGTGAAAATCCTTAAAAATAAAAAATTCCTAGAAAAGAACTGTATACACCCTGCCAGGCAAGGACAAGTAGTGGAAAGCAGGACCATTCCCCAAAGGACTCCCACCTCCGAACTAGAACACACTAGAGTGGGAGAGCTATTTTATTTATTCATTTAGACAGTTTTGTATACCACCTTATCCTTCAATCAAAGTGGTCACAACACAATTGGGGGATACATTTAACATTTATTTATTTTATTTATTTTCAGTGCTTTTTTATACCGCCCCTTCCAGAGATCAGGGGCGGTTTACAAGGAACTTAAACAACAATATAGCAGAACATTGCAATATTGAATTACATTAAACATTAGTTGAGCAAAAACAAGGAACTTAAACAACAATATAGCAGAACAGTGCAATATTGAATTACATTAAATATTAGGTGAACATAAACTAGGTTACATAATAACTAGGTTAAATGGAAAACAAAGTGAGGGTTATTAACATAAAAGGAAGTATAAAACATGAGGGGATATGAAAAACATATGCTAATCCTTACAGGGAACATGGGTTATGGAGGGTTAAGTGGCTTGCCCAAGACCACAAGGAGCACCTGTGGGACTAGAAACTCCAGTCCTTCTGGCCCAAGGTTGCTGTCCTCTAGTGGGATTTGAACCCCCAACATTCTGGCCTGAGGTACTTTGCCCCAACCACTAGACCACTCCTCCATACAAGAACTCTTAGCACCTACTGTATGCCCCAAACTTTACTGAGCTCGCACCATATCTGAATGAAATACCATAGAACAAGGGAGCGGCCTGGACGGAACTCAAGGAAAGACAATTATCAGTTAAGGCCTAATTTCTCCTTCCTATTGTCCCTCCAGACCAGTCCAGTATGCATGGAATGTATCATAGTAACATAGTAAATGACGGCAGATAAAGACCAGCATGGTCCTTCCAGTCTGCCCAGTATTCCGTTTATTTTGATTTTATCCTGTTGCTGTAAAGGGATCCACTGTGTCTGTCCCATGCCATTTTGAATTCCGTCACTGTGTTTGCCCCCACCAGTTCCATCAGGGCAAGCATCCACCACCCTTTCAGTGAAAAAGTATTTCCTGACATTTCCTTTCAATTTACCACCTTGCAGCTTCATGTTATGCCCTCTAGTTTTAAAGCTTCCCCGTCTTTGAAAGAGGTTTGTTTGTTCATTATTTCTCTTTAAGTATTTAAAGGTCTGAATCATAACTCCCCTATCCCTCCTCTCCTCCAAAGTGTACATATTTAGGTCTTCAAGTCTCTTCTCATAAGGCTTCTGACGCAGGCTCCAAATCATTTTGGTCGCATTCCTTTGAACAGTTTCCATTCTTTTTACATCCTTTGCAAGATACGGTCTCCAAAACTGAACACAGTATTCCAAGTGAGGCCTCACTAGTGACTTATACAGTGGCATTAGTACCTCTTCCTTTCTGCTGGTAATTCCTCTTTGTATGCAGCCCAACATCCTCCTGGCTTTTGCCACAGCCTTGTCGCACTGTTTTGCCACCTTGAGATCTACAGAAATAATCACACCAAGGTCTTTCTCCTGATCCATGCACACCAACCTCTCTCCCCCTATCGCGTACATTTCCCTTGGATTTCTGCTACCCAAGTGCATGACACTGCATTTCTTTGCATTAAATCTTAATTGCCAAGCATTAGACCATTCTTCCAGCTTTTGTAGATCTTTCCTCATGTTAATCACTCCCTCAGGGGAGTCCACTCTGTTGCAAATTTTCGTGTCATCTGCAAAAAGACAGACCTTTCCATTCAGTCTTTCAGCAATATCACTCACAAATACATTGAACAGTGCCGGGCCCAGGACCGAACCCTGGGGCACCCCGCTAATCACCTTCCTTTCATCCGAGTGAGCTCCATTTACCATCACCTTCTGTCGTCTGTCAGTCAACCAACTTCTGATCAAGTTTACCACCTTGGGACCCATCCCCAAACTACTGAGTTTATTGATAAACTTCCTATGAGGGATAGTATCAAAGACTTTGCTGAAATCCAGGTAGATGACATCCATCGCATGTCCCTGATCTAGTTCTCTCGTCACCCAGTCAAAGAACTCAATCAGATTTGTTTGGCAAGAACGTCCTTCAGTAAAACCATGTTGCCTCGGATCTTGCAACCTGTTGGTTTTGAGAAAGTTCACTATTCGCTCTTTCAGGAGCGCTTCCATTATTTTTCCCACCACCGAGGTAAGGCTGACGGGCCTGTAGTTTGATACTTCTTCCCTGTCACCATTTTTGTGTAGAGGTACGTTATCAGCCATTCTCCAGTCTTGAAGAACTTCTCCTGTTTCCTATGATCTGTTGAAAACATCCTTTAACGGCCCTGTAAGAACCTCTCTGAGCTCTTTCAGTATCCTGGGATGTATCCCATCCGGTCCCATGGCCTTGTCCACTTTCAGTTTTGCAAGTTGTTCTAATACCTCATCTTCTGTGAATGGTGTGGTATCTACTTCATTCCTATTTTCATATTTGGGAGTCACAGGTGGTCCTTCTCCAGGATTTTCTTTGCTAAACAATTACTTCTGCTCCATTTTTACTAATTTTGCTTTTTCAATGTCACTTTCCACGAGTCTGTTTACAGCACTTCTGAGTCCTGCAATTCCACCTCTGATCTTCTTCCTTTCCCGAATATATCTGAAGAAAGTTTTGTCGCCACACTTAACATCTTTAGCCATCTTTTCTTCTGCCTTTGATTTTGCTATCCTTCAAAGCAGTACTTAAAAATGGAAGGGATCCGGAGGACCAGCCTGAAACACCGCAGCTCCAAGACCAGCATCCCCCTGCTCCCGCCTGAAGATCAAGCCTATAATGTAGTGAAGGTGTGAAGCAAAGACTATGTTGCTGCCTTGCGAATATCCACCGGTGGCACCAGACTGTTCTCTGCCCACGACAATGCTTGTGCCCTAGTCGAATGGGCCCTAAGACCTACCAGTGGCACCTTTCCATGGATCATATAGGCGGAGCTGATAGCCTGCTTTACCCAATGGGCACTCGAGGCCTTAGAAGCTGCCTCCCCTTTATGAACAGCACAAACAAATGGTCTGACTACGAAGGGGCTCCGTTTCCTTCAAGTATCTCCTTAGTACTATATGTACAACCAGAAGATATAGCTGATGGCTGTCTTCTGACTCTGGTAGTGCAGGAAATGCCGGTGAACATACAGCCTGATTCAGATGGAGGTGAGAGACCACTTTCGGAAGGAAAGATGGAACTGGCCTCAATGCCACCTTCTCCTTAGAGATCACCAAAGAAGGCTCCCTGCATGACACAGCCTGAAGCTCTGAAATGCACCGAGTGGAACACAGTGCTACCAACACCACCATCTTCAAGGTGAGATCTGTTAACAATGCCCAAACAAGAGACTCCAAAGGCGTCCCATTCAAATCCAACAATAACAGATTTAGGCCCCAAGGTGGAACTGTAGGGCTTACTGGTAGCCAGACGAGTTTCACTGCCTGACGAAAGCGAACCATATCCAGGTGCACCACCAAGGATCATCCTGACACCTGTCCTCTATAACAGGTGAGGGCTGCCACCTGTACCTTCAGGGAATTGAGAGCCAAATCCTTCTCCAGCCCTGCCTGTAGGAACAGCAAATAGAGAAGAAATCAGGGGTCAGATGTTCCACCCAGCACACCATTCCTCAAACACTCACCACACTTGTAAGTAAGCTACTGTTGTAGAGTGTTTTGTGAACCCTACCATAGTGGCGATTACTCATGAGGCGTAACCCTACCTTTGCATTGTGCCCTTTCAAGACCCAGACCATAAACAAGAATCAACCTACCTAAGGCCTCAATATGGGGTTTTGGAACAGCAGATTGATACTGTCAAGGGCAGTGCCACGAAAAGGCATGTGAGATCCACATATCACAGTCTCTAAGGTCAATCCGGGGCAATGAGAAGCACCAGCCCCTGTGAGTCTCTATTTAATGCAGCTCTATCAATGGCCATGGAGGAAAACATACAGCAGCTCCTGCGACAGCCATTCTTGCACCAGGGCATTGAGTCCTTCTGACATGCACTCCCTGTGCCTACTGTAGAAGTGGCTCGCTTTGGCATTGTCCTGCATCGCCATGAGGTCCATGATAGGCATCCCACAGGGTATTGTGAGATTGTGAAATACTACCACGTTCAGTTCTCACTCACTTGGATACAACCAGGGCTGACTGAGAAAATCTCCTGCATATTCTTCTTGCCCGCTACATGGGGCTGCCAAAAGGGCACCCAGATTCTTTTCTGCCCATAGCAGTAAGGTCTGACTCTCCTTCAGCAGCGAGACACTGCCCTTTCCCCCCCTGCTGGTTGATATTCGCCACCATGGTCGCATTGTCAGAGCACACACAAACCATAATCAAGGGATGGAAGGACTGCAAGGCCATGAACACCACTCTCATCTCCAGACAGTTGATAGTCCACAAGGCCTGCTCCATTGTCCACCTTCCCTTTGCAAACTGGGACTGGCAATGCACCCCCCCACCCCCCCAGCCTGCTAGGCTGGCATATGTCATCACCAGAATACAGTGTGGCTGCTCCAGCAGCATCCCTGCTGCGAGGTTGGCTAGTTGCAACCAGACTGTCCCTCACACTGTCCATACATTCCAGTTTCTGCGACAATAGTTGTGTCTGTGGAGACCATTGGGACAGTAGCACATGTTGCAAGGGTCTCATGTGGTCCCGGGCCCATGGTACCAAGTCCAGCGTTGCCGCCATGGAGCATAGCAACTGCAGATAGTACCACACGGCCAAGGCTGTCCTCTGTAAGAAGTGCCTCACTTGCTCCTGAAATTTATGTACCCTCTCTTTGCATAGGGAGACCAAGGCCACTTGTGTGTCAAACTGGGCCCCCAAATAGACTAGACACTGAACCAGCTGGAGCTGACTCTAGGCCAGGTTGACTACCCAGCCTAGACTCTGAAGGAAATCAATGGCCCGAGCTGTAGCTTAAACAGAATCAGCCTCCGACTTTGCACTACTGAGTCAATCATTGAGATATGGGTACACCAGAATGTCTTGTGTCCTCAGTGCTGTGGCCACTACTGCCATGATCTTGGTGAAGATGTGTGGTGCGGTCGCGAGGCCTAATGGCAGTGCCTTGGACTGAAAGTGTCTCATGGGCACGGCAAACCACAGGAACTGCTGATTATTTGGATGAATTGTAATGTGCAAATAGGCCTTTGTGAGATCCAGGGCAGCCAGGAACTCATCTCATCTTACTGCAAGAATAACCGATCACAAGGTCTCCATGCAGAAATGCGGCATATGCAAAGCCTGATTCATATGCTTGAGAACCAGAATGGGCTGAAATCTTTCTTCCTTCTTTGGCACCACAAAGTATATGGAGTAATGACTAGATCTGCATTGATCTGGAGGCACCAGAATGACCGCCTCGAGCTGCATCAACCAGTGCAGGGTATCTCGCACGGTTCACTCTTTACCTGGAGCCTTGCAGGGGGAGAGAATGAAGACCTCAGAGAGAGGACTGGCCAACTCCAGCATGTACCCCTCTTGAAAGATCTCCAGCACCTACTGATCGGTTATAATGGCAGTCCAGATGGGGTAAAATTGTTGTAACTGGCCCCCTATCACTGCCGCCTGGGCTTTCCTGGCCTCATTGCGGTTTCTTATTTGGACCCAGAGAGGCCAAGAAATAGCCCCGGCTGGACCCTTGGGAGCCACAAAAGAGCCGTCTTCTTACCCAAAAGTGTCCCCAGCTAATACGGGCCAAAGCAAGGGCCTCAGAATCTGCGGATGTCCCTTGGCTGTCCCTGCTGAGGAGCGCCCTGTTTGGGGCCCTTAGGTCTATCCTCATGCAAATGGCCTCCCTTAGAATTTCCCAAATCCTTAACTATCTTTTCCAATGCTTCCCTGAACAGGAGCTTACCTTATAGGAAAGTTTACTAAGCCGGGACATGGAGGAGACGTCCGCTGCCCTGCTGTGCAGCCAGAAAAAATGCCAGGATATCACAATCGAGGTTATGATTTTGGAGGCCACCCAGACAAGATCATAAAAAGTGTCTACCAAGTACACCGTTGCTGATTCTAGCCGACTGCCCTCTGAAGACCCTGGGCCTTCGAAGTCAGGAGGACTCCAATTCTGTAGCCAGCGAATGGAAGCTCTAGAAAAGTAGGTCCCACAAATAGAAGCCTGTAGTGCCAGCGCACTTGAATCAAAGGCCTGCTTAAGCAAGGACTTCAGCTTCCGATCCTTCAGTGCAGCTCCACCTTCCACAGGAATAGTGGTCTTCTTGGTCTCCACCAAGACCAAGGCATCCACTTTTGGCATTCGCAATAGATCCCTGTCGTCTTGGGGATTGGGATACAGATGACTCATTGTCCTGCTACCTCTCAGGGTAGCTCAGGAAATTCCCATTCTGAGTCAATCATCTTGGTAACCCTGTACACTAGAAAGCACACCTCTGAACCCCCTCTGAATCCTTGTAACAGGGAATCCTCTAAGGGCTCCTCTGCCAAGGCCGGAGGAGGCAGAATGTTTAATGCAGAAAGCGAATGGCCAATATGAGCCATGAGTTCCTCCCTCTGAAACATCCAAAAAATATTGGGGTCTTTCCCTGCACAGATCTTGACTTCTTCAAGTTCAGAGGCTGCCATCTCCCCCCCCCCCCCCCCGAGATCTGAGGGTCCTTCCTCGAGGTCCTCGGTGATAGAGGAAATTCCTGACCCAGCCAGGTGTCTAGCTTCCCTTTACTTCTCTTCTCTTCAGGATATCCTTCTGCAGGGCAACACCATCTACCAAAGCAGGCATCTTATAAAGGGAGACCTGAACCCCTGCCTGCTGTTTCTTAAGGCAGTATGCCTTGTGAAGAGAGAGAATAAATTCAGGAGAAAATAGAGGCTCTGGTAAGGCAGCAACCACCTTGGGCTCCAAGCGGGACAGTGAAGGAGCTGATTTCTGTAGGTCTTACTTGACTGGTCACCAGCAACAAGTATGCATAGGTGCGCAGACATCAGACACATTCTAGCAGGGAGTCCCGCAGTGCTCATCTCTTTCAGCCCTGCTCTTCAACATCTATATCCAACCAATTTGCACTATAATTCAGTCATACAACATTCTATACCACATCTATGACGATGATGTCTTACTATACACCCCATTCTCCACAGACAGTCTTAACTTCTCCATCATTACAGTGTTTCACCACTGTCTCAGACTGGCTCTCCACGCACAACCTTAAAGTCAACTGCAAGAAGATGGAAGTCTTATTTATAACCAGAGACCAAACATTTACCCCACCAACTTCCCTGTGGGTGAATGATGTAGAGCTGATGACGAAGCATGAGTTGCGCTGCCTGGGAGTTATCTTGGACCAACGACTGAATATGGAAGTGCACATACAAAATGTCATCAAGGTGGTTTACATAAAATAAGGACCCTCCGTCATGTGCGCCCACTCCTGGACCCCTCAGACCTTTGCACCGTATTCCAGGCACTCATCTTCCCGCACCTAGACTATGATTATTCTCCACAGCCTGCCAAAACACACACTCCAACCACTCCAACTGGCCATGAACACAGCTGCCCGAACCCTGCACAGAGCATCCAGATTTGAACACGTCACACTTATTTTAATGCAGTTACACTTGCTCCCAATAAGAAGCTGTCTGATTACAAAGCCCTATTGATGATGTTCAAGATTCTACATGACATGTCTGCGGACTCCCTTGCTGCAATCATACAACGTAACGTACCCCAAATATCAAAATGAGGAGATCAAGCATGGCGAACACACTGATGATCCCTTCATCAATAAGGATGTGCACCCAAGCCACCAAGAACCACACCTTTTCTTTATATGTACCAACTCTGTGGAACGCCCTCCCTGCTTCAATCCGAGCCATCTCCGACCAGTCAATCTTAGAAAATTCATAAAGACTCACTTGTTCCAGCTATTCTATGATCACATACCATAGATATGACATGTACATTGCCTGTCAACCCACAGCTCAACCTCCCCTTTGTAACTGTTAAGATCTACTTACCAACTTGTAATTTAGTTCCCCTTGTTCTACCCAATTTCCCCCTGTCTTACCCAAGTTGATGTTCCTGTCAATGTTATTCACTTGTTTCTGTTTAATACCTGATCTATGTAAAAGAAGTCTATTGTTAATGTTCCATGTAAACCACGTTGATTTCGAAATAATGCAATATATAAAAGCAAATAAATAAATAAATAAAATTTTCTTTTGCTTTTCCCGTGCGTCACTGATGCCTCCAGGGAAATGGCTGCCAGTGCCAAATTGGCCAAGGTTTTGGTGGGAAACTCAGACCCGGGAGACTCTGCAAAAGGATGCCCAAACTCAGCCTCCATACTTGCCACGGCCCGACTGGGAAGTCAAGACCTACTGCTATTCAAACAAAAGCCGACAAAACCCCAACAGAGAAACACTGTGGCAGCCTGCACAAAGAATGCAAGCCTGAAAGCCGGCTGTAAGCACTTCACCGAACCCCATGCTCACCAAGCAAGAACACGCGGCGGGGAAACAGGCAGGGATTACTGCTGCTCACCAAGCCACCCCTGAAAACAGACCCTCCCTCCCCCCTCCCCCCCAAAACCTACCGCATCAAATTCAGTCTGCTGAGCCCTGGCGAGAAAACTGCTCCATCGGAGAATGTCCCGGCTATGAAATACCCTGCTCCTTTTGCTGCCCAGGGAACCTCACGCCCTGTAGCTAACAGGCTTGTGGGAACCTTCCTGAGGTGGGAAAAGTGATCCAGGGCTTCAAGGTATTTTACCCCGGGCAACAGCTGCAACCCCTCTGGATCCAGAAAAATAGGGCAAGCTCTGTTCCACTGCCCGCCCTTACTACTACTACTAAGCATTTATAAAGCACTACCAGGCGCACGCAGCGCTGTACAATGAAAACACAAAAAGACAGTCCCTGCTCAAAAGAGCTTATAATCTAAAAAGACAAAGCAAGAAAAGGAGTAGAAAAAAGATAAGAACAAGGGCAAAGAGACAAAAGCAGGAGAGACAGGACAAAGGAAAGAGGTAAGAACAAGTGTCAGAGGAAGAAAGAAAGGTGAAATAAAAGAGGGGAAGGAAGGAGAACAGCAAAATCAAGAGCCAAAGGCAGAGGCAAAAAGATGAGCTTTTAACTTGAGTTTGAAGAGGGCAAAGAAGATGCCTGACATATAGACAAAGGAAGTTTATTCCAAGTGTAAGGAGCAGCAAGGTGAAAAGAGTGGAATCTGGAGTTGGCAATAGAGGAGAAGGGCATAGCAAGAAGCAACTGGGAAGAAGAACGGAGTACAAGAGGGGGGAAATAGGGAGAAATGAGAGAAGAAAGGTACTGAGGATCCACAGAGTGAATGCACTTATAGGTCAGAAGGAGAAGCTTAAAGTGAATACGGAAACGGATAGGGAGCCAGTGAAGAGATCTGAGGAGAGGAGTGATGTGGGCAAAACGAGGCTGACTGAAAATCAAACGGGCAGCGGAGTGCTGAATAGACTGAAGGGGGAAGAGATGAGACTGCGGGAGACCAGCAAGAAGGAAGTTACAATAATCAAGGCGGGATGTGCTTAGGGAATGGATGAGGGTTTTAGCAGTGAGCTCAGAGAGAAAGGGGCAGATTTTGCCAATGTTGAAGAGAAAGAAGCGACAGGTCTTAGCGATGAGTTGGATATGAGAGGAGAAAGAGAGCGAAGAGTCAAAAATAACATCCAAATTGCGAGCAGATGAAACAGGTTGGAGAACAGAACCATCAACAGAGACTGAAAAAGAAGGAGAAAGGGAAATTTTAGGAGAAAAAACAAGAAGTTCAGTCTTGGCCATGTTCAATTTCAGGCGATGATGGAACATCCAGGCAGCAATGGCAGAGAGACAGCAAGAGATCCAAGACTGGAAAGCAGAAGGGAGAACCCCAGCACCCAGCAGCACTTCTGTCTCCTTCCTCTGTGCTTAGAGCCTGTCGTAACACCTCCTAATTTCTTTTATTTATTGATCCTTCTTTTTTATTTTTTTTAACTGATCCTAAACCTCTCTCCAGGAGTCCATGATGCAAGAGCTCTTCTCCAGCTGCTGAGAACTGAGAGACTGGAGTCAGAAGCTGAAAGGGGAGCTCTTAGGATGGAGTGTCAGAATTCAAACATGCTCAGTTCTCAGCTGTTGGAGGATGGTGACAATTCATGCCTATCTGGACTGGCCTGGAGGGATGATTAGGACGGCCTGATTAGCGGCAATATTCAGTTGCTAACCAGATAGCTTAACCAGTTAAAGTTAGGTCATCTCAGTATGCAGCTGTCCTAAGTTTAATCAGTTTTCACTATCTGGTTACTGGCTGGCTGGATAGCACTGTGCTGATCAGCAAATCCGGATATTCAGAGCTGGATGTCAGATAAAGTTCCAGCGGTGCTTTAAATAGTTTAGCCGCCGCTGCTGAATATCTGTCCCCAAGAATTCAGCTGCTCTTCACCAGTGCCAACTGGAGTCCTGAGTTTCAACATAGCTGCAAAATACACCTGAAAAAGACTGAAGACTAGGTAATCTCCAACAAGTTAACTATAAACCCCCAGAAATGTGATGCCCTGTTTTTCTAAGGCCTACCCCGCACTATTTCAACCACAAATGGCTAATGTGTGTATTTCCTTTAAAGACTCAATTCACTGATTAGGTTTAATCTGAGACCCGCTGTTTTCCGTATCACAACATATTTCAGCTGCTATTAAGAAGTCTTTTTTGTCCAGAACTGTTAGACCTTTCTTGAAGAAGATCCTAAATATTCTAATCCATTCCTTCATTTGAATGGGTTGGATTACTGCATCTCTCTCCTGGCTGGAGTTGCCCTTTACAACCTTAGGCATTTACAACATATCTAGAACACAATTATACAATTATTTTTAATATCAAACATTTTCATCATATCTCCCCATTGCTTTTCAACTAGCATTAGCTTCCTATAAGCTATAGTATAAATATGAAATGCTTAGACTTGTTCACAACGTCTTTTACATAGGCTTGCCACTTTATCTGAACTCCCCGTTACTCCTTTACCAGCCTAGTCATGTTCTGAGATCTTCTCAGGCCAACCTGCTTTTTATTTCAACGCCATCAAAACCAGAATTGAAATCACCACGTAGATCAGCCTTCTTTTAGCAGGTTGCCCTGTCCTTGATGTACCACAGAAAGCTCCTTGGGTAAATTTGGAACTGCTGTTAAGACACAGCTGTTCAGGAACGCTTTCTCTGACCTAGTGTGGATAGCTGATGGTTAGGCTCTGGTTTTCGTCGCTCATTAAGCTCACCCTTCCCTCTTGTATCTAAATATGTTGCATTGTTTTTGGACGATATTGCTCTATAATGACACTACCCTCCTCATGCCACATAAGCTAGATAATAATGAGATGTAAAGCATCTCATTATTCTCCATATTGAATACCTTGGCTTGCATTTTATGTTGATTTAACACGCGTTAACTAGTTACAACTTTATAAAATTACTCTCAATATGTTCACCTTATTGTTTCAAGTTAATTCAAAAATAAAATGAAAAGGAAGTTCAATAGCAATAGTTATTAAGAAAAGTGGAAGTAAGTCCAAAAAACTGCCAGCATGGTTTAAAGGTGAAGTCAGAGAGGCTGGTGTTGCCAAAAAAGCATCTTTCAGGAAATGGAAAAAAGAGCCAAACGACGAAACCTGGAAACAGCACAAGCACTGGCAAGTCAAATGCAAGGCATTGAGAATGCAGGCAAAGGGAGAATTTGAGAAAAAGCTTGCTGCAGAAGCAAAAACGCGAAGTAAAGACTTTTTCAAGTACATTCTGTGGCGCCGCCCCTACTAGGCGGTTGCCTAGTGAAGGCAGCGGGCCATCACATATCTTATATTTTTACTTGAACTCCAGGGTTTAGGCCTCTGGAGGTGTAGTTGTGTGTAAAAACAGTCCAAGTGGTTTTCAGGCCAACACAGGAAAAATTTATTCAAATTTTATCATTTTACAGTCAGGCTTTGCAAACAGACCTTTTGCAGAAAATCTTGAACACCATAACAGAAAGAAGGATATTTTCTCCAAATCAAAACTTTGTCACCAAACTGTATTTCAGCCGTGCTATAAACAAACTGTTTCTTCCAGCAGCTTAACAGAGGAACTTCTTTTCCAAAAACAAACACAGTTGAAAGTAATGGCAATTAGCAGAGTCCAGCAAACCTACAGCTTCCTTCAACAGCTTAACGTTTTAGCTACCGGACCTCTTCTGCTTGTCAGCACAAAATACTAGAAAATTGCTGCATTAAAACATTCACTTCAGCACAGATATTGTTGGTGCTTTAACCCTGAGAGTTCTATCTCTCTATTCTAAGCTTCCTGGATATAAAAATCAGGATAAACGGTTTTCTGGATTTCCCTCTCAGTTAAACCGTTAGGCTTTCCTTAATCTGAAGTCATGCAGAAAGAGCATTCCATCAATGAGTCTGTGGAATCCTGTTCCTCTCCACCAGGTTCTATTTCCATGTCCTTGTAAACCGCCCCTGATCTCTGGAAGAGGCGGTATAGAAAAGCACACAAATAAATAAATAAAATGTCTTCCTCCTCTGCATTACATGTCACCGGGTTTAAAACAGGCTCGGGAATTTCAAGTTTGACTTCTTTTAAAAGTCTGAACAGTCTTTTCCACTGAGCTTTCCTTCCCCCTTCTGGGTTTGTAATATAGCTATGAGACTTCTTCACCTTTAATAAACCCTTTAAAGGCTTTGTCTCTCTCAGCTTATCTTTAGGAACATTCTTCCTGGCAGGCTTTCTACAAGACACAGTTTCTTTCTCAGAATCTTGTAAGCTTATCTCTGAGTCTGGGTTATTTATTTATTTATTTATTTTATTTATTTAACATCTCTTATATACCGCACTATTATCATCAGCGCGGTTTACATGGAACCAAACATATACATACAGAAAAACTGTAGTGCATTTTACAAGTAACAGGAATTTGAACTTGGTAATAAAGGGAAACTATGTACATTATGTAACTATATACAGTAGTCTATACACATTAGTCACATTAGTTATATTATAGTTATATTATATTAGTTATATTAGTTATATAAGTTATATTATATTAGTTATATTAGTTATATAAGTTATATTCCTTAACCCCCACAGACTTTTCCCTCCTACCTCTGAGCTTGGCTGGGAACCTCCTACAGCATGGGCTCTTCCAGGTAGTAGCATCATCTGAATCAGAGCTGCCTTGGAAATCACTGCAGTGTCTGTTTCCAGACCCTCTAGGCTTTCCAGCACTGAAGATTTGTTCCTCTTCCATCTGGTCTGAGACTTCTTGCTCTAGCTTACTTACAGCAAGCCTTCTCACTTCCTCTCTCCTGGAAGGAGTGTGATTAGCCCTGGTTCTGGCTCCTTCACAACTGCTGTCTCTGAAGCTGTTCCTGTGTCTCCAACTGGATCTGTTGCCTGAACTGCACCTGCTGCCTTGTGTTCCCTTTACGTTTCTGTTCCTGCTTGAACTCTCTCTGAAGTCTTCACCTTGAGTTCTGCTTTCACTTCCTCCCTTGCTCTGTGTTCGTGTGAGCTTAAATGTTTGAAAGTGACGTTCCTCTCCTGGCCCCACCCACAGGTGTTTCCTATCTCTAATAATGGAGTCTGGGTGTGGTCTGAGCCTGGCTTTTGAAGTGTGGTTTTTTCCACTACCTTCCTTCTGGAATGTGTGTTTTGGTGAGCCCTTCCCCCACACAGAAGAAAAAGTTTCATTTTTTTCTGTTTTCCAGGGCTGTGCTGCACTCTCCTTACCACAATTCATAGCAAAAAAACCTGTGAGAGAGTCAAGTTGGTCCATTAGATGATAGAGGGGTTAAAGGGGCACTAAGAGGCGACAAGGCGATAGCGAGGAGACTGAATGAATTCTTTGCTTTGGTCTTTACTGAGGAAGATGTAGGGATGTTACCCATAACTGAAGTGGTATTTAAAGGTGCGGAAGAATTGAAGGAAATATCGATACATCGGAAAGATGTATTACAACTATTAGATAAACTCAAGAGTAGCAAATCACCTGGGCCGGATGGTATACATCCAAGGGTGTTGAGAGAACTGAAATATGAGATTTCAGACCTGCTATTAGTAATCTGTGAACTATCATTAAAATCATTTCTGATACCTGAAGATTGGAGGATTGCAAATGTAACACCAATTTTTTAAAAGGGTTCCAGAGGTGATCCGGGAAACTACAGACCGGTGAGCCTGACGTCGGTACTGGGAAAAATGGTAGAAACCATCATAAAGAATAAAATTACTCAGCATGTAGATAGTCATGGCCTAATGGGAGACAGCCAACATGGCTTTAGACAAGGAAGATCTTGTCTTACTAATCTGTTATGTTTTTTTGAAGGTGTGAATAAACAGTTGGAAAAAGGTAAGTCAGTTGATATAGTGTATCTGGACTTTCAGAAAGCCTTTGACAAGGTCCCTCATCAGAGACTTTTGGCAAAACTAAAGAGTCGTGGGACAGGAGGCAGTGCACTACTGTGGATCAGGAACTGGTTAAAAGATAGAAAGCAGAGGGTAGGGCTAAATGGCCAATTTTCCCAATGGAGAAAGGTGAATAGTGGTGTACCCCAGGGATCTGTGCTGGGTCCGCTGCTTTTTGACATATTCATAAATGACCTGGAAAGTGGAATAACAAGTGAGGTGATCAAATTTGCAGACGACACAAAACTATTTAAAGTTGTTAAAACCTAAGAGGATTTTGGAAAATTGCAAGAGGATCTTGATAAATTGGAAGACTGGGCATCAAAATGGCAGATGAAATTTAATGTGGACAAGTGCAAAGTTATGCACCTAGGGAAGAACAACCCAAACTATGGTTACACGATGCAAGGTTCCACATTAGGAACCACCAACCAGGAAAAAGATTTAGGCGTCATTGTGGATAACATGTTAAAACCCTTGGCCCAGTGTGCAGCGGCGGCCAAGAGAGCAAATAGAATGCTAGGTATCATAAGGAAAGGAATGGAAAATAAAACAAAAGATATTATAATGCCTCTATATCGTTCCATGGTGAGACCGCACCTTGAATATTGTGTGCAATTCTGATCGCTGTATCTTAAAAAGGATATAGCGTTATTAGAAAAGGTTCAGAAAAGAGCCACCAAAATGGTAAAGGGGATGGAAGGATACTCCTATGAAGAAAGGCTAAAAAGGATAGGGCTCTTTAACCTGGAAAAGAGACGCCCGAGGGGAGATATGATAGAAGTCTATAAATTAATGAACGGAGTGGAACGGGTAAATGTAGATCGATTGTTTACGTTATCAGAATATAGAAAGATTACGTGACATGCAATGAAGCTACAGGGTAAACTATTTAAGAGTAATAAAAGAAAATATTTTTTCACTCAACGTGTAATCAAACTCTGGAATTTGTTACCGGAGGATGTAGTAAAGGCTGTTAGTGTAGCTGGGTTTAAAAAAGGTTTGGATACGTTCCTGGAGGAAAGGTCCACATACCATTATTAAGAAGGGACCCAGGATATCAATGCTTGACCCAGTACAAGCATTGTGGAACCTATGTCTTTTGGGGAAACTGCTAGGTACGTATGACCTAGATTGGCCACTGTTGGAAACAGGATACTGGGCTTGGTCTGACCCAGTATGGCATATCTTATGTTCTTATTATATCATGGTAACCCCAGTTGGCTTTAATGGCAGGTTGTTAATTTTATAAAATCGGTGTAAAATATGTACATCAAAATGCGCACTAACTGGACGTGTCTTCAAAAGTAATTTGTATAATGTCCTACACTGGTAATCTGCATTCTTTTGCAAAGCCTACCAGCAGCCATAACGCACCGCTTGCAGGTGGCTCAGAATATTGCTGTCTGAGTCTTACATGGGGCCTCCATCAAAAAACACATAATGCCCATACTACAAGACCTACACTGACTGCCTATTGCATCATGAGCCAAATACAAGGCCATCATCATGACCTTCAAGGGACACCACAACCTCTCCTATGAATATTTATGTTCTCTAATCCAGAAAACACCAGATGACAGACCTAGGAGAACCAATACACAGTCTACAGTAATCATCCCTATAACACGCAGAAAAAGCAGCCAATAAACGTCAAGCACAACATTCACATTGAACGCACCACACCTCTGGAATACTCTACCACCTGATATTTGCTCCACAAGAGACCCACAAGATGCCAGAAAAAAAGCTAAAGACTCACCTATTTAAAGTATGTGCTATCGGCATTACATATGTTCTGTAAAATAACCACCAGTTCAAGTATGTGCTTACATGCACATTTATGCCTTTATATCACTAAAATACTATGAGCTATAGGATGCACTGCTTTGCATACTTTAACGTGCTCTGTACTCTTTACTCCCCCATCCCTTCAGAACAAACCACCTCTCTCATCTTCTTTTATATTTATAGCTGCGGCTGTCTATCTACTTATCTCCTTCTATATCCTTGTTCTCCTATATCCCTTCTTCATCTTTCTTTTGTCTCTGCCTCTTCCTTTCCTCTCATCATTTCTGGACATCTCTCCCTCATCCTATATTATCCATCTGTCTCATATTCATTCATCCCTTTCTCCATCTCACCACCTCTTTTCTCTCACCTTGCCTCTCCTTCCAAGTACTATTTCCTCCTCTCGCCATCCATCATTCGTTTTCATCCAGCCTCCATCTTCCATCTTTAAAAGCTTCTTCTCTGTATTCTATATCCTCCTCTTTCCATCTGTTACCCTATTGCCCCCTCCTTGCTCTCCTTCTCTCCCTGGCCCACACAAAGGACATCAGTCTTCTGATTGCCGAAAATTTGGATGCAAAGTTAAAGTTTCTCCATTTGCTCTGTACCAGTCCACACATTACTACCATTTACTGGATGGGGAAAGCAAGAAATCCCTGTGAGCCTAACTTCATTTAAACGAGCAAGATCCAGATAAATGACTGCTTCTGCAAAGTGAATCCCATTTCACAGCAAACAGGTTATTAACTCTATCCGTGTAGCTGGCATTGAAAAGCCCTTCGCATTATTAATATAATATGAGCTTTTGACATCAAGAAGATCTATTATGTATGCTAAATGGTGGCAAAAATTGCACCGTACTTCAAATCTTTTCACTGCTTTGTCCCTTGTAAATCAATCAAGGTTGACAGATGCTTAAGGAGAGTAATCTTTTTCAATGATATTGTCAATGGATAACATAATGGGACATTGTCTCTGAGCTGTGTGAAGACATAGAGACAGTCAATTATGGACAACACTTCATGCAGCCGGCAGCTTTAACTTGAAGTGTCGCCGCTGAAGTATTCTCATGGTCTCAACAAAATGGCAATGGTACTGCAGAGAGTACACAAGGCCACCTGAAGCTGCAGGAAATTAATTAACTGCCATATAGGGTTATTCCCACACAAATCACTGTTCTAATGTCTGAATGATGGTTCATCCTTTCCCCATCTCTCTACTGTTCCTTTGTGCGGGGAAGACGGCATTTGCAATAGTTATCTGTGCAATTAATGCACAGCTCTGAACGAGAAGGTCACATGGATGATTCTTTCGACCAGCAGGAGGGTAGAGATTCAAAAAGTCATGTCAATAAAGATAGTAAATTCTGTCCCTTCGTGTGTGCTTCTAGAAATTACTGAGCAGTGTAAATTAAGAGACAGAACAATAGTTTAGTTGCAATCCCTGATTTTTCATCATATGGTCTTTCCAGAATAAACTGTGTGCACAATTTCATAGCATTTGTACTTTTAAAGAAAGGGCTGGCCTGGGAGTGGGTGCAACCTATATAAAAAAAGTGCACAAAGCATCCTGAACTCTCATGCATAACTACTAACACACACTACCTGTTTTGCATGCATTAACTCCCTCCTGTAAGACTGCAAGCTCTCTGAGACAGAGCAATGCCTACTATGCCTAAATATAACTCACCTTGAACTACACTGAAAAGGCAGGAGCTAAATCCAAATACAGACATAAATAAATAAGATGCTGAATGATACTGGTGGAACGTTTCTTGCTTAAATCTGGATGAATTTCTGTTGTGTGCTGCTCAGGGCCAGGGCCGTTGCAAGGGTATGAGGCACTTTAGCTAAAGCTCATCCCTTGCTCCCCCTTTGCTTCAGCTCCCACAGCTGCCATCCCTCATTGGGAAATGCAGTGGCGGCAATGCTTTTAAAAAGGAAATGAAGCACCAGTTATCTTGAGCTCTGGTGCTGCGGGGTCATTGTGCTTATGCCCCCCCCCCAGTCTTCAATTCCACTTCCTGTTTGCATGGAGGCGGAAGTCGCTTCTGCCCCATGCAAAAGGAAGTGAAATCGAAAGTTCATTGTCAAAGGAAACTGGGTACCAGTTTCTCCTTTGAAAATGCGACCATCTGCAGAAATGGGTCCAATCTTCATCCTAGGGAAATTTTACTTACCGATAATTTCCTTTTCTAGAATCCTGCTAGACCAGTCCAGACTAGTGGGGTGTGTCACCCTGCCAGCAGATGGTGAGAAAGAGAAAAATTCCTGAAGCTTTGTGACATCACCCTTGGAATAAAAATCCATCAAGAGGAGCTTCTGTATAACTATTTTATTTATTTATTTATTTATTTATTTAACAGTTTTTATATACCGTCTTTCTTCAGTTCAAGATGGTTTACAGAGAACATAACATGACAATATATTTCAACTATAACAAGCAGCAGGAGTTCAAACAGCCAAGGAAGCACAAAATCTGACCAAAAATAACTTCATCAACAAATAACTCTTATAACAACAAGCTAAATTGAACAATGTGAAACAAGACCTGCAGGCCAAGGAATTATGTACATGGTGAGGTACAGCAATGTCACTGATATGTAAAGAGAGTCTTAGCTAGGCAATGGACTAAACTGTTTAGAGAGGTGGGTCCTGGACTGGTCTAGCAGGATTCCAGGAAAGGAAATTATCAGTAAGTAAAATTTCTCCTTCCAAATACATCCTGCTAGACCAGTCCAGACTAGTGGGGAGTACCATAGCTAAACAACTCCAGGGTGGGAAGAAACAGCTTCAGACAAGACAGAGGCTCCAAGGCGAGCTGCTTCTCGAGCCTGGACATTCAGGTGATAGTGATTTGCAAAAGCAGAGAGGGAGGACCAGGTGGCCACCCTGCAAATATTTAGTGGAGCTACCCATGAGCATTCTGCCCAGGAGGTAGCTTGGGCCAGTGCAGAATATGCCTGAAGACCTATGAGCACAGGTTTGTTCAATAAAATATAAGCCGACTCAATGGTCTGTTTGATCTAGCGTGCAATGGTCGCTTTGGAAGCGGCCACACTTTTTTGTGGACCAGAAGCCAGGACAAAAAGGTGATCGGAGAGATGAAATGTATTAGTGAGTTTGAGGAATGGCATAATGCCCTATCAACATCCAACAGGTGAAGGACTCAGTTGTCACCTGAAGACTGCTCTTTAAAAAAGGAAGGAAGGAAGCACAACTGATTGGTTGACATGAAAATCTAAAAAGACCTTAGGCAGAAAAGACGGCACTGTTCGAATGTTAACCCCACCAGGGAAAAAGAAAGAAAAGGATCCTGGCAAGAAATGCCTTGAGCTCCAAGAGGTGCCATGCTGAGGTGACTGCTATAAGAAAAACAACAGTTTTTCTTTTCTTTCTTTTCTTTCTTTTGTAAAAGAATGCAGATTACCAGTGTAGGACATTATACAAATTACTTTTGAAGACACGTCCAGTTAGTACGCATTTTGAGAGTCAAATCTTTAGAGATGCCCTACGGAGAGGCTCAAATGGGACATCGGTGAGTGTGTGAAGCACTAAGGACAGATCCCAAGAAGGGATGATTGGATGAATGAAGGGCCCCAGGAAGCAAACGCCCCACAGAAAATGGGAAATGTCTACATGAGAAGCAAGAGACCGCCCATGGAGAGGCCCCCGAAAGCATGTCAAGGCCACAATATGCACCTTTAAAAAATTAACAAATCTGTCCTGAAGGAAGGAAAGAATGTCTAGAATATCAACTCACCAATGGGAGTGGGATCTCTTAGAACACCAAGAAGAAAAAAGATTCCAGATCCGAGCATAGGCACATGAGGTAGAAGACAGTTGAGCCCATAGTAGAGTGGCCACTACTTGTGATGAGTAATCTTTGCGAAGCAAACGACACCGCTCAATAGCCAAGCCATAAGTGAGTAAGGAATGGGGTCATCCATGAGAACCGGCCCCTGAAACAGAAGACCTCTCCAGACACCGAGGAGTAGGGGCACCTCCTGCAGTAGATAGAGGAGATTGGCATACCATGGATGCCGAGGCCAATCTGGGGCCACCAGTACTATGCATCCGGAGTATGTCTCTATCTGACAGAGTACACAGCCGATTAGTGGCCAAGGAGAAAAGATGTAGAGAAGCTGGTTCAAGGGCCAGGTCTGAACCAGAGCATCTAGGCCATGAGAGTTTGGTTCCTTTCGATGACTGAAATAGGTTGACATCTTGGCATTGGAAGAGGTGGCCATTAGGTCTACAGTAGGATGACCCCCACCAATGGACAGTGTTCGCAAACACCCGCACAGCTAGCTCCCACTTGCCTGGGTCCAGGATGCGACGACTCAGGAAATCTGTTTGAATGTTCTCCATTCCCACAATGTGCTGCGCAGAAAAAGCCAGGAGGATGGATTCTGCCTAGGGAAATAGAAGACTCATTTCCAGGGCCATTCCAGGACATTTGGTCCCACTCTGTTGAGATAAGTCATAGAGGTGGAATTTTCGAAAAGTACTCTGAATACTTGACCCTGGAAGTGGGATTGAAAGAAGAGTAAAGCCAGATGAACAGCCTGGGCTTCGAGGCGATTGATGGTCCAAGAGGCTTTTTGAGTGGGCCAAGATCCCTGCACTGCCTGTCCCCGGCAGTGTGCTCCCCAACCTGCAAGGCTGGCATCCGTGGTGACCACCACCCAACACGGAATTTCCAATGGAAGGCCCTTCAACAAGTGATGAGAACAAAGCCACTAGCGAAGACTGCAGTGAACGACTGAAGAAAGGAGCAGACGAATCTGATAGTCCTGGGTGGATGGGGACCAGCACAACAGGAGAGAGTACTGAAGCAGACGCATGTGAGCATGGGCCCAGGGGACTATATCAAGAGCAGAAGTCAGGGTGCCAAGGAGCTGTAACTAATCTCAGGCAATTGGAGCTGCCAGGAGCCGGAAGGCATGACCTACTCTTGTGTCAAAGCAGGTGCCAAGGAATTCCAGAGGCTGAACTGGACACAGATTGCTTTTGGCATAATTGGCTACCCAATCGAAACAATCCAGTAAGGAGAAGACCTGAGAGACTGAAGCCGCCTCCTCCAAACTCGTTGCTCTGATCATCCAATTGTCTAGATAAGGATGAACCCGAATACCTTGGCACCACAGGGAAGCTACCACTACTACCATCACCTTGGAGAAAGTGCGAGGAACTGTGGAAGACCAAAGGGCAGGGCATGAAACTGATAATGTTGACCGAGGACCACTTAATGTAAATACTGCTGATAATCTTGGTGACTTGTAATGTGAAAATATGCTTCTGCCAGGTCCAGGGATACAAGAAATTTGCCTGACTGAACAGCTTGAATGACTATCCTGAGGGTTTCCATCTGGAACTGCGGCACCTGAAGGCAGGGGTTGACTCTCTTGAGGTTCATGATAGGACGGAAGGAGCTGTCCTTCTTGGGAATGACAAAGTAAATGGAATAGTGACCAGAACCTCTTTCTGAGGAGAGAACTGGGCATACCGCATTGAGCTGAAGAAGGTGGTGGAGAATCAGGTGTACGGCCACTGCCTTGGCTGCAGAACCACATGGAGAGATGTGGAAGATAATCGGCACAGGCTTGGTGAAACTGACAGTATGACCCTGTGTTACTACCTCTAGTATCCACTGGTCTGATGTTATCTGGATCCATTCATGGGAAAAATACCATAAGCGTCCACCCATAGGAGGCACCCCAGAATGGACCCAGAAACTGTCAATGGGAAGGTTTGGCAGAATCAGAAAACTTGGATGAGAAATTGTCCCAATTGCGATGGATACTCTGAAAGGACTGAAGCTTAGAACCAGCACTATTCAAAGAAAAATCAGATTTGCCAGGCCAATAGCGATGAATGTCTCTGAAGTGGCCTCTGTAAGATGAGGACACAGACGATGATGTTGCAGAACAATTAAAATTGGATTTGGGCTTATCCTCCAGAAAACATCAAAGCTGACTTCCCCCATATCCTTCACAAGTTTTTCCAAATCCTGACCAAAAAGAAGGCGGCCCTTGATAGGAAGTTTGCCGAGAAGGGATTTGCAAGCAGCATCCTCATTCTAATAACGGAGCCACAGCCAATGCCAAGCCACTGTAGCAGTAGCCACAGACCGAGCAGATAAGCTCAGCAGACCATACAAGGCATCTGCAAGAAAAGCAGTGACAGACTTTAAATGAGGCAAAGCCGGATCATCCGGAAGTGTGTATGTAGTGAGACCTCCGCAAGCAGAGGCCTGCAAAGTGGTTTTTAAGAAGCCCTCTACCTTGCAATCCATCTGATCACAGAGGACAGTGCGGCCCTTCACGGGAATGGTTGTGCTTTTAGTGACTACAGGGAGCAGGGTGTCTACTTTAGGGAAACACAACCACTTGTCAAGATCATCCCAAGACCAAATGTAAACACGCCCCAAATGATGAGTGGAGCGTAGAGACACATTAGGAGAATCCCACTCTAAGGAGACTCTGTTGTAGTTCCAGGGGAAAAGTAAAAGCCTTGAAGGTTTCCTGATGCTTACAATGATGGGGTCTGCCTGAGATTTAGAGGAATCCAAAGCTGTTGCATGAGAGTCTGAGAGGTGCAGAGCCTCCGTAATTTGATCAGTGAGAGCAGAAAGCTCTTCCTTATGGAATAACCGAATATCTTGACCATCTTCTCAAGGATCCTGGTCATCTTCCAATGGTGAGAGCTCTCCTTCCTGGCCAGACTCAGAAGTGATAGAATGTTCATCTGAAGGACCATCACTATCTTCCCCTGCAGGATAACAGTCCCCTGGAGGAAAGGAGGTATCCTTGGCTAGATCTAAAGAAGCTCCAGTCAAACTTTGGCACTCACCTTTTAGACAAAAGATCAGCAGCGGTCGGAGCAGCCAAAGTCTCCGAGTGCCACATATTCCAGGCCTGATGGAATAGCTGCATATACTGGAGATCAGAACCGTCAGCTGAAGTCTGCATAGGCTGGCTAGAAAGTTGTAGAGGGTGGGCAGGCTGCTCAGGCAACAAAACCGGTGGAAGGGCATCTTGAGATCTAGCATCACCCTGAGGTAACCCAGAGGGAGCTAAATTAAGAGACCTGGAAGGGCAACCGGAACCAGGACCTGCAGACGCAGAAGGACCCCTTGATCAGAACCACAGGAGGAACACAAACTACCTGTTAGAGTCTTACATTTCTTCCCATAGCCCAAGCAGAATTGTAGGGAAGAAGGCATTTTCACAACAGGATAAAAGAAAAAGTCACAGGAAGAGTCGGGGAGCCAAAAATCAACAGACTGTGAAGAAAGAATGGCAGCTGCGGCACAAAAATGATGGCAAGAAACAGCAAAACAGAGCTGAGAAGCAGCCACTGACTGACCTCGGGAAGAGAAGTAGGAAAAAGGCAACTACAAAAAATGGAGCGAAAAAAGAAGGGAGGCACACCGCAGTCAGAATACAATGCTGCCGAAAAACAGATCGGGATGCTGCTTAAAAAGAGAACCGCAAAAGAAATAAAACACTCACTGCTCTTGAAGGAGGAAAAAACAGATGAAGAAGGAAGGGTCTGGAGAAGAAAAAACTATCTGACAACTTCCCCAGCAACCAGGTCCTTGAATAAGTTGTTTTTTTTGTTTAAAACAAACTTTAAGGCATTAGAAAAATAACAAAAAGCGACGGCCAACTGGTCCTCACGAGCAGGAGCACTTCCCTTTAGAGATGCTTGACTGGTCCTCTTGACTAGGAACAGCTCTGGAAAGTAAGAAAAGAAAACTGTTGGTAAAGGGGCACCACAGTGTGCACAACTGCCAAAGATAGCTACACTGACATCAAATCTCTTCTGAGAGAACGCCAGGAGCTAGGAGAAGTTCACCATCTACTGAGACAAAAAATACTGAAGCTCCCTTTGAGGGATGGGTTTTATACGAAGGGTGATGTCACAAAGCTTCAGGAATTTTTCTCTGTCTCACCATCTGCTGGCATGTGGACACAACCCACTAATATGGACTGGTCTAACAGGATGTATTTGGAAGTACATTTGCAGCTGCTTTTAAGCATGTCAAGAAAATGCTAGGAATTATCGGGGAAGGAATAGATAATGAAACAAAGAATATAATAATGCCTCTGTACTTCTCCATGGTGCAACTGCACTTTGAGTATTATGTGCAATTCTGGTCTCTGTATCTTAAAAAGGATATAGAGAAATTAGAAAAGGTACAGAGAACAGCGACCAAAATGATCATGGGGATGGAACAACTCCCCCCTGAGGAAGAGCCAAAGAAGTTTGGGCTCTTTAGCTTGAAGAAAAGACAAGTGCAGTCTACAGGCTTCCAACTCAAAATGAGGAAATGGATAGAGACTTGATCATTGATATTGCAAAGGCAGCTATGAAGGGAGAAGTGATGATATTGGGTGACTTTAATCTACCGGGTGTGGATTGGAGTATTTCTTCTGCAAATCTGGAGAGAGGTAAAAAGATTGTGGATGCCTTCCCAGAAGCATTGCTCAGACAAATGGTGATGGAACCAACCAGGGAACGTTCGATGCTGGATTTAGTACTCACCAATGTCGAATGTCCAGGTGGATGCCCATTTGAGCAGCAGTGATCATCACATAATGTGGTTTGAGGTAAAAGCCAAGGCAGAGTCCAATCACAGCAAACTCAAAATCTTTGACTTTAAAAACGCTGACTTCAATAAAATGGGAAAGTACCTGAAGGAGAAGTTAGCATGGTGGAAGGAGATAAGGGATGAGGAACTGCAGTAGACTAAAGTAAAAGAGGCAAGAAAAGGGGCAATGGATATACAGGGTGGCCCAAAAAATGTGAGAACATCTCGTAGCATATAAGTTATTTAAAAATTCAAAAAGACAGATGTAAATGATTGACAAATTTTAAAAAAAAGATGGCGACCAGAAATTGTTGAAATAAAGACGTTATATAGCTAAAAAAGGTAAATAAGTAAACTATTTAAGCTTTTAATTTACGAGATGTTCTCACTTTTTTTGGGCCACCCTGTATATGTAAGGCAAGTAAATAAAAACAAGAGGAAAAGAAAACCTATGTGGTTCACCAAAGAAGTGGCTGCACAAATAAAGGCAAAAACCACAGCTTTCACAAAATTCAGATCACAAAAAGAGGAACACAGAAAAGAATACAGGATAAAACTAAAAGAGACAAAGAGAGAAGTAAGGATAGCAAAAGCAAAGGCGGAAAAAAAGATGACTAAAGATGTGAAGTGTGGAGACAAAAACTTTTTTCAGGTATATTTCAGAGAAGAGGAAGATCAGAGGTGGAAGTGTTAGACTCAAAAAGTGCCAAGGACAGATTTGTGGAAAGTAACATTGAAAAAGCAAAAATGCTAAACAAATACTTCTGTTCTGTATTCATAAAAGAAAATCCTGGGAAAGGACAACATATGACTGACAAATATACAAATGGGAATGGAGTTGATTCCATGCTATTCACAGAAGATGATGTTTTTGAACAGCTTGTAAAACTGAAAGTGGACAAGGCTACGGGATCAGAATGGATACATCCCAGAATATTGAAAGAGCTCAGAAAAGTTCTGGAAGGGCCTTTAAAGGAAGTTTTTAAAAGATCCTTGGAGACAGGAGAAGTTCCACAAGACTGGAGAAGGGCTGATGTGGTACCTCTTCACAAAAGTGGTAATAGGGAAGAAGTGGCAAACTACAGGCCAGTAAGCCTTACCTTGGCGGCAGGAAAAGTAATGGAGGCGCTCCTGAAAGAGAGAATAGTGGACTTTCTGGAAACCAATGAATTGCATGATCCAAAACAACATGGTTTTACCAGAAGATCATGCCAAATAAATTTGATTGAGTTCTTTGACTGGGTTACCAGAAAATTAGATCAAGAGCACGCAATGGATGTGATAAACCTTGATTTCAGCAAAGCCTCATAGGAGGCTTATCAATAAACTGAGCAGCTTGTGGATAGGTCCTAAGAAGGTGAACTGGATCAGAAATTGGTTAATTGACAGACAACAAAAGGTGGTGGCAAATGGAACTGACTCAGAAAAAAAGAAGGTGCATAGTGGCATGCCTCAGGGATCAGTCCTGGGACCGATACTGTTCAATCAAGAGATCACAGAGAGAGGAAGACAGGCATCTGTATTTGGAAAAACTTAGAGAAGCTAGCAAAGTAGTCAAGAAGGCAAAGATTCAAAAGGAGGAGGAAATAGCCAATGCAATAAAATGGGGGGATAAGACATTTTTCATATATATTAGTGAGAAGAGGAAGGGCAAGAGTGGTATTGTCAGACTCAAGGGTGCAGGGGAGGAATATGTAGAAGCTGATAAGGATAAAGCGGAATTGCTTAACAAATATTTCTGTTCTGTGTTCACAGATGAAGAACCAGGAGCAGGACCTCAGAAAATACCCACAAATAGGAACAGAAGCAAAGGACATCTTGAACAATTTTCAAAAGACTGTGTTCATGAGAAACTATCTCAACTTAAAGTAGACAAAGCGATGGGACCGGATGGGATACACCCGAGAATACTGAGGGAACTTGGGGACGTTCTAGCAGCTCCACTGACTGACCTTTTCAATGCCTCATTGGAGTCGGGAGTGGTGCCAAAAGACTGGAGAGAGGCTCATGTGGTGCCTTTACACAAAAGCGGAAGTAAGGATGTGGTTGAAAACTACAGGCCGGTTAGTATAACTTCGGTGGTGAGTAAATTATTGGAAACGCTGCTGAAAGACAAAATAGTGAGGTTTCTGGAGTCCAGCGGATTACAGGATCCGAGGCAGCATGGATTCACCAGAGGCAGGTCTTGTCAGACAAATCTGATTGATTTCTTTGACTGGGTGACCAGGGAGTTGGACTGAGGGAGAGCCCTAGATGTGGTGTATTTAGATTTCAGTTAAGCCTTTTGACACTGTACCTCACAGGCGACTTATAAACAAACTGAGCACCCTAGGGATGGACCCTACAGTTACTGCTTGGGTTAGAAATTGGTTGGGTGGGAGGCGACAAAGAGTAAAAGTAAATGGAGCTCACTCTGAGGAGAAGGATGTTATCAGTGGTGTGCCCCAGGGATCTGTCCTTGGTCCGATTCTTTTTAACATCTTTGTTAGTGATATAGCGGAAGGGCTTTCAGGTAAGGTTTGCCTCTTTGCAGATGATACCAAAATCTGCAATAGAGTAGACACCCAGGAAGGGGTAGATAACATGAGGAGGGATCTAGCTAAGCTTGAAGAATGGTCTAGAATTTGGCAGCTGGGATTTAATGTTAAAAAATGTAAGGTCATGCATTTGGGTTGCAGCAATCCAAGGGAGCAATATAGTATAGGGGGTGAAGTACTTTTGTCCATTAAAGAAGAGCAGGACCTAGGCATGGCTGTGTCTGATGATCTTAAAGTAGCTAAACAGGTAGAAAAGGCGACGGCAAAAGCTAGAAGGATGCTTGGGTGCATACGGAGAGGAATGGCTAGCAGAAAAAAGGAGGTGATAATGCCTCTGTATAAGTCTTTGATGCGACCTCATTTGGAGTATAGTGTGCAATTCTGGAGACCGCACCTTCAAAAGGATGTGAACAGGATGGAGTCGGTGCAGAGGGTGGCTACTAAAATGATTAGTGGTCTTCATTATAAAGCATATGAGGACAGACTGAAGGATCTTAATATGTACGCCTTAGAGGAAAGGCGGGATAGAGGTGATATGATTGAGATGTTTAAATACCTTCGTGGCATAAATGTTCAGGGAGAGAGCCTCTTTCAATTGAAAGCAAGTTGTGCTATGAGGGGACATGGGATGAGTGTGAAGGGAGATAGATTCAGGAGTGATATGTGGAAATATTTCTTTACGGAAAGAGTAGTGGATCCATGGAATAATCTCCCAGTGGAGGGGGTAGAGATGAGGACAGTAACTGAATTCAAAAAAGCATGGGACAAACACAGAGGATCTCTAAAGGTAAAAAGGGGACTGTTGTAGTTGTTATGGAAGGACAGACTAGATAGGCCATGTGGTCTTTTTCTGTCATCATATATCTATGTTTCTATGGGGTATGTTTACTAAACCACACTAATGTGCGCTACTGTGCGCTAATGTGCCCTACTGTGCGCTGCGTGACGTTAGTGTGCGCTAAGGTACCGTAGCGCACGCTAATGTCGCATACGGGGCCCAAATATGCACGCTCATGTGCGCGGCGCTCATGTGCACGGCGCCCATGTGTGCGGCGTGCTAATGTGCGATGAAGGCGTGGAAAGGCTCCCGGAGGGCGGAGGAAGGCTCCCCAGGGGCGGAGAGAAGGGGTCAATGGGTGGAGAGTGGGAGGGGAGAGGCTCCCCACACATTAGCGAGGCTGAAATCCGATGCAAAAAATACCGCGAGTGAAAACCTCGCATTAGAGCCGATTTAAAGGGAAGAGAAACCATTTATGTCAGCAATGTACAGCAAACCCAGGGAAACCTACAAAAAAGTGATAAGTGTGATACATGTGCACAGAACAAAAGGGCAAATAAACATTGAAAAGGACCCCAACAAACTTTAAAAAAATTATAATCAAGCTGGGCAATAGTGATAGTAATGGGAAACATAAAAAAACACTCCCAAGAAAGCCCCAAACAATAAATATGAATTTTTGAAGGGTCTACGCTCCGTCCCCATACAAGGTGAATGATCCCATAGTGAAATAGCACTGATCAGGGTTTCCCTCTCCATTGGACAGGTTTCCTATGGCATGCACATGTTCCACAACAGCAGGGCGGGCATGTCAGAATGGGCTACTGGACAGATGCTGGGAAAGGGGATACAGAGGGCTGCAGGCGGCACAGGCTGTGGTGCAGCTGGGGCACAGTGCGGACTAGGCAGGTGCCTAGGTGGCACTTAGGAATGCTGAAACTGAACAGCAGCCAGACAGCAACTGATGAGGGCCCAACATGGGCACGAGAGTGTTTATCACAGTGTCACAGGGGATAGTACCCAGCAGGTACCCCCAAGGGCACAGAACTTTGGCAGGCGGTGTTGGGGGGAAGCGTGGATGCCTATGCAGGCACCCCTACCCCAGAACACGCACCATAGGCAGCCGCCTACCTGCACACTAGATGGCTTGAGACTGCACACCACCAGCACCACCAGCATAAGGGCATGTCAGCATGATGGCAGAGGGGTACTGGTGGTGGAGGGGGGCAGTGGCAGCTGCCCAGAGCAGACCATGGCCTAGCCCTGTGTAGGTGGGTGCCATGCACTGCAACAGACAGCTCTGTCTGACAAACAGTCATGGTATCTCCAGGGACTGCACTGCCTCTGTGAGCACAGTGTGGTGCGGTGAGCACAGCCAGTGTGTTCAAGAGCAGAAGATCACAAGTTCAAGTCCCAGCTGGGGCTACTACCAATTCAGTCCCCATATTTTACTCGCTACCAAACCGTGATAGTAAGGACAAACCTTTATTGCAGAGAACATACGCATGGTTCAAACGCCTATATTTTACCCCACCGAGCACAGACACCAGAAACATGAGCATTACCTGGAGCAGAGTCCCCCAAATTCAGTCCTGGAGGGCCACAAATCATTCAGGTTTTATGCTGTCTCCAATATAAGGCCATGTCAGCATGGTGGCAGAGGGGTACTGTTGGTGGAGGGGGCAGTGGCAGCTGCCCAGAGCAGACCATGGCCTAGCCCTGTGTAGATGGGTGCCATGCACTGCAACAGACAGGCCCTGCCGGACAAACAGTCATGGTATCACCAGGGAATGCACTGTCCCTGTGGCAACACGGTGGTGCAGTGCACACAGCCAGTGTGTTTGGAGGCAGAAAGTCATAGGTTCAAGTCCCAGCAATGGTGTCTGCCAACCCAGTCCCCATATTTTACCCACTACTACAACGTGCTAATACAGACAGAACCTTTATTGCAGATGACGTAAACATGCCCAAAACATCTACATTTTACCCTACAGAGCAAAGACACCATAAACAGGCGCATTACCTAGAGCAGAGTCTTCCAAATGCAGTCCTGGAGGGCCAAACACCATTCAGGTTCCATGCTGCCTCTAATAAATGTGGCTGTGCTGCATTGCTATGCACCGCCCCCATGGTATGCAGATGTATCTTATGCATATTCATTAGGGACAGCATGAAAACCCAAACAGTGTTTGGCCCTCCAGGACTGGAGTTGGGAACCTCTTCCCTAGAGCAGCGGCCAACAGGGGCAGACACACCCGCACCCACAGGCTCCATTATCCCAAGCCTCCTGGAGAGGCAGGATGTTGGGCCCTGTGTGCATCTCCCCATACTAGCACTTGCATACCTTAGCAATGCCACCCTAAACATGAGAAAACTGTACACAGCTATCAAAAGGTTGCTATGAGAACTGGCAGATAGCAATTCCTACGTTAAGCACAATTGGCTGATTGAGCTGCATCATATCAACCTTTCTGATGTCTGTGGAGTGTGCCTCAGGTCTGGTGTCTGACAGATTGACCCCAACAGTATTGTGTACCATAGCCATGCCTGCACTGTGCCCAGGACTGGTGTGGTGGCCAGGGCTGCCAAACACCTCTATAGCTGCACAATGCTGGCATAGGTGTGTGGAGTATGTGTCTGTCTATCCAGTGTGTGGTGGCTGCCAACACCCTCCACAGTCCATACTGCTAGCACTGTTGCCAGTATTGGCCTGCCAATGTGCATAATGAGGAGCAAGGTACTGTGGGAATAGCCTGGATAGGGTGGCCTGGCCTGGACACATCTGCACAGGGCATAGGGCAATGGCTTGGACATTGTAGTGCCCGGCCACCACCTGCACGGACAGCGTGGCCACAGCATGTCCTGCTGGGAGGTCACTCTCACCCTGACTGAGCAGTGACCACGGCATGGCTAGGTTCCCCCATAGTGCTGTACAGTATTTTTGTCATGTGATATTTATGGGTCTCTTTTGGGACCCAATCACTGACTTATCTGCTTGATGTGTATGCTGACATCTCAGTTCTGGGTACATGTATCTCCATCAGGACCATGCACTATGGACTAGCTAGCAGACTGTCTGCAGCTAGTACGTGTCTTGCTGGAACACCTTGCAGGGTGCAGTGGCTGGAGGCTTGCTGCTGGAGAATGTCAGATAGTGGTGGGGGCAGCTGAGCATTTCCAAGCCTACTGTCTGTCTGCTATTGCTTTATGGCTGTGTACAGCTCTGCATTTCCTGCCCTGTAGGGTGTCTGTTCCTGAGCAGGACTGGGGTTGATGGTCCTCTCTAATGCTACCATTGCAGGGAGGTAGAATGTAGATCTATTGGTGGGTGATCCTGTTTCCCACCCTGAACCTCAGAGGGTGGGTTGCTTGGTAGTACGTAATCTGCCTATGGGTCCAAACACCCTCCCTCTCCCCCTTCACCTACCTCATGTAACCATGGCACCAACACAGGATATGCACTATTCTGGGTGCATCATAGCCCATAAGGGTTAGACATGACTGAAAAATACAAAAGGACACAGATGTAACCTTGGTGCGTCTGCAGGAACTACCTATCACACACAATAGCACTGATGGTGACCTGCAGCATGGCGTATTTCAGCTATGAAAGGTGCTGTGGACCTGGTGCTGGGCGCCCCACCTCACCCTCAGTGTGAGCACAGTACCCGCACAATGTGACGGTCTGTGGCTACTCTGTGCCAGTACCACACACTGTCAGTTCCCCCTACCAGGCCGAGGTGCTGTGGGGGTGCATACCCCATCTTTGCCCATCTGTCGACTGCTGATTTGCATGTGCAGTGCATCATGGGTACGGGTGGGTTAACCCTATCCTGGTAACCACAGCAGACAGTTTGTGTGGTGACATGCAGTCCTTCTGTAACCAGCCAGGGGTATGTTAGCAGCTGTAGCCCACTGGTTACTTCACTGCCTGTTGAAGCCAGCGGTCATGGGTTCAAACCCATAGTGGGATTATTTGATAGGGCTGTCTGAGGCATTGTCTATTTTTAATGTACATTAGTGCTGCCAGCAAAAACACCCTCAGAGTACTCTAACCTTAAGGTGCCTCATAAGGCGCCTTATAAGGTGTCCTATAGGGGACATTATAGGATGCCTTGGCGGACAGTGCACTTTATAATGTGCCCTATGGAGTGTGTTATGGGGTGCCTTATGCGGCACCTTAGGTTACGCCACCGTGAGGGTGTGTTTGCTGGCAGCACTAATTAAAATAAAAGTAAAATGCCTCAAAAATCACTACCTAAACATAAAGGGTGGTGTCTCAGCCAGCCTTATGCATTAAGCACACTGGGGGATCAAACTCATGACCCCTGTACCAGCAGTCAGTGTATTAACCATTGTGCTACACCTCTACTTCTATGTTTGCATGTCTGCGCGCCTACTTAAGATTATCGCGCGATAACGTGCTTAGTGGCGTTTTGCCCGATAATGTGCGCGGCACTCGTTATCATGCGATGATTCCATTTTGCTATGTTAAGACCGAAACGCCCACTCATTTTATGGCATCCTGCACACTATCGCCGGGCGCACGTTAAGACTGCTTAGTAAACATACCCCTATGATAAAATGAGGAAAATATTTAAGAAAAAAACTAAAAGGAGCTGCTGCAAAGGTTAAAGATTTACATCAAGCATGGGCGTTGTTTAAAAATACTTATTTCTATACACATTTTACGCTTTGATTTATTTGTAAAATGATAAATATAAAATAAAATAATAATAAATAAATAAATATACTATCTTGGAAGCCAAGACCAGATGTATTCCATACTTTCAGAAAAGTGGAAGGAAGGTCAAAAACGGCCAATATGGTTTAAAGGTGAGTTCAGAGAGGCTGTTGTAACAAAAAAAACATTTTCAGGAAATGACAAATGACGAAAACAAGAAACAAGATAAGCACTGGAAAGATAGATGTAAGGCATTGATAAAAGCAAAGCAAACAGTGAATTTGGAAAAAAGCTTGCCGTGGAAGCAAAAATGCATAATAAAAACTTTTTCAAATATATTTGTAGCAATCTGTGAGAAAGTCAGTTGGACCATTGGATGATAGAGGGGTAAAAGGGATGCTAAAAGAGGACAAAATCATAGAGAAGATACTGAATTAATTCTTTGCTTTGGTCTTTTCCTGAAGAAGATGTATGGAAGGTACCTATGCCTGAAATGCTATATAAAGATGATGTATCGGAAGAAATATTGATAAACCAGGAAGATGTATTACAACTGTTTGATAAACTGAAAAGTAGCAAATCACCTGGACCAGATAGTTACATCAGAGGGTGTTGAAAGAACTGAAATATGAGATGGTAGACCTACTATTAGAAACTATCATTAAAATCATCTGTAATACAAGAAGATTGGAGAATGACCAATGTAACACCAATTTTTAAAAAGGGTTCTAGGGGGTGATCCAAGAAACTACAGACCAGTGAGCTTGACGTCAATACTGGGCAAAATGGTAGAATCCATTATAAAAAATAAAATTACTGAACATGTAGACAGTCATGGTTTAATGGGAGAAATCCAACATGGATTTAGCCAAGGAAAGTCTTGTCTTGCTAATCTGTTATATTTTTTTGAAGGTGTGAATAAAAAGGTAGACAAATGTGAGCCAGTTGATATAGTGTAGCTGGATTTTCAGAAAGCCTTTGACAAAGTTCTTCATGAGCGCATCCTGATGAAATTAAATAGTCATGGGATTGGAAACAGTGTACTATTGTGGCTTAGGAACTGTTAAAAGATAGAAAGTAGAGAGTAGGGTTAAATGGCCAATTTTCTCAATGGAGAAAAGTGAATAGTAGAGTACCCCAGGGATCTGTGCTGGACCCGTTGCTCTTTAATATATTCATAAATGAAATGGAAATAGGAAAACGAGAGAGGTGATCAAATGTGCAGATGGCACAAAATAATTCGAAATTATTAAAACACAAGAAGATTGTAAAAAATTGCAAGAGGACCTTGATAAACTGGAAGACTGGATATCCAAACGGCAGATGAAATTTAATGTGGACAAGTGCAAAGTTATGCATCTAGGAAAGAACAACCCAAGCTATGGTTACTTGATGCAAGGTTCCACATTAGGAGCTACCACTCAGAAAAAAAGATTTAGGCATCATTGTTGATAATACATTGAAACCCTCTGCCCAGTATGCCGTGGTGGCCAAGAAAGCAAGGAGAATGCTAGGAACGATAAGAAAAGTTGTGGAGAATAAAACCAAGGATATTATAATGCCTCTGTATCGTTCCTTGGTGCGACCGCACCTTGAATATTGTGTTCAATTCTGGTTGCTATATCTTAAAAAGGATGTAGCATAATTAGAAAAGGTAGATTAGAGCCACCAAAATGGTAAAGGGGATGGAAGGATACCCCATGAGAAAAGCTTAAAGGGTTAGGGGTTTTCAACTTGGAAAAGAGACAGCTGAGGGGAGATATGATAGAGGTCTATAAATGAGTGGAGTGGAACAGGTAAACATAGATCAGTTATTTACTCCTTCAAAAAGTACAAAGACTAAGGGACACACAATGAAGCTACAATGTAACCCATTTAAGACTAGTAAGAGAAAATATTTTTTCACTCAAGGCATAATCATAGAAACATAGAAATATGACGGCAGAAAAAGACCGCATGGCCTATCTAGTCTGCCCTTCCATATCAACCGCTACAACAGTCCCATTTTTTCTTTTAGAGTCCTCTGTTGTCCCATGCTTTCTTGAATTCAGATACTGTCCTCATCTCTACCACCTCCACTGGGAGACTATTCCATGCATCTACCACTCTTTCCATAAAGAAATATTTCCGCATATTACTCCTGAGTTGATCCCCTTTCACCCACATCCTATGTCCCCTCGTAGCAGAGCTTGCTTTCAATTGAAAGAAGCTCTCCTCCTGTGCATTTATTCCACAGAGGTAATTAAACTTTTCAATCATATCTCCTCTTTCCCACCTTTCCTCTAAAGTATATATATTAAGATCCTTAGGTCTGTCCTCATATGCTTTATAACGAAGACCACTAACCGTTTTAGTAGCCACCCTCTGTACTGACTCCAACCTGTTTATATCCTTTTGAAGGTGCAGTCTCCAGAATTGCACGCAATATTTCAAATGAGGTCACACTAAAGACTCGCACCAATTTTAGAATTCATTACCAGAGGATGTAGTAAAGCTGTTAGTATAACTGGGTTTAAAAAAGGTTTGGACAAGTTCCTGGAGGAAAGGTCCATAAACCATTAAAGAGGGCACTGGAAAATCCACTGCTTGGTTTGGACAAGCCTTTTGGAACCTGTGTGCCTTTTTGGGAACCTGCCAGGCACTTGTGACCTGGATTGGTTACCATTGGAAACAGGATACTTGGCTCAATGGGCCTTGGTCTGAGCCAGTATGACATTTCTTGTGTTGGTAATGCAGGCATCTGAATGTATGATGTCTTCCCTACAGCCTCTTGATACATGCTATAAAGAAGTTTCTATGCAACTTGGCAAAAATCTAGGCAGGCCTTACAGAATGAATGGATGAAAGCATCTGATGAGTCTGTTGAGAACTAAGCTGTTCAAATTTTCAACCATGAAGTACAGGAAGCAAAACATTCTCCATTCCAGCATCTATGACAGGCAGAGAAATAGAAACATATCTTGCTGGATCTTGATGTGTTTACTATCCACAAAGCACTGGGGCTGTTTATATGCTGAGCAAATTGAGAATGCGCTATGCGGAGTGATGAGACACCCTTTCAAATAATTACTTAACATTCCAGACTCGTTCTGTCTATTAGAACACATCTGGTTCCAGAAACCAATGACACATCTCTGTGTAGTGCTATTTGTCTCTTGCTGGCCCTGTATTTTAAAGCAATTACACACAGAAGTCTTTATTATGCATAAGCCCATGAATTAAAACAACTTATGTATTGCTGCTTGATGAGAAACTTTCGGATCATATTACTCCCATCAGGCAAATGGACTTTACTCTGATTATCTCTCTTGTCCTCTGCAATCTCGACTGCTTTTCAGCCAAGTGGGTTGGAAAGATCTTAATTTGTTTTTTCCCTCCACAGAGCTGCAGGAGAAGTAGGCAGTGGGTGCCTCTTGCTCCTGGCTCTCAGAACTGGTCTGATTGTGATGGTGTTAGGGTGATTGGGAAGACTGAAACACTGCATAACCATTCACCATCTGTCATACTGTTGCCGTAAAACTCTTGGTTAATTTCCAGCACTGGAGAATGAAGTATGGGAAACAGGAAAATAGAGGAAACCAAAAAACATACAGGAGGAGAGTGGATGAGAGGAAAGAAAAATTCTAACTTTATTTCTTTCAAAAAGCAATGGTGTTATTGAAGGAGTAGACAACTTGATTGATTGTGCATGGAGAGAGTAGGGAGAGGTGCCATATTAATCCCAAGCAAGTCAGGAAAAATAAATAAAGAAAATAGGTGCATCCAGCCAAGTAAATTTAAATCATATTAACATTGGGGGGTCATTCTGAGGCACAAATAGTGGGGAAATTATACGGGGACGGGGAAGAGGTGGCATGGGGGCGGAGAGTAGGCGGCCACCAGCTCTGGACGTACAGGGACGATTCTAATGTCAGCCCTGTATGTCCAGGGCCGGCAAAATGGCTGGGGAAGTTATTCCACACCCTGGGTGGAATAACCTCTCTGGACGTTTCAGTTTTGCTGCTCCAGAGGCCAGATCGGGGGTCGGGTTGCGGGGAATTAACATTTTGGGCAGGCAACCAGAATCACGGCTTTTAAATGGTGCCGCGGTGCCATGGCAACATGGCACCGTGGCTCCTTTTAAAAGCCCTGGCTCAGTTAGCCAGGCAGAACCTGTATGTGCAGGCCGGGATAGAATCGCAGTCCCGGCCTGCATGTGCAGGCTTGTTCGCGATTCTGATCCCGCGGGCCAAGACATGCCCCGTGGGATCAGTATCGCGATCTCCTTTGTACATCTGGGTTAGCCTGGACGTACAAAGGAGATGTACGTCGGGATTGGAATTGGGCCCATTGGGTTTACATACGTGGAAGTGGGGCTCTAGCACACATAAGATGTTCCAGTCATTTGCACATTACATGTTCTCCTCCTGTCTCTTCAGAAGCCAGTCTCTCCCATGCTAGCACTGTATCTACCTCCCTCTCAGGTTACCATCTGTTGTTTATCTGGGTAAGCTCTGACATTTTGCCAGCCTCAAAATAGAGGAGAATCAAACCTTCTGCCCCCACAGTTCATGTCTGCAGGTTTTCACTGTATTTTGTACTGAGCTGCCAGCTTGTAACATTGGGCAAGCAGCTTCTTGCTTGGTCTGTTAAATGGCGCATGCTACCCAGTCCCTGCAGTTCTTGATCCCTGCCAACTGAAGAACCTCTAGCCTTTTGGGAATCCTCTGCACGCCTCTCTTCGGTTAAAAACATCGCCATTTTGGGACTCTGAGAATAAGGCTCCACGGCCTTCTCTCCTCCTCCATGTCCCCGGAATGCCATCATCTTCTCACCATATCTCAACATCCAGTTACATTCAGTCAGCTAGCAATCATTTGCCTCTCCATATTTCAACAAGCATCCTTCAGTTTGAGTATTTGGTATTGATCCAGTTCCACAGCCCACCTCGAGCCCAATGCAGCAAACTGCACTATGCTCTAGCACAGTCTT
Source organism: Ichthyophis bannanicus (assembly GCA_033557465.1). Classification (NCBI taxonomy): domain Eukaryota; kingdom Metazoa; phylum Chordata; class Amphibia; order Gymnophiona; family Ichthyophiidae; genus Ichthyophis; species Ichthyophis bannanicus. The sequence continues at coordinate 280,765,302 of CM066040.1, read as the reverse complement.
TTGCTGGAGACTTTCCCGCGCTAGTCTTGTTCCTGATGCAGAAAGCAAGCTGGCAACAGGAGAATCCCATGCAAAACCACTGTGCTAAAGCATTTGGCAGACTAACTCTGTGTGATACATCCCAGGATGCACTGCATGGTGTCAGGCACTCCATTTTCCAAAATGACAGCATGAAGGCAAGATCATGTTGGCACTGTTCCTGCCTCCCAATGTTAATGGTACGCAAAGAAGGTTTGAGGGTCACTATGCATTTTTGCTTGGGTGGTTAGGGTCACCAAGGCTGTAATTAAAATCTTTGTGGAGGGCCTAAGGCCTGCTTGAGCCATCAATAATTTTTTTATGGAGATCAAAGGATGGGGGACTAGTGGACACTTGGATCACCAATGGAGGGATTGGAACAGGGGGAGTAGGAGCCATTGGGGCTACTTTTAAGATTTTTTGGTGGTCTGTTTGGGGTCTTAGGCCACCAAAGGTTTTTGGGGTGGAGGAGTAGCTTAATGGTTAGAGCACTAGCTTAGGAGCTAAAAGATCAGGGTTCTATTCCCACTAGCACACCTTGGGCAAGCCACTTAACCCTCCATTGCTTCAGAAAAATCCAAGTTTTCAATGTCCCTGTTTAATGTACATTATCAAGTTTAAGTTACAATGTAAACCACTTTGATTTAAATGATAAAGCAGTATAAAAAAACCTGTTAAATAAATAAATGTGAAAATGCAACAGTGAGAAGATGGCAATCAAAGATGTTCACTAGAGTTAAGCTAGTAAAGAAATTGTGGGGCCAATATTGAGCGGCAGCAGCTAGCCAATCTAATGTGGCTTGCCACTGCTGCCAAACTTTAAACCTAGGGTTCTGAATATCCAGGTTGCCTGGATTAGCAGGAAGCTAACCTAGCAGTGCTAATATTAAGCTAATGTTCAGTCAGCTTCCACGGCAAAAGTAAGGCCAACTTTTGCTGTGCCTTACTTTTACCACTTAGCCATAACAGTGGTGACACTGAGCCACTGCCCAGTTATGGCTAGGTGCTGCCCCCAATGCCAACTGGACAGCATCGGGGAGTGCAGTTGCGGCGCCCGCAGATATTCAGCAACATTAACTGTGTTAGTGCCGCTGAATATCCCGGATAAAGGGAGTAACACGGTTAGCTAACTGTGTTACTCCCTTTCAATACTGGGCCCTGAATATATAAGGGGTGAATTTATAAGTGCTTTCTCAAAGGAAGCACTCACTTTTTGAAAGAAATACAAAGTTGTGAGAGTCTTTCTTCAGCAAGCTTGAAAGAGCACATTGATTAAAAAGTAAAGATCAGGGCTGCAAGGTGGAAAAAAGCTTAAGAAAGCAGGTTAAGCCATTCTTGGCTTAGTACCATATCCTCTATTACAAACGCTAGCTACTCCTCCTCTCCCCACTTCCTCCTGCCAGTGTAATCTGAGACTTTGGGGATCAATATTTAAAAAGCACTTAGATGTTCTGTGCAGAGAACATCTAAGTGCTGTTTTTTTGAAAAATACAGCAGCATTATACATACTGTATAGTGGAATATCAATATTCCTCTATGCATTTAATGCTCTATGTAGAATGGGGAGGGTGTGTTTGGCTATTCTAGGGGAAGGGCCATAAATTATATACATGGAGGCAGATTCTAACAGGGGCACATTTGGGCCGTCCGGACGTCCAAAAAATGGATGGGCCCAAATTGTATCCGATTCTGCAACCGCGGGAGCTAGACGTTCCCGCAATTTCAGAGTTGGGCACTTAGATGGCCCGGCATGCTCCTGATTCCACTGTGGGAGACATCCTCCCTTCTGCCCAGCCAGCCCGCCCTATGCTCCTGCTGGTGTGCCGGTGCCATGGCGTCCCATTGTCATAGCACCAGAACACACAGCAGTAGCGCCGAAAGCCCAACATCGTTTAATTCGTCTTTTCCCTGCCGCCTGGCCCTCAGTGGGGTTAGCCATAGCTGGGCTTGAGCAGCAGGGCCTCACCTGCCATGGCTCCATTGTCCAGGGGATGCTGAATGCCCCGATTGCAATGGTGACCAGCGCTTATTCCACCTCCGAGGTGGTATAAGCTGAGTGTCCAAAGTGTGGCTGCCGGATAAACGGGGCCCTGACTGGAATAGGCCCTGTATGTCTGGGTACTTCGGCCTGGCCCTGCTCTGCCCATTCTCTGCCTCCAGCCCTCTCCCTCTCGTCTCCATACAGTGCTCCCTGCAGTAACCCTCTATATGTGCGCGGAGGGTTGGACTCGGAATAGCGTGCCGGGTCAAAACCAGGGTTAGATGTCCAACCAGATGTCCAACCAGGACATCCAACCCCACTCTTCGTGTCTCTACATCAACCCCCAATCTTTCCCAGCACACTATGCAAAGTCCAGTCCTCCCTGCAAGTATAGAGGGTTAGTGCGGGGAGGACTGGATGGGGGAGGGAAGGGGGGGCCAGAGGAAGAAAATGGGCAGCGCGGGGGGTGGGCCAAGGCCCCGGACATATAGGGCCTATTCAGGTCATGGCCCTGTACGTCTGGTTGGGGAGAGATAGATGTGGGACTTATTCCACCTTGGAGGTGGAATAAGTCCCATCAAAGACAGCGATAGGGCCTGGCAGCCCCCCAGACCTTTGGACCAGTGACAAGTGTGTCTCCTCCGCTTGATTCTGCCCTGGCAGACCCCGCCGAGGGATGGACGGCATTTGTTTCTATGGCGGGCTTACAGGGCTCCTGCTGGGCGTCCCGGTGTCATGGCGATGAGATGCCACAGCACCAGCACACTAGCAGGAACATAGGGAGGGCTGGCCAGGCAGATGTGTGGACGTCTCCTGCTGTGGAATCAGGGGCATGCTGGGATGTTGAAGTGCCTGATTCTGCAACCGTGGGACCGTCTGGATCCCACGGTTGCAGAATTCGTCCAATTTGCATCCGTCCATTTTTTGGAAAGCCCAACGGCCCGGACGTGCCCCTGCTGAAAAGTCCTTAATTAAATAAATTGAATCTTGAACGTTATAAAAAAAATTGGCTACTACAGACATGAAGGCTGCAGTGCATGAGAACCCAGTTGTTATGCCACAAAGGGAAGATTACACTGAATCCAAAATAATTCAAAAACTAGCCCACAAAGCCAAGCACATTTTTGACACATATATACATTTAGCTTGAATAATATAAGTAAAAATTCAAAAACCCAAAGCCCAACCAACTAATGTAACCACATCATAGAGATCAGGCTAATAAATCAAGAGCTATGTGGAAACATTATTCAAACAAACAAATAACTTATTGTCAGACTCTTTGTTAGGAAGGGCCAAAGCTGCTCTAGTCACAAAGTTTCCTTTTTAATCATTAAAGACGATGAAGGTCGCCACGACATTTGTAAACATCACACAGTGCAACACAATCATGTAAAGGGAAAAAGTAATTTAGCTTATTTCCGTGATATACACTCCTCCATTATCGAAATAGTACCCACGGTGCTGGCTGTGCTGACTCCATCCAACGATAGCAATAGCAACACAGAACTGTGTCTCAAGCTCCTGGTGATTTTTGAGCTCTGCTTCAGGCTCTTTGAAATATGGGTTATGAACTCCAAGGATTGCATAAGGTCATCAATCTACTGTGTCAAGAGGAGGAGTTTACTCAAAGCTCTTTAAATGGCGAGAACCGATGACATCACAAACCGGAAAATCCACTGAATACCACTGAATAAAGGAACCATATTTAGGCCATAAAGATGGATGGTTTTCAAATTGTAAATACAAGATTGCGCTAAAAGTTGCAATAGGGCTGCACGATTACCTCCTCTTGGATTTCGTGGGACCCAACCAATAACCCGCCACTGGAGATCTTCAAATACATGACCTCTATCAATGCAATGTTGGACAACCGGGGCACTGGTGATTCTGTTCTGAATACACGACCTATGTTCTCCCAAATGTCGTTGAATAGAACGGGTAGTCCTACCAATGTATTTCAATGTGCACGGGCAAAGCAACAAATAAACCGCAAATAGAATGCTATCATGCAGAATAAGATCTGCCTGCAGAAGGATCCGTCCATTGTTTGCCCATCTGTGTTGTTGTGCAGAAATCACATGAAGTGTTGGAAGAACAAGAAAAATGCCCTATATCATCCTGTGAAAAATAAAAAAATCGATCAGATGGTAAAGCTGCCTGAACCACATAATCCCTGATATTTCTGCCATGGAAATAAGCAACTGTGAGGTCCCTTGGAAATATTTATGAAGTGCAAAATATGCCAATGCTGTCACAAAATTGAGGTGACACAGGACGCATTAATCATAAAGTCAAAACTCCCACTACATTATCTTTGTTTTTTTTCATGGCGGTAGTACAATTAGTCCATTGTAGCAACCATTCCCTGTGGGATGACAGGCCTTTTTTATAGGACTGTCCTATGACATTGGCAGAGTAATCCCTTTTAGACAGACATTTTGTCAGTTCATTCACATGTTTCTTAAATTCATTGAATGTAGAACAAATGCAGTGTAGGTGAAAAAATTGGCCTATTGGCAGTCCTCATCACAAAAGACCTGGTTGATGACTATGACACCTAAGCAGATTGTTACACTGAATTGATTTTCTAAACAAAGTAAACACTAACAGGCTCAATCCATCCCAGATATACAGCCCCTCTGTATGTCCAGTTTGAACCAGACGTACAGAAAGGGGTCACGATTCTGATCCCATGAGGCACGTCTAGCCCCACGGGACTAGAATCGCAAACAGCCCTGTACGTGCAGGCTGGTACTGCGATTCAGCCTGGCCTGCATTTACAGGGAAAGCTTGACTAAGTCAGGGCTTTACAATGGAGCCATGGCGGCATGGTGTCCGGTTGCCATGGCACCGTGGCTCCATTGTAAAGCCATGATCCCGGCCGCCGGCTGAACAAAGGCTTTCCCTGCAGCCCGACCCCCGATCCAGCCTCCTAAGGCCAGGGTCATGCTGCAAGGAATGTCCTCGGGCCACCCTGTCCCATCCACGCCCCGGGCCCACAGAATAAAGACATCCAGGGAAGTTATTCCACCTTGGAGGTGGAATAACTTCCCTGCAAAAGTCGCCTGTGCTGGACGTACAGGGCCGACATTAGAATCGGCCCTGTATGCCCAGGGCTGGTGACCGCCCACCGCCTGCCCTAACTCCGCCCCTGATCCTCCCCTTTCCCGCCCCAATCTAACTTCCCCGTACAACTGGCAGGGAGGTTAGATGCCGGCAGGGAGGTTAGATGCCGGCGAGGAGGGCACGAATAGCGGGGATGGTCGTCCCACTGGGACATTCACCCCTGCTATTCATGGGACAGAATTGGGCCCTAAATGATTATCAGACTTATATACTAGTAAATCCAGGGAGGGTGTCAAGCATGACAATAACATCAAGTGGACTCCTGGAGGGGCCCCAACACTTGCTCTCAGGTGAAACAGCAGTTGTGAATCTGACAGGGCTGGCCTTAACTGAAGATCAAGATAGGGCTTTAAATTTGGGTTTATCTTTTGTTCCCACTTCTATTTATAGTTTTGTATTTATTTTATTTTATTTAGCTGCATTTATATCCCGCTTTTCACCAGGTCAAAGCGGTTGGGGGATACATTTAACATGAGGGGATATGAGACACATACACTAATACCTACAGGGAACATGGGCAATGGAGGGTTAAGTGGCTTGCCCAAGACCACAAGGAACACCTGTGGGACTAGAAACCCCAGTCCTTCCAGCCCAAGGTAACTGTCCTCTAGTGGGATTTGAACCACTGACCTTCTGGCCTGTGGTACCTTGCCCTAACCACTAGGCCACTCCTCCCACTGGAGGAGTGGCCTAGTGGTTGGGGCAAGGTATATAACCCTTTTATTATGCTCCAGGCTCTTTACAGATTTTTTTAGAAAATTACAGGTAATTCATTTTTTTTTCAACTGTTCCTAGAAATACTGATGATACAGTGATGTCTAATCCATCTAAATGGGTTCTCCCGGGTACTGCAGACCAGCAATCTTGACTTATCAGTGCCTAATTCTAGCTAACGTGGAAAAAGCCATTCCACATTTTTCAAATCTTTCATCGGCAGAGCTCAAGGCATTACGGGAATTAAGAGCTCTAAATGATATAGTGATTCCTAATGCTGATAAGGGAGGTGCAGTGATGGTTCAATCCATGTTCACCTACCACCAGCATATATTATCCCAGCTCCAAAATGCTAAGCATTACAAAATGCTACCCTGTGATCCCACTAATGCCTTATCTGAAGAAATAAAAGAATTAGTGACTGGGGCATTTGAGGCAGTTTGGATAACAAAAAAAGGAACATCAATTTTTGATTAAGCAACACACTCGAATTCCAATTTTTTACACTGTCCCTAAAATACACAAATCTTTGAATGCCCTCCCGGGAGACCTATAGTCTCTTGTAGAGACTCAATCCTTGAACCTCTCTCCAAGTTTTGTGATCATTTTCTTCAGGCGGAGGTGACCAAAGTACATTCTTATATTCGGGATTCTTCTCATTTTATTATAAAATTGGATCAGGTCGTCATCAAAAGAGACTCCATGATTTTGATTATGATGGACATAGTCTCTCTTTATACTAACATTGATCAGAGGGAAGCTTTATCGGTGATCAGTACTTTCCCCATTGCACTTCCCCCAAGAATCCCAAAATCCTTTTTTATGCAAATTTTGAAACTGGTACTCGTAATTATTTTTTATATGATGCACATTTTTATTTGCAAATTTTTGGAGTTGCTTCAAGTGGCCACATTGTACATGGCAAATTTTGAGTCTGAATTCATCTAAAATTCACCCTGGTTCATCCATATACCATTATGGGTGTGTTTTTTAGATAATGCCTTTTTTCTTTGGAATGGTTCTTTGTCTGACTTGCAACAATTTCTAATATGGATTAACACTCTTAAACCCAATATATAATTCACATCCAAACATCATGATTCACAGATTGAATTTTTGGATTTACTAGTATATAAGTCTGATAATCATTTAGTGACTAGTTTGTTTAGAAAATCAATTCAGCGTAACAATCTGCTTAGGTATCATAGTCATCACCCAGGTCTTTTGTGACGAGGACTGCCGATAGGCCAATGTTTTCGCCTATGCCACATTTGTTCTACATTCAATGGCATATTTTGCATTTCATAAATGTTTCCAAGTGGACCTCACAGTTGCCTATTCCCGTGGCAGAAATATCAGGAATTATGTAGTTAGGGCAGCTTTACCATCTGATCAATTTTTATTTTCACAGGATGATATAGGGCATATTTCTTGTTCTTCCAACACTTCATGTGCTTTTTGCACAACAACACTGATGGGCAAACAATGGACAGATCCCTCTACAGGCAGATCTTATTCTGCAAAATAGCATTCTATTTGTGGTTTATTTGTTGCGTTGCTTGAAATACATTATTGTCGGACTCTTTGTTAAGAACGGCCAAAGCCGCTCTAGTCACAAAGTTGAAATACAATGGTAGGACTACCCGTTCTATTTGACGATGTTTCAGAGAACATAAGTCGCATATACAGAATAAAACTGTCAGTGCCCCAGTGGTCCAACATTGCATTGATAGGGGTCATGTATCTGAGGATCTCCAGTGACGGGTCATTGATCGGGTCCCACCGAATCCAAGAGGAGGTGACCGTGAAGCCCGATTGCAATTTTTAGAGCAATCTTAGATTTACAATTTGAAAACCATCCGTCCTTCTGGACTAAATATGGAAGTGGATTGGTGGAGCCTACTTTAGACTGTCACCTGTTCCTTTATTCAATAGTATTCAGGGGATTTTCTGGTTTGTGATGTCATTGGCTCTCACTATTTAAAGAGCTTTGAGTGAACTCTTGATAGATTGATGACCTTATGTGATCCTTGGAGTTCATAACCCATATGTCAAAAAGCCTGAAGGAGAGCTCAAAAAATCATCAGGACCTCGATACACAGTTCTGTGTCGCTATTGCTATCATCGGATGGATTAGCCTTCTGATGGTTTGGAATAGCACGGTCAGCACAACCAGAACTGTGGGTACTGTTTTGATGGTGGAGGAGTGAACATTACGGAAATAAGCTAAGTTACTTTTTCCCTTTATATGATTATGTTACACTGTATGGTGTTTACACATGTCATGGAGACCTTCATTGTCTTTAATGATTAAAAAAGAAACTTGGTGACTAGCGTAGCCCTTCTTAACAAAGAGTCTGACAATAAATTATTGATTATTTGAAGAATGTTTCACATAGCTCTTGATTTATTAGCCTGATCTCTCTAATGTGCTTGAATAATATGTGACACAATCAAATTTTTTTGTTGAACCATGTAATATCACAAGCTAGTAAAGTAGCATAGTATTGCAAATCTTTTTTTTTAAAGTACCATCAAGTTAATGCTGACTCCTAGCAACTGCTGGGTTTTCTTGTCAATGTTCACTGGAAGTAGATTGCCAGGCCTTTTATTCCATGACAATGGAGGGTAAAGCGACTTGCCTAAGGAAACCCATTGAAAGTCAAACCCTGATATATTGGATACTTGGCAGTTGTTCTAACCACTAGGCTTCTCCTCCACTCAACAATACTGCCATCTCTTTCAAATAATAAAATAGCAAAAAACAATTGTGATCAACATTATTGGCATCCTTGCATTTTAGGTACGTTGTGTACAATATCTTAAGAAATAATTGGAAATATTCCAACTATATGTCATCATAATATTTTAATAGTATGTTCAAAGGTATATAAAAAAATGTCTGTGCAACGTAGACCTAGTAATTTCTAAGAAAACAGCAAAATATGAACAGGAGCAGACTAATATTTGGTTACACAACTCTTGGCAGTGATGACAGCCTCCAAACGTTTCTTATAGCCATCTATAAGTTTCATACATCTTTCTGCTGGTAGTTTCTCACACTCTTCATTTGTGATTTGTTCCAGCTCATGAATGTTTCCAGGATTCCTTTTGCCAATGGCAGATTTCAGCTCCTTCCAAAGGTTCTCAATTAGATTGAGATCAGGACTCATTGCTGGCCAGTTTAAAACAGTCCATTTGTTCCTTTTTTTTAAATATATTTTTATTGAATTTGTCATGATTACAAAAGTAAACAACTAACCGTAAACTCGCAACCTATACGCTCTCCGCAGACCCCTCCAACTTCCGAATCCTCTCACTTTTTAATCATTCTTTTGTACTTTTGGATGTATGTTTTGCATCATTGTCCTACTGGAGGACCCATGACTTTTGACCATGTTTCTTTAATACATCCCAGGCCTCCAGTTCCTGAGGCAATAAAACCGTCCCACAACATTATGGAATCTCCACCATATTTAACTGTAGGAAGGGTGTTTTTTTCCTTATAAGCTTCATTACTTCGCCTGTAAATGTGTCGCTGGTCTGCATTGCCAAAGAGCTCAAATTTGGTTTCATTTGTTCACACCGACGGAGCCTGCGCAGGAACGCTCTCCAGCATCCAATAAGAAAGCTTTTGGGAGCATCCCACAGCGCCTGCGTGCTGCCTTCCCGCCTTTCCCAACTGATCCTCTCCAGTTGAGTTTAAAGCTGAAACAAAGAGAGAGGGAAAAGAGAAAGAGAGAGAGATAGAGAGATACAACTCCTAGGGGAGGTAGGTGGGTTGTGAAGACTAAATTCCTGCTGTTCCCGGAGATCACCTGTTACAGGTGAGTAACTATGCTATCTCCAGGAACAAGCAAGAATGTAGTCTTCACATATGGGGACTCCCTAGCATCCCACAGCGCCTGCGTGCTGCCTTCCCGCCTTTCCCAACTGACCCTCTCCAGTTGAGTTTAAAGCTGAAACAAAGAGAGAGGGAAAGAGAGAGAGATAGAGAGATACAACTCCTAGGGGAGGTGGGTGGGTTGTGAAGACTAAATTCCTGCTGTTCCCGGAAATCACCTATTACAGGTGAGTAACTATGGGTATGGTCAGTACCGACGGAGCCTGCGTGGGAACGCACCCCAGCATCCAATAGGAAAGCTTTTGGGAGCATCCCACAGCACCTGCGTGCTGCCTTCCTGCCTTTCCCAACTGTCCCTCTCCAGTTGAGTTTAAAGCTGAAACAAAGAGAGAGGGAAAGAGAGAGAGATAGAGAAACACAACTCCTAGGGGAGGTAGGTGGGTTGTGAAGACTAAATTCCTGCTGTCCCCGGAGATCACCTGTTACAGGTGAGTAACTATGCAATCTCCAGGAACAAGCAAGAATGTAGTCTTCACATATGGGAACTCTCTAGCTACAGATGCCAGGGAGAAGGCCCCAGAAGTTGTGTGCCCCTGTGAAAGGGCTTCACTTCCCCCCATAAATCTCTGGCATCCTACCAGGGATGGTGGGTAGGAGTTGATTAAGTATGGAACAGGTGTTGAAGAACAGTCTGTCTACCCAAGAGTTTTGAATGCCTGGAAGATACACTGCAAGGAGATGAAGCTGATGCTCTCTGGCGAGGGCTCATAGTCGCAAAGCTTCATTGCATAGCGACAGAGAACCTGTTCCACCCTGCTTGTTCACATAAAACATGGCTACTTGATTGTCCGTTTGAACTAGGACTGTCTTCTAGCTGAGCTGGGTGTGGAATACTCGAAGAGCAAAGAAGATTGCTCTGAGTTCCAGGAGACTGATGTGTAGATAGGCCTCCTGTGGAGTCCAGGTACCCTGGGTAGAGAGGCCTTGCAGGTGTGCTCCCCAACCCACCTGTGAGGCATCTGTTGTTAGAATGGCTTGGGGTGGTGGTTGATGAAAAGGAGACCCCACCAAAAGGTTTTGGGGTGACTGCCACCATTGGAGGGACAAAATAAGGTGATCTGAGTTTACTATTTTGTCTGACAGGCAACCTGACGCCTGAGTCCACTGAGTGGATAAAGTCCACTGGGCTGCCCTCATATGGAGGCGAGCATAAGGAACCACATGCATGGTGGACGCCATGTGGCCTAGCAACTGTAACATTTCCTGAGCAGTGAGGTGAGGTTTTAGCACTGCTTGGGAAGCTAACTGCACAATGCGAAGGCAGCGGGGCTATGGAAGGTAGGCCCTTGTCTGTCTGGTATCCAGCAGAGCTCCTATAAACTCCAGGGACTGAGTGGGAGCAAGGTTGGATTTTGGGAAGTTTATGACGTCCCAAATACTGAAGGATGCGCATTGTGCGAGAGAGAGCAACCCTGGCCTCTGGCTCTGAAGGGGCTCGAATGAGCCGGTCGTCTAAGTAAGGGAAGATGAATATTCCCAGGGTGCGTAGAAATGCTGCCACCACAGCCATGCATTTTGTGAAAACCCTTGGTGCAGAGGCCAGGCCAAAGGGAAGAACCCTGTATTGGTAGTGCTTCCCTTGAAACAGAAAGGGAAGGAAATTTCGGTGAGTTGGATGGATGAGAACATGAGTGTATGCATCCTTGAGATCTAGAGAACAAAGCCAATCCTGACTCTGAAGGTATGGCAGCAGAGTTCCTAGAGAAATAATTATGAACTTCTCTTTGAACAGGAATTTGTTCAATTCTCTGAGGTCTAAAATGGGTCTTTGTCCTCCTGTTTTCTTTGGAATAAGGAAATAGGGGGAGTAAAACCCTGTACCCCCGTTGGGGAATGGGTACCTCTTCTATTGCCCCTTGCGCAAGAAGCACAGTGACCTCTTGACCTAACTGGTCGTTGAGAGAGGTCTGAGAATTGAACTGTCTTACCATTGTAGAAGGGGGCATGCCGAAGAAATAAAGCTTGTACCCCTCTCTTAGAATAGACAGAGTCCAATTTTCTGCTGTTATCTGACCCCATCAGGGAGCAAAATGACATAACCTTCCTGGAATGATGGAGGGTTCTGGGCTGTTCGGGGCCAGGAAGGCATCGTTCTCTAGTTAGGAGTCAAAGCCCCTGTGGAGGCTGAGTCTGCTGAGCCGGTTGAGGCTTAGCTGCTTTTGTCTTTCTTTGCCTAGGTTGTTGCTGCTGTCCCTTTTGGGCAGACTGACCTAAACGATGCCCCTGTTGGGTATAGGAGGGATACAACTTCTTCTTCTTACTGAAGAAAGGTTTCTTACAGGATTTTTTTCCTCGCAGGATCAGCTGTAGATTTAGACAATCTATCCAAAGTGATATTGTCAGCTTCTATCTCATTAGCTTTTTCCTGCCAATTTTTGCCAAAGAGATTCTCCCCTGTGCAAGGACTATTCCCTAGTTTATCCTGTACCCAAATTTCCAAGTCATATGCCTGGAGCCAGGCAATCCTACCTGCACCTATGGCAATGGTAGAGGTTCTGCTTATACACTCAAAGCAGTCAAAAGCTGCACGATTCACAAACTTGGAAACATCCTGAGCATGTTTGACAAGGGCGAGATAATCTTGCCTCATCATCAGGAAGGAGAGGGCTCATAAGCTCTAAATTTCCTGTGACCTCCTTAAGGAACATTCCCATATCTAAGATATAGGAAATGATCCTAGCAGAAAGCATGGAAGCCTGGAAGGTTCGATGTTCAAAGGCGTCAAGAGACCTACACTCACGTCCTGGAGGATTAGATGCATGCCTTTATGCACTCTTTATCCTTCTCATAGCTGATTCCACCACCATGGAATGGTAACTGAGTCTTCTGAAACCCAGGACGAGGAGGAACTTGATACATGGTATCGAGTCTTCGAGAATGAGATGTGGTTAGAGGTGTTTCCCACATCCTTAACATGAGATCATGCAAGATCTCATGAATAGGTAAGGTAGCTGCCTCCTTGGGAGCTTTAGGGTATTGCAGTATTTCTAATTCCTTTGCCCTAGGCTCTTTTTCAGGAGCCACTGTGATGGAAAGACCTCGAGCCACATCTCGGATAAAATCCTGAAAAGACATATCCTCTGGTGGAGACATCCTATGTTGAGGAGAAGAAGAATCCTCAGGAAAAAGTACTCTGGTATCGGCAGAGCTTTCAGAGTCTTCAGACTCATCCGAGGATTCAAAGTATCTCCGATCCGGGTGATCATGCAAAGCACGGGACCGGTACAGATCGAAGTCAGCATCGGAGTGGTCTGGTACCGACCTGTCGATACCTTATGGATACGCATGATTCGGCCCCGGTAGAATACCTGCCGATGTTGATGCAGTCGGTGCCGGCACCGTTTGAATTGTGGATACCATGTTAAAACCCTCGGCCCAGTGTGCAGCGGCGGCCAAGAGAGCAAATAGAATGCTAGGTATGATAAGGAAAGGAATGGAAAATAAAACAAAAGATATTATAATGCCTCTATATCGTTCCATGGTGAGACCGCACCTTGAATATTGTGTGCAATTCTGGTCGCCATATCTTAAAAAGGATATAGCAATTTTAGAAAAGGTTCAGAGAAGAGCCACCAAAATGGTAAAGGGGATGGAAGGCTACTCCTATGAAGAAAGGCTAAAAAGGTTGGGGCTCTTTAACCTGGAAAAGAGACAGCTGAGGGGAGATATGATAGAAGTCTATAAATTAATGAACGGAGTGGAACGGGTAAACGTAGATCGATTGTTTACCTTATCAGAATATAGAAAGACTAGGGGACATGCAATGAAGCTACAGGGTAAACTATTTAAGACTAATAAAAGAAAATATTTTTTCACTCAACGTGTAATCAAACTCTGGAATTTGTTACCGGAGGATGTAGTAAAGGCTGTTAGTGTAGCTGGGTTTAAAAAAGGTTTGGACAAGTTCCTGGAGGAAAGGTCCATAAACCATTATTAAGAAGGGACCCAGGATATCAATGCTTGAACCAATACAAGCATTGTGGAACCTGTGTCCCTTGGGGAAACTGCTAGGTACGTATGACCTAGATTGGCCACTGTTGGAAACAGAATACTGGGCTTGATGGACCTTGGTCTGACCCAGTATGGCATATCTTATGTTCTTATGTTCTTATGAAGCGGTTTCAAGAGCATCGAGGCCGTGAGAAGAGTCGCCAGACTGCGTTCAATAGCCAAGAATCTCTGGTCTATCGACGCTGCCAATGCTTGGGTATCGGTACCGGAAGAAGCGGCCGGTACCCCAGAGCATGGCACCAGTAGTTCTGCCGAAGCCTCGAGAATATCCTGGAGCCCCGTTAGTGCTTTGGAAGCCGAAGTCTCCCGCCGGGGCAATTTTGCCAGAGAAATTCCCTCAAGGGCAACACCAGAGGCATCTCGCTGTCTAGAAGGAGATCTACCCTTTGAGGACCGGCTAGATTTATGTTTAGTTACCTGAGATCCATGGGAGGAAGACGAAGCCCTGGAAGACGTCGATGACACAGAGGCTGCATCGGAGGGGAAAAAGGGTGCTAAGGTTAGCAGCTCGGTTCTGCCGGCCTCTTTTTGACATCATCCCACAGGCAACACACTCTGAAATAAGAGTGTTCAGGACCTAAACATTTGAGGCACCACTCATGGGTGTCAGTGACGGAGATGGTACCGCCACACTTAGAACACTTTTTAAAACCTGAAGCACGTTTTTCCATTCTGAAGGAAAAGTTGGGCCTAGTGCCCAAAATGGCGTGTGGCATATGAGAGAAAATTACTGGAAAGACTCCAGAAGAAAGTTGTTTTTTTTTAAGAAAAGAAAGAAGAAGAACCGACGGTACCAGTGTAGCGTCGAGGGAAGGTAGACGCGACCACAAAAAAGAAGACTAGAAGGGATTTTTTTCTGCGGTGACAGGATGTGCGACCTGTCGGCTCCGCGGAAAACGAAGAACTGGAGAGGGACAGTTGGGAAAGGCGAGAAGGCAGCACACAGGCACTGTGGAATGCTCCCAAAAGCTTTCCTATTGGATGCTGGGGAGCGTTCCCGCGCAGGCTCCGTCGGTACCGACGATACCCATGTGAAGACTACATTCCTGCTTGTTCCTGGAGATTGACTTTTCTAACGGTCTCAGGTAGTTTCTTGTCTTCACCATTGTGAAAATGGAACAGGGAATGAATGTGGCCATTTTAAATATTAGAGCAATCATTCATTGGTTGATTCAAGTCATATGAATATTGACAATTGATCACAGGTGTGTCTAATTTTATTGCAGTGAGAATGTGGTTCTTCTGTTCAAAACTGACTGAATTGTTTATAAGGGTACCAATAATCATGTCTTGGCAATGCCCCAGTTTTTATACTATTTCCTTTTTTAATTGGTCTTGTTTTATTTGATTATTTACTGCTAAAATGCACATTCACATTTACACTTTATACTTGAAGATGGTGATTCTTGTTCCCTCAGTTTACTATGGTGTGTCACAAAGCACCATATAACATTGCATCCAACTGTGAACCAAATAGAATGTTAGGTATCATAAGGAAAGGAATGGAAAATAAAACAAAGGATATTATAATGCCTCTGTATCGTTCCATGGTGCGACCGCACCTTGAATATTGTGTGCAATTCTGGTCGCCGTATCTTAAAAAGGATATAGCGTTATTAGAAAAGGTTCAAAGAAGAGCCACCAAAATGGTAAAGGGGATGGAAGGATACCCCTATGAAGAAAGGCTAAAAAGGTTAGGGCTCTTTAATGTGGAAAAGAGACGGCTGAGGGGAGATATGATAGAAGTCTATAAATTAATGAACGGAGTGGAACGGGTAAACGCAGATCGATTGTTTACGTTATCAGAATATAGGAAGACTAGGGGACATGCAATAAAGCTACAGTGTAAACTATTTAAGACTAATAAGAGAAAATATTTTTTCACTCAACGTGTAATCAAACTCTGGAATTTGTTACCGGAGGACGTAGTGAAAGCTGTTAGTGTAGCTGGGTTTAAAAAAGGTTTGGACAAGTTCCTGGAGGAAAGGTCCATAAACTATTATTAAAAAGGGACTCAGAATATCACTGCTTGACCCAATACAAGCATTGTGGAACATGTGTCTTTTGGGGAAACTGCTAGGTACGTATGAACTAGATTGGCCACTGCTGGAAACAGGATACTGGGCTCGATGGACCTTGGTCTGACCCAATATGGCATATCTTATGTTCTTATGTAATCAATATCATTACTGCATTCTTACATTGAAATATAGAATATTTAGAGAAGTGACTTACAAAAGAGAAATCATCCGCATTCTGACAAAGCAACTTGGGGAAAATAGCCTGTCTCTGAAATCTTTCCTCCTCTTCAAAGATGTTCCCATACATAAAGCCATTCATCATGGTGGAATGCGCATGGATGTCAATATAAAATTCCAGGCTAGTTTTCTGTGTGGGAGAACAAATAAGATAATATTAGTAACATAAAACAAACTCATAAAACCCCACCTAATAACCACTATACACAATCCCACAACCTAAAAAATATATAAATATTTTCTGAAATTGTATAAAATAGTGCATGTAAATGCACATATTAGCAGAGATGATTCACTAAAGGGCATAAGGCTTCTAGTAAATTGTATGTTAAAAGTACTTCTAAGATGCACATTCACATTTATGAATAACTTGCATATTTCAGACACTTAATTACTCCTCTAAAGATATGATTAAATGTTTGCATTGCAGGTCATGTTGATGTGCACAAGCACAATGACACAAAGGGGCCTATTTACTAAACCATGTAAACTGCTAGCACAGCAATTAACATATGCTAACAGTTAATGCAGCATCTTAGCAGTTAACGCACCATAATTTCCATATTAGCAGATAACGGAACAGGGTAAAGACTGGGTAGAGAAATATTCAAGAACTGAGTCTTACAGTTAGCACACAAAACGTTTCTATGTGTAACACAGCAGATAACATGACAGTCAATGCCGCAAGAATAGATATATTTAACTCTATCTGCCATTTGATTAATGTACGGCAAAGAATTTTTCTCTGTGGTAAGTGAATGGAAAAATGCTGAGAGCATTCAACATAACTGCAAAATCCTACCACAATTTAGGAAATTGGGTTTAGCTCATGGCTTTTCTCGGAGATTCAAGGCGAGTTACGTTCAGGTACAGAGGCTATTTTCCTGTTCCTGGAGAGCTTACAATCTAAGGGCCATGTTGACTAAAGCGCACTACCTGGATAGAACAGCGTTAGTGCATGCTTATGGCTAAAAAGCCCATGTTACCCAGCAGTGCGTAAGCATTACTGCCACGGTGTCACTAGCATTGGTCATGAAAGCCCAAGCTGCTGACGCTTGGGAGGGGGGGGGGGGCAACTACTACTACCAGCACTCTAGGTGGCAGTACTTGCTCCCTGCAGCGGTAGTAACATGATGAGTTGTACTAAATTCATGGCGACAGATGTTCCCACCCCCTAGCGTAGTGCCCTGTGGACCAAACCCATATTACTAGCGTGGGGTTCAGTAAGCATACTCCTAAGCTTGTACCTGAGGCAATGGAGGGTTCAGTGACTTGCCAAGGTCACAGTCAGTAGCCGTGGGATGTGAATGGCTTGCCTGGTTCTAGCCCTCTGCTCCAACCATTAGGCTACTGAAAATGAGTTATATTTAAATAGGCAGTCAGCATAATTTTGCTTATTAAATAGCTCATATTAATAGTAACTGAAAAAATATTTTACTGTTAGCATCTGCTAATATTGCTTTCATGAACTGTCATCATTATTGCAGGCATTTATTATATATTAGTCCATTAATCCTATTGACAAATAGGCCCAAAAGTCACAAAAAATCCAGAAGGATCAATCAAACAACTGCCAGTTCTGAAAAATGTCTAAACAGGAGTAGATATGGCACTGTGACCTAACGGTCAATAAAGAAAAGACTTCTGAAGTCTGGAGCCTCAGATTTGGCTCAGACCTCCAGCACTGGCTGTAGGAAAACTTCTATAATTGAGCAACTGGTAAAATGCATACATATGCTGGATTTTTAAAGAAAGAAAAAGTACGTGTGGACTTTTTTGAAAATTATTTCAGGTGCTTAGATTTACAACTGCTTCTTGGGGGGGGGGGCACATTTTTGCTAATTTAACTAACATCAGCATTCACACCCTTCATCACTCAGTCAATTGCCCACCTCGACCAGCCTCTCTAACACAGCAAACACCAGATCTAAAGACTAGTCACAAAACTTGGCCGTTGCGTTATTAACACTTAACCACTTATTCTACAATAACTTGCTTAAGTCAGTACCTTGACCTTCCCAAACCAGCTTCATGTGTGAGTAGATGGTAACATCCTAGTTGTACAAGTACCAGTACAGCCCCTTCAGTCCTCTAGCTTGTGGTGTCAACAGGCCAAAGGTAGCTTTATTGAACTATCAGAGCCTTCTGGGAACTCCCATCTGCACAAGGCCACGGGTTATTTATTATTTATTATTTATTACAGGCTCTTATATACCGCTCTATTCAGAATCAGCGCGGTTCACAATATAACAACATACCATAACAACAAACTGTTAGGTTTTACAGAGAACAAGGTCAGAGAACTTGGAATAAAACATGGGACGTCATGTTATGACATTTAAATTCAAATTGACTATGCAAAGACAGTAACACTGGCTTGTGTACATTGAGACAGAGGCGGTATCCTATGGCAGAGGTCACACTTAAGACTCCAGCATGGCAAGTCACGTTTGAGGCTGTGGTGCTTCCATGGCTACTGTATCAAGTGCTGATCAGCCAAGACTATCCAGATTTTGGAGTGATATGGGCCCGGCTAAAAGATGGCTTTGCTAAGTCGGAACAGGAAGATTTCCCAGAGATCTTCTTGATGGAAGACCAGGATCTATATGTCAAGTCTCCCAAGCCTACTAAGTTCCAGAGTCAGCATTCCCAGGAAAAGATATGCTACCAACAGAATCTGGGGATAGCTATGGGAGAGGGATCTGAGGAGGGAGAGCCTAGGGAAGAAACCCCTGGGCATAGCTCAGGGCTCAATGGTAGGGACCCAAATACAACTGCCCTCTTCTCAGAGTGAGGGCTAGGGTCTTCGGGAGGGCCCAGCAAGAGGATAAGTCCTTTAACCATGCTTGAGAGTGGGTTTCGAAGGTGGATGGGGTTCCCATATGTAATGGAGAGTCCCCTGCAAGAACCTTTCCCTATTTTGTGTTAAAGGGAGATCTATTATACAGAGTGGCCAAGGGGGGGCCCTTTAGGGAGTAGAGGTACAGTACAACAACTGATAGTTCCCCGGCTCTACCGTCAGCAGATGATATCGTTGGTCTATAGCCATTTATTGGGAGGACATCTGGGGGTGGAGAAAACACTAGAGCATGTTTTATCCCAATTTGTTTGGCTCAGGGTTCATAAACAGGTGCAGTTATATTGCCAGTCATACCCCATCTGACATCTTAATAACCCCGCCAAAGTCTGATTTGCCCTTCTAGTGCTTGTGCCTATCATTGAAACCCCATTTGAAAGAGTGGCCATGGACCCAGTAGGTCCCTTGCAGTGAACCACCCGAGGCAACAAGTATATTTTAGTCATTCTAGGCTACGCTAACTGCTACCCAGAGGCCATTACTCTAAGGAATATGAAGACTACTATGATCGTGAATGCCCTCTGGGAAGTATTCTCATGGGTGGGAATACCCAATGAGATCCTCACAGATCAAGCAACACCCTTTGTATACAAGGTAATGAAGCATGTGTGTGCTTGGTAAAGATAAAGATGCTGCAAACAGCAGTCTATCACTCACAGATGGATGGCCTCATTGAGCGATTCAATAAAACTCTGAAACAGATGTTAAAAATGTTTGTGCAGAAGGATGGAAAGAACTGGAATATTTTCCTACACTATTTGATGTTTGCCATCTGTGAGATACTTCAGAGTTCAATGGAGTTTTCACCTTTTATTTATTTACATTCTCTTATATACCATGCTATTCTGCATCAGTGCAGTTTACATTGAACAAACTGAAATTACATTGAACAGGGCATTATAACTTGGAGATAACTATTTTACAGGGAACATGGGCTATGGAGGGTTAAGTGGCTTGCCCAAGACCACAAGGAGCACCTGTGGGACTAGAAACCCCAGTCCTTCTGGCCTAAGGTTGCTGTCCTCTAGTGGGATTTGAACCCCCAACTTTCTGGCCTGAAGTACCTTGCCCCAACCACTAGGCTACTCCTCCACTCCATGGGTTGAGTTGTTCTTTGGAAGATGGCCAAGAGGCATATTAGACGTGGTAAGGGAAGCCTTGGAAGAAGAACCCTGTGCTGCAGAAGACCAGGCTGATAGCCAAACCCAAGAAATGTTTCCCAAAAGCCGCCCAATGAGAACAAACTGCAAAAACATATTAGCTACTCCAAATTAATACTCCAAAACTAAACAGACCACATCCAACAGGGCTCTATCACTTTATGCATCAAGCTTGTGGAACTCCCTCCCATAAGATATTATAAATATGATGGAAACTAAGGACTCCAGGAAAAAGTTGAAGATGTTCTTTTATACAGAACATTTTGGCAATATCACATAGAGCAAGATGGACTATCCATCCACTCTAGCACCGGACACCGAGCAATGAAGAATAGAAAACGAACATGGATCAAGACCCCAAACTGTAAAAAAGCTATAATAACATACTTTTAAAGAGTTTATTTGTTAAGCTTCTTGCATGATGTGCGACCTCACCCTATCTACAATGTTATAATGTATACAATGTTTTGAGTTGACTGAAAATCACCTTGTTATAATGTAAGCAGAGTTCAAATGTAAACCACCTTGATTTAAGGAAAAGGCAGTATATAAATACTGTTAAATAAAATAAATACATAAAATGTTCAATACTTGGGGTAATTTAGTTCAAATCATTTTTATTCATTTTACACATAAAAACAGCACAAAACACAAGCAAAGGTCATCAATTATCCCCAAGGCCAAAGACCGCCACTGTACTAAATACTAAAAATGCAACAATCATGATAAACATCCATGATAAACATAGGGGAACATGACACAAAAATATCAGTACAATATAAAGCAAAGCAATACTGTACAGCGAAACAATATTATACAACCAAACAATACAATGCTGTATACAGTAACCCTTGCCCAACCAAACGAACTATTCCAAATACCCACAAAGCCATATCAGCAGTCAAAATACAACATAATTCTTCCCCCCCCCTCAAGACCTCCCCTATAGTTCCCCTAGCTACCCCCCCCCCCCACCCTGCACCTAAACACAGATTCATGGGCATCATTCAACAGAAAAAGGAAAGAAAGAAAACAATCTTAGATCCTAGCCTGTAATGAAATATCACCCTACTGCCAGGTCAGCAGAGAGGACAGGGAATAAAGGAAATAAGAATAAGTCCCGGGGTTAGGTATGAGCACCAGCAGTCAACCACTCACCCTGGGCCTCCCCAAAAACCTTCCCAAATGTCCTACTACTCCCGGCTCATCATCCCACAGTCACAACCAAGGGGGAAGAACACAGCCAGGATAACCACATTCCACAAGGAGCATCTTCTACACATTTAACACCCCACTCCGTTCTGCAGCTGGTAGCGCGTCAATCAGTGGCGCCCACAGCTCCAAAAACGCATCCCAGTGTTTGCCTCCCTGCTGCTTCGCTGTTAGTTTCTCCATATACAGTAGGTTTAACAGGGCTCGCTCCCACATAGAGACTCCGGCGGAGGCAACCAAACCAGTGTTGCAATAATACCTTCTTCACAAGTAGGAAGGCACGCTGCAGGAAGGGCCGCACTTTACCCACCCCCACCCTTTCTGCACCCTCCCAACACAGAAACACACAAGCCTCCGGGCTCCGCACTATGGGAGATCCCAGCCACCCAGCCAACTTGTTGCAAACAGCTCCCCACAATGGTTGCACCAAGGGGCAGCTCCAAAATTTATGTAACAGAGTGCCCACACTGACCCCACACCAGGTGCACACGGGAGAATCACGCAGCCCAGCCCGAAATGCCCATGCATCAGTGGTGTATGCTCTCCAGAGAAATTTATATTGGATCTCCTGCAGCAGTACCCCCAGCGGACCTCGTGGGATCGCTTGAAAAGCCTCCCTCAGCTTTACCACAGACATCTCGGCCATCCCATCCTTACCCCATCGTTCAGAGAGTCTCAAAAGAAAGTCAGGACTCCCCGTGGGCGTAAGTAGCGCCCAGTATTCACTCCCCTCCCTCGAAGGTGCAGTCCAGACTCCCAATGCATGCCGCAGAGAGCCACCCACCGCTCCCAACCCAGCTATATCCCCTAGGCTATTTATATAGTGGCGCACTTGCAAGTAACCATAGAAGTCCTCTTTGGCAACAAATAGCGATCTCGCAATACTTGAAAACTCTCTAGGTTCTCCACCCTCAACGAATAGATCACCAATGCATAGAATCCCTCTCTCGCCCATCCCTGGAAAACATTACAAACGGGTAGACCAGGTGCAAAGCTCGGATTACCACCAGGGGTAGCAATTCAGAGGCGCGCCAGTCCCAGCCAAACCGGGCACATAAAACTGCGCCATGCCGCCCGGAGAGCCGCTAGATAGTCCGACCATAGCCAAGCTCCTCACAGGTCCCGCGGTGGGAACGCACGTGCAGCATATATAAGCAGTGGTACGGTGCACACAATTCCGTCATTTGTGGGAGCGGAGCACAGCCGCCCCCCTCCTGCACAAGCGCCTCCACATGTCTGAGCAAATAGCGAAGATTATATTGCCGCAAGGAGGGCAGCCTCAGTCCCCCTTCTTCCCGCGGGGCCATCAGCGCTCTCAGCGGGATCCTCGCCCTCCTCCCCTTCCACAGAAAACCACGCAAAGATTTCTCCAGGGTCCGCCAATCTTTATCCAAGATCCAAAGTGGCAACAAGCGAAGAACATACAACCAACGCGGCAGTTCAACCATTGTAAATAACACGATTCTTCCCCATAGAGACAACGGTAAATCTCTCCATCCACCCAAGGTCTGTGCCGTCCGGGCCAGCAGCCCAGGGATGTTGACCCGATACAGATCTGCAGGGCGTTCCGGCAGCTGTATCCCTAGATATCGGATCTGCCCGTCCGCCCAAACCAGCGGAAAGGGTCCTCGCCACTTCAGCCGAACGCGACCATCTACATCGAGAACCACCGATTTAGAAGTATTAATTTTTAAGCCAGAGAATTCCCCAAATTCACCAATCAACTGCAGCACACGGGCCAGTGATGCCGGCGGGTCCGTGAGACAGAGAAGCATATCATCAGCGAAAGCACTGACCTTCAGGTCCTCTCCCCCAAGAATGACTCCCGAAATGGTTGCATCACCCTGTATTGCACACAGCAATGGTTCTAGCGAAAGTACAAATAGTAGCGGGGACAGTGGGCATCCCTGCCGGGTTCCACGCTCCAGAGCAAAACTATCAGAGGCAGCCCCACTAGTCACCACTCTAGCCAGGGGGCAGCGATATAAAGCCTGGAGCCACTGAATATACTCGCCCTGCAAACCAAAACCCGCAAGCGCGTCCCATAGGTATTCCCACGCCACCCTATCAAACGCCTTCTCGGCGTCCAGACTGACCAGGAGCAGGTCCCGCTGTGTGCGCTGACAATACCCCATGGCCAGCAACAATCTCGCAATGTTCCTAGTGGCTTCCCTACCTTTAACAAAACCTACTTGCGATCGGCTATCAAGGATGGGAGAATGGGATTCAATCTTCCTGCCAGTACGATGCTAAAATCTTCATATCACAATTGATTAGTGATATCGGCCGATATGAAGCTGGTTCCAGTTTGTCTTTTCCCGGTTTAGGAATAACAGAGATATCCGCGCAGCGCATATCTCTGGGAAATTCTCCAGGTTTGCCGCACCTGATCGAACATTATCACCATAGAAGGGGCCACCTGTGTGCCAACATCTTGTAGTATTCAGCGCTAAAGCCATCTGGTCCGGGTGCTTTATGAGACTTCCCCCTCTTAATGCCCTGCAAAATCTCTCGCACCGTCAATGGCGCATTAAGACTAAGCAAATCATCAGCAGCTACCTGGGGTAAATGCAGAGCCTGTAGAAAGGCTTTACCCTTTGCATAGTCCCGGTTCTCTTCACTATACAAGCGTTCATAAAACGTTCGAAACACCTGCACTATTTTCTGGGGCTGATGTTGCAATCTACCCTCAGTATCTTTAAGCACCGGTATAAAACGGGCACCCCCCGGATCACGCACCAACCGAGCTAGCAACCGGCCAGTTCTATTGCCATACCTATGAAGTTGATGCTTATAATACTGAAGGGACAGCAAAGCCCGTCTCTGCAACAGTTCATTTAGCGCCATGTATGCTCTAGTATAAGCACGTTGGGCAATTCCATCGCTCCCACTACCCGCCCGTCTTTGCAAGCCCTGAAGGCTGCGTTCTAAAACTAGGATACTGCGATCTAAGTGCTTACGTCTTCTAGCCGTGTAGGAGATAATGGCACCACGCACCGCCTTACTGGCTTCCCAGAACAGAATGGGAGAGCATTGCGGCGTGTCATTATGCAACGTGTAGTCGTCCCATTGCTGTTCCAAATAGGCACGGAAGGCCAAGTCATCACCAAGATAGTTTGGAAAGCGCCAGCGCCGCTGCGTCGCTCCCTGACACTCCCATAGAATCCATACCATACCATGATCCGACACTGCCACTGGCTCTATTTCAGCTTTAAGCACCTTGGAGACCCCTCCCACTCCCACCAAAATATAATCGATACGGGACCAGGTTTTATGGGCGCGTGATTGGTGAGTGTACTCCCGAGACCCTGGGTGAAGAAGTCGCCAAATGTCCACTAAGTCGCCCATACGGCATAGGTATCCCACACCTCTACGCATCTGCAGGGTCTCCCCCCTCTCAAAGACTTATCCAGGAAGGGGTCATGCACACAATTAAAATCACCCGCCAAAATCAATTTGTCTCTCCCCGCTTTGTCCACAAACCCCAGGAGCAGCTTAAAGAATGCATGGTCATACACATTGGGGGCATAAATGTTCGCTATCCACACATCCTCATTGTAAAGCCGTGCAGAAAGAAGAACATAACGCCCCCCGGGGTCAGCTTGCACATGCTTTACTTCAAAAGGAAGGCCTCTTTTAATTAACACCACCACTCCCGCCTTTTTGGTTCCCGAGGAAGCCGGTGTTCCAACTCACTGAGGTGTGTCTCCTGCAATAGGGCAATGTGAACTCCCTTGCGCTTTAACGATTGTAAGACTTGAGTTCGCTTTACAGGAGAGCCAAGTCCCCCAACATTCCAGGACACTAATTTAATATTGGACATATAAAGAAAGGAAAGGGGTCCCACAATTCAAAACAGAACTGTTCGAGCTCCGAGTGGCGCCCAGCCTCGCCCTCAGAGCTAATAAGAGGCCCGGTGCTCACACCACAAAAGGATAATGGCCAGCGCCCACATTCCAAGGATCCAGATGTAATAATAACCCTACCCCACTTCAAAAATTCCACCACCCCTATCCCCCCCCTTCCCACCCCGTCCCCCCCACCCATCCCTCCCCTACTGCACCACCCCTCCCAAAACAAATCCCCAAGACCCAAGGCTCCCTAGATCCCCCACACGCAAACCCATCCACCCCCCTCATCCAACCCCACAACATAACATCCTTAACTTTTACAAACTTCCCAAAAAGACACTCCCTCCCCGCTCCCCATAACCCTGTACATACAAACATCAGCAAATCCCGCTTAAGCGGGACACCCCCCGAAGGGAGTGAGATCACAATACATGCACCTCCAGGTCACCCCCTTAGATTCAGGAGGCACATCAGGGCAAAGAGGCCTGCACTTGCTAGGTAATGTCCTTGCCCGCCTCCAGTGCACAGCCGTACGCTCTCCCAGCTTCTCCAGAAGGGCCCACCGTCCTCCAGGCAGTTTCACAGCCAATCAAACCTGCGTCGGCGTTCCGTCAGCTCCCAAGTCAGACACAAATTTCTTCGCCACATCCACCCTGTCGAACGTATGCACAGCACCTTTGTAAAAGATTTTCAACACTGCAGGGTAGTAGAGCGCAAACTTTATGCCTGCTTTAACTAAGTCACTGCAGAGTGGTGAAAACTCTTTGCGCTTCGCCGCCAATACAGCTGAGTAATCCGGGAAAAGGAGAATCTGGGCATTGTCCATTTTTAGGTCCCGCCGTTTGCGATACGCCTGCAGTAACAAGACTTTGTGTTGAAAGTTCAGCAATTTCGCCAACACCGGTCGCGGCCGGCTATTCCCACCTCCAGGCTGCCCTAGTCTGTGGGCCCTCTCCACGCATATTTTGCCCAGTAAGGAGGTGAGCCCAACTCTTTAGGCAGCCATTCCTCAAATAAAGTAAACAGTTGACTCCCAGTCCATGACTCAGGCACTCCCACCAACCTGAGATTGTTTCGGCGTGAGCGGTTCTAGGTCATCGACCTTCAGTAACAACTCAGCAATTTGTTTCTGATGTTTCTGGTTAGCTCTCTCAAGGGCCAGCTCATCCTCCTCCAGAACCTCCACTCGATGTTCCACCTCCTCCAGTCTCCGATTGTGTTCATTAAACACCTCACTCATCTCTTCGAGCTTTTTCATTACAACATCGAATTTAGGTTCGAGTAGCTTAACGACTTCATGAGCCACTTCATCTGGTCCCGAATCAGTGCTTTCCCGCCCAGGAGAGCTCGCTGCCACCAGGCCTCTGGCCGAAGACGCCATCTTGCCGTCCCTTACCACAGCAGCCTTCTCCTTCTTCGCGGCCGCTTTCATGCCGCCTCCTGCGAGACCCGCCTTATAGATGTTGCTTCTGCACTCAGGCCCCCGATGCTGTTATACAGGCTCCGTTTGCAAGCCTCTGTTGCCGACTTTTTCAAAGATTTTCAGGGGGGACCCGGGAGCGCTGCGAGGAACGCTCCTCACCCGCTCATGTGCACACGTGATCCTCTACTTGGGGTAATTTAATCAGGCATGGAATGATGCAACTTCAACTATGGAAAGTGGATGCCATTGCCCAGGTCCCCAACCCGAAATCGAAGAAAGAGATTCATGTCTTCCTTGGACTAATTGGCTATTACGGCCACTTCATCTCTAATTTTGCAGAAGTGGCAGAGCCATTAACCAATCTCCTCCAGAAGAGAGCTCCCGAACGAATCCAGTAGTCACTAGACCTGGACCTGGCCTTCCAGCGTCTCAAGAAGGCCATGTGCTCTGAACCCGTTCTTAGTAGCCCTGATTTCTCTCCACCATTTATTATGCAAACCAACACCTTAGAGGTGGGCCTAGGAGCTGTTTTGGCCCAGGAAGTGAGGGATAAAGAACATCCCATCACATTCATCAGCAGGAAACTGCTTCCTCGGAAGAAGCATTGTGCAGTGATCGAGAAGGCGGCCCTGGCTGTCATGTGGACATTTGAAACCTCCGAATACTACCTTGTCAACCATCCATTTACACTAACAATGGACCTCAGTGCACATATAACGTACACCAAAACCCATATTATCTACATTGCCCATTTTAGTTAAAGGGCTCCAAAGTCTCATCAAGAAATCGAATCAATTTGTGACACATTTAGCTTTCCCATGTTTCTCTTTCATTTTCTGGAGAAACCATTTCCCATTATCAAATTTCATCTAATTAAAAATATGGTGAGTAATATTCATGAAATAAAAAGAGAGAATCTCATTTGTCTGAGAATTTCAGTTGAAAGTAATCAATGCAGGGCTGGAACGTTTTAGGTTTCTCTAAGCTGCCTTTTGGGGAACTTATAAGTTCCATCTTCTTTGATATAAAAACTCATCATTTTCTGATTTGCAGGTGGAATGCAAAAAGATTCAACAGATGCCCAATAAAAGTCATCGTGCTACTTAACTCTCAGAAGTGTCTTTTGAATTGCAGAAGAATTTTTTTTTAGCAACACTGTAATTACCTGTGAGCTGAGCTGACCCAGCGTACCTGGCAAGATGTGCTAACAATTTTCTAGACCTGGTACAACAAAAGAATCTCCCTTTTCTTCTTTGTCAGAATGGAAATCACTCAGTAGCACAGCACAGCAGTGAAAGAAAATAATAACAGACTGTCTCTGCAATGGACTTTCTCTCTTTCTCCTTTCCCTGTTTTCCACATGAAAGAAATGCAAATAATAAGCAAATTGGTCTTCACTCGTAAATTCACTCAAACAAACTGCACAGCCTACTTTCCATGCTTATCTATTGTGTACTACTAAAGAATGAGGAATCTTTCTTGCTCTTTTTTCTCCTTTCCTAGTTTTTCCATTTGTAATCCCTTTGTATCTTTCTTTACCCTTCAATCTTTTGCTTTAGTTCCTTACCAACTTCTATTTCTCATGTCTGCTTCCTATCTTTCTCTTTTCTTTTACTTTTTCATTTCATAATCCACTCTCTTTGGTTCCTCTCATATTGGATTGTTTCTTCCTATCTTCGTATTTCACTAACCTTCCTCTTTTCTGTCTGCTTTCTATGCTGGCCAGTAACTGCTCAGACTGGCCCCAGTGGCAGCTGCCCAGCTCGCCAGAGAAGGTGAGTGTTGTGAGGAGAGAGGGATGGCGGTGAGCGCCGATGATAACTGTTGCTCAGGCCACTACATTCTACCGCAATGGTCTTGCTCTTTGTATCCAAGGAAATCTCACAGGGTAAGTGCTTGGTTACCCAGTCAGATCTATTCGAAAATTGTCCTAAACATGTGCTATTTATGCAGATTGTGTTAGCACTAAGCAGTCTGACTGCATGATAAAAGCTAAATTCTAATGTTGACGGAGTACAGCAAACATCTCTTTTTTATTTGTTTCTTCTGAGAGACTAAAAGAGGAATTTAGTAAGTTATTGTAAAATCTTGGATTTTAGTGCAGCTTAATTTAACCCCGGGGTAATTCAGGTTGGTGGCCCCTGCAGTAAATAAATAACACAGCTTGTTATTCTAGGGACACAATGTCAGCTCAAAGCTGGAGTTATTTTTCCTGGCCAGGAGCATCAGATTACTAATACACCAACCAATACTCGCAGCTGCCATCTTAAAGGAGCCAATGCTGTTGTACAACACAACCCTCCTCCCCCTCCCCCAGTCCAAATCCCTTCTCCAGAAAACTTTCTACTATATCCCAAGTCACCCCATGGACCTGCCTAATCCTGACATCCCTGAAGAAGAGCCCTACCTCTTCCCAAAGATCCCCCACCCCCTGTTGGCACCCCACAGGCCTACTTGAAGAAATCCCTGGTGGTGTAGTGTAATCAGGCAGGAGCAATCCCCAGTCACTCCTGTTCCTTCTGATAGTTGATTCAAAATGGTGCCAGTCGAATTCTAGCAATAGTTTTACAATACTACTGCTAGTGGCCAAAACTTTGAGACCATTTTTGGAACCAATTACCACTATGAACCTCTGCAGATCATGTATTTTGTAAAGTGAAGGTGACATTAATGGCTAGTAGAAGATGTGGCGTCTAAGTTAATTAAGGACGGTTGCTATGCATATTTAACCCAGATGTAGATGTCGGAGTATGGAAGATGCAGCAAGGGCAAAATACACACAAGCATTATGTAATGTACATGTTAGCTGGAGGAGCTGAAAGATTTTATCAAGTACAGAAAATGTTTCCTGATGGGACTGTGTTTTGAAAACCTCATCTACAACACTATGGGCCCGATTCTAAGATGGGCGACGGGACGTGCAGTCCCGCAAACCATCTTGACCCTATTCCCTCTCCGATTCTCCCCACATGGCTAGAGCAGCAGGACCGGGAGAGTGGCAGGGGGTGCGAGGGGGTGGGGTCTGGAGGGAGTGGGGCGGCAGGACGTATAGGACCGATTCAGGTCATAGCCCTGTATGTCCTGCGGGGTCAGAGGGGACGTGCTGATGATTCCACTTCACAGGTGGAATCATCAGCACGGACCGGCGTTTGGGCTGGACATCCTCCCCAGGATCCAGACCCTGGCTGGCCAGCTGTGGATTGGGCAATAGGGAAGAAGGAGTTCTGCACTGTGGGAGCTATGGGAACTTGCAGGGAGGACGTCCCCACAGGCATGCAGGGGCATGCCAGGCCATCCTTAGGCCCTACTCTGTATGCCACGGGAACGTTTTGTTCCCGCGATGTGGAATCGGGTCCTAACGGGTCTGTCCTGCTCAGGGCCATTTGGATGACCCATTCGTGCCCCTTTCAGATTCGGGCTCCAAGGCTCCCTGCTGTGGATCAACAGAAAGACTTTGGGCCTGATATTCATCTAGGTCGGCTATGCGCCACTACAGCGCATAGCATTTGCCGATGACCTCCAATCCTGGATATTCAATGCCAGGGTCATATGCAACCGGCACCCTCTGGGGTGGAATAAGTCCCCCATCCAAATCCCCATGCCTGGACATACACGGCCATCATTGGAATAGGCCCTGTACATCCAGGGTAAGGGTCACACCTCCGGCCCGCCCTCGGTCCTCCTCCTGCCCTGTCCTGAGTTCCCTGCACATCTCGGCTGTATAGGGAACCGGCCCCTGCTTTTTAGCGGGGATGTACATCCGGTTTGGACGTACATCCCCACTAAACGGGACTCAGAATAACCACCCTTATGTTTAGAATTTATTGAACAGGTGGGGTATGTTTCCATGAAGGGAATCAGTAGTTCTCCATGCCAGAGGAATGAGGTCACTTGAAAATGGATGCTTTGGAACAGGGTTGGTGCAAAGGTATTGGGTGCATTAGGCATAACTTCACCTTATGCCCCTCCCCTCCTGAGATTTTGACAATTAAACTCAACAATTATGACCTTCCCAACACCATTCCATACACAACACTCCTATAAGAATATGTAATTTGACATCATACTTTTCAGTATTAAACTTTGCTTTGTATGTATGTGTGTGCCACTCTCTCTGCAGGTAAAATAATGTGTTGATGGCTCTTTGAGCTTGTCTTACTGTTAGGATCTATTGTCTTGCTTCAAAACTGAGCTCCCACTTTTGTCTGATGTGATTAGCCAGGAGTAAGCATGGACAGGAGTAAGCGTGGGAATGAAGAGTCCACGTGTGTTTTCCCAATATAAGTCAATACTATCAATATCCCTTTCCAGCATTTTCAGAGGAGCCCTGGGAATATGAAGAACTCAAATACTACATTTTTATATTGATCCAATAAAAAAAAAAACATCATAACACAGTTTTATACAGGTTTCTCCTGGTCAAAACATGAATAATTTGCGGGACGTGAATTGCTGCTGTGCTCTATACATAACTGTGCAAACAGTGCCTTGCAAAAGGGAGCTTATATGACTGAATCCATGTATGCAACACTATATTCAAGTGCAGGTTTTGAAAAAGAATAAGTTATGTCTGCACGAAGTTGAGATCAGTCAAGTAGAACTGGAAAGAACATTGAACAGCAAGCCGCTGATGGTACCACACCTGGGGAAGTATCTGTTTTCTTCTCCCAGATGTCGCTGGAAGTCCCATGGAAGCCCCAAGCAAACTCCTCAAAGGTGACAGCATAGTCACCGCTGACTATCAGGTGCTGGATTGTGAGAAATTGCAAGAGGACCCTGATAAATGGGGAAACTGGACATTCAAATGGCAGATGAAATTTAATGTGGACAAGTGCAAAGTTATGCACCTAGGAAAGGACAACCCAAAAGTGTACTTACTCACTTGTAACAGGTGTTCTCCAGGGACAGCAAGAATCAGTCCTCATATATGGGTGATGTACGGAGCATTTCCCTTCCTGCCTAAGGGTTCCATCTTGCTCAGTCAGATGACATAGCTAGGACGGTAGTGAAAATAAAACAAGGTAGGGAGGCAACTCCCAGGGGAGGAGAGAGGGGTGTGAGGACTGATTCCTGCTGTCCCTGGAGAACACCTATTACAGGTGAGTAACTACACTTTCTCCAGGAACAAGCAGAAAGTCAGTCCTCACATATAGAACTCCCTAGCTCCAGGCTGCAACGGACTAAATCATGACAGCACCGGCGGCGGCCAAGTTGGGTAGTCGTGAGTTGCAGAAGATGAGTCCCCAGTTCAGAGACTCTGTGAGATCCTAGCTTCCAGCAGCACCATCACTCCTGTTGTCTGAACACAGAAGGGTCAGAGGGCAGGAGTTGCCTACACCCTGAAAAGATTACGGAGCACTACCTGGCCGAAGGCACTGTCCCGACAGGACTCCATCTCCAGGCAGTAGTGAGCTGCGAACATTTGAACTGAAGAGCATGTGGCGGCCTTACAGATCTCTGTCACCAGCACCGAGCACAGGTTCACCACCAATGTGGCCCCCATTCTCACGCGATGTGCTGTTATCCTGTGTTCCAGGGAGAGCCCAGCTCACTCATAGACGAAGGCAGTACAGTCCGTCACCCAGATAGGCAGAGTTCACTTAGACATGGGAAGTCCCAATCTGCTGGGGTCATAAGAAACGAAAAGCTGAGGAGCTTTGCAATGGCCCTGAGTCCACTGTAGGTAGAAGGACAGGGCCCTTTTGCAATCCAGTATATGGAGTATGATTTCCTCC
Source organism: Ichthyophis bannanicus (assembly GCA_033557465.1). Taxonomy (NCBI): domain Eukaryota; kingdom Metazoa; phylum Chordata; class Amphibia; order Gymnophiona; family Ichthyophiidae; genus Ichthyophis; species Ichthyophis bannanicus. Next base: position 280,733,049 of record CM066040.1, on the reverse strand, counting down.
TGACTGGCATGAAGCCATGGGAAGAAGGTGGGAGAACCACCGCCTGGTTGAGGTGGAAAGGAGATATCACCTTTGGGAGGAATCTGGAGTGAGTGCGGAACACTACCCTGTTCTTATAGAATCTTGTATATGGTGATTCTGCCATCAGGGCCTTTAGTTCAGGCGGACGTGAGGGCCACCAGGAAGGCAACCTTCCATGACAGATACCGCAGATGGCAAGTAGCTAGAGGTTTGAATGGTGGTCTGGTGAACTGTGAAAGCACCACATTAAGGTCCCACTCCACCACTGGAGGGCGGACAGGGGGCTTAGACAACAGGAGGCCCCGGAGGAACCGAAAGGGGTTTTCCCTTGATAGAGTGGTGGTGTGCAGCTATCGCACTCAGGTGCACTCTCACTGAGTTGGACTTTAGCCCGGTGTGTGACAGATGCAGTAGGTACTGGAGCATTAATTGCCCCTGGCAGGAAAACGGGTTCTCCCATTTCTCCCCACACCACACTGAGAATCTTTACCATTTAAAGGTGTAAGCTCGCCTGTTGGAGGGCTTTCAAGAGGCCATAAGATGCCAATGCTATCTTTTCAGTAGTCACACTGTTAGAATTAGAGACCCCAGATTGGAATGCAGAAGGGAGCCCCCTTCCTGGGACAGGAGGTCTGAGGGCACAGCCCAGTCAGACCAGGAGTGTCACCGACAGAGAGAGCAGTAGTGGGCACCAGGGCTGTCTGGGCCACCTGTGGGTATTTAGTATTAGTGATGCCCTCTCGTGCTGGACCTTGAAGAGGGCCTTGGCGACCAAAGGGATCAGTGGAAAATCATAGAGAAGGCCTTCTGTCCATGGGATCAGGAAGGCATCCCCGCCACCCTCTCTGGGTGCAGCTGCTGTGAGCAGAAGCGGGGCAGCTGGGTGTTTTCCGGTGTGGCAAATAGGTCCATCATGGGCCTGCTCCAGAGGTGGAAGAGCTGAGCGGCCACTCTGGGGTCCAGATGACACTCGTGTGGTCAGAGGACCCTGCTCAGCCTGTTCGCCAGGAGGTTGTCCTGGTCCGTGAGGTGAACCACCCACAGGAGCATGTTGTTGTGAGCTGCAAAGGAAAAGAGGGTCACCGCCTCCTGGCAGAGGGAGTAGGGCCCTGTGCCCCCCTGCTTGTTGACGTAAAACATGGTGACTTGATTGTCCATCTGAATCAGTATGAACTGGTGGTGCAGGTGGTGGTGCAGGAAGATCGCCCTGAGCTCCAAGAGACTGATCTGTAGCAGAGATTCCACCTGGGACAAGCTGCCTTGTGTGCAACTGTCCCCGCAGTGTGCACCCCAACATAGAAGGGAGGCATCTGTGGTCAGGATCCTTTGGGGAACAGGTGCCTGGAAGGCCATCCCTGCTCAGAGGTGGCGGAGAAGTTGTCACCAGCCGAGGGACTCTGCCAGCTGGTGGATTACCCTGATCCTGACTCGCAGCCTGCCTGTGGCTTGTGTCCACTGCGAGCAGAGGCATCATTGAGCTGGCCACATGTGTAAGTGGGCCAGCGGGGTCACATGGACCATTGAGGCCATATGGCCCAGCAGGCAAAGGAGGAGAGAAGCTGGCACTGACCAGCGACGTTGTACCTCTACCGCTAGCTGTCTGAGGCATTCTGCCCTTTCCCAGGGGAGAACAGCCTTGGCCTGTAGATTGTCCAGCTGACCACCTATGAACTCCAAGCTCTTGGCTGGAGAGAGGTGGGATTCCAGCTAGTTGATGATGAATCCCAGGTGCTGAGCAGGAGAGTCACGTGTCCTGTGGCCTGACTGGTCTCTGCAGCTGTGCTGCCCCTGATGAGCCAGTTGTCTAGATAGGGGAAGACAAAGACCCCTTGTAGACGCAGGCGGGCAGCTTCCACTGCCATGCATTTTATGAAGATGCTTGGCCAAAGGGTAGCACCCTGAACTGATAATGTTCTCCTCCTACAACAAACCTTAGGTACTGTCTGTGGGAGGGGTGGATTAGGATGTGTGTGTATTGTCACCAGTAACCTCCCCAGAGCCAGGGGCATGTAGGGTAGGTCGGCCTGGGCTATCCAAACTTAGGAAGCAGGGTAGTGCAGTTGGCCCTGCACTGCCTTCTGGGAGTTGTAGTCCCTCTTACTCTCTAAGCCAGGAATAATTGTAGTCGAGTGGGTTAGGCAAAAATGACAAGGTTTTATTTCCCCTTCCGGGTGGATTAATTGTAAATGAAATTCAGGACAAAAATGACCATACTTCAGGCATAAAGAAAAACAATTCAGGAACATAAACAGCTTCTTTGGCTTTCAGCTTTCAACATACAGTGTTCAGAACCAACTTAAATGCAGCAGTCCCTTTTCAAACAAAGGCAAACACTCTTGCTTTTTCCACTGCTGTTCCAACAGCCTTGTTAACAGCTAGTTCAGCAAAGTGATATGACGTGATCAGCTAGGGAAAGCGTGCAATCCATCTGCTCATCTGATCTCTGTTCGGTAACAAACTCTGTCTGCATTTCCTCACAGTCACTTTCAGATAGGTAAGTTTGTGGATAGTTATACGGTGCTTCAAAATGCAGTCCCTTTCTATTTCCCCGAGACTCTCTTCACCGGGTTCTAAAGAGCAAGGTGGAGCATTACCGTATATATGGGATTTAGCATAGGGAGAGTCCAGCAAATCTTGGCAATCACAAGGAAAACTTTCAAACCTAGTTTCCTCTCTATACGGTTTATACAGCCTACCTTTTGGCTTCTTCACAGAAGGATTTCTTAGCACAGCTGGGTCAGCAAGGATTTCACACACCGGCTTGTTTTCCTGCCTTTTAACCTTTCCTTTTTCTCAGTCATACAAATGTCCTCTGGCCAGCACGTCTCTCTCTCAGGAGATTCTGTGTGCTCCCAAACCAGCCTTTCAGGTAGTCTTTCCCACTGGCTGCCTTCACGATAAGACCTCAGTCTAGGATTGCTCCCACCTGGCTTTTGGGCACGGGCTCTTTGAGACTTTGTTACTCTGGCTTCCTGTGCTGAGTCTCTCATCCTCGTCTCTCCCTCTCTGGACCTGAAGCTCTCCGTTCTGAGACCCTATCCCCTATAGCCAATTGTCGAGGTTTCGTTCCTCGGTCATAATAGCATTTTTGACGCTGCTGACTGGCCTGCAAATTCTCTACAGACGCTTGGGACGTCCTTTTTAGGCGATTCCTCAGGTCCCTAAGAAACTGAGGTACCCCAACCTCCTCTATTTCTGGCTCTACCCATTGCTCACGCAATATATCTAAAATCCCTCTTGGGGCTCGGCCAAATAATAGTTCATAGGGTGATGCCCCCAAGGATGCTTGTATGCGCTCCCGACATGCATATAACATAAATGGGAGTAGAGTGTCCCACTCAGACATCTCCCCATTTAGGCCACGTCTTAACATCTGCTTTATGGACTGGTTCATCCTCTCTACCAGTCCGTTGGACTGAGGATGATACACAGCCGTCTTTATGTGACATATGCCAAAAGCATCCCACACCATAGCTAGGTGCTTTGACATAAAATTACTCCAATGATCTGTGAGTGCTTCCTGGGGCAATCCAATCTCACAGAACAATTTGATTAATTCAAGGGCTATCGTTCTAGCTGAGGTACTTCTTAATGGTATTGCCCAGGGGAAACGAGTAGCCTGGTCTACTACCACTAAAATGTATTGAAAGCCCCTCGGTGTCCTAACCAGGGGTCCCACGATGTCCATCGCTATTCGGCGAATCGACATCGATATGGTGGGCTTGGGTATCATGGGTACAGCCTTCGGCCTCGTGGCGGTAACCCACTGACAAGTGGGACAGGACTCGCAGTATCGCGTCATCTCTTTAAAGACCCCTGGCCAGTAGAAACGGGCCAGTATTTGGTCTAATGTCCCTTGAATCCCTTTATGGCTGCCCACTGGGTGATCGTGTGCCAACCGCAGAACTACGGCTTTAAACGTAGTTGGCACCACCAATTGTTTTCTCACTCCCCCTGTACGTGGGTCATTGCTTTCTCTATACAGCACCTCCTTCTCTAAGAAGAATCTGGGAAGGGTATTTCTATTCTCTTGGGCATATTCGAATGCTCGCTTTAAAGCGGGGTCGGCCTGTTGTTCCTTCGGAAAAGAAGGACATTTTTGGACAAGCTCTGCAGGAACCCAGGGTAACCCTTCTCCGGCTTCTAACTCAGCCCTCCCTTGGGTCCTACGATGCCTCTCCTGATGCCTCTCGGCCTTTTCTTTCCTAATCTTTTTGGACGGGGCGTTGATTAGATCCTCATGTATAGGAAGCATATCTGACACCTCCTCTTCTAATCTATCCTCACGCTCAGGGGACTCTTCTCTATCCTTGGGCAGTTCCTCTGTCCCTTCTGGTGACACCTCCCTTACCCCTGAGGTTCCGGCCTGAGACTGGGTGGATACTAGGCCTGTTTTCTCATTCAGACCCTTCACCATCCCTTTACAGAATGGAGGCCAATCTCTCCCTAGGATGATATCATGCGGGAGCCGTGGAACTATGGCCACCCGCACCTCCTTTTCGGTTCCTAGCCTTTTCACAGACAACCTATATAGGGGGTAATACGAAGATGCCCCATGCACACATCGTATTTTTACTTGCCCTTCTGCTTGACTCGGTGCTGATTGCAGGCGGGCTTCAATGGCCTGCCAGAGCTTGCGCGAGACCATGCTCTGGTCAGCACCCAAGTCAAGCAGTGCCAGAGCTTCAATGCCCTCTACTTGAACTCTCAATAGGAATCCTTCTTGAATACGTTTTTCTCTTCCAGATACAAGGACTGTTCGTTCCATACAATCTCTACGAAAATGTCCTACCTTGCCACAGCTATAACATTTTCCTTTACATAAGGGTACAACAACATTTTCATTGGGTATTTTAACTTTTAGGTTCCTTTCTGCTTTCCCAAAGTTAGCAGCACCAGCCACCTTTAAAACGCCCGCTCTTGAGGTGCCAGCCATCTCAGCCTCAAAGTAACATTCAGTGAGGTTGGCTGCTTCCTCAGTGGTCTGGCAACTTTGGAGTGTTAGAAAAGCCTTAACTTCTGGAGGTACGGCTTGCATGAATTGCTCCAGGACTATGGTATCAACCACCGACTCGAGAGTCCTCCTCTCTGGAGCAAGCCATTTCCAGGCCAATCCCTTCAGCCTTTGAAATAAAGCTTTGGGAGTTTCCCTAGGCTTCAGCCTAGCCTCCCTAAACATACGTTTGTAATACAATGGTGTTAACCCTAGCCTGTCTTTCACAGCTTTCTTTACCTCAGTATAATCTGATGCTAGAGCAGCAGGCATAGTCTTATAAGCTGCCAGAGCCTCTCCTGTGAGTGACATGGCAAATCTCACAGCCCACTGTTCTACAGGCCATTTAACTGTCCCTACAATTCGCTCAAAGGCCTCTATAAAATCATCAAGATTATCATGCGGTTAACTGTCCAAATGCAAGTGCACTACAATCCTGTAGTCCTACCCCCTTAACCAATGAGGGAATAGCTCCTTCAGAGTCCTGTGGCTTCTTCAGCAAAGCCTCCAGCAGCTCAATAAGTGGCTTCTGCTGCGCCTTCTTTGCTGCAGCACTCTGCTCCTGCGTATGATGCGCCAGCTCCATCTGCTTCTCCCATTGGACCGACATCCACCGCATCACGTCCTGTGGATCCATCCTGGTGTCTATGGTACCTGCAAAGACAGAAAAAATAAAAAGTGCGGCACACTATGATTTTCTTTTTTTTTTTTAAACCCCGTCTAATTAGCTGCAGGACAGTAGCTCCCCTTTCTCACTCTCTGTATCCGCCTACACCCGTGCCCAGCTACCTTTACCTTGGCACTGTGTAGACTCAGGCATTGAGAAAGGTGTCCTGGTCCTCCTGGCCGGTCTGCCAGTGAAACTCTGACCGTCCTTCCGCACACAGGATAGCAGTTTCTTCTCCGCTTACGAACTGGTGTTTCTTGATGTTTCTTTTAATTATAATGTCCTTATTTTTTCAAGCAAAAAAAATCCAAAAAACTACGCCAACTTGTCACCAGTAACCTCCCCAGAGCCAGGGGCATGTAGGGTAGGTCAGCCTGGGCTATCCAAACTTAGGAAGCAGGGTAGTGCAGTTGGCACTGCACTGCCTTCTGGGAGTTATAGTCCCTCTTACTCTCTAAGCCAGGAATAATTGTAGTCGAGTGGGTTAGGCAAAAATGACAAGGTTTTATTTCCCCTTCCGGGTGGATTAATTGCAAATGAAATTCAGGAAAACAATGACCATACTTCTGGCATAAAGAAAAACAATTCAGGAACATAAACAGCTTCTTTGGCTTTCAGCTTTCAACATACAGTGTTCAGAACCAACTTAAATGCAGCAGTCCCTTTTCAAACAAAGGCAAACACTCTTGCTTTTTCCACTGCTGTTCCAACAGCCTTGTTAACTGCTAGTTCAGCAAAGGGATATGACGTGATCAGCTAGGGACAGCGTGCAATCCATCTGCTCATCTGATCTCTGTTCGGTAACAAACTCTGTCTGCATTTCCTCACAGTCACTTTCAGATAGGTAAGTTTGTGGATAGTTATACGGTGCTTCAAAATGCAGTCCCTTTCTATTTCCCCGAGACCTCTCTTCACCGGGTTCTAAAGAGCAAGGTGGAGCATTACCGTATATATGGGATTTAGCATAGGGAGAGTCCAGCAAATCTTGGCAATCACAAGGAAAACTTTCAAACCTAGTTTCCTCTCTATATGGTTTATACAGCCTATCTTTTGGCTTCTTCACGGAAGGATTTCTTAGCACAGCTGGGTCAGCAAGGATTTCACACACCGGCTGTGTTTTCCTGCCTTTTAACCTTTCCTTTTTCTCAGTCATACAAATGTCCTCTGGCCAGCACGTCTCTCTCTCAGGAGATTCTGTGTGCTCCCAAACCAGCCTTTCAGGTAGTCTTTCCCACTGGCTGCCTTCACGATAAGACCTCAGTCTAGGATTGCTCCCACCTGGCTTTTGGGCACGGGCTCTTTGAGACTTTCTTACTCTGGCTTCCTGTGCTGAGTCTCTCGTCCTCGTCTCTCCCTCTCTGGACCTGAAGCTCTCCGTTCTGAGACTCTCTTCTGGTCTCCTTCTCCAACTCCAGCTGGTTCTGCTTCTGGTTCCCCAGCTCTCTTCTGGTGAGTACTTTTTATATCCCTGTTTCTTAGGACTTAACTGCGCCCCTCCCCCAACCAGGTGCTTCTCCTTAATCCCTGAGCTTGGGGTTACTTTGCAGTTTGGGCGTGTTTTCTCCCCTCGTGACTCACTCTGTTTATGTTGTCCTTGGCAACCCTGGGCCATGTGTTCTGCCTGGCTGTCAGTTTCTGAAGCAATCTCTTCTGCTTCACCCAGTTCCATAGCCTCGGAAGGATCCTCTACATGACAGAATGCATCCTTTAGGTCCAAGGAGCACAGCCAGTCTCCCTGGTGGAGGTAAGGCAGCAGTATTCCAAGGCAGAGCATCTTGAACTTCTCCCTCACCCAAAACTTGTTTAAGTTTCGCAGGTCTAGCATGGGCCTGAGGCCTCCAGTCCTCTTTGGGACCAGGAAGTACCTGAAGTAGAAGCCTTTGGCCCATAGGTGTTTGGGTACAGGCTCTACTGCATTGTCCCTGAGATGACGAGCTCGCAGGAGGGTCTGGTGAAGTAGGGGTCACACCGGCTCTCTGGGAAAGAACCTGGGTGGAATTTTCTGTAGGCAGAGGAGGTATCCCTCCCTGACCACCTGCAGTACCCATTGATTTGAGGTAATTGGGGACCATCTGTGGGCAAAGAGCGTCAGGCTGGTGAAGGTCTCCTGGGGAAGAGGAGGTCCTGCCCTGGGAGTCAAAATCTCCCCCCAGGCAGGGCAGAAACTGGGATCTGGGGCTTAGGTGCTTTTGTCTTCTGAGCCCCGTGCCCTTGCCTCTTGGGGTGAGAACCCTGCTGTTGGCCTGAGAAGGGCTGATATTGGTGACCCTGTACAAAGAACCCCTTTTTCCTCAGGAAAAGAGGTCTTTTCGCAGATTTTTTTTGTGGGGGTGAGATGAGGTCTTCTAGGAGAGCCTCTTATGGGTCACCACGTCGGCCTCGATCACAGCCAATTTGTCGGCCATGGGTTTGCCGAACAGGTTCTCCCCAGGGCAGGGGACATCAAACAGCTTGTCTTGGACCCATTGTTCGAGGTCAGAATATTACATTTAGGCTTGGCATTGGGCCCCAATGCAGGCTGCAGCTACCAGAGCTGCTGACTCGAAGCTGTTATAGGCTGCCCAGGAGAGGAACTTGGAACAGTCCTTGATCCCCGATGCCGGGGTCTGGAACCATTGGAGGGGTTCCCCAACAAGGCCTGCCACATACCCAGACAGCTCTTGGACCAAGGGGCCTTTAGGTACATGCCTATGTAAAGCTCATGTAAAGCTCGAACCCTGTGATGAAGAAGCTGCCCATAGCCCAGAGAATAGTGATAAAGGAAGGGAATTTACCCTAATCAAGGGACCTGTTTTGGCAGGTCACAGGAATAAAACTGCATATTTACCTAAAAGACAGGATATTCCAGGCTGCAGTGGCCTGCAGAGAGCCTCTGGTGGAGATGAGGTGCAGGAGTATAAGCCCAGATTGAGAAACCCTTACGTCACTCCTAATTACTCAGCTGCCAGGAGAGACTTTGATCAGCAACACCTGACGAGTGCAAGGGAGGGGTTGGAAACTGGGAACTTTAAAACTAGAACAGAATATGCAGAGAGCAGAAGAGGAGGAAAGCCTGAAGAGAAGGAGAGGAAGCCTGAGAGGAAGCTTGAAGGCAAGCGTGAGAGCAAGGAGAGAGGAGCTCTGAGAGATTCATGTTCTTGGAGAGATTCCTGGGAGAAGCCAGCTTCAAGGGATTGGGGAAATCCAAAGGCTTGGAGAACTTCAGCTGGGAACCCTAAGAAGAGGTATGGAGCAGATGCCCTGAGGTCCAGGAATATAGACTGGAGGACAGGTTATAAAAGCTCCAATGCATATTGGCCAGAATATTTGAGAGGACAGCCTAATGCCAGCTTTAACCCAGGTATGAACTATGAACGTTTGTCTAACCTAAAGCAAGGCAAATTGTTTAGACACAGTTCTTGTCCTAATGAAAGTCAATTAGTAAAGCCCTCTGATCCAGCTCCTGATATAGAACCTATGCAAATAGAAGAACAGGCTATAATTACAGAGGAAGACGATAATCTCATGGACTGTTCTTTATGCAAGGTTGCTAGCATAGAGAAATCCTGAAAGTGAGATCAAACATAAAAAGGAAAGGTTCTAGTAACTGGCACTAGAAGTTTGTGTAAATACTTGTGCAGAGGAGGAGAAGAGCTGTTGATAGAAGCTTGTTAGCCAGCTGGTATCAGAGCAGCACACAGCTCAGGCTATGCACATGTTGGATACAAAAGTGCTTTGAATGTGAAAAGAAAATCTGTTTTTCTGAAGAAGCTTTTACTTTTTTTTGTTTCCTTTACACCAGCACTGCTGAGCAGGTTTGTCAGCAGTGACTGAGAAAGACTTTCTGTTGTTAATGGACTTTACAAGCTACTTGCTTTACCTTTCAGTTGTATTGTTATTTTGAATATAAAATCCTGGAAAATACATCCTAAGGTGTTACCAAGTGAATCTGTGTGCATTTGGATTTACCTCATAAATAAATATTCTGTCACTGCCTTACACTCGAGCCAGCTACATTGTCTTCATTTACCTCAAAGGCAAGCACCGCATGACTGGACTACCAGTACCATAATCCTTTGCAAGATAGTCAGTCTGGAACATTGCTTAATTGGGGAACTCTATATAACAAGCATGCCCCTCCATACACATGTAAGGGGCTATGGGCGTGACAACCATAGTAGCACTTGCACCCGAGGGGGTCAAGGGCTCTGGCCTCCCTCCCGAGGGGAACCAAGGAGTGGGTCTTCTGGCTCTTGATCTTGTGCATGGACGACTTGACAATCATGGAGTTATGTGGGAGCTGGGGTCTGTGGAACCCTGGCCCTTTCAAACTCAATACATGGCGCTGAGGTGCCAGCTCACTACATGTACTGATGCTGGTGTTTCCAACATCCTGAAATAATAGCCTCTCAAGGATCAGCTGTACAGGCACCATGAGATTTTTCTTGGGTGGAGACTCATAATGGAGAATTTCCAACTCCTCAGTGCGCAGGAATTCCTCCACCTCGGTTTGCACTGAGAGGGCTCTGGCCATGTCCCTGACAAAGTCAAGGAAGGACACATCCTCCGGAGGAGAGTGGCGCCGGGTGCCATTTCTGAGGGGATGTCACGGTGCTGCTTGGTGTCCGGAGAGGCCTTGTCATCCATTTCCCACTCAGAGTCGAGCGATGATGATGAATCCGAGGACCTACGACTCCTCACCTCGAGGCCAGCATTGAAGGGTCGACGGCCTGCGGAAGACCTGGGGTCTGAGTCGTGGGCAATAGCCGGCAAGGACTGGATGCCTGATGAATGGGACCGGGATCATGACCGCTGCCAAGGGCTTACCTGAGGCCAGTGGTGCTCGGAGCTCGGTTCGATGACCGGGGACTCCCTCACAGTCAAGGACCCGGTCATCGGGGTGGATGAACCAGCCATCATCGCCTGCTGCAGGGCCAGGATAGCAGTGATGTTCTGCTCCAGGTCCACCATTCTGGTTTCCAAGCCAGAAAGCTAAAGAGCCTTTGGTGTGGACACTGAGGATCTCGGGCCCGGCACCAGCACTCTATCAAGTGTGTCCTCGATGAGGACTTCGGCCTCAAGGAATCTTGCACAGTCTCCACTGGCTGAGGAATCCTTCTTGAGGACCTTGGTAGAGCGCTTCATAGAAACATAGAAATATGACGACATAAAAAGACCACGTGGCCTATCTAGTCTGTCCTTCCATATCAACAACAGAGGTTAGACTAACTGGCCTGTAGTTTGCAACCTCATTCTTGCTTCTGCTGTTGTGTAAAGGTGCCACATGTGCCTTTCTCCAGTCCTCTTGGACAACTTCTGACTCCTTTTTTCCTTGAGAGATCCCCTGTGTTTGTCCCATGCTTTTTTGAATTCAGATACTGTCCTCATCTCCACCACCTCCACTGAGAGACTATTCCACGGATCCACCACTCTTTCCATAAAGAAATATTTCCGCATATCATCCCTGAATCTATCCCCTTCCACCCTCATCCCATGTCCCCTCGTAGCAGAACTTGCTTTCAATTGAAAGAGGCTCTCTCCCTGAACATTTATGCCACAGAGGTATTTAAACATCTCAATCAGGAGTGGAGGAGTGGCCTAGTGGTTGGGGCAAGGTACTTCAGGCTGGAAGGTCAGGGGTTCAAATACCACTAGAGGACAGCAACCTTGGGCCGGAAGGACTGGGGTTTCTAGTCCCACAGGTGCTCCTTGTGGTCTTGGGCAAGTCACTTAACCCTCCATAGCCCATGTTCCCCATAAAATAGTTATCTCCAAATTATGATGCCCTGTTCAATGTAATTTCAGTTTGTTCAATGTAAACCGCACTGACAGAATAGCACAGTATACAAGAGAATGAAAATAAAATAAATAAAAATCATATCACCTCTATCCTGCCTTTCCTCTAAGGTGTACATATTAATATCCTTAAGTCTGTCCTCATATGCTTTGTAATGAAGACCACTAACCATTTTAGTAGCCACCCTCTGTACTGACTCCATCCTGTTCACATCCTTTTGAAGGTGCGGTCTCCAGAATTGCACACTATACTCCAAATGAGGTCGCACCAAAAACTTATACAGAGGTACTATCACCTCCTTTTTTCTGCTAGCCATTCCTCTCCGTATGCACCCAAGCATCCTTCTAGCTTTTGCCGTCACCTTTTCTACCTGTTTAGCTACTTTAAGATCATCAGACACAACCACGCCTACGTCCCACTCTTCTTTAGTGGACAAAAATACTTCACCATCTATACTATATTGCCCCCTTGGATTGCTGCAGCCCAAATGCATGACCTTACATTTTTTAACATTAAATCCCAGCTGCTAAATTCTAGACCATTCTTCAAGCTTAGCTAGATCCCTCCTCATGTTATCTACACCTTCCTGGGTGTCTACTCTATTGCAGATTTTGGTATCATCCGCAAAGAGGCAAACCTTACCCGACAGCCCTTCCGCTATATCACTAATAAAGATGTTAGAAAGAATCGGACCAAGGACAAATCCCTGGGGCACACCACTGTAACATCCTTCTCCTCAATCAGATTTGTCTGACAAGACCTGCCTCTGGTGAATACATGCTGCCTCAGATCCTGTAATCCGCTGGACTCCAGAAACCTCACTATTTTCTCTTTCAGCAGCTTTTCCAATAATTTACTCACCACCGAAGTTAAACTTACTGGCCTGTAGTTTTCAACCACATCCTTACTTCCGCTTTTGTGTAAAGGCACCACATGAGCCTCTTTCCAGTCCTTTGGCACCATTGCCGACTCTAACGAGGCATTGAAAAGATCAGTCAGTAGAGCTGCTAGAACATCCCCAAGTTCCCTCAGTATTCTAGGGTGTATCCCATCCGGTCCCATCGCTTTGTCTACTTTAAGTTGAGCTAGTTTCTCACGAACACGGTCTTCTGAAAATTGTTCAATATGTCCCTCGCTTCTGTTCCTGTTTGTGGGTGTTTTCTGAGGTCCTGCTCCTGGTTCTTCATCTGTGAACACAGAACAGAAATATTTGTTAAGCAACTCCGCTTTATCCTCATCAGCTTCAACATATTCCTCCCCTTCACCCTTGAGTCTGACAATACCACGTTTGCCCTTCCTCTTCTCACTAACATATCTAAAAAATGTCTTATCCCCCCCCATTTTATTGCATTGGCTATTTCCTCCTCTTTTTGAATCTTTGCTTTCCTGACTACTTTGCTAGCTTCTCTAAGTTTTTCCAAATATAGATGCCTGTCTTCCTCTCTCTGTGATCTCTTGTATTTCATGAAGGCCTCCCTCTTTTTCTTCACTTTTTCAGCTACTTCTTTCGAAAGCCATAGCGGTCTCCTTTTCCTTTTACCTTTATTTACCATTTTAACAAAAAGGTTGGTTGCCCTTAAAATATCCCTTTTCAGTTTTGCCCACTGTTTTTCTACATCCCCCAGCTGTTCCCATCCCACTAACGACTCCCTGAGGTATTGTTCCATCTTCGCAAAGTTAGTCTTCCTAAAGTCTAAGACCTTCACCTTCGAATGGATTCTAACAGCCCTAATACTAATACTGAACCACACCATCTGGTGATCACTGGATGCAAAATGATCTCCCACTATAACATCAGAAACACTTTCACCATTGGTAAGCACCAAATCCAGTATGGCCCCTTCACTTGTGGGGGTCTGTTACCAATTGCCTGAATAGTTCTCCCTTAGAGAATCCAGGATGTCTTTACGTCTAGATGATACTGCAGCAGGAAAGTGCCAATCAATATCTGGCATATTGAAATCCCCTATCAGTAGCACTTCCCCTTTCCTAGCAATGCTGCATATGTCTTCAATTAACTTGCTGTCCACCTCTTCCTCTTGTGAGGGAGGTTTGTATATCACGCCAATGCAAATAGATTTCTCTTTCCCTCTTTCTAGCTTAACCCACAATGCCTCCTCTCTCCCTTTTAAGCTCTATAATTCCAAAGCATTAATAGTATTTTTTACATATACAGTAGTGCCACTCCTCTTCCCCTTCTTCCTACCTTGTCCTTTCTGAATAAACTATAGCCAGGTATAGTTACATCCCAGCATGGTTTTCTGTGAACCTTGTTTCTGTAACTGCCACTAAATCCAAGTCGGCCACTCCCACCAAAGCTTAATCATCATGGATCTTATTTCCCATGCTACGAGCATTTATACACACTGCTTTCCATATGTTACCCCTGTTACCCATTTCCATAAAGGTATTTAATGTATCACTTACCTGGGGGCTTTCTTCACCCATCCCCAACGAATCTAGTTTAAAGCCCTCTTTAGTAGATTAGTCAGTCTACTACTGAAGATACGTCGACCTTTCTTGGACAGAGGGATGCCATCTCTGCTCTGCAACCCTTGGAACAGCATCTATGGTTTAGGAAACCAAAACGCTCTCGATGACACCATCCACACAGCCATGCATTCATCTCCAGGATGCGAGTGTCTCTGCCTTGGCCTTTACCCTCAACGGTGAGGATTGAAGAGAACACCACCTGTGCACCTAACTGCTTCACCCTCTGTCCCAGAGCCATGAAGTCACTTTTGATACGCTCAGAGGGATACCTGGTAGTATCATTTGTTCTGACATGGATTAGCAACATTGGGTAATAGTCAGTGGGCTTGATGAGTCTCAGCAAACTCTCTGTAACGTCTTGGATTTTGGTACCAGGCAGACAGCATACCTCTCTGTACATCAAGTTCTTGGAGTCACCTGAGCCCCTCTGGGCGGTTTGACCTGGTTTCTCCGGTGCAACCTTGGCAGACTTCGAAGACTTCTTCTTCTTTTTCTTTGGGTCTGAGATCTTCTTAGAGGAGCCGCTGCCGTGAGACTCTGAGGATGTTCAGGCCTCATGGGATGTGCTGGACTTGGAGCTCGGCATCGGGGAGGCCGTGGGCGAATCAGACCTGGGGAACAATTTCCCTGCAACTTTGACCTTTTCCTGTTGGTTTTGGGTGTCATGGCCTGGAACAGGTAGCAGGAGGTGCTGTTATGGTCTGGGCCCAGGCAGCGCAAGAAGCAGTCATGGGCGTCGGTTGCTGACATAGTTTGACTGCAACGGTCACATTTTTTTAACCCACTGGGCGACATTGTGGGGAACACTAGGACGGAGTCAATGACTTCCTGGTGAAAAAAGGTGTGAATGCCAGTCTAGGGAGACCTTGATAAAAAAGGGAGCCGAGAACGGCGCCATGGGACTGTGCCGGTTCGAGGCGGGAAGAGGATTGGTATGCTAACCGAAAAAAACTAGTTTTATGGATAATAGCAGGAATTTTTCCAGGAAAACAGGACACACGTCCTTTGGGTTGCATGGAAAAAAGGAGACTGAACAAGATGGCACCCTTGGATGGGAAGGGGACCATGCATGCGTGGTAGTATATCCCAAAGGCTTTCTTTGAAAACTAGGGAAATGCTCTGTATGAGCTCCATCAGAGCCGATGTCACCCTTATGTGAGGACTGACTTCCTGCTTGCTACTGGAGAACTATGGATAACAATGCAAGGTTCCACATTAGGAACCACCACCCAGGAAAAAGATTTAGGCGTCATCGTGGATAACATGTTAAAACCAGTGTGCAGCGGTGGCCAAGAGAGCAAATAGAATGCTAGGTATCATAAGGAAAGGAATGGAAAATAAAACAAAGGATATTATAATGTCTCTGTATCATTCCATGGTGCGACCACACCTTGAATATTGTGCGCAATTCTGTTTGTCATATTTATTTATTTATTTTATTTATTTAACACTCACTTATATACCGCATCTTCCAGCGATCAGTTGCGGTGTACAATTAACAACAATTAACAAAGCGAAGTTTGTTTTACATAGAACATAGAACCTTTTAACTTTTTACATAGAACATCTAAACATCTTAACATCTTAAGAACTAAGCAGAGAATTTCAACTAGAACAGTGTGAATGATAATTTATCTATACAGAATGTAATGTCTGTACAACTAAAGGCAGTACATAACAGCTGCAACATATCTTAAAAAGGATATAGTGGAATTAGAAAAGTACAGAAAAGAACCATCAAAATGGCAAAGGGGATAGAAGGATATCCCTATGAGGACAGGCTTTAAAGGTTAGGGCTCTACAACCTGGAAAAGAGACAGCTGAGGGGAGATATGATAGAGGTCTATAAATTAATGAATGGAGTGGAACGGGTAAACGTAGATCGATTGTTTGCACCATCAAAAAGTAGAACGACAAGAGGATATGCAATGAAGCTACAGTGTAACCCATTTAAGACTAATAAGAGAAAGTATTATTTCACTCACCGCATAAACAAACTCTGTTACTGGAGGATGTAGTAAAAGCTGTTAGTGTAGCTGGGTTTAAAAAAGGTTTGGACAAGTTCCTGGAGGAAAGATCCATAAGCCATTATTAAAGGGGACCCGGGAATTCCACTGCTTGCCCCATACAAGCATTGTGGAACCTGTGTGTCTTTTTGGGAAATTTCCAGCTACTTGTGACCTGGATGGGCCACTGTTGGAAACAGGATAATGGGCTTGATGGACCTTAGTCTGACCCAGAATGGCATTTCTTATGTTCTCATGGAAGCACACCTTGTTATCCGCCGGCTGCATGTGTAGCTCTGCACACAATGATAAGAACTCCTTATGCTCAGTGTTACCCAAGCCATTGGCATTGCCCAGCTCTTCCTCCTCCTCCATCTCAAGAGAGGAGGGGCATGGGGAGACATGCTGAGATCATGGGCATGTGGAGTGCCGAATCTGCCAATCCCAAAAGAATGGTGCATGCTGGAAACATATACTGTGTTTTTTACATGCAGAAAAGAAATAAAAGCCAGTGCCCAGTGGTGCAGAGAGTACTACACATCCTAGGAGGAGAATGGTTCCTGATTGGAGATGAGTCCCTATCTCCTCTTCTTCTTGACATGGGGGCAGTGACCAGGTGCTGTAGTCTGTGCACAAACTGCATTCTGCCACCTACCATGGCCTGGGTAGTGGGTGTCCTCAACCATGAGGAAATGTGCTGCCACTGGCTTTTCACTCCCCCCCCCCCCGCACCCCTCTATAGGTGACTGCCTAGATTGCCTAGTGGCAGCACCTGCCTTACCTTGGAGCATGAATGCTGATGTTAAGGAATTGTATTCATTGAGGGCATGGGCTCAATAGAAAGAATCTAAGATCCCCCAGAAGGAATGTGAGGCATGCTAAAATTCATTTCCCTTCAAATGTGGAGAAAATTTTCCATGATGTGCGATTGCGTGCAGTTATCTATTGCTGGCCAAAGCAGTGTAATCTGTGGGTGTGTGATAATTGTGATTGGCATGTCTTTCTTTCTTGTTTTAGGGAATCTGAAGTCAGATTTTAGATAGGAGTTAGAGGGGATTTCAGATGTCCAGGTCAGGATGTGGAAAATCCCCACTGTATTTTAAACGAGGCTTTGTGAAATGCAGTCTTTTGTAAAATATGTTTAAGGATGGGCTGGACTGCACACTGATGTCGCCCCATGTCCAGTAGGAGAGATGATTATGAAATGCTGCACACAGGGGGGAAACATTTGCTGCTTTACCCCATATGTGCATAGGGACAGTTTTTTACAATTGCTGCTCATGATCTGTACCAGTTGCACAGGTGTTCCACGCCCCCATTATTCCCAATATCAATCCCCCCAACCCTCCCTGTGGCATCAAATTCTTTCTTAATATCCGATCCATGTCACATTAAGAACCCCCTCCCCGGCATGGTTTATGGTTTATTAAAATTTAATTTACCGCTTTTATGGGGTACAAGGTGGTTTATAACCAGTACCCCCATCTCGAATCACCTGATCCTCCCCTATGACATAAAGAAACCCCCTTGATGACTCCCTCATAGGGTCCCTTACCCCTCACCCCTGCATCCCATCCATGGCCTTATCAGGATCCTTGGTTTCTAGAGATAGCAGGAGTAATCCCTAGAAGCTCCTCATCCTTTGGCTCCAGGCTCCAAAATGGAGCCTGTGGCATCTAACAGTAATCTCATTTCATATAGTTTTTAACCTGAAATGACATGAAACAACGTGAAATTGGTGGTCTTCTCCTATATCATTAATAGTGTACTTATTGCTCAATAGGTGTCTCCAGGGACGGTCCTGGGGAGATGCGGGGTCATGTGCAGAGTTTCATCGCGAGGCCTCGTTTGCATAAGTATTTGCATATCCTCAGGGACTCAGCTGCATAAATATTTGCATAACAATGACAAGTGGACTTATTTGGTCAGTGCTATGACCAGCTTTATGATAAGGAAGGAGGATATAAAATGAGAAAAAAAATCCTTGTAGCTGGAAATTCAAATAAGGGTGTGCAGGCTGGATTAGACTGTGCCAGAGCTGGAAAAACCCTGAAATCAGTAACAGTGAAGCTATCAGGCTACAAGGCAAAAGTAAACTGGAATATTCCCTTGAATCCGAACTGACAAAATATTTGAAATTTAAGAGCAGTCCATGCAGCATCAAGAACAAAAATCACAAACCTTAAAGACCATCCATATCCCAGTAACCCCTCTCCCCCGCCAGCATGCTACTGTTACAGGAAACAAAAAGAAAAAGTGAGAACAGCAGCACAGAACCTATAGAGCAAGTCTACCATTCCCTAACAGCATTAACTTCCACAGCAAGGAGTCTACCATTCCCTAACAGCACTAACTTCCAAAGCAAGGAGTCTACCATTCCCTAACAGCACTAACTTCCACAGCAAGGAGTCTACCATTCCCTAACAGCACTAACTTCCACAGCATGGAGTCTACCATTCCCTAACAGCACTAACTTCCACAGCAAGGAGTCTACCATTCCCTAACAGCACTAACTTCCAAAACCCCCACAGCAAGGAGTCTACCATTCCCTAACAGCACTAACTTCCAAAACCCCCACAGCAAGGAGTCTACCATTCCCTAACAGCACTAACTTCCAAAACTCCCACAGCAAGGAGTCTACCATTCCCTAACAGCACTAACTTCCAAAACCACCACAGCAAGGAGTCTACCATTCCCTAACAGCACTAACTTCCACAGCAAGGAGTCTACCATTCCCTAACAGCACTAACTTCCAAAACTCCCACAGCAAGGAGTCTACCATTCCCTAACAGCACTAACTTCCAAAACCCCCACAGCAAGGAGTCTACCATTCCCTAACAGCACTAACTTCCAAAACCCCCACAGCAAGGAGTCTACCATTCCCTAACAGCACTAACTTCCAAAACCCCCACAGCAAGGAGTCTACCATTCCCTAACAGCACTAACTTCCAAACCCCCACAGCAAGGAGTCTACCATTCCCTAACAGCACTAACTTCCCCCACAGCAAGAAGTCTACCATTCCCTAACAGCACTAACTTCCAAAACTCCCACAGCAAGGAGTCTACCATTCCCTAACAGCACTAACATCCAAAACTTCCACAGCAAGGAGTCTACCATTCCCTAACAGCACTAACTTCCAAAACTCCCACAGCAAGGAGTCTACCATTCCCTAACAGCACTAACTTCCAAAACCCCCACAGCAAGGAGTCTACCATTACCTAACAGCACTAACTTCCAAAACCCCAACAGCAAGGAGTCTACCATTCCCTAACAGCACTAACTTCCAAAACCCCCACAGCAAGGAGTCTACCATTCCCTAACAGGACTAACTTCCAAAGCTCCCACAGCAAGGAGTCTACCATTCCCTAACAGCACTAACTTCCAAAACTCCCACAGCAAGGAGTCTACCATTCCCTAACAGCACTAACTTCCAAAACCCCCACAGCAAGGAGTCTACCATTCCCTAACAGCACTAACTTCCAAAACCCCCACAGCAAGGAGTCTACCATTCCCTAACAGCACTAACTTCCACAGCAAGGAGTCTACCATTCCCTAACAGCACTAAAGTCCAAACCACCCACAGCAAGGAGTCTACCATTCCCTAACAGCACTAACTTCCAAAACCCCCACAGCAAGGAGTCTACCATTCCCTAACAGCACTAACTTCCACAGCAAGGAGTCTACCATTCCCTAATAGCACTAACTTCCACAGCAAGGAGTCTACCATTCCCTAAGAGCACTAACTTCCAAAACCCCCACAGCAAGGAGTCTACCATTCCCTAACAGCACTAACTTTCAAAACCCCCACAGCAAGGAGTCTACCATTCCCTAACAGCACTAACTTCCAAAACCCCCACAGCAAGGAGTCTACCTAGGAAAGGGCAGCACCATAGCTCTAGAAAATCCGTACACCTACCAGGAAAACTGAACAAACCAGATACTATTTCTCAAAAAATAGGGGTGTCCTACACGGGGCGGTGGGTTCACCCCTAAACAAAGACATGGGGAGGGGTGGCCTGCACAGAGCAGCAGGTGCACCTACTCTTGCCATCTTACTGGGTAGACTGGATGGACCATACTGATCTTTATCTGCCGTCATTTACTATGTTACTACAAATGCTTATATAGAATACTCATTGCTGACAGAATATCTGGGCTCATCACACCTTTAGAACATAGATAAATTCTCATCAAGTAGAAAATAAGGGATCACAGTGAAAAACAGAAATCTGTAGACAAAAATTAAACTGAAACCCCAAGAAGCCAAGTACTGTATGCACTGCAACACCGGAGAAATAGAAAGAGATGCATATAAAGACAGCATGCTCATTACAAAAACTGACATATTGCCTTCACTAAACTGAAAATAAAACTATCTTTTCTGCCTTTGTCGTTGGGCCATTTTATTTTTCTGACCGAGTTGGTTCCAGTCTCTATTTACTGCTTTCCTTGTGTCTGTCTTCTCAGTGACTGCTTTTCATTTTTTTCTCTCTCCTCCTGTCTTCTTCACTTCCTTTTCCGCATGTCTTTGATGCTGATCTTTTATTTTTATCTCTTTTCCCCCTCTCCTCTGTCTCTATCCACTCATATCTAGATTTTATCCCTCATTCACCTTTTCTCTCACCCTCCAATCCTTTAGACTCCCACTTTTTACCTTTCACCTATTTACCAGCTTTCCATGTCCCATTCTTACACCTCTCTAATGCTCCTACTGCCCTCACCATGTCCCTCCTTCCCTTGTTCCTACTCTCTACCATTCACCCACTCCCTATTTCCCTATTACTATCCTCTATACTCACCCCATCAATCTTCATCCACCATCCTCTGCCTCTCATTCCTTCACCAGACCTAACCCCTTTTACCTTGCAGGCCCCCCCTCTCAATCCACTGCCCCACAGACAACCTCCTCCCTCCCCACACTTCACTGCAAAGATAACCACCTTGAGGACTTTCCTGTTCAAAGAGCACTATAGCAAATGCCATGAATAAATAAATACATAAATATATCTACCTCCATCCCATTCAGAGACTGGACCATCACCACAGTTAACCCTACATCCCTACTAACATTCCTCTTTCCCTCATCCATCGCACACCTCATAGACACCCCTCCCCCATCTCATCTCACACAGACACCCTTTCATCTCTGAACTTCAGATACCCCCAAAATCACCTCATCCATCCCACATATCACAGACACAGCCTCCAGCACCCACAAACAACTCCATCTCCCCATAATCAACCTTAAAGACACCCCCAGATAGGCAACCTTCCATTTCCACAAGCAACCCTTTTTCTCATATAGTACCCACATCTCCACACCCCTTTCTCCCAATCTCAGATACCACCCTCTATTCTCACCCCCTCATTCAGCCAATACATCAGAGACCCCTTCATAAAGAGTAGTTACTCACCTGTAACAGGTGTTCTCCAGGAGCAGCAGGAATCAGTCCTCACATATGGGTGACGTCAGCGCTGACGGAGCCCCCGTGCGAAGCATTTCTCCAGATTTCAAAGAAAGCCTTTGGGAATTGCAGCGCGTATGCGCGGTCCCCTTCCCGCCCAAGGGTGCCATCTTGCTCATTCTGATGACATAGCTAAAAGACAGCAAAACAGCAAAAATAAATCATATGACTGCAACTCCAAGGGGAGGAGGGAGGGTTGTGAGGACTGATTCCTGCTGCTCCTGGAAAACACCTGTTACAGGTGAGTAACTACTCTTTCTCCAGGACCAAGCAGGAAGTCAGTCCTCACATATGGGACTCCCCAGCTTAAGGCAACCGGAGACCTCAAGCGGAAAAAATGAGCTCCCTCTAGCTCGTCAGTACGTAAGGAAGGAATCTTCTCTGAGAACGCCCCCGACCGGTAGCCCAACACCAGGGCCGGAGGGTAGGAGTTGCCTAAACCCCAAAGAGATTATGGAGTACTGCCTGTCCGAAAGCACTGTCCCTGCAGGACTCTCTCTCAAGGCAGTAATGGGCCGCAAAGGTCTGGCTTGAAGACCAAGTAGCGGCCCAGCAGATGTCTGCCAACGGAACAGAGCGGAGATGAGCCACTGATGCAGCCTTCGCCCTGACATGATGAGCTGTGACTCGACCCTCCGACGAGAGGCCGGCTTCCCCATAAGCCCAGGCGATACAGTTAGCGACCCATATGGACAAAGTATGCTTGGAAACAGGTAACCCCAATTTATTGGGGTCAAAAGAAACAAAGAGCTGAACAGCCCTTCGATGCTCCCGCGTACGGTCAAGGTAGAAGGACAACGCCCTCCTACAGTCCAGGGTATGCAGGACCATCTCAGCCCGGTTGGCATGCGACCTGGGAAAGAAGGTCGGAAGAACCACCTCCTTATTGAGGTGAAAAGGGGAGACAACCTTAGGGAGAAACTTCGGGTTAGTCCGTAAGACTACCCTATTCCTGTAGAACCTAGTGTAAGGGGGATCAGACACTAGTGCCTGAAGTTCACTCACTCGCCTAGCAGAGGTAAGAGCTACCAGAAACAAGGTTTTCCAGGAGAGAAAACGGAGAGGACAGGTAGCCATAGGTTCAAATGGCGGACAAGTAATCTGCTGTAAGACCACATTCAGATCCCACTCAGGGGCTGGTGGACACAAAAGAGGCTTAAGCAGGAGGAGGCCTCTGAGAAAACAAGCCACTAAAGGGTGGTTGGAAAGAGGCCTCCCGTCCACTGGCAAGTGGTGCGCTGAGAGAGCACTGAGGTGAACCCTGACAGAGTTGGACTTAAGGCCTAGATTGGAGAGGTAAAGCAAATACTGCAATACTACCGCTACCAAGCACGAGAAGGGATTCTCGCTGTGCTGAGCACACCATGTGGAGAATCTATGCCACTTAAGAGCGTAGGATTTCCTGGTGGATTGCCGCCTAGAGGCTAAGACTACATCTTCCACCTCTCTAGGCAGTAGAAGGGAAGCCAGGACTACCCTTTCAGCAGCCAGGCCATCAGATGAAGGGACTGGAGGTTGGGGTACAAGAGAGACCCCTGGTCGTGAGAAAGGAGATCGTGTTGAATCCCCAGAAGAAGAGGAGTGTCCACCGCCAGTTGCAGCAGGAGTGGGAACCACGGCTGCCTCGGCCACCTGGGGGCTATCAGAATCATTGAGGCCCCGTCCTTGAGGACCTTGAACAGCGTTCAGGACACTAGTGGCGTGGGAGGAAACGCATACAGTAGGCCTTGGGACCACGGAATCAGAAAGGCATCCGCTGCTACTCTGAGAGGATGCGGTTGTCTGGAACAGAATCTCGGGAGTTGCCAGTTCAGATGACTGGCGAAAAGATCCATGGTGGGGAGGCCCCACCTAAGAAAGATCTGCTGAACCACCAACGGATTCAATCTCCATTCGTGTGGTTGCAGGATCCTGCTCAGTCTGTCTGCCAGGTAATTTTCTTGACTTGGGAGGTAGACAGCCTTGAGGAGGATTCCGTGATTGACTGCCCAAGAGCACAGTCGTTGTGCCTCCTGACAGAGAAGGAAGGAGCCCGTGCCTCCTTGTTTGCTCACGTAGAACATGGCAACTTGATTGTCCGTCTGGACCAGTACAGACTGGTGAGATGTGAGGTGGGAGAGGGCTCTCAGAGCTAGGCGTATTGCCCGTAGCTCCAGAAAGTTTATCTGCTGAGCAGCCTCCCAAGAGGTCCAGAGACCCTGAGTACATGCCCCTTGGCAATGTGCTCCCCAACCTAGAAGAGAAGCATCTGTCGTCAGCACTTGAGAATGTGGAGGGGATTGAAAACCCACTCCGAGTACCAGATTCGGAAGATGAAGCCACCATTGTAGAGAGGAGACGAGCAGGGTGGATATTCTCACCGAGTCTGGAAGGCTCCCTGTGGCTTGATGCCACTGAGTTCGAAGGCTCCACTGAGCAGGCCGCATGTGCAGGCAGGCATTGGGGGTTACATGAACCGTGGAAGCCATATGGCCGAGAAGTCTCAGGAATTGCCTGGCGGAGACCAGGGAATTGCTGTGAAATTGCCTGGCTAAACCCATCAACCTGTGGGCCCTGTCCACTGGCAGAAAAGCCTTCGCCTGAAGAGTGTCTAGCCTTGCTCCTATGAATTCTAAGTTCTGGGACGGGAGCAAAGTGGACTTTGCGAAGTTTATGACAAACCCCAAGTGCTGAAGCAGAGCCACAGTGCGAAGGGTGGCTTGACTGGCCTCCTGGGAAGACTGTCCCCTTAAGAGCCAGTCATCCAGGTATGGAAACACAAAAAGACCTTGAAGCCTCAGGTAGGCTGCCACCACCGCCAGGCACTTGGTTAACACCCTGGGAGCGGAGGTTAGGCCAAAGGGTAGTACTCTGTACTGGTAGTGGTTTCCCCCCACAACAAATCTGAGATATTGTCTGTGGTCTGGATGAATAAGGATGTGAGTATAAGCATCCTTTAGATCTAAGGAGCATAGCCAATCTCCCTGCTGGAGGTAGGGCAGCAGGATTCCAAGGGTAAGCATCTTGAACTTTTCCCTCTCCAGGAACTTGTTGAGGTTGCGCAAGTCTAGGATGGGTCTGAGGCCTCCTGTTTTTTTTTTGGTACCAGAAAGTACCTGGAATAAAAGCCGTGACCTCTCAGGTGGTGGGGCACCGGTTCCACAGCCTGATCCTTTAGCAGACTTGCTAACTCCTGAAGTAGTAGGTCCCTGTGCAGAGGGAGGCTCCCCTGGAAAATAGGAGGGAGGTACCTGGTGAAAATGGAGAAGATAGCCCTTGTGGACTATATGGAGCACCCAGGTATCTGATGTGACGGCTGACCACCTGTGGGCAAAGTGGGCCAGCCGGCCTCCTGTGCTGATGTGAGCCAGCTGAGGAGAAGAGGCTATGCCCTCTGAGTCAAAAACCCCCACCCTGCTGAGCAGGGGCCGGTGTTGGTGGCTTGGGGGCCTTCTGCCTACGGGGCCCATGACCCTACCCCTTGGCCTGCTGACCCTGTTGGGGAGCTGCAGAGGCCTGATAATGAGGGTATTGTTTATAGGCAGATGACTTCCTCGGGTAAAAGGTCTTTTTTCTCGAGCCCTTCTTTTTCTGAGAAGGGGCAGAGGTTTTTCTGGACAGCCTAGTCCGGGTCAGAGTCTCTGTCTCGAGTTCTGCAGCCTTCTCAGCCATGGGCTTGCCAAAGAGGTTTTCACCTCGGCAGGGGACATCGACCAACTTGTCCTGCACCCATGGCTCGAGGTCGGATGACTGTAGCCAAGCCTGTTGGCAGGCACCAATGCCGGCCACGGCTACTCGGGCCGAAGCCTCGAAGCCATCGTAGGCTGCTCAAGAGCTAAACTTCGAGCACTCTCGAATACCAGTGGACAAGACTTGGAACCGCTGCAAAGGTTCCTCGGAGAGACCAGCAGAGAACCCGGCAATCTCCTTTGCCAGGTCTCGGAGATACATGCCCATGTAGAGCTGGTATGTCTGGACACGGCAAGCAAGCATAGAGCCCTGGAAGCACTTCTTACCGAGGGCATCCAGGTTCCGGGCCTCCTGGCCAGGAGGCACCGAGGAGTGCAGCTTCTAACTTTTCAGTTGATGCATGGCCGATTCCACAACCATGGAGTGGTGCGGTAATTGTGCCTTTTGGAACCCGGGGCTCTTGCGGACTCGATAGATGGAATCGACCCGCTTGCTTAACACCGGCGTCGAGGCCAGGGTCTCCCACATGTGGAAGAGCAGCCGCTCCAGCATCGGCGGAACCGGTACAGTAAAGGCCTCCTTCGGGGGAGAGTCATACTGGAGGGCCTCGAGCTCCTCGGTTCGAGGCTCCTCCTCGGGATCCGCGGGGAAGGCCAAGGCCTTGGCCATATCCCGCACGAAGTCCGAGAACCGGGTATCCTCCGGTGGGGATCATCTCCGAGGTTCGGACTCTGGCGAGTCCGATGGGACACAACGAGTCCAATAAGTGTCGGGTGACTCTTCGTCCTTCGTCTCCCAGCCCGACTCCTCGGAGGAGGAATCGAGCGGCTCCGGTCGGGCGGGCACCGATGCCATCTGCCCAGATGCCGAGGGTACCGGCGTCGACGACCTCGGTCCCGAACAGGAGGCCGAGGGAGACCTTGGCCGAGGATTGACTCGAACCCGCATGGGCTCGAGGATCGGTTCGGCCTCCGGGGTCGACTTGGACGTCGATGTCCCGGTGGTCGGGGCAGAAGCACCGGTGAGACTGGTGATCAATGCCCACTGCTGTTCCATGAAGGCAGCGAGGCTGCTCTCCAAGGCCGTCAACCTGAGTCCAAGCTCAGGAGACCCAGCAGCCCAAGACTCGGGCCCCGACGGCGTCGGGCCCGACGTCGGCTCCCCTGGAGGAGAGTCCACGAGGACTACAGCACTCACGTGTCCAGGAGACTCCATCTCGATACGAGGATGCTTGGCAGGCCTCTCCAACTCCGAAGACCCGGGACGGCTATCGGGGCTATGCGACCTGGCCCTCGAGGAACCAGGAGCGTCCACCGACGCCGCCCTCACAGGTTTCTTCTTCCTGTGCTGTTCCCGCGAAGGAGACCCCCGCTCAGAGGAACCCCGACGCTGCTCGGGGCCGGAGTCCCGAGACGTCGAGGCCTTTGACGAGGTCCGGGCCCGTTCGGACACGGAGTCAGAGAAGATCCTATCCTTCTGGTGCTGCCGACTCCTCAGCGCCTTCGAGGACATTTTGCTACACGGACCACAGATCATCGGGTCATGATCGGGTCCGAGGCAGCGGAGGCAGCAGTCATGTGTGTCGGTAAGAGACATAAGTTTCTTACGCCGATCACACTTTTTAAACCCGCTGGCAGCCATCGGGGGAAAAAGGGCCTCTGCAAGGTCAAAAGACAGGGCTGCCAGTGAAAAAAGAAAAATGGCGTGAACGCTAGTCACAAAGGACAAAAACCAAAAAAGAGAGAGTGGGCTCGATACCGGCGTATCGGGTCCAGGCGGGAAAAGGATCCGGCGTCGATCCGAAAGAGAAAAAGAAAAAACAGGGAAATCAACTTTTTCCTCGGCGAAAAACGAACTACGTCCGTCAGGCTCCGCGGAAAAAAGAAGACTGAGCAAGGTGGCACCCTTGGGCGGGAAGGGGACCGCGCATGCGCGCTGCAATTCCCAAAGGCTTTCTTTGAAAACTGTGGAAATGCTCCGCACGGGGGCTCCGTCGGCGCCGACGTCACCCATATGTGAGGACTGACTTCCTGCTTGGTCCTGGAGAAACAACCCCTCCATCTCCACGCATCACAGTCACCATAAAGTCCGGGGATTAAGCTGTGCTGCATGTGGGAACGGTGGGACATTTTTACCACCAGCAGATTAGGGCTGAATGAGAGCAGCCTGATGTCATTACCTGGGCCTCCTCTCCAGTCTTGCCTAGCTTTTTGCCATCTGGCTCTGGACCCCGCCTCCCCCCCCCCCCCCCCCCAAGCAGGGTTCAATCACTTATTGGGACCTGACCGAGCCTCTTGGGATGCAGAGGGCTCTTTAACACCAGCTCTGCCCCCTCAACTTACTCTAAGCAGGCCCTGGGCCTGCTCCAGTAGCTCTTTTTAAACTCTGGAGCATAGCCCAGGCCCGATCACGGCTGCTACTTCCCCAGCCTGTCTCCCTCTGCTCTTCTCATGCCCCCATCACCAGTGCACCAGAGCAGCATCACCGCAACCCCGATCACAGCTCTCCGATGCTGGTCATGATTGCAGCTGCGGTTTCAACTTTTTAAAAAAACCTTGCTTGCTACTTCTCCCTACAGTTGTGACAGCCCGTTCATGGCTCCTCATCCACGGTCGCAGTTGAAGTTTTTTTTTTACTTTTTAAAATTCTGCTCTTTTCCTCTTGCCCGTCCGCCACCCCCTCCCGGGGCCAAAAATCAATCGGGCCAGCAATGGAGTCAGATAATATATTTATAGTGGCTTCTCTCACTTTTGTTATTGATTTGAGGCTCCTCTTTATGCTTATTTCTTTCCCCTGGTGACAATGCTGCGCTGGCCGCTCTCCCCGGCTTGTTCTGGCTCTACAAGGCAACGGTGAGTAGAAGGGGGATGTAGATTGGGGCCGTGTGCAAAAAACACAAGTCTAGGGCCGGCCCTGGGTACCTACTGAAGTGCTGAATAGGTGACTATTAAAGAATAGTGTGTCTGTTAATATATAGCACATGCTACTGAGCAATAGTGCACACTATTAACAAAACTGCCCTGAAACAATAATTTTTATAAATCTTACAAATGACATGGGAAACTAAACAAAACATTATTTTTTGCTTGAATATCCAAAGTATTCAAAACCCCTGGGTAGGGGTGGCAATCATAATAATGAAAAATAGTAGCCGGACTATAGAAATCCAGAAGGACCCAGGCACATGAGCTCAATTATGGATTTTTGCTAGAAAATACTATATTAATTAAGAAGGGATAAGATCCCTGGATAGTTGTCAATGAAGGTTCATGGCGCCAGATCTCAGTCCTAGTTCTAACTGAGCTGCATACCTAAAAGAGCGGGAAGAAAGTTCAAGATCAAAAGGCCAAAATTGTGACCACTGTTGTTTTTGAAATGAAATAAAAAGCAGATCTATATAACACATCATTTCGATTGGTTCACATCCTAGTTAACTGCTTGTGTGGACAGTGGTGCTTCAACCACCTTATTCACCTCTATTGAGTTCACCTGCATTACCCCCTTAAATATATGCCAGAATTACCAATTATAAATATCTAAAGTAACAAAAATCTTACTAGCGAATTGACAGGTGAAGAAGCAGAAAATTCCTGCTGACTGTATGAGCACTGTAACAGCCCGATTCCATTAGGGACATGTCCAAGCCACATGGATGCCCCCAAATAGGATGGGCCTTTTAGGACCCGATTCTACACCGCAGGAGCCAGATGTTCCCACGGGTGCAGAATCGGGACATGAGACGGCCCAGCATGCCCCTGCGTACGCACAGGGACATCCTCCCCGCATGCCCTTCCAACTCCTGCAGCACCAACCCCTGTAACTCCACCACCCGACCCTAGGCTGGGCAGCCGGGGACCGGATTGGGCAGCGGGGACCTACCCACACCTGTACTGGTCTTTGTTGGGGGGTGGGGGGGAGTGTTACAGCCTTGATTGCTGCAGTCCCGGCTGCTTATTTCACCTCAAAGGTGGAATAAGCAGCACATCCACCCCTGACCTGCAGGACGAACAGGGCCATGACCTGAATTGGCCCTGTACGTCCTGCCGCCTCACACACCCCTGCCTTACCATCACTCCACCCCTTCCCACCCCCCGCCAGCTCTCCCCGTATTGCTGCTCTGGCTGTGTGGGGTTAGTATGTGGGGGAATACAGGCAGCCCTGCAAGTTGCCTTGCTAAATCAGACCCTAAGGAGGTCATTCTGAACCACGTTTAATGAGTATGGACATCCGATCTGATTCCACTAAATTCCTGACCTGTGTCCTGGAAACAGAGCTCCTGGCATGTAGAACTGAGCTGTGCGGAGAGCTCTGTTTGTAGGCAGGAGGGGGCGGGCCACAGGTGGAGCGAGGGCAGGCTGTGGGCGGCACCTTGACCCCGGATGTACAGGGCCGAGTCCAGGGTCGGAGGTGGAATAAGTCCCCCTAGTCGGAGCCTGACTGGGGAGCCGGGCAGCGGATCAGAGATGAGGGGACACAGGGTGTTCCCTGCAGCCTGACCCTGCCCATGGCAGGGCCAATCAAAGGTTGGGCTATGGTGAAAAGCAGAATGCTGGGTCTGCCAGGGATCACAGCCTGGTGCCATGGCAAAATGACACCACGGTGCCACGACTCCATGCAGGAGCCAGGCTGGGCTAGCTGGGAAGTTCATTGGATGTCCAGGAGGCCAGAATCAGGGTACGGCCTGCACGTCCAGGCCAGTAGACCCGATTCTGATCCCGTAGGCATGTCTAGCCCCCGCAGCAGCAGAATCGGATGCAACCGGAGCATGTCCCAATTCTGACCAAGAGGGGGACGCACAGGGCAGCAAGTGCTTATTTATTTGCGTAGACATTCTTAATTTCCTTATCAAGGCAGGTTCCACAAAAACATAATCAAATCACACCAAATAACACACTTGTGAATTCACTTAAAATTTACTAAACCAGGGGTCTCAAACTCAAATTGCTTTGAGGGCCAAATGAGGACTTGTAAAGTAACCCGGGGGCCGCATACGACACGGGGCCTCATTTGCATAAGGGGCATCATTTGCATAAATATTTGCATAATGTTGCATAATGAGTATATGGATAAAGAAAGACTAAACAATTTCTATATTACTATAATCCAGTGCCAACCGCCAGGCACATTAGGAACTACTACAAACACTGCCCATTTAGAATCCATAGCAAACCCCCCGTATCATAACAGCACTGCCAGGACTCACAAAGCACCAGACCCTACCTATCAAAAGGCAACACTGCAAATATTAAATCAATACATTTCAGAGAACAACAATACATGACCTACTGGGAAAAGAGAACAAGTAGCAATGTCAAATAGGAATTACATAAACAGAATACCTCTGCTCAGTTACACATGCAGAACATACACCATCACCAAACAAGGAATCACAATTTAGAAACAGGAAGACAATAATTAAATTGGGAACCCCAAAAGCCAAACTTGGAATGTACAACAACACTGTACAAATAAAACTATAAATTAATTTCTTGTACTAAACAAAGCACAGACATTAATGATGCACATTTCCCAGAGCTGACATATTCCAGTTGATATGATTGAGATGTTTAAATACCTCCGTGGCATAAATGTTCAGGGAGAGAGCCTCTTTCAATTGAAAGCAAGTTCTGCTACGAGGGGACATGGGATGAGGGTGAAGGGAGATAGATTCAGGAGTGATATGCGGAAATATTTCTTTACAGAAAGAGTAGTGGATCCGTGGAATAGTCTCCCAGTGGAGGTGGTAGAGATGAGGACAGTAACTGAATTCAAAAAAGCATGGGACCAACACAGAGGATCTCTAAAGGTAAAAAGTGGACTGTTGTAGTTGTTATGGAAGGACAGACTAGATGGGCCTTGTGGTCTTTTTCTGTCATCATGTTTCTATGTTTCTATGTTTCCAGTTAATAAATTCAAAATAAAGAGATATTTTCCTACCTTTTGTGCATTTTTTTCAGTTGCAATTGTTCCAGCCACTTTCTTATGGTTTCTTCGTGTCTTCTGCTAACTCTCCATCGTCTGCTGTCCATTTGTCCTTTCTTCTCTCTTCTAGTTTTTTTTTTCATTCTCTCTCTACATCTGCTTTAACATACTAATCTTTCTCCTTTTGCTCTTTCCTCATTCCTATTTTATCCACTCAAATATTACCCCTCCATCCTCAATCTCCACTTACTCTCCCAAAACCTGGCCAATTGTAGATTTGTCTTCCCTCCCGCACAAAATATTTTTCCCTCTCCATTTCACTTTCCCAGCTCCATCCCATTCTAATCCTCCCCCAACATCAGCTCCCTTCTAGTTCAAGCCCCACCCAGCATCCGCTCCTTTCTAGTCCCTGCATCAGCCCATTTCCAACCCTAGCTCCCCCCCCACTCAGCCCATTTCCAGTGCTAGCTCCCTCCCCTCACAGCCCATTTCCATTCCAAGCCCCCTCCCCATCAGCCATTTGCAGTTCAAGCCCCCCTACCACTCAGCCCATTTCCAGTCCTAGCAACCCCCCCAGCCCATTACCAGTCCTAACCCCCCTCCCCCCATCAGTCCAGGTACATTTTAAAAAGTCAAAACTTGCTGCTGCTGCCGCCGCCACCGCAGTATCAAGCATCCCTGAGCCCCCCCTCAATAAAAGTCAACATAATCAGCCCACAGCACATTACCAGTCCTAAACCCCCCCAGTGGCATTACTAGTCCTACCCCCCCCATCAGCCCACAGCACATTACCAGTCATAAACCCCTCCAGTGGCATTACTAGTCCTAACCCCCCCCATCAGCCGACAGCACATTACCAGTCCTAACCCCCCCCCCCAGTGGCATTACTAGTCCTAAACCCCCCCCATCAGCCCACAGCACATTACCAGTCCTAAACCCCCCCAGTGGCATTACTAGTCCTAACCCCCCCCATCAGCCCACCAGCACATTACCAGTCCTAAACCCCCCCAGTGGCATTACTAGTCCTACCCCCCCATCAGCCCACAGCACATTACCAGTCATAAACCCCTCCAGTGGCATTACTAGTCCTAACCCCCCCCCCATCAGCCGCCAGCACATTTCCAGTCCTAACCCCCCCCAGTGGCATTACTAGTCCTATCCCCTCCCCCCATCAGCCCAAAGCACATTACCATTCCTAAACCCCCGCCAGTGGCATTACTAGTCCTAACCCCCCATCAGCCCACAGCACATTACCAGTCCTAAACCCCCCCCCAGTGGCATTACTAGTCCTAACCCCCACCCATCAGCCCACAGCACATTACCAGTCCTAAACCCCCCCAGTGGCATTACCAGTCCTAACCCCCCCCATCAACCCACAGCACATTACCAGTCCTAACCCCTCCCCCCAGTGGCATTACCAGTCCTAACCCCCCCCATCCACCCACAGCACATTACCAGTCCTAACCCCCCCCATCCACCCACAGCACATTACCAGTCCTAAACCCCCCCAGTGGCATTACCAGTCCTAACCCCCCCATCAACCCACAGCACATTACCAGTCCTAACCCCCCCAGTGGCGTTACCAGTCCTAACCCCCCCCCCAGTGTCATTACCAGTCCTAACCCCCCCCATCAGCCGGGGCAAAATCAACTGTCCCGCGGGACTCCCCCCCCCCCCCCCTGCCCGGCAGAGCCAGCCCTCCCTCCCTCCCTGCCTGCCTGCCTGCTTGCTTCCCTCCCTCAGTCCTTCTCTGCTTCGGCTTAGAACCGCGAAGGGAGAGTTCCTCCCTCGCGACTCTGCTAAGCCCGCTGAGGCTTATGGGAAATTTCCCATCTGCCCCGGCGAGCTTAACAGAGTCGCGAGGGAGAAGCTCTCCCTTCGCGGCTCTGAAAGCCGAAGAGGAGAGGGACTGAAGGAGACAGGGCTGGCTAACATCGGGGAATTCCGGGGGCTGCCTCCATACCTGCCCGCGCTGTGCACAAAATAGATCCTCGAGGGCGCGTGGTGCCTCGTGGCGTTCGGCTGGCTGCCCCCCCCCCCTCCTTCCTGTCTCTCATTGGTTGAGGGCAGGCTCGTGACTCGGGAGAAGACGACTTTAGACAGAGAGTATTTTTTAACCCCACGCGGCCGCGCCGGCAATCAGGTGAAAAGTGAAACCAATGGCGTCGCGGGCCGTACAAAATGCTCTCGCGGGCCGCGTGTTTGAGACCCCTGTACTAAACCCTTAAGGGGTCATTCTGAAGAGCGAATAGCAGGGATGAACGTCCCGTTTGGAATCCATCCCCACTATTCACTCTCCTGCTGACCCCAGCTAAAACTTCCCCGTCTGAACAGAGCGTTTGTACGGGGAGGCCTAGACAGGAGGGGGCATTCTGGAGGTGGAGTGAGGGTGGGGCTTGGGAAGGCCGTGTCCCCAGATGTACAGGGCCGATTCATAGGTCAGCCCTGTACGTCGGGGGCCGTGAACTTAGACAGGGGACTTATTCCACCACAGAAGCGGAATAAGTCCCCCCCCCCCAGATGTCAGGGGGTCAGGCTGCCAGGCCCGGAAAGAGAGGTAGGGGGTGCAGGAAGATCCCCACAACTGGATTCTGCCCATGGAAGGCCAGATCGAGGGTCCAGCTGTGGGGAAAGAAAGATTTCGGCGGTGGCTGGCATTCATGGCTCCTGAATGGAGGTGTGGTGCCATGGCGACAGAACACTATGGCACTGTGGCTCCATTCAGGAGCCTGTCTGAAGTAGCCGGGCATGTGGCTGGGCATGCAGGCCGATCAGAATTGGGGCCTGGCCTGCACGTCCAGGTCATAGACCCGATTCTGATCCCACAGGCACGTCTAGCCCCCATGGGATCAGAATCGGGTCTAACTCCGGCGTCCCGCTTCTGGTCAGCCGCACAGAGGGTTGGACGGCCAGGTTGGAATGTGCCTCTTTGTGGGCATATTCAAAAGGGTTTAACTGGTTAGCAGGTCACCACAATTCCCATAATTCAGTGGCACTATTCATACAGTGCTGCTGAATATTCCCACAGACTCCAAAAAAGACTCCTTGTTAAAACCGGGGCAGTCTGTGGGTGGATCATGGGCAATCCTGACAGCTATCTTAGCAGAATTGTTCAGCCTCTAACCACATTTATTTATTTATTTATTTATTTATTTATTTAACACTTCTTTTATACCGCGCTATTACAATCAGTGCGGTGTACATTAAACAAGAACATACTACAATGTATACAAGTAACATTGAGTTTTACATTGAACAGGGAACTTCAACAATAGGACAACCGGGGAAACTATGTACAGAATAACTTAATGATATATACAGTAATATAAAACTCATTTGGATGTTGCAAAGTGGTTCACTAATAGGACTAGAGAGAAGGTTGACCATTGCTCAACTGTATAAAGTTAGGATAGGCTGGTTTTTGCTGTCCAGTTTGCGGCTGAATATCTGGATAGCCAGCACTCTGTCCGGCAAAACCAGATATTCGGTGCCGGATGCCAGATACTTCCTGGTATTGAATATCTGGTTTTACGTACTTAGAGTGGTGGCAGCCAGGCGTTTTAAAAGTGCTGACTACTGCTGCTGAATATCAGCTCATAAAGAAATAAAGAAAGCTCACCTAAAAGCTTCTTGGAATAACCAAGTTTGCACCTTCTTTGTAAAGCATACACATTTATATTCCATTCTTATCTCTAATGGTAGGGAATTCCAAAGTGCATGTCTATAATAACAACATTGTATCTCCCATAGATGTAACAATCTATTTCGAGATCTCAAATGCCGGCCCTAAAAGGAACATATTTTTCATGTATACAGCCAGGCAGGAGAGTTCACTATAATGAAAACAATGAAAAACAAATATTAAAACTTGAAATCTGACCCTCCATTTTATTGGTAGCAAATGAAGAATGAAGAATATAAAAAGACTGGAAATGGTTCAGATTAAGGTGACCAAAATGATTTGGAGCCAGTGTTAGAAGACTTACAAGAAGAGACTTGAAGACCTAAATATGTATACGCTAGAAGAGAGGAGGGATAGGGGAGATATGATTCAGACCTTTAAATACTTAAAGAGCATTAATGAACAAACAAACCTCTTCCAAAGATGAGGACGCTGTAAAACTAGAAGGCATAACATGAAGCTGCAAGGGGGTAAACTGAAAGGCAATGTCAGAAAATACTTTTTCACTGAAAGGGTGATGGATGCTTGAAATGCCCTCCCGATGGAAGTGGTGGGGGCAAATACAGTGACAGAATTCAAAATGGCATGGGACAGACACAGTGGATCCCTTTATAGCAACAGGATAAAATCAAAATAAACATAACTATCTCTTATAT
This sequence comes from Ichthyophis bannanicus, assembly GCA_033557465.1. Classification (NCBI taxonomy): domain Eukaryota; kingdom Metazoa; phylum Chordata; class Amphibia; order Gymnophiona; family Ichthyophiidae; genus Ichthyophis; species Ichthyophis bannanicus. The sequence continues at coordinate 280,697,698 of CM066040.1, read as the reverse complement.
CTCAACAAATAGGGGTGGCATGGGGAAGGGTGACCTGCATGGAGCGGCAAGTGCACCTACTCTTGCTGCCTTGCTGGGCGGACTAGATGAACCATACTGATCTTTATCTGCCATCATATACTATGTTACTATGTAGTATATCCATGATTTCCTGTTAACGACCTATGGGACCTCCTGAAAGCCATAAAAATACACCTCTTTTTGGAACACTATGGACCGAACACCTGATATCACTCTTGAACATGCAACCACCACAGTAAAACATGGACCAACTTCCATCCTTTCTGCTGTTTCTAGCTACCCTATATTGACTTCTATATCACATGTTCCCAAACATATAATGATAACAGAACTCAGTCTGAAGTAAATTCACCATGTAATTAACATTGTTTGTTGACCCTGCTAACTCTAAGTCCCTTGTTGTATGTAAAGTTCTCAGTTTATTTGTTCACTGTAAACCACTTTGAATACAAGAAAAGGTGATATAGAAAACTTGTTAAATAAATAAATAAAAAGTTTCACCATGCTATTTTGTAATATTTGGAGGTACTTTATGGCATTCTTCAAAAGACCATGATGTAAATACTGCCAAAATCAAATCTATTCATCACCAGAGTATGCACCAGGGTAGCAAGTGAATCCCGATGCAGATATGGCCTTAGTGGTTTTATTTATCTTAAATTATAGATGTCTGGGCGAATGACCACTGAAATTTGTTTCTAAAAGGTCAATCGTTCATCTAACCCGACCCCTAAACATTTAACTTCCTCCTTTGGTTTTAATCTCTACCCCATTCACCTTTTCTTCTAATATGCTATTATTTGTGACTAAGCTACAGTATATACTGTAGTTTCTGTCTTATTCGGGTTTAAATTCAAATGATAAGATACCAACCAATTTTCTATTGCTTTCAATCCTTCATTTAACCTATTTATTGCCTTCCTTTGATCCCCTTCTATATGACATAATAACTGGATGTTGTCTGCATAAATATGGCACCCTAGGGAAAACTGTTCTACAATCTTTCAAACAGGGGCCATATACAAATTAAATAATAAAGGTGATAAAATTGAATCCTGAGGGATTCCATGTGACTGCAACTGCCTTCTGAGATGTCTAATGTACTACATAAGATCTCTGCACGAAATGATAAAATCCATTGTAGCACTTTCCCATAGAGACTATACTCATGCAAGCGTCTTTCTAGTAGAAAGGGTTCAACAGAGTCAAATGCTGCTGATAAAGCAATTAAAAACCAACAAAACATCCCTTCCCTTATTATAGCTAGGAGAATTAGTTCCATACTGTGCCTTTTGCTAAAAGCTGTTTGATAGGGATGTAACGCATTTTGAACAACAACATTAGAATTTAATTGATTATAAAAAGTCTTTTTCACTAATCGATTTAAAAAACATGATTTTGAAATAGGCCTACAATTCTCTATTCAACTTACATCAAGGGATAAGCATCATCCGAGTTTCGCAACAGATCTGGAAAATATGCCTGACCTAACAAACTATTTATAATTTATTTAAAAGGTTCCCCACCCTATTCACTATTTTTGCTGAATAGAGCCTAGTGAGCACGAGACAACTTTCATATCTATTTTTATCTTCTCCATTTCTAATACTGAAAGGTGCCTAAATTCCCCCGATCCACCATCTTTCTGATCATCTATACCCAACATTAGTTTTCTCTTCTCTCTTCCAAATCTATTCCCTTTCCAATAAGACTCTCCTGTAGTGCTACAACTTCATTCTATAAAACTCAGCTAACTCAGCACTCGAAGGGACTGCCTCAATAACTTACTTCTTTATCTCTACACATTTTCCTCACCATAATAAGCAATTCCCTATTTTTATTTTCTGCTTCCTCCAATCCTTTATTTACATACCTTGCTTTAATCTCAACCACCATCGTATTGTATATCTTTTTCTGTTGCCTATGTTCTTCCTTGTATCTTATACTTTTACCATGTCCTCTCAAAATGAAACCCCTGTCACTTCTGCATCTGAAGCCAGTCATCATACCATGACTTAAATATAGATGCCATGAGAGGAGTCATTTTTTGAAATTATAATCTAATTTTTCCAAGTTATTCATATCATCTAGTGCAGTGCTCCTCAATCCAGTGTTCAGGGCAAACCCAGCCATTGTGGTTTTCAGGATATCCACAATGAATATGCATGAGACTGATTTGCATACAATGGAGGCAGTGCCTGCAAATCTATCTCATGCATATTCTTTGTTGGAATCCTGAAAACCCTACCGACTGGGTGTGCCTTGAGGCCTGGGTTGAGAACCACTGATCTAGTGGTCAGCCCCTATTTATTTATTTATTTATTTGTCATGAGACAGGTAAAATTCACAAATCCGTTCAGAGTTACTTTACTGCTTGCAGGAACTTGCAAATCTATTTTCATTTGGATAATCAAGGCTATGAATTCTAGAGTATACAAAGCTAAAAGTTACCAAATCAGGACTAGGCCAGCCTGTACCTAATGGCCTGGACCCATATAACCCACTTTTCTTGCAACAAAATATTATTTAAAGGTTAACACCTCCATAAATAGCCAGATGGTGCTTTCCTCCATGCCCAATACTTTTCAATTTCTTCATAATTAGATGTTGATTTTTCTCCTCTCAGCAAAAAGCAGTTAAAAGAGGGAAATACATAATGTAATGAAAACAAAGTTAGTAGGTGGAACATATATCCATATCAGCAAAACAAAAAAGGTTTTCTCGTCCATTTCTGTATTATTTTCCATAAAACAAGACATTCTAGTTAGTCAAACGTGAAAAGTCAAAATTTACATTTAAATAGAGGCTTTTAAGCCTTTTCTTCCCCCCACAACCTCCTTCAACAGAAAGCAAAGTGGAGCCTGAAACCCTTCATTTTTCCAAACGAAAGGACTGCTGCAAAAGCACAGCAAAAAGAGACACCACAATTCAGCGGTTCTCAACTCTTGTCCCCATGCTCCCAAAGAACTTCTTGTTTCAAAATAACCAAAATGATGAAACCTAACTTCATTCTTAGACCAAAGGTACGTTGATATATTGGATGAATATTCACTGTGGTATCCTAAAAATCAGACACATTCATGCACAAAAGTCCTAGACGACTTGCTACCATTGCTGTGTGATGAAAATATTATGATTACTTCAGCTTTCATATAGCTTTTTAAATCAGGGCCTTTATCGCAAATGATCTCCTATGTGCTATTTGTCAGCCCATTAGAAACCCCCAAAAATTAAGGAAACAAAGATGTAGTAGACAGTTATCTTGTACGGACCTCATTTGTTCTTACAATAGACAACGTCTTTCTCCATTATTCTTCTTCTGGACTTGACTCTCAGATTTGACACATGGGGCCATGATATTCTCTTGGATACGCTCTCATCTCTAAGCATTTCTGCCTTGGCTCTCAACTGGTTTTCCTTCTCTCTTGCCGACCACAGCAGTAAGATCCTGGAGAACAGCTCCATTTCAAGTGTTTGTGTTCCCCTAAGCCTGACCATTAGTTCCCTCCTTTTCTCGATTTATCTTCACGGCCTTGGCACATTCATTTTCTCCGGTGGCTCAAAGCCACCACCATATGCCTCATGGATGCATTCATGCTTCGGCATGCTGAGGTTGTCCAAGTAGGGATGTGCACGGGAAAACGCTTCTGGCTCATTTTTCATTTGTTTGACCTTTTCTCTCAATTTTTAGGTGTTTTTTTCAGATTGTATCACACATTTGTTTTAATAAGTTCTACTATGCATAAAAAAATGTCAAGTACACAAGTAAATCAATAGTACATGTGCTAATTTGTAGGTTAAATGCAAGTACAATAAATTTTGTGCTCCCTAAAGTGTTTAAGGTGCCCTATTGAAGTGGATGCATACTAATGAACCTACATACCTATAAAGCAGAGGTTCCCCAATTCTTTATCTTCCCCTGGGCTTTCTTCCTATTGATTTTACAACCTTCTCTTTATCTGTTTTCAGAGGTGACCCAGAAGTGATTTGGGGCCATGTGTGAAGATTCATTGTGGGGCCTCATTTGCATAAATATTTACATATATGTTGGACATTATTTGCATAACTTGAATTACCGTAAAACCTCTAATAGACCGCCACCTCTAATAGAACACCACCTCTAATAGACCGCCACTCCGGCGGAGAGGTTGAAAAATAGAGCGCCACCCTCTAATAGAGCGCCACCTCTAATAGACCGCCACTCTCACCTTGTGTAAATTTGCTGCATTTAACATTCATGTGTAAAGAAAAACAAAGATTTTCTCATAGAGTTTCTTTCTTTGTTCGAAACGATAAAAAGATTTGTAGTTTATTGAATGTTAATGTAGACGTCTTGTTGGCGCCTTTTTCTGATGCAATATTTCATGTGTTTTCTACCGTACTATGCTGTATTGCGCAATGTAAAAGCAGTGCTCACCGCTAACGTTCTAGTTTGAGTTTGGCTGTCAAAAAGTGATAGTTCACAGATGCATTTTTCTGCACGTTACAATAGTCGGCTGTGTGTAAAGTTTGTCCACTTAAAATTTTGGCCAGATAGTTGAAAAATAAACCGCCACCCTCTATTTGAACGCCACCTCTAATAGACCACCACCTTGGCAGAGGGGTTGAAAAATAGAGCGCCATGGCGGTCAATTAGAGGTTTTACGGTATATAATTTATTTTAAAATGTATGCACTGCCAATCTAAAGTCCTAGGTTGCTTGCAAACATACATTCATACACAATTTATTAAAACAGATAAAATAAATAATACAAATCATGAAACAAAATTAACTTTAAGCCACTTTCACACACTGACAAAAACACAAACATGTATTTATTTATTTGCAAGATTTTATATACCGCCATCAAAGTGGCTTAGAATATCCAGACAAAGTGGAAATAAATTAAAGTTAATGCTGACAATAGAGAAAGACACAATAAGTTGGGGACTGAATAGTACAATAATGAAAGTTCAAAAAATGCATTGCTCAGTAACCCAATGACAAAAGGGAGAAAACAGGGGAGGTGAGACACCTGCTAGCAATGCCCCGATGCTCAAAGATATCTAAACATCATCAAATGCTTTGTAAAGAAGTTAGTGGGAGAAGATCAAGTACCAAGAACTGCAGTAAGAGACCAAGAAAAGGTGGCAGAAAGATACAGAGTTATTTCCCATCATGCTGGATGCCACAGGCTTGACTAAGAAGAATTTCCTAGCATACCTTGATAAATTACCCATACATGGTACATCTTACGAACTTCAGAAGGAGACTGTCTTTGGTACGATGCAAGTACTATGCCGAGCATTAGCAGTACATTTCAGATACTGCAATCATACTCTACATATGCTAGCTTAGAAGTGAGGTTCATGACTATCATGGGATGTGTAAAACTAACCCATTTGGAGAAACCATCCCAAAAGCCAGTGCTTTAAGCCTAGTTTAAATTTTTAATGACCCCTCCAAACACAGATCTGGAGGTAGTGAGTTCCAGAGCATAGGCATATGAAACCAAAAGCTGCCACGCAGGTTCATTCAAGCTTGAACTGTGAAGGTGGCAGCACAGCGAGCAGGTTTGATGGAGATGACCTTAGTAGTCATCCTGGGCAGTAGGGAATGATCAAAGATGATAAGTAAGAAGACGGAGTACTAGTATAGTAGATATGATGCAAAAAGGAAAGGATTTTGCACTTGAGCCTGCAGGCAACCGGCAGCCATGATAATTCCTTTAATAACAGAGAGATATGATCTGTGCAGTTTGTCTTATATAGTATTCTTGCTAAAGTATTTTGGACCAACTGGAGTCTTTTAATACTGTAGCAGGAACGCCAATCAGAAGGGAGTTACAATAATCCTACTACTGCTACTCCTAATCATTTGTATAGCGCTAAAAGGTGAAATAAGCAGCACGTCCCCATGGGCCCAGCAGGACATACAAGGCCGTGACCCGAATCAGCCCTGTACATCCTGCCAGACTGGCCTGCCCCTGCTCCGCCGTGATCTCACCCCCTCCTGCACCCTGCCAGCTCTCCCCATCCTGATGCTCAGGATGTACGGGAAGAGCTGAAGGGGGAATCGGGTCCAGACGACTTGCAAGGCTGCACGTCCCATCAGGACATGCAGCCCCGCAACCAAATCCCAGAATTGGGCCCTAAGGAGATCAGGATCCAAAAGCAGCCTCAAAGAGGTGAATTCTTAGCTTAGATTTGAATATGGCCAGAGATGGAGCCTGATATACTGACTCGGATTGTTTGTTTCAGGCATAAGGAGCAGCAAGGTGGAAAGATCGAAGTCTGGAGTTGACAGTGGCAGAGAAGGCCACAGATACCGTGGAAGGGATCTGCCAGAAGGGTGAAGTTCCCAAGGAGGGGTGTAGGGAGAGATAAGAAAGGAAAGATAGTGAGGAGCAGCAGATTGAAAGCACTTATAGTTCAGTAGACATTTGAACTGGATATGGATACGGATGGGGAGCCAATGAAGTGACTTAAGAAGAGGGGTTACATGAGGATAGCGACACTTGCAGAAGATTAGCTATGCAGTTGAGCTTTGAACAAACTGAAGTGGGGAGACCAGCAAGGAAGAAGTTGCAATAATCAAGATGGAAGGTGGCTAGAGAGTGAATAAGGGTATTGGTAGTATGTTCTGAAAGGAAGGGGCAAATTTTGCTGATGTTATAGAGGAAGAAATGACAGGTTTTAGCTATCTGTTGGATGTGTGTGGAAAAGGAGAGGGAGGAGTCAAAGATTACCTCAAGGTTGCAAACCAAGGAAACAGGGAGGAGCAGTGCTATCCACAGAAATAGAGAAAGGAGGAAGGGAGGAGGTGGGTTTAGGGGGGGGCCATAACTCAATTTTAGCCATGTTCAATTTCAGATGGTGGCGGAACATCCAGGCAGCAATGTCAGATAAGCAGGCAGAGATCTGAGCCTTGATTCCTGGAGAGATTTCAGATGCAGAGAAGAAGACCTGAAAGTCATCAGTGCAAAGATGGCACTGAAATTCATGGGAGGAGATAAGTGTGCCAAGGAAATGGGAGAAGAGAGAGAAGAGAAGAAGTCCCAAAACAGAGCCCTAGGGTACACCAACTGAGAGTGGGATAGCAGTAGAGGAAGATCCACCAGAACATACACATAAAGTACAATGAGAGAGAAAAGAGGAAACCACAGATTGAACAAAGCCTTGAAATCCAAGCGAGGACAGGTTATCAAGGAGAAGGTGGTGATCCACAGTGTCAAAAGCAAAAGAAAAATCAAGAAGGATGAGGATTGAGTAAGGGCCCTTGGATTTGGCCAGGAACAAATCATTGGAGACACTGGCAAGAGCCATTTCAGTAGAATTTAGAGGATGAAAGCCAGATTACAATGGATCTAGAAGATCTTGAGAGGAGAAAAAAGTCGAGACAATTGCAGTAAACAGCATGTTTAAGTAGTTTAGAAATAAAGAAGAGGAGGGAGATGGGTTGATAAGGACAGGTAGGACCTGATATTCAGCTGGGCAGGCTATGCGCCAATATGGTGCATAGCCCTGCCCGTGGACCCTTAACATAGGATATTCAATGCTGCAGTGATGGCACTGAATATCTGTCATCGCTGCACATGCCCTGGAGCTGCCAAGGCTAACCAGGTAGTGGCGATATGGTCCGCTATCCAGTTAGCATCCATGGCTAAAAGTAAGCGAGCCAAAAGCTGGCCTAGTTTTAGCCGTGGATCATTAACTGGGTAGCAGTGCAATACCACCACTACCTGGTTAGCGACAGTCTCTGCCTCCACTCCGCTCCGCCCTAGAACGTCCCCAACACGACCGGTTAGTTTTGATGACTTCTGGCTTTTGTGGTGATCACCGGATATTCAATGCCATAGAGATGGCATTGAATATCCAGTTTAGAGGTTAGTGGGAAGGGCTCTTATTATGATTATGATTACACAGGTACACTACCAAAAAACTGCCTCCAGTTTTGCAACTGATTCCTATAGATTTTGGGGTGCTGAATCCAGGAAAAATAGCCAAAATGTTCCATCACGTCACGTTTAATTGCAAAATTAGATTTCTTACCCATATAAGGAATGTTCACATAATTTCTTTTTAGCCGACTGCAGTTTATTTTCTTGACCCAAAATAGAGGTTGTAATGGTTAACTAACTAGAAACACTCCCTCATGATATTTTAGAGTGTTTTGTATTCATTTTATACATTAACAGGACAATTGGGAGGCGGGGGGCTAAATCCAGTAATCGCGCTGGGCGCATGTTCTTTCCTGTTCGCCTCGCCTCGTTCGCTCGCTCAAACACGTGGTTGCGACATGAATGTGTCCTGTCAAATTTCAGTTTCTTGCAAGTTCATTATTACCTTTTGTTTGCTCAGTCGTAATCCGCTTTATTCCGAAGTGGTTCACTACAGTTGTAGTTTGCAGTGCTGTGTATTTGTGATGGCTCACAGAGCCAGAGGTTGCGTCAACTCTCCGGACAGTTTTTGTTTTATTTGTGGGGAATATACCGTGAAAAAGCGGCAGAGGAACAGTTCTGCATTTATTAAATAAGTATATTTCGCCTATTTCGGTTTGAAGTTAGGCGATCAAGACAAAACCGTGGGCTCCTCACAAAGTGTGCCAAGACATGTGAGAAGATCTACGCTTATGGATGAAAGGTAAAAAACAAGCATTTCATTTCGGAATACCTATGATGTGGCATGAACAAGAGACCACAGCAGTGACTGCTATTTTTTGCTCTTGCATTGTGAAGGGATACAACTTAAAAAATAAGAACGTAATAAGTTACCCCAACCTTCCCTCAGCAATTAGGCCTATGCTCTATAGACAACGAAGTACCTGTGCCTGAACCACCCCAAAATCTTTGGATCATATTTGTGTGGACGGTTCTGATCATGATGAGACTCATCAGATGCTTTTCCCGATGAGTCCAGTACTTCCGAGTTTGAAACTGAACCAATCCGAAACCTGAACTTTTCTCTCAAGCTGAATTGAATGATTTAGTCCGGGATTTAGGACTCCCAAAAGATATGCTGCCCAACTGCTAGGTTCTCGGCTTAAACAGAAAATCTATTGTCACCAGGAACAACTTTTTATTGGTACCCGCAACCGCGAGACACAATTTGTGAAGTATTTCAGCAAAGAGGAAGATTTGGTATTTTGCAACGATATACGGAGTGATGGAAAAGTTTTAAAACTCAAGTATGATCCTGCTGAATGGCGGCTTTCATTGATTCGTCAAAAGACAGCATAAAAGGTGTTCTTCTTCATAATGGAAACACATTCGCTCAGTTCCTATTGCTCACTCTGTTATTCTCCAAGAAAAAAATATGAGAATTTGGCCCTGATTCTTCAGAAGATTCGTTATGATGACATAAGTGGATGATTTGTGGAGACTTTAAAATTCTATCTATGCTATTAGGGCAGCAATCCGGTTTCACCAAATATCCCTGCTTCCTTTGCTTGTGGGATAGCCGGGCCCGCGACCTACACTGGGGAAAAAAAGACTGGCCAATTCGGGAGTATTTGAGACCCGGTGAGAAAAATGTTCTTCACGAGAGCTTGGTACCTCGTGATTAAACTCTATTACCACCTCTCCACATTAAGTTGGGTCTCATTAAGCAATTCATCAAGTCCCTTCCAAAAGATGGTGAGTGCTTTCGGTACCTTTGCTCAAAGTTCCCCCGACTTTCTGAAGCAAAGCTAAAGGAAGGAGTGTTTGTTGTGGCCCTGATATAAGGAAACTCATTTCAGATGGAGCATTCGCTGAAACGATGTCTGAGAAGGAAAAAGAAGCCTGGGATTCCTTCAAGGATGTTGTTCTTCAAATTCTTGGGGGAACAGGTGGGATGAGAACTATAAGGATATTGTTTGCCAGGATGCTCAATGCCTTCAAAGAACAAGGCTGTAACATGAGCCTGAAAGTCCATTTCTTGCACTCCCATGTGAACTACTTTCCCGAAAAACTTGGGGGCGTACAGTGAAGAACAAGGTGAAAGGTTTCACCAGGACATCAAGGACGCACAGAGAAGGTACCAAGGAAGATGGAACACCACTATGATGGCTGATTTCTGCTGGTTGCTGCTGCGGGAAACCCCAGATGAAAAATACGCCAAGCAGCGCACCAGAGAAGCATTCCGGGGGAAGAAGAAACGGGCCCACCAGGAGATTGATTGACCAAAGATGACTTTAAAATCTAAACTGTGTTGACAAATATCGTGTTTTTACTATACTGTGAAATAAAAATTTGCTAGTTATGACCACAGTTTATGATCTCATTTATTAGAATTTTATTTTCACACCATCGTGTTTTTGTCTTTTATTGCAATGGTGAGGTTTGCATTTTCTATTCTTACATACATACCTGTACAACATTTTTTGACATTTCTTTGCTTTGCTTTGTGTCTAACCTCGCTCTTATATGCTCAATGTTTGTGCACATGTATGTGGCTGTTTTAAGTGCAGACAATTTTGCTACCATCACAGTGTGTTTTGTTGACATTACTCTATTCTTATGTGCTGCCTTGTTACAATTTCTTTATTCTTATTTGAATAACTACTAAACAATTAGTATAAAGAATTCCATCCAAGAAACGTTTATCTCGATCGCACTCAATCTGAAACGTTCACCTCAAACTGCTAACCCAATGTAACAAAAAATCTATACGTGATGGAGCAAATTGGTTACCAGATTTGGATTCAGCGCACCAAAAAACGTAAAAATCAATCGAAACATTAGAGGCAGTTTAAAAAAATTTTTTTTTAGTGTACCTGTGTTATTATTATGATTATTATTATTAATTTATTAAGTGCTACAAAGCATATGCAGCGCTGTACAAATGCAAAGAAAGGAAGTCTCTGCTCAAAGAGCTCATAATCTAAAAGACAAACAGACGTGACAATACAAGAAGCATGAGATCAAAGGAAAGAGGAGACGCAAGGAAAGCAGAGATCATTGTCTGAAAGTGGTCTCAAAAAGGTATGTTTTTAGCAAGGATTTGAAAAGGGAGAGAGAAGAAACTTGATGCAGAGATAGGGGAAGCTTATTCCAGGCATAAGGAGCAGCAATGTGAAAGGAGCAAAGTCTGGAGTTAGCATTAGAAAAGAAGGGCACAGAGAGAAGGAGACCAGAGGAGGAGCGGAGTTCACAAGGGGGGGAGTAGGGAGAGAGGAGGGAGGAAAGATAATGAGGGACCGTAGAGTAAATGCATTTAAAGGTTAGGAGAAGTAGTTTGAAATGAATACGGAACCAAAAGGGAAGCCAGTGAAGCAATCTCAATAGAGGGATCGCATGAGAGTAACAGAACTGGCAGAAAATCAGTCGTGCTGTGGAGTTCTAAACAGATTGAAGAGGAAACAGGTGGAACTGAGGAAGACCAGCAAGGGGGAGGTTGCAATAGTCAAGAGGGAAAGGTAATTAAGGAATGAATAAGGGTCCTAATGGTGTCTTCAGAGAGGAAGGGCCAACGTTTGCTGATGTTAAACAAAAAGAAACAACAGGTTTTAGCAGTCTGTTGAATGTGAGAGGAGAAGGAGAGTGAGGAGTTGAAAATGACTCCAAGGTTACGGGCTGAAAAGACGGGTTGTAGTATAGTATTATCAGCAGTGATAGAGAAAGGAGGAAGATGGAAGGAGGGCTTAGGAGGAAAGATAAGAAGCTCAGTTTTATCCATGTTCAATTTCAGATGGTGGAGAGACATCCAGGCAGTAACATCAGACAAACAAGTGGAGATACAGGATTGGAGTACAGGAGAAATATGAGATGAAGAAACATAGATTTGAGAATCATTAGCATAAAAATGATTGTGAAAACCATGGGAAGAGATGAGGGCACTGAGGGATTAGGTATAGAGAGAGAAAAGGAGAGGTCCTAGAATAGACCCTCGAGGTACACCAACTAAGAGGGGAATGGCAGAAGAGGAGGAACCATGTGAACAAACACTAAAAGAGCGATTTGAAAGATAAGAAGCAAACCAAGACAGTACAGAGTCTCTAAAACCCAGAGAAGATAATGTGTAAAGGAGGAGAGAGTGATCAATAGTATCAAAAGTCGCGGAGAGGTCAAGAAGAATAAAGACTTTGCTAAAAATAAATCACTAGAGACTTTGGTAAGAGCCATTTCGGTGGAATGAAAAGGATGAAAGCCAGACTGCAGTGGATCCAGGAATGCATGAGAGGTGAGAAATTCAAGGCAACGATGGAGGACAACTTGCTCAAGAAGTTTAGAAATGAAAGGAAGAAGTGAAATAGGATGATAACTGGGAGAAACTGAAGGGTCGAGAGAAGGGTTTTTGAGGATAGGAGTGATCACAGCATGTTTGAAGGCAGCAGGGAAGGTTGTAGTAGAGAATGAAAGGTTAATATATATGAGATGGAAGGGGTAACAGAGGAAGAGATGGAATTGAGGAGATGGGTAGGGATAGGATCAGAAGAACAAGTGGTGGGTCTGGAGGTTGTATGAAGAAGGGAAGTTTCTTTGTCTGAGATTATGGAAAAAGAAGAAAGGGTAGGGGAATATGAAAGGAAAAGCTGATAATACATAGGAGGAAGGGGAAGTGAGGAAGACATAAGAGGGAATAAAATTGTAATCTTGGAGCTTTGTCTTGAATAAAGTTAGCTAGGGTTTGAGAAGAGAAGAAAGGAGGGATTAGTGGCAGAGGAGGCATAAGAAGTGAATTGAGGATATAGAATAGACAACAGGGATTGGAGGCAAGACAATCAATCATATGAATAAAATGGTTTTGCTTAGAGAGGGCAAAGGCAGACTTGTAAGAGAGAAGCATGAAGTTAAAGTGAAGGAAGTCAGAAAGGGAGCATGATTTAAGCCAGGCCCTAAGTTCTTTTCCCTCAGCCTTGAAGCAAGGAGTTCCACTTTATCTTTTGAGAGTGCCATGTCTCATATATGATCACTAAGCTCTTCTTGTCTGAATTTCTCTGGGTTGCCATTGCTTTTATCTGGCATGTAGTCTGCATCTTCTGACTCTTGCGCCTTCATCTAACTCACTTTCGTCTGGTACAGAAGACAGCCCATCCTGTGGAGAAACTGGAACAGGACGTGTTTCGTCATGTGGGTCTGGTTGCATTGCAGACATACAGTACGATTTGGAAAGACAATGTTGTGCTTTCTCTTTGCAGAAAAATCTGTGATATTAACCAGACAAAAATAGCAGTCGTCATGATGGTTTCTCAGCTCCTTCCATATCACATAAGAACATAAGAACATAAGATATGCCATACTGGGTCAGACCAAGGTCCATCAAGCCCAGTATTCTGTTTCCAACAGTGGCCAATCTAGGTGATACGTACCTAGCAGTTTCCCCAAGGGACACAGGTTCCACAATGCTTGTATTGGTTCAAGCATTGATATCCTGGGTCCCTTCTTAATAATGGTTTATGGACCTTTCCTCCAGGAACTTGTCCAAACCTTTTTTAAACCCAGCTACACTAACAGCCTTTACTACATCCTCCGGTAACAAATTCCAGAGTTTGATTACACGTTGAGTGAAAAAATATTTTCTTTTATTAGTCTTAAATAGTTTACCCTGTAGCTTCATTGCATGTCCCCTAGTCTTTCTATATTCTGATAAGGTAAACAATCGATCTACGTTTACCCGTTCCACTCCGTTCATTAATTTATAGACTTCTATCATATCTCCCCTCAGCCGTCTCTTTTCCAGGTTAAAGAGCCCCAACCTTTTTAGCCTTTCTTCATAGGAGTAGCCTTCCATCCCCTTTACCATTTTGGTGGCTCTTCTCTGAACCTTTTCTAAAATTGCTATATCCTTTTTAAGATATGGCGACCAGAATTGCACACAATATTCAAGGTGCGGTCTCACCATGGAACAATATAGAGGCATTATAATATCTTTTGTTTTATTTTCCATTCCTTTCCTTATCATACCTAGCATTCTATTTGCTCTCTTGGCCGCCGCTGCACACTGGGCCGAGGGTTTTAACATGGTATCCACAAGGACGCCTAAATCTTTTTCTTGGGTGGTGGTTCCTAATGTACAGTGAATGGTATCGCTGTTTTCCTTCCATTTAACTATTTAAGGTGCAGATTGCTAAGCAGGTAGCATCCAATATCTCTGCTGCCCAGTTAGCGCCATTCTCTGCCTCTGCTACGGAACGCCCCCAACACGCCCCGATGCTAACCGATAGCATCGGGGCATGTAGGGGACTTAGGAGGAAATATGCAAGGGCACTAACCATGTAAGTGCCATTGAATATCCCCAACTAAGGCATCTACACAGTTTACTGGGCTGCAAACAGTATAGATGCCTTTTGAAAATCGGGCCCTTACTTCAAAACAATGTCCTCATTTGCCACTATCGCACATGTGATAGTAGTTTAGCGACGTTCCTTAGACGGTCCAATGTGTTACTGCAATGATATTGATGGACTTTCTGGAATCCTCTCACAGGTACTCAGACTGTCAGAATGATGCTCATTCATTGATTCTTCAACAAAAAGCCTCAAGACCATTCTTATTCATAACGGCAATATAAAGCCGTCTATTCCAAAAGCACACTCTGTCCACCTCAAGAAGACATAGGATGACCTGCAGATATTGCTCTAATTTATATGCTATTACAATTATCATTGGAAGATTTGCGGGAATCTTAAGGTTATTTGCATACTGGTGGGCATGCAAGGTGGATTTACCAAAGATTGCTGTTTTCTCTGCCTGTGGGACAGTCGTGCTGTCAAAGATCATTATGTTGTTCACGACTGGCCTTTAGAAACTGCCTATAGTCCAGGAAGCAGCAGTGTTAGACATGTTCCCTTTGTTGATCCAGCCAACATTCTACTTCCTCCTTTGCATATAAAAATGAGTTTAATGAAAAATTTAATGAAAAGAAAGACAAACAAATTCAAATTTCAGTATCTTGTTTCTAAATTTCCAATGATCACTGCTGCTAGACTGAAAAAAGCCATTTTTGTGGGGCCACAAATAAAACAGGTGATGGAGGATGAAGAACTTGAAAAATGCCTGCATGCTTTGGAACTTGAAGCATGACAAGTCTTTAAGAGGATCTGTGAAAACTTTCTGGGTAATCACAAATCGCCAGATTATGTTGATGGAGTACAGAGGTTACTTGACGCATATCGTAAACTTGGTTGCCGCATGTCATTGAAAATGCCCTTCACTTTTTTCCACCAAACTTGGGTGAAGTGAGTGACGAATAGGGTTGTAGTGGAAGAGATTGGGAAGGGGGTTAGATAAAGCAAGGGGGGATTAGAAAGTTTAGTTAAGAGGTGAATTGAAAATCGTGACACCAAATGTTAAAGAGCTTAATTTACCCTTTAAGCGCCAGAAATTGTAGGAGGAAATAGCGCATCAGAGGGCCTCGCTGTTTCTACTGCAAGAGACCCATCTGTTGCGTGCACATGAGGCATTAGTGTGTCTTTTTGCATCAAATGCAGTGGAGCGAAAAAAAGGAGGAATGGCGGTGTTAGTGGACTCTAAACTGAAGGTGATAATCCATACAGTGATTAGGGACAAAGGTGAAAGATACTTGTTGCTGTGGTTGAAGATCAGAGCAGAGTGGTTCTGTATTGCCAATGTGTACGCACCTACCGGGTACAGAAATCTTTTTGGGATACCTTAGCTGAAGAATTGGCAAAACTGGGAGATGGAATATTGATTTATGGAGGGAGGGGGGGCTTCAATTTGATGTGGGAACCAGGGAAGGATGTGACAGGGAAGACGGCAGGACGGCAAGCTGATAGAGCCAGATACCACCAGTTTGTAAAACAGCATTGTTCGATTAATGACAGTTCTCATTTTATTCTTCGGTGCATGGTTCCTATTCAAGGATAGATGCTATAAAGGTAGCAAAGGAAGTTATGGGAAGGCTCATGGGGGTGGGAGGAGGGGGAAAGATGGAACCTATTACATGGATAGACCACGCCCCAGTAAAAATTAAGCTGTCGGTGAGGGGTGAGGAACGAGGACCCCAATTCTGGAAATTGAATGACCATCACCACAAGTTGCTGTCCTCTAGCCTCTCACTAGGGGGAGCACCACAAGATCACAGCCATCTTTGTTAATATCTTTGCAGTCACATCACCAATATGTACCACATACACAATCATCATGTGCACCTCGCTGTCTAAAGCTCAAGCAGCAAAGTAATATTCTAACTACAGCTGTCAGTCCTTATTATTTCAAAAAATTGTATATTAAAAATAGTCCTAAAATTACTCCCCTGCCATAATTACTTAACTTCAAATCATCCACTGATGTGCATCTCGATATCGTTGGTAACACTTTGAGGTCTGCAACATATTGTAAATACATAGCTTCATATAACATTTGTTGACTTGGCAAAAGCCCAAAGCTGTTGCGGGCATGTACAGCATGTCCCCAGCAAGTACTGCCCAGAAAATGCACACAGAGCGGCACGGCACCACCCACTAAGATGGTGGTAGTAACCCCATGTTGTCTGCAACTTGGATGCTTACTGCATGCTGTTGACACCCATGATAAATGCACATTCCAGACATACCCTCTCTCTGTCCATATCCCGCCCGCTCTGAAAGATACCGTGGGAAATGCAGACAGCGCAGAAAATAGCTGCACTGTCTGCATTTTCCCTATGCTATCTGTTAATGCAGGCCAACAGTGCATGCTTTCTGCAATGTTAAGAGGTAGCAGAGCTTTATGAACATGCTCCTATGCATTTACATGTGTAAATCGCAACTTTGGTCAAACTCTGCCCCTGAGAACATCTACATGCAGCACACAGTGCATATGTTTATAATGGCTCTGTGGTTTTAGAAAAGCTCTTTTTCTATACATAGAAGTGACTTTACATGTGGAAAAGCCTTTCTAAAATGCCCTCCTATATGGGTGAGATAAAGTCCGGTGGCCAGGAAATAACATGTGCTGAGGCCTTGCATGTGACTTCATACTAGCTCCATGTTTATGTGGTCACACCAGATACCATAAGATGACTCCAAAATGTGGACATTAATATTAAATGCTGCAACCATTGCTGTATGAGTAGAAGAATATTATTATTGTTACACTATTTCAGCATTCATATAGGTTGCTAAACCAGGGCATTTCACTAAAATGATCTCCTGTGTGCTCTGTCAGTCTATTCCTTTGGAATAACAGAAGATTTAAAAGAAAAAAAAAAGATGTTGATAGCCATCATGTATGAACCTCATTTGTTCTTAAATGGCAGCAAGATGTACTAGGACTTTAAGCTAACCTTGCAAGTCTAAAACTAAATAAAGCATTTATGCAAAAGACAAGAGCCAAACCTAAGAACAGTTAAACTGGCAAAAAGCTGCAGGAGCTAAGAATAGATGAGATTCGGGCAGATTGTTCAGTACTAAAATAGTGTAAATGACTTCTGATTATGAACAAGCTATAAGTGTAGTCTTCAGCTAATGCTAATTCATGTTCCATTTGAAGAGACAGACTGACAGGTTGAGTTATGCAGTCTTACCTGACCTAATGATGTCACGAGGTCTACTGAACATCCTCTGAACAAAAAACCAGGATAATACCGGGAAGCGCTATGGGACATGTTTACCAAATCATACTAACGGCTAGTGCAGGGTTCAGCACACAGTGAGCGCTCCGCCCTAAAATATAGCGCAGGGCACCGTGCAAAAAATCTTGTACTAAACATTTAGCAGATGAATGGATGGAGACAAGGCAGGTTGGGGTGTAACGTGGACGCTGATGGAATGTTGCAGTTAGCACGGGAGTTTTGGCCACACGCTAACTGCAATTATTGATATTAGTGCAGGTCAACTTAACACCACCCACTGAAGTGGTTTTAAGTGCACCAGTGTGCTTGGTTACCACTGTGCTGCACATTTTCAACTCATCAATCACAGGGGGGACAGACACACAACGCCCCATGAAATTGGCGTGGGCCTCCACATTGGTACTGCAGTCCGATCATGCACTATCAGCACCCTTTTTATGTGTTGAACAGAGTGATAAGCCAATGGAACAGCCTTTCAGAGAAATCTTCCCATCTACTGCACAGATATGACATGTGAAAATGAGACTCTCATATTCAATCGGTTGATTTAGGCTTAGTTACATATACATGTGTGCTACTGTGTTAGCGGGAGCTCCTCCTCATCTCCCCTGCCTGCCATACCAACGGCTTTAAATCTGCCGCTTCGGAGGCGCGCCCGCACCTGAGGGCCTTGCCAGAGGGCCCTTTGGCGTGGCCCTTAGGCGCTGGTCCATGGCGTCCGTTACTGTGGGTGGCATTGATGACATGATGTGGACTGGGGTGACGTGCTGCTATTTTGTGGTAACTTGCTGTTCCATATTCCTCTTCTTCTCCTATCTGTCTGACTGTCTCTGTCCTCTTCTCTGTCCTATCATATAAATGGCATTCTTTTCCTTTTTCCTCAAATGATATAGTATTGTAAACCGCTCTAATGCCTCTGGCCTGAGCGGTATATCAAATTCAAAATAAACATAAACATTAATGCTGTTTCATGCACATTAACAGTGTTTGCAAGTGCTAATTTCAGTATAGGGGTGTGCTGGCAAAAAAAATCTTTGTTTAGTTCCCTGTGTCCTTCAGAAATTTTTTTCATTTGGTTCAATTTGATTTTATAAATTTTCATTTTGTTTTGTTTGGTTGTTTTATTTTTATAAACTTTCATTTCAGGGCAATTTTGTTAAAGAGGTAGCTATGGCTGCTGTCTAAGCCAAAAAAAACCCCAAACAAACAGCTGAAAGGTTACTAGAGGTTTCCAGGCAAATTTTAAAAAACAATTGATCGCTGAGGACCAATAGGTAAGCTTAGGGGTCTGTTTACTAAGTGGTGCTAGCAGCTTCCATCCGAAATCGGAGCCGTAGCCCCAATGAATAAAAAGGGGCCGCAGCTCCAATTTTGGATGGAAGCCGCTTAGTAAAGAGACCCCTTAGTTAGATAAGACATAGGTCAAGTATCACCTATTTAGGAATAAAGTCCTGATCTCACAAGAATATCAGCAGAAGGGCATATGAAAACTTTTCACTGCAAATAAATCCTCATTCTATTTGTATTTTTTTTTTAATTAGTTAGTCCTTGAAGGGGAATTCCTAGGATAAATCTGTGCCGTCCAGAAATAGCTATCCTGCCACACTCCCAGCAGACCCAGACAGGAGAGGAGCTGCTCAGGGCCAGTGTTAGAGATAGAGGGACCTAGGACAGAAATTTGAGGTGGCACACCAAACCCATTGGCAGACTGTGTCCTTTTCAGTTTTGGGCAGGGTTGGAATTGTGGCATGGGGGGGCCCAGGAGGGATGCCCTAGTTGCACCCCCTTATTCCATCCCTGGAACTGCTGAGCTTAGCTGTGAAATTGGTCATAGGTTCCCCCAATTATAACTGCTACTCATGTAGGGTTGCCAACATTTTGAAAGAAAAAAACAGCCACCTGTGGCTACTTGCGCCCTTCCCCCTCTCCTGCCTTCTCCTCCAACCCTTCTCTGCCCTTGCCCTTGCCCCACCTTCTCCTCTTCCCCACCCATAACAAATAACTGTGGAGAGAGTAGTAGTGCGGGCTTTAGTAACTGCAGGCTCTATCGGGGGTGGGTGGGAGGGGTTGCATTCTTCCACATCCATTCAGTCACAGTCACCTCCTCTGATCCTCAGTATACATATGTTCACTCATATGGTATTAAATCCAAATTTATATTCTGCATCCAAACTTTATTTAAAGGTAATACCACAGAAGAATTGAAAGGAATATCGATACACCGGGAAGATGTATTACAACTATTTGATAAACTGAAGAGTAGAAAATAACCTGGACCAGATGGTATACCTCCAAGGGTGCTGAAGAAAACTGAAATATGAGATTGCAGACCTACTATTAGTAATCTGTGAGCTATCATTAAAATCATCTGTAATACCTGAAGACTGGAGGATGGCCGATATAATGCCCATTTTTTAAAAGGGTTCCAGGGGTGATCCTGGAAACTACAGACTGGTGAGGCTGACGTCAGTACCAGGAAAAATGGTAGAAACCATTATAAAGAACAAAATTACTGAACATGTAGATAGACATGACTTAATGGGAGACAGCCAACAGGGCTTTAGCCAAGGAAGATCTTGTCTTATTAATCTATTATGTTTTTTTGAAAGTGTGAATAAACAGGTAGACAAAGGTGAGTTGGTTGATACAGTGTATCTGGATTTTCAGAAAGCCTTTGACAAGGTCCGTCATGAGATACTCTTGACAAAATTAAAAAGTCATGGGATATGAGGCAGAGTATTTATTTATTTATTTATTGCTTTTCTATACCGCACTATTTAAAATCTGTGTGGTTTACATTATAACATAATTTATGCGTAACAGGTGCTCTGTTAAGCACTTACAGTGGAACGGGACAGTGCAACTTGGAGTTCAACTGGGAGAAACTATCTACAGCTATATACAGTTATATACAATATTCGCATGAGACTGTTTGCTACTTACTATTTCCAGTGAGGTATATGGTAGCTGGGGTTGAGATACTGGGTTGAGAGTAGTGTAGAAGAAAGAGGTGGTGTTTTAGTGCTTTTCTAATCTGAGCAAGATCTGTGATTGCTCATAAGGAGAATGGGAGTGCGTTCCAGCAGCTGGGAGCGTAGATCCTGAAAGCACGGTTTATTGTTGCTTGGGTGCATTTTGTTATTTCCTTGGGGATCTGTAAGGTATTGATGGTGAATGTTCTCCTAGCCCTGTTTGTTGGAGTGGGGTGGAGAAGGTCAGTTAGAGAGGTGGAGGATATTTTGTTAATGGCCTTGAAGTTCATCAGGACGACCTTATAGGTGAGGCGGCAGTAAATTGGTAGCCAGTGCAGGTCTTTTAGGATTGGTGTGATGTGCTCTCTCTAAGGGGCTCCGTGTAGGAAGCATGCGGCTGCGTTCATTGCAAGTTGTAGGGGGTTTAACATGTTTTTGGGTAGGCCATGAAGGATCACGTTAGCATAGTCAGTGAGGGATTATCATTACCTGAAAAACTGATCTAAAGTCCCTTGTCTGCAGTAGGGGTCGGAGGTGTCGCAGTGTCCGTAGTTTGTGGTAAATTTGTTTGATAGTGTTGCTGATATGTGTTTTGAATTCGAGCTGCTGGTCTAATGTAACACCTAGGCAGCGTGTTCTATTCCAGGATGCCATCCTTGCTGACCTCAAACGCCACTTACAGGATCTCCCCAAGGACTCACGTACATCCGCCTCTACCTCCATCCAGGAGCTAGCTGAGTGCAGCAAGCACCTGATGAGTACAGCCTTTGACTCATTTGACACAGCTGTACGGACGGCGGGCACGGCCATATCAGCTCGTCGCTGGGCATGGCTTCGTGCATCGGGGCTCTCTGATAACACCCACGATCGGATCGCCGATACACCCTTTCGGGCGACTCCCTCTTTGGAGACAAGGTCACTGACACGGTGAAAGGTCTGAAAGATGACTGCACCACTCTGAAGACCCTGGCTGCGGACGGGATCGAACGACCCTCCTGGTCTAGGAAAGGGAGCTACTCCAGAAAACCCTTTTCCTCTTCTAAGCAATATTATGGCTCTAACCGACAGTGGCAGACGCCCAGGTTCAAGCAGACCTATCACAAGTCGTCCTTTCAGAGACAGCAGCCACGACAACGCAAGCAAAAACAAACCAACCTCTCCCAAACCGGGAAAGACTCTTCCTCCTTCTGACTACCCGGCCTGGCTGGGCCCCTCTCTGGGACAGGCAGACCACCCAGTCGGGGGTCGTCTGTCCTACTTCCTCTCGGCCTGGCAGGAGATCACCATGGACAAGTGGGTCATTCAAATAATACAGACAGGCTACCGCTTGCGCTTCTCGGCCCTTCCACGGCAGTAGAAGCAACCCACCAGCCAGCCCTCACTCCATCAGGAACAACCCCTCTCCGAGCTCCTCCAACAGCTTCTCAGGGCACGGACAATAGAGAGAGTGCCCACGGACCAAGTCAACACTGGATTCTACTCCCGTTACTTCCTTAGCCCCAAGAAGTCAGGGGGCCTCCGTCCCATCCTGGACCTCCGGAAACTGAACTTCTTCATCAGAAAGGAAAAGTTCAGGATGTATTCGCTCAACTCCATCCTTCCTCTCATCAGAGCGGGCAGCTGGATGGCTACACTGGACTTGCAGGATGCCTACTCCCACATTCCAGTCCATGCCTCCCATAGGAAATACCTCAGGTTCATTGCTATGGGATGCCATTACCAGTATCGAGTGCTGCCTTTTGGCCTATCAACAGCACCCAGAGTTTTCACGAAATGCATAGCGGTCGCCGCTGCACATCTCTGCAAGCAAGGCGTCGCCATCTTTCCTTACCTGGACGACTGGCTCCTGTTGGCGAACTCTGCCCACGAACTCCGCAGAGCAGTCCTCCGAACTGCACACCTACTAGTCAGACTGGGATTCCTGCTCAACAAAGAAAAGTCACGATTCGAACCCGTGCAACGGACGGAGTTCATCGGGGCGATAATCGACACCAAAGCCTGCAAGGCTTTTCTGCCCGAGACCCGGATCAATGCCATCGTGCAGCTGGCAAAGAAAATGTCGGCGGAGAAGCACACTTCAGCCCCCGACATCCTGCGCCTACTAGGCCACATGGCAGCGACGACTTCGGTCCTCCCGCTGGCGAGACTCCACATGCGCACCCTTCAGTGGCACCTGCGGACCCACTGGAAGCAACTATCCCAACCACTCACTACCCGCGTACCGATCACGGTCAATGTTACCCGGAGCCTACGTTGGTGGACAAATTCAAACAACCTCTCAGTGGGCAAGTATCTGCAACCCCTCACTCACCAGCTCATCCTCACCACGGATGCATCCTCAACGGGATGGGGGCTCACCTACTGCATCTCAGCACCCAAGGAGCCTGGACAAGAGCGGAGCGTGCCCTCCACATCAATGTTCTCGAACTCCGGGCCGTCAAATATGCCCTTCAGACATTCATGACACACCTGGCGGGGAAAGCAATCTTGGTGCAAACAGACAACCAAGTTACCATGTCCTATATAAACAAGCAAGGAGGCACGGGATCCCGCACACTATGCAAGGAAGCTCTCGAGAAATGGGCAGTAGCTTTATCCAACAACTGCGTCCTGCAGGCGACCTACCTCCCCGGGGATCAGAACGCCTTAGCGGACAGGCTCAGCAGACAGCTCCAACCTCACGAGTGGACGCTCCACAAGGAAGTAACAGCCAACCTCTTCCAGCGCTGGGGAATTCCCCAGATCGACCTCTTCGCGACCGAAGCAAACACCAGATGCATCTTGTTCTGTTCCAAGCACCCGTCGCAGCAGAGAGTGGCTTCGGATGCGTTCGCCATCCCTTGGGGGACGTGGGACTTAGCGTACGCATTCCCTCCAACTCCATTCCTGACAACCACGATACAACACATCATCAAGGAGAAAGCGCACGTAATCTTGATCGCTCCCTACTGGCCGCGACAGATGTGGTTCTCTCTACTGCTGCAGCTCGCCCAAGAACCCCCTATTCGCCTTCCACTGCGACCGGACCTGTTAACCCAGAACGGGGGCAGAACCTGGCACCCCAACCTCCAGACACTAGCCTTGACAGCCTGGAGGCTGAAAGGCTGACGTTTCATGATTCTAACCTATCCTCGGAGGTGCAGCAGATTGTGCTGGCCTCGCGGAGGCCGTCAACCAGAAAGGCCTACAGCCTGAAATGGAAACGCTTCAGTATATGGTGTAAGGACCAAGGAGTCCTGCCAGCCTCTTGCCCGATACCCACTGTCTTAAAGTACCTCGCCTTCCTCTTCAGCTCCGGCTTGAAACCACAATCCATCAAAGTACATCTCGCGGCCATTGCCTCTCTACACGAAAGCCTGGATTACCAAAGTTCTGGCTCCATTTCCGCGCTTCCCATTGTGATGCATTTCATGAGAGGGCTTCGAAATCTACAACCTCCGGTACAGAAACCAGTACCCTCATGGGACCTTAATGTAGTCCTGCACCAGCTCACGCAGGAACCGTTTGAACCTTTGACAACAGCGCCCGGAAAATTTCTCTCTTGGAAGACTCTTTTCCTGATCGCCATCACCTCAGCCCGAAGGGTCAGTGAGCTGCAGGCTCTGGTAGCACACCCGCCATACACAAAGCTCTACCACAACCGGGCATCCCTACGGACTCACCCCAAGTTCGTGCCCAAGGTCGCCTCCGCCTTTCATGTGAACCAGGCGGTGGAGTTACCATCCTTCTTTCCAGCCCCACACTCTTCTCCCGAAGAACAACGTCTTCACTCTCTGGATTGCGTACGTGTCCTACGCATCTACCTCGACAGGATGTCCGCAACTCGACTGGGGACCCAGCTTTTCATCTCCTTTGACCCAAACAGGCCTGGCAGACCTGTCTCAAAACGCACGCTCTCCCGTTGGATCTCAGCTTGCGTTGCCTATTGCCTTCAGAAGGCGGGCGCACTCCCATCTAACAAGGCGAGTGCGCATCAGCTCCGCGCTATAGCCGCTTCTCTGGCCTGCGCACAGGAGGTGCCGGTGAGCGAAATCTGCAGAGCCGCCACCTGGTCCTCACAATTAACCTTCCAAAAACACTACTGCCTTGACATGCATGCGGAGAACGACGGCTCCTTTGGCCGGGCAGTCTTATCCGCTGCTACAGCACCTTTGATGGTGGGCCATACGGAACCAGCTCAGTGATGAGCGGAGGGACCATAGGCCACGCATACCTGTTGCTACCAAACCTGTTTAGTGTGGTTTGGACTACGCTTGTATCAGTGTCTAGTTTATTGCACAATTGTTGTTACATTGTTTGCACAGTTGTTGTTTACATTGTTTGCATTGTTGAATTGACTGCAAATTGCTACCTCACAGTCACACAAATGATATGCACTTGTTGTTTTGCATTGTCGGATTGATTGATTATGCTACCTCACAGTTGCACTAATGGTATGCACTACGTTGCACAGTTAATTCTACCTCTTGCAGTTGCACATATACTGTTCCAGTTTAATAGTCACCTCATGGCACATTGCCGAGGATTTGCACTTGTATTACTGTTGGATTATCTAATAAACACAATTGCTGTTATACGCATGCCTCCCTCATTCTCCACAGCGTGAATGCGTAGCTTGGGAGACACCAGGTGTGGCTGACACATCCTGCTTGTCCTAGGAGAAAACAGAGTTACTTACCTGTAACGGAGTTCTCCGTGGACAGCAGGATAAGTCAGCCACACGATCCCACCCACCTCCCCTGCATGAGGGTGGCCTGCTCTCACCTAGCCGTAAGGGCATAGCTAGTTACTTACTGGCCGGCTAGGGGCGGGCTGAGGGAGGTGGGACCTCCCACATGCTCAGAAGCTTCTGAGCTATAGAGCACTTCCGTCATGGCGCCGTCAGATGACGTCACCTCCCCTCCCCTCGCCCCCTCCCCCTCCCCCTCCTCCTCCCCCCTCTCTCCCCCCTTTCCCCCCTCCTCCTCCCCCTCCCCCGCCCCTCCCCCTCCCCCTCCTCCTCCCCCCCTCTCACCCCCCTATCCCACCTCCCCCCTTTCCCCCCTCCCCCTCCCCCTCCCTCCCCCTCCCCCTCTCCCCCTCCCCCCCACCCTCACCCCCTCCCCTCCCTCCCTCCCTCCCCCTCTCCCTCCCCCCCTCCCCTCCCCTCCCCTCCCTCCCAACCCCTCCCCTCCCTCCCCCCTCTCCCTCCCCCCCCTCCCCTCCCTCCTCCCTCCCCCCTCCCCTCCCCCCCTCCCTCCCTCCCTCTCCCCCTCTCCCCTCCCTCCCCCTCCCTTCCTCCCCCCCTCTCCCCTCCCTCCCTCCCTCCCCCCCTCCCTTCCTCCCCCCTCCCCCCCTCCCTCCCCCCCCTCCCTCCCTCCTCCCCTCCCTCCCCCCCCTCCCTCCCTCCCTCCTCCCCTCCCCCCCTCCCTCCCTCCTCCCCTCCCTCCCCCCATCCCCCCCTACCAGGCCGAGGTGCTGTGGGGGTGCATACCCAATCTTGTGCCCATCTCTCGACTGCTGATTTGCATGTGCAGTGCATCATGGGTACGGGTGGGTTACCCTATTCTGGTAACCACAGCAGTCAGTTTGGATGGTGACATGCAGTCCTTCTGCAGCCAGCCAGGGCTTTGTTCACAGCCTTATAAGGTGTCCTATAGGGGACATTATAGGGTGCCTTGGCGGACAGTACACTTTATAATGTGCCCTATGGAGTGCGTTATGGGGTGCCTTATGCGACACCTTAGGTTATGCCACCGTGAGGGTGTGTTTGCTGGCAGCACTAATTAAAATACATGTCAAATGCCTCAACAATCACTACTTAAATGTAAAGGGTGCTGTCTCAGCCAGCCTTATACATTAGGCCCACTGGGGAATCAAGCCCATGGCCCCTGTACCATCAGTCAGTGTTGTAACCATTGTGCTACAGCTCTGTTGCTGTGCTTGTATGCCTGAGCGCCTTCTTAAGATTAACGCACGGTAACGTGCCCTGTAGGGCTCGTTCATTTATGGCGCCTTGTAACGCGCGTTCTCGGTGCGTTCTCGGTAACGATGTACCGCCCATGTCCTTATTTGGGATTTCTGTCTCTACCGCGGCTCCTAACGCGAATCACACTAACGCAGTTTAGTAAACATACCCCTTAAAGTCTGTTATTTATAGTCAATACACATTGAGCTGAAGGTTCTCTAAAGCCTTGGTGGTTTAATATCCCATAGTGTTGATGTTTTAAGCCATCAGCCAATCCTCTCAGTGCCTCTACGTATACTATGTGACTCTGGCATTTTGTCCATCTTTTTCAAAACAGACTGAATTTAGAAAACACATTTTCAATTTATCACCTTTCAGTAAAGGTGGAAAAAAACAGAAAAGTAAAGGTAAAGGGGATACATGCACGTCTGTTTCAAAGGTCATGAAAGCTGAGTACTTTGCCTTTCAGCAAACCTATTTCATCTCCTCTAAGCTACGTTTGGGAAGGCTCCTTGGATACCACGTTTGATTTTTATCTTCATGATTAAAGTGTTAGACTTTACTGAGTTCTTTGCATCAGCATCAAAATCTGCAGTGCAAGATTTTACATAACATCTCATTTTCTCTGCACACCATTACTGTTATTAACCTGGTGGCAATAAACAGAAAATACAGCTTTGCTCATGATCGACTTCCAGTTAATGTGTGAATAAGAAAGGGAAACAAGTGACCAGGAAAAAATCAGGGCATCAGGGTAGAAAGCTGTAGGGATTTTTTGCAAAGCACTCCTTCTTGGTCTTCATTCAAGAGCTCCTTCGAAAGGTCAAGAAATAACAGACTACACTGCTTTAGTCAAAGGGCGTGCTCTAAAACAGAAATCACTCCGGCAGCTTAAGACAAGGCTCTGTGTTGGCTTGAAACTTTTTTTCAGTTAATGTGAACGCTACTTGCTATAGAATGAACGTGATTGCAATGGACAGTTGGCTCCCATTTGATTATACTCAGTCCAAATCCTCAGTTTAAATATACCTTTAACCATGGGGGAGGGGTGGGGGAATTGAACACGATTAACACAGTTAGCAGACCCGCTGACCGTGTTAATTCTGGCAACTGGGATATTCAGAAGCACTAACATCAGATATCTCTGGCGGATGTCGCTAGATGCCCCAATGCTAAACGGCTAGCACTGGGACATTGCAAGGACAGAGCGGAGGCGGTGCCCGGGGATAACCGGCTGGCAGCACTATATAGCCACTAGCTGCTTATCCAACAGCGGCAAAGGAAAGGCATGTTAAAGGCCGCCGTAGCTAACTGGGCAATGGCTGAACATCACTGCTCCCCAGTTATCTGCGGAGCTATCCAGCCTGTCTGGATATTTATTCCAGTGGCCACATACAGCCCTGACATTGGATATCTGGGTTAAAGGTTCAGCGGTGATGGCTAGCTGCTGCCGCTGAATATCCCCCTCATAGATTTTAAACCTCCTCAAATATGGCCTTGCTACTAACCCAATGTCTCTTTTGATTTTTGTTGTGTGCCCTGTCTGTCTATTTTGGCTACATTGTAAGCTCTCAAGAGGAGGGAGTGTCCTTGATTGGAGCAATTTCTAAAGAGATCTCTACAGATAAACAGGTGAAACTACTGGATATACTCAGGGCTGGCACAAGGAGATGAAGCACCCTAGGCAAACCTCATCCCTTGCACCCCACTGCCCCTCTCCATTGCCCATTACTGCTGCTGCCACCCCACTCAGGGACATACAGCAGCAGCAATAGCTGCAAACAGCTCCATGACACTTACCTTGAAACTTCAGCGCCAGGGGGCTGCTTGCTTACGTACCCTCCAACGCCCAATGCCAACTTCCTGTTAGGCAGTCCGAGGGGGCAGAAACAAAAAGCCCCACAGCACTGAAGTTTCAAGGCAAGTGCTGTAGGTCCTGAGAGGGGCATCAGCGGTGGCAATGGCATTTCCTGGAGGGCCGATGCTCTAGGCAACTGACTGTTTTGGCTAATGGTAGCACCGGACCTGGATGTACTTCCTCCTTTTGCAAACTGCCCCCAGGTCCTCCACAGGGAAAAGTATGTACACTGCTCAAGATGGATAGGGGGTCATTCAGAGCCGTGTTTAGTGGAGATGGATGTCTAGGTCGGATGTCCATCCTTGCCAAACGCCGGAACCGTATCCCTTGCCCAAAGCTCCCTGCACGTACATAGAGATGTACGGGGAGCTCTGGATGTGGGTGGGTAGTGGGCAGGCTGAGGGAGGAGCGAGGGTGGGCGGATGGCAGGGGATGCGAGCCTGGACATACAGGACTGATCCCGAGGTTGGCCATGTATGTCCAAGGTTGCCAACATGGACAGGAGACTTATTCCACCTCAGAGGTGAAATAATTTCCCCTGGATGTCGGGGGACAGCGTAGGACCAGGTCAGTGGGGCAAGGGCATGTAGGAGCTTCCCTATAGCCCAACCCTGCCTTTGGAAGGCCGCATAGGGGGTTGGGCAGTGAGGAATGAACTTTGTGGTGGAGGCCGGGGATCGTGGCTCCACTATGGCACGGCTGCTCCATGCAGAAGCCGGGGCAGGTCTATGCGGGGAAACTATTGGGCATCCGGTGGCACAGAATCGGGGGACAGCCTGAATGTCTAGCTCCCATGGGCTCAGAATCCGGGACTAGACCGGCCCATCCATATCCTGGACATCCGGGCGGGCAGCACATTCCCCCTTTGGAATCGGGCCCATACACTTTACCCTTTTGAAGATGCCACAGTAAGCAAATGGGTACCAGATGAAAAGAATACAAAAATAAAAGTTGGAAACTTGCGATCAATAGCACCAAATATCCAGACTCCTCCCTTGGCTACTGCCCATTCATATATCTTTCATATATATTTAGCAGTCAATTATATTTTTATTTTTAATTGAGATTTAGTCATCAATTCCAAATAACTGGAAGCATAGAAATCCAAGCAGAAAAGTCAAAAGTCAAAACCAAAACCTAAAAATTATTCTAAATTAAGCCCACATCGTGGCCAATGAACAACATCACATCCAAAAAGAGCACTAAAGAAAAATAAAAGCTACAAGTAAAGATACCATATTATCTATCAAGTATAGATCCTACCAAATACAGTATTTACCAGAATCCCAGTCTTGCCCATTAGACCTTTTTATCTAACAGAAATCTTTACCGAATGAAGTAGATCCTGAAACACATTATTACCCTGAAAAGTAACGAGGCACTTGCAGGGAAATCTTTAAAAAGGGTAGCCCCTACGACAAGGACTTATTGTAATTTCTGGCCAGAATAGCAGACTAGCACCAGGGAAACAAGGATTCATATTCCACTGGCACTCTTTGTGGCCTGGATTGAACCACTTAACACTCCATTGTCTCAGGTCCAAACTTAGATTGTAAGCCCTCCGGACCAGAGAAATGCCTGCCGTACCTGAATTTTGCTTGCCTGGAACTACTGCTACAAAGGTGTCAGCTAAATAGAAATAAACTGAGTACCTCTATTAGAAAAGATCTGTATCTTCTGGCTATAAAACAAAAGATATTGAGGAGCATTTAAGAAATGACTTCCAAGTGCAACCTGGGACATCTAAGCCAGGTACAGACACGATTTCACAAATGTGGATGTACTAGATATGGATGTCTGCAGAGGCATCTACATAGTCATCCCCAGAATAGTATTTCAGAACCTGGACAATTAGTAATAGCCTAATGGCTACAGTTGTGGGCTAGGACCAGGGAAGCCAGAGTGAAAATCCCACTGCTGCATGCTATCATTGTGAGTGTGCTGAGTACTGGGGGTGGTGGAGTGCCATCTTCTCTACACCCTCTGCATGTTTTTTGGCCAAAACAAGCACCTTCCCAATGCTTATTCATTTCTGGAGAAGGTCTAAACTTAGACACAATTCTGGATGTCCAGGATGTTTCTGAGATGAGGTAGTGATGTCTAGGTTCCAGGGAACACCCCAGCCATGCTTCCAGAACGTCCCCGTTCAGACTTGGACGTCCTTACGCTGGGGACATCCCCAGACCCAGCTTCTAAAATGGCTCTGGATAAGTCTCTGTGCTTTGGAAATCCTATGTCCAATTTCAGAAAGTCCAAATCACAAACAGGGCTTCCAAAATAACCCCCATTTTTTTCTAAAAGTAAAAAAATTTAAACTGACATGTTATCCTTTTTCATTTGCAAAGGAAACAAAAAGTGTGGCCCTCTCTGACAAATTGTCATATGACATCTCAAGAAAGCCTGTTAAATCCAGGCTATCACTAGAAGCAAGTACATCAAGTCACTCTCTCATTCAGACACATTATACATTCTTAAAATCTTAATAGGAATTTAACATGCAAAGATATTATTAATGTGAAACTCCACACTAAAATTCTCAGAGAAAATAAACGTCATAAGTGAGCGTTATCTGACATATAACAGTGTAGACATGGTTACCCCTAAAAAAATATATAAAATAAATTAAATATTGTGCTTAGAAGGAACATAAAGGACCTCAGTAGGGGGAGAACTGCTATATTAACTCAAGCTGGGTATAAAAACTTAGTCTCACCATAAATATAGTAACATAGTTTATGACGGCAGATAAAGACTAGTATGGGTCCATCTAGTCTGCCCACCAAGGCAGAAAGAATAGGTGCACTTGCCGCTCTGTGCACGTCACCCCTCCCCATGCCTTTGTTAAGGGTGTACCCAACACTCCATGTAGATCAACCCCTATTTGTTCAGATATAGTTTGCTATAGTTTGATTTTATCCTGTTGCTATAAACTTTGGGATCCACTGTGTCTTTCCCATGCCATTTCGAATTCTGTCACTGCATTTTCCCCCACCACTTCCATCAGCAAGGCATTCCAAGCATCCACCACCCTTTAAGTGAAAAAGTATTTCCTGACGTTGCCTTTCAGTTTACCCCCTTGCAGCTTCATGTTATGCCCTCTAGTTTCACAGCTTCCCCATCTTTGGAAGAGGTTTGTTAGTCCATTAATACTCTAAGGGGTATGTTTATTAAGCAGTCTTAGGGGCATGTTTACTAAACTGCGGTAACGGTACATAACGCGCGTAATGTAACGTTAACGATCGTTAACTAACGTTAACGCGCATTATGATGCGTTAATGATTGTTAACGTCTCCTAACGCGCGTTAACGTGAGTTAACGATCGTAAGGTTCCGCAGCGCGGTAAAACACCGCAGAGGGTGGAGAGAGGGCGGAGAGAAGGGGGTCAATGGGCAGAGTGTGGGCGGGGAGAGGCTCCAGGCACCCCAACGTGGTGAACTCAAGGGCTGAATCCTACCGCGATTGAAAACCTGCCGGTAGATGCATATGTACAGGGGAGGGAAACCATTTCAGCGTCAGCAATGTACAGCATAGGCAGGGAAACCCACAAAACGTGATAAGTGTGATTCATGTGCACGTAACAAAAGGGCAAATAAGCAGTGAAAATGACCATAAGAAACGAGGAAAATAACATAACCAAGCTAGCCAATAGTGATACCAATGGGAAACAGCCAAAAATACCACTGAGAAAGCCTCAGAAAAAGATATTAACTGTGGAAGGGTGTATGCCCTGTCACCATAGAAGGTGAATGATGCCGCAGTGAAATAGCGCAGATCAGGGCATCCCCTTGTTACTGAACAGGTTCCCCATGGCATGCACATGTCCTGCAACAGCAGGGTGGGCATGTCAGAACGGGCAATTGGGCAGATACTGGAAAAGGGGATACAGAGGGCTGCAGGCGGCACATGCTGTGGTGCAGCTGGGCCACAATGGGGGACTAGGGTGATGCTCAGTTTGGCCCATAGGAATGCATAAACAGTAGAGCCAGACTGCAACTGCTGAGGTGCCAACATGGGCATGAGTGTGTCCCCCGCAGTGTCACAGGGGACAGTACCCAGCAGCCACCCCTAAGGGCAAAGAACAGTGGCAGGCGGTGCTGGGGGAAAGTGTGAGTGTCCATCTAGGCACCCCTACCCCACCACCCATACCATAGGCAGCTGCCTACATGCACGCTGGATGGCCGAGACTGCCCACCACCAGCACCACCAGCAGAAGTGCATGGCAGCATGGTGGCGGAGGGGTACCGGTGGCGGAGGGGGCAGTGACATCTGACCATAGCAGACCAAGGCCTAGCCCGGTCCAGGTGGGTGCCGTGCACTGCAACAGACAGGCTCAGTATGACAAACAGTCACGGTACCTCCAGGGAATGATTTGTCCCTGTGGTGCAGTAAGCACAGCCAGTGTGCTCAGGAGCTGACGGTCACAGGTTCAATCCCAAGCTGTGGTCCCTGCCAACTCTGTCCCCATACCTTAAACCAGTAAGATGGAACCTTGTATTGCTGACAGAATAAACATGCTTCCAACACATACATTTTATCACACAGAGCACAGACACCAGAAACAGGCGCATTAACGAGAGCAGAGTCTGCCAAATGCAGCCCGGGAGGGCTACAAATCATGCAGGTGTCATGTTGTTTCCAAGAGAAGGACATGTTAGCATGGTGGTGGAGGGCGTAAAGATGGTGGAGGGGGCAGTGGCACCTGGCTGCAGCAGACCATGGCCTAGCCCGGTCCAGGTGGGTGCCGTGCACTGCAACAGACAGGCTCAGTAGGACAAACAGTCACGGTACCTCCAAGGAATGATCTGTCCCTGTGGCGCAGTAAGCACAGCCAGTGTGCTCAGAAGCTGAAGGTCACAGGTTCAATCCCAAGCTGTAGTCCCTGCCAACTCTGTCCCCATACCTTTTACTGGTAAGATGGAACCTTGTCTTGCTGATAGAATAAACAGGACAGGGGAGGGGAGGGGGGAGGAGGGGAGGAGGGGGAGAGGAGGGGAAGGGAGGGAGGAGGGGGAGGAGGGGGAGGAGGAGGGGGGGAGGGGGGAGGAGGAGGAGGGAGGGAGGGGAGGGAGGGAGGAGGGGGGAGGGAGGGAGGGGAGGGAGGGAGGAGGGGGGAGGGAGGGGAGGGAGGGAGGAGGGGGGGGGGGAGCGGGGGTGGGGGGGGGGGGGGGGGGTGGGAGGGGGGAGGGGGAGGGAGGAGGGAGGGGAGGGGGGGAGGGGTGGGAGGGGGAGGGGGGAGGGGGGAGGGGGGGAGGGGGGAGGAGAGGAGGGGGGAGGGGGGAGGAGAGGAGGGGGGAGGGGGGAGGAGGGAGGTGGGGAGGAGGAGGGGGGGGGAGGGGGAGGAGGGGGGGGAGGGGGGGAGGAGGGGGAGGGGGAGAGGGGAGGAGGAGGGGGGAGGGGGAGGGGGGGGGAGGGGAGGGGGAGGAGGGGGAGGTGGGGGGAGGGGGTGGGAGGGAGGGAGGGGGGGAGGGAGGGGGGGGAGGGAGGGGGGGGGAGGGGGGGGGGGAGGAGAGGAGAGGAGAGGAGGGAGGAGGAGGGAGGAGGGAGGAGGGAGGAGGGAGGGGGGGGGGGAGGGGAGGGAGGTGGGGAGGGAGGAGGAGGAGGAGGAGGAGGAGGAGGAGGAGGAGGGGGAGGGGGGGAGGGGAGGGAGGTGGGAAGGGGGAGGTGGGGAGGGAAGGGGTAGGGGGGGAGGGGGGAAGAGGGGGGGGTAGGGAGAGAGGGGGGGAGGGGGGGAAGGGGGGAGAGGGGGAGGGAGGGGGGCAGGGGGAGAAAGGGGGGTGGGGAGGGAATAGGATCTTCGACCAACAGATCTACATTCTACAGCCCTGCCATGGTGGCAGTAGAGGAGACCAACAATCCCCATCCTGCTGGGAAACAGATGCACTACAGGGCAGTCAGTGCAAATCTGTAGCATTCCATAAGGCCATAGCAGACAGACAGTAGTCCTGGAAATGCACAGCTGCTTCTACCACTGTCTGACATTCTCCAGCAGCAAGCATAGTGAGTCTCCAGCCGCTGCACCCTACGAAGTGTTCCAGCCATACACATACTAACCTCAGACAGTCTGCTAGCTACTCCACAGTGCATTTCCTGGAGGAAATGTGTGCACCCAAAACTGGGATGTGAGCACACCCACCAAGCAGATAGGTCAGTGATTGGGGCCCCCCAAAAGGAGAACCCATATATATCACTTGAGAGAAATACTGTGTAGCACTATGGGGGAACCTAGCCATGCCATGGTCACTGCTTAGTCAGGGTGAGAGTGACCTCCCAGCAGGACATGATGTAGCCACCCTGTCTGTGCAGGTGGTGGCCGGGCACTACAATGTCCCAGCCAGTGCCCTATGCCCTGTGCAGATGCATCGTGCCCAGGCCGCCCTGTCTGGGCTATACCCACAGTACCTTGCTCCTCATTATGCACATTGGCAGGCCAATACTGGCAACAGTGCTAGCAGTGTGGGCTGAGGAGGGTGTTGGCAGCCACCACACACTGGATAGACAGACACACACTCCCCACACCTATGGCAGCATTGTGCAACTATAGAGGTGTTTGGCAGCCCTGGCCACCGCACCAGTCCTGGGCACAGTGCAGGCATGGCTATGGTACGCAATACTGTAGGAGTCAATCCCCAGGGTGGTAAACACTGTCAGACACAGGACCTGTAGCACACCCCACAGACATCAAAAAGGTTGCTATGATGCAGCTCAATCAGCAAATTGTGCTTAACTTAGGAATTGCTATCTGCCAGTAATCATAGCAACCTTTTGATAGATGTGTACCATATTCCCAGGTTTAGGGTGGCATTGCTAAGGTATGCAAGTGCTAGTATTGGGAGATGCACACAGGGCCCAAAATCCTGCCTCTCCAGGTGGCTTTGGATGATGGAGCCTGTGGGTGCGGGTGAGTCTGCCCCTGTTGGCCGCTGCTCTAGGGCAGAGGTTCCCAACTCCAGTCCTGGTGGGCCAAACCCTGTTCGGGTTTTCATGCTGTCCCTAATGAATATGCATGAGATACATCTGCATACCATGGGGGCGGTGCATAGAAATGCAGCACAGCGATGGAGAGCGGTTTCTAGCTTTGTTTTGGATGAGCCTTCTGACGGCGTTTTTATTGAATGTGATTCAGTTCAACCTACATCTCACATGTGGGGCAGGTTGTTCCCACAGCCCTGCCAATCAAAGAGATTTGCGTTTTATATTGGCTGTTACAGTGTGAGCCCTTAACCCCTGAGGAAGTGGTGAACGAAACACGGCCTGTGTCGGGTTTAGGCACACTTGATCCGTGGAACAATAAAGGCAATGTTTGAACTACCTGCCACGTTCCTTGACTGGTTCCTAGAAATGCAGCACAGCCATAGTTATTGGAGACAGCATGGGACATGAATGGTGTTTGGCCCTCCAGGACTGCTTTTGAGAGACTCTGCTCTAGGTAATGCACATGTTTATGGTGTCTGTGCTCTGTAGGGTAAAATGTAGGCGTTTTGGGCATGTTTACATTATCTGCACTAAAGGTTCTGTCTGTATTACTGCATTTTAGTAGTGGGTAAAATATGGGGACTGGGTTGACAGGAACCACAGCTGGGACTTGAACCTGTGACCTTCTGCTCCTGAACACACTGGCTGTGTGCCCTGCACCACTGTGTTGCCACAGAAACAGTGCATTCCCTGGAGATACCATGACTGTTTGTCAGACAGAGCCTGTCTGTTGCAGTGCACGGCACCCACCTAAACAGGGCTGGGCCATGGTCTGCTGTGGGCAGCAGCCACTGCCCCCTCCACCACCAGTACCCCTCTGTCACCATGCTGACATGCCCTTCTGCTGGTGGTGCTGGTGGTGCACAGTCTCGGGCCATCCAGTGTGCGGGTAGGCGGCTGCCTATGGTGCGGGTTCTGGGGTAGGGGTGCCTGCATAGATGTCCACGCTTCCCCCCAGCACCGCCTGCTAATGTTCTGTACCCTTGCGGGTACCTGCTGGGTACTATCCCCTGTGACACTGTGGGAAACACACTCGTGCCCGTGTTGGGCCCTCATCAGGTGCTGTCTGGCTGCTCTACTGTTTCCGCATTCGTATGGGCCACCTAGGCATCACCCTAGTCCGCACTGTGGCCCAGCTGCACCACAGCATGTGCCGCCTGCAGCCCTCTGTGTCCCCTTTTCCAGCATCTGTCCAGTTGCCCATTCCGACATGCCCACCCTGCTGTTGCGGGACATGTGCATGCCATAGGAAACCTGTCCAGTAACAAGGGAAAGCCCTGATCAGCGTTATTTCACTGTGGGATTATTCACCTTGTATGGGGACAGAGCATAGCCCCTTCCAAAATTGATATCTTTTTTTTGGAGCTTTCTCGGTAGTGTTTTTTGATGTTTCCCATTGAGATCACTATTGCCCAGCTAGGTTATGTTTTTTTTCCAGTTTGTTCAGGTCATTTTCAATGTTTATCTTCCCTTTTGTTCTGTGCACATGTATCACACTTATCACCTTTTGTAGGTTTCCCTGGCTTTGCTGTACATTGCTGATGGAAATCGTTTCTCTTCCCTTTAAATCTACTCTAACGCCAGGGTTTCACTGGTGTTAGTTTTCAGCCCTGAAATCCACAACGTTAGTGTGCAGGGAGCCTCTTCCCTCCCACTCTCCACCCATTGACCCCTTCTCTCTGCCCCTGGGGAGCCTTCCTCCGCCCTCAGGGAGCCTTTACTCCGCCTTCAGCACTCGTTTGCGCCGCTCAGCGCCGCTCAGCGCGTTAGCGCGCGATAAGGTACCTTATCGCACGGTAAAGCACCATTATCGCGCAATAAGGCGCCTTATCACGCGCTAACGTGTCAGAGCGCACATTAAGACGGTTTAGTAAACATACCCCTAAGTATTTAAAGGTCTGAATCATATCTCCCCTGTCCTTCCTCTCCTCCAGAGTGTTCATATTTAGGTCTTCAAGTCTCTTCTCATACGTCTTCTGACGCAGGTTCCAAATCATTTTGGTCACCTTCCTCTGAACTGTTTCCAGTCTTTTTATATCCTTTGCGAGATATGGTCTCCAAAACTAAACCCAATATTCCAAGTGAGGCCTCACCAGCGACTTGTACATGGCATAAGTACCTCTTCCTTTCTGCTGGTAATTCCTCTCTGTATGCAACCCAACATTATTTTGGCTTTTGCCACCACCTTGTCACGCTGTTTCACCACCTTGAGATCCTCAGAAACAATCACTCTGAGGTCCTTCTCCTGGTACATGCACACCAACCTCTCGCTCCTTATCGCATACAATTCCATTGGATTTCTGCTTCCCAAGTGCATGACACTCCACTTCTTCACATGAAATCTTAACTGCCAAACATTAGACCATTCTTCCAGCTTTTGTAGATCTTTCCTCTTGTTATCCACTCCCTAAGGGATCCACTCTGTTGCACATGTTCGTGTCCTCTGCAAAAAGACAGACTTTCCATTCAGTCATAGTAACATAGTAAATGACGGCAGATAAAGATCACTATGGTCCATCTAGTCTGCCCAGTACAATGTCAAGAGTAGGTACATCTGCTGCTCTGTGCAAGCCACCCCTCCCCATGACTTTGCTTAGGGGTGAACCCACCACTCCAATCCACACCCCTATTTGTTGAGGAATTTGATGATTCAGATTATTTTGATATTTTCTTGTTACTGTACAGGGATCCACTGTGTCTGTCCCATGCCCTTTTGAACTCCATCACAGTGTTTGCCCCCACCACTTCCATTGGGAGGGCATTCCAAGCGTTCACCACCCTTTCAGTGAAAAAATATTTCCTGACATTGCCTTTCAATTTACCACCTTGTAGCTTCATGTTATGCCTTCTAGTTTTGCAGCTTCTCCATCTTTGGAAGAGGTTTGTTTGTTCATTATTTTCTTTTAAGTATTTAAAGGTCTGAATCATATCTCCCCTGTCCCTCCTCTCCTCCAAAGTGTACATATTTAGGTCTTCAAATGTCTTCTCATAAGGCTTCTGACGCAGGCTCCAAATCATTTTGGTCTCCTTCCTCTGAACAGTTTCTAGTCTTTTTACATCCTTTGCAAGATATGGTCTCCAAAACTGAATACAGTATTCCAAGTGAGGCCTCACCAGTGACTTGTACAGTGGCATAAGTACCTCTTCCTTTCTGCTGTTAATTCCTCTTCATATGCAGCCCAACAGCCTCCTGGCTTTTGCCACCGCCTTGTCGGACTGTTTTGCCACCTTGAGATCTTCAGAAATAATCACTCCAAGGTCTTTCTCCTGATCCGTGCACACCAATCTCTCGCACCCTATTGCATATGTTTCCCTTGGATTTCTGCTACCCAAGTGCATGACTCTACACTTCTTCGCATTAAATCTTAACTGCCAAGCATCAGACCATTCTTCCAGCTTTTGTAGATCATTCCTCATGTTAACCATTCCCTCAGGGGAGTCCACTCTGTTGCAAATTTTCGTGTCATCCGCAAAAAGACAGACATTTCCATGCAGTCCTTCAGCAATATCACTCACAAATACATTGAACAGTGCCGGGCCCAGGACCGACCCCTGGGGCACCCCGCTAATTACCTTCCTTTCATCTGAGTGAGCTCCATGTACATCATCTTCTGTCGCCTGTCAGTCAACCAATTTCTAATCCAATTTACCATCTTCGGATCCATCCCCAAGCTACTGAGTTTATTGATAAGCATCCTATGAGGAACAGTATCAAAGGCTTTGCTGAAATCCAGGTAGATGACATCCATCACATGCACCTGATCTAGTTCCCTGGTCATCCAGTCAAAGAACTCAATCAGATTTGTTTGGCAAGATCGTCCTTTGGTGAAACCATGTTGCCTCGGATCTTGCAACCTGTTGGCTTTGAGAAAGTTCACTATTCGCTTATTCAGGAGCGCCTCCATTACTTTTCCTGCCACTGAGGTAAGGCTCACAGGAATGTAGTTTGACACTTATTCCCTGTCACCACTGTTGTGTAGAGGTACGACATCTTCCATTTTCCAGTCCTGAAGAACCTCTCCTGTTTCTAAGGATCCGTTGAAAACATCCTTTAATGGCCCTGCAGGAACCTCTCTGAGCTCTTTCAGTATCCTGGGATGTATCTCATCTGGTCCCATAGCCTTGTCCACTTTCAGTTTTGCAAGCTGTTCTAACACATCATCTTCTGTGAATGGTGTGGTATCTACTTCATTCCCATTTTTATATTTGGGAGTTACAGGTGATCCTTCTCCAGGACTTTCTTTAGTAAAAACAGAGCAGAAGTATTAGCAATTTCGCTTTTTCAATGTCACTTTCCACGAGTCCGTTCCCAGCACTTCTGAGTCCTGCAATTCCACCTCTGATCTTCTTCCTTTCCCCAATATACCTGAAGAAAGTTTTGTCATCACACTTCACATCTTTAACCATCTTTTCCTCTGCCTTTGATTTTGCTATCCTTATTTCTCTCTTTGTCTCTTTGAGTTTGATCCTGTATTCATTTCTGTGTTCCTCTGTTTGCAAGCTTTTGAATTTTGCGAAAGCTGTGGTTTTTTGCCTTTATTTGAGCAGCCACTTCTTTGGAAAACCAAATAGGTTTTCTTCTCCTCTTGTTTTTGTTTACTTTTCTTATATATTTATCCGTTGCCCCTTTTATTTCCACCTTTAGTTTAGCCCATTGCAATTCCACTTCCCTTATCTCTTTCCACCCTGTCAGCTCCTCCTTTAGGTACTCGGCCATTTTATTGAAGTCGGTGTTTTTGAAGTTTAGGACTTTGAGTTTGCTATGATTGGCCTGTACCTTGTTTTTTTATCTCAAACCACACCGTGTGATGATCACTGCTGCTCACAAGGGCACTCACACAGACATTCGGTATGCTAGCACCATTGGTGAGCACTAAATCCAGCGTTGAGCTTTCCCTGGTTGGTTCCATCACCACTTGTCTAAGTAATGCATCTTGGAGAGCATCCACAATTTTTTTGCTTCTTTCCAGATTTGCAGAAGGAGTTATCCAATCCACATCAGGTAGATTAAAGTCACCCAATATGATCGCTTCTCCCTTTGTGGCTATCTTGGCAATATCTATAATCAATTTGTTATCTATCTCTTCAATTTGTGTCAGAGGTCTGTATACTACAGCAGTATGGATAACAGTGCCATCTCCTCTTTCCAACACAATCCAGAGTGCTTCTTCTTTTCCCCATGCCCCCTGCATTTCAGGAGCTTTAATATTGCTTTTGACATGCAATATCACTTCCAAATACATTGAACAGTACCGGTCAAAGGACTGAACCCTGGGGCACACCGCTAATCGCCTTCCTTTCATCCGAGTGAGTTATGTTTATCATCACCTGCTGTCGTCTGTCAGTCAATCAATTTCTTTTTTTTTTTTTTTAATAGTAGTTTTTATTCAGTTTTAACATATAAAATAACAATACAAACGATCGTGATATAGCAGGATACAAGCAGATGTTATTGATCAAAATAGCAAAAGAATATAATAACTTGAACAAGACAGTACAATAACGTTAACAAGAACTAGTATCAGTCCATGCCAGCACGCCACCCTCCCTCTCTCCGTTCAATGTGGTTACAGCAGAGACCATTCCACAAGGCAGCCTCCAGCAATCATTTTCATCAAACATAATTTTGTAAAGCTGACCATTTCTTACTTAGTTTACCAGACCATGGGTTCTTGGCTATATAGATCTCTTCGTAGGTCTTATGTAGGATTAAGAGACTCCACCAATGCTCGAAACAAGCTTTGTCGAGATTCTTCCAGTGTATTAGAACTATTTTAAGCGCTATCCCGAGCATTAAGTCCAGCAGTTTACCATCCCATTTCATCAGAGTAGGTTCCAGAGCTATGGATTTATATCACTATCCGATAAGTGATAGGAGTTTGTAAGTTGAGGATCTGTGATATGCGTTCCCAAACTCTGTTCCAATATATTTCCAGGGATTTACAATGGAACAACATATGTGCCAGTGTCCCAATTTCCATGTTACAGGACCAACATCGATTTCCCTCCTGTAGTGTCCATTTCATTTTCTTAGCCGGTGTAATATGCGCTCGATGTGCTATAAAGTACATCGATTGTGTGAGAGACGCTGCTCTCGTGGCACGTATTTGAGTTCCCCAAAAAGTGTCCCAATTTTCCGGAGGTAGATCTTGACCGGTTTCAGTAGCCCACACCGACTGTATCTTAGAACATGTCTTGTCACTTTTGGATCGGAGAATCGCAACACATCTTGAAACAGCTTTAGCATCTGTTTGTAATTCTTGAAGTTTCTGTCGCAGTGGCCATCCTGTACGTATCAAGACAGGTGACACACCCGCTTTGCTCATGCAGGATCGGAGCTGACACCATTGGAAATAGCATGTATTAGGCAATCGGAATTCCGTTCTTAATCTGTCAAAGGTTTTAAATGCACTTCCATTGATCAGTTGTCCAATGGTGATAAGATCATGTTCCACCCATTTTTTCCATAAGACAGGCTTCCCTCCGATGATAAGGCGCGGGTTCAGCCATATGGGCATATCTGCGGCAAAGTCATCCCCTCCATCGATACATGATGCCAATAATCGACAGGCATGCTGTGTTTCTCGGATAATAGCATTATGTGGTGCAGTCTGGTCTACTACTGTGCCTACCAGTAGCCATGTGGGCAGGGGGGAATGTAGGGCCCGCTCCACACTCAGCCATCTAGGTCCTTTATCCGTGTCGTCAGAGGCGACCCATTGAGCACCCTGCTTTAAAAGAGAGGCAGTGTGTAGCCAGCCGAGATCTGGGAAATGGACACCTCCTTGTGTATTAGGTAACTTCAGTTTCCAGGCAGCTATTCGGGGTACTCGGTTGTTCCATAGAAAGGCTATCAGTTGACTATTCATTTTCTTATAGAAGGCTGTCGGGAAACGTAAGGGTATCATACTTAATATATAGCTGAGTTTTGGTACCAACATCATTTTTATCGTTTCTAGCCTGCCCCACCAGCTCAAATGAAGGGGGGTCCACTTGCAGATGTTATCATGTACAATTTCTTGACACATCTTAATGTTGATTGCGACAGTCTCTTCCAAGGTGGTGCC
Organism: Ichthyophis bannanicus; assembly: GCA_033557465.1. Classification (NCBI taxonomy): domain Eukaryota; kingdom Metazoa; phylum Chordata; class Amphibia; order Gymnophiona; family Ichthyophiidae; genus Ichthyophis; species Ichthyophis bannanicus. The sequence goes on along the minus strand of CM066040.1, from coordinate 280,655,386 downwards.
ATAGGTCACGCCCAGGTATCTAAAGGATGACTTCTCATATTGAAAGGGGTATCCACGCATCATTTCTTCGCTGACCTGTTCATTCAGAGGAATAATTGTTGTTTTATTCAAATTTACTTTATATCCGGATATCGCTGAGTATGCATCTATGAGTTGCAGTGTTTCAGGAAGGTCTGATGGTTGTAGAAAAATGAGCAGGTCATCGGCATATGCTGACAATTTACAGGGACCATCAGCTAACTCAATTCCTTTTATGTTTTCCTTCTGTCGGAGCGCTATTAATAAGGGTTCCAGGGCTAAATTAAAAAGCATCGGTGACAGGGGGCAACCCTGTCTGGTCCCTCTTTGCAACTGAAAAGGGGCTGAGAGGTGTGAGTTGACCGCTATTCGAGCTGTGGGTTTGGTATATAACAATTCAACGCGTTTTAGGAACTTTTCTCCTATCCCAAACCACCGTAGGGATCGAAATAGAAAGGACCATTCCAGTCGATCGAAGGCTTTTTCGGCATCCAATGCTAGCCCTATCAGGGGCTCGGCCTTGGTCTTGGCAGATGCCAGTACATGTGCCAATAATCTTCCATTATCTGTAGTGGATCTGTTTTGTATAAATCCACATTGATCCTCATGTATCAAATCTTTTAAGATCCGTCCTAATCGGTTAGCAAGCACTTTAGCATAGATTTTATAATCAGAGTTTAGGAGAGAGATGGGTCTGTAATTCTCTATCTTTTGTGTATCCCTGCCCGGTTTCGGGTGAATTACCACCACAGCCTCTGCCAGGGCTCCAATCTCTGGAGATTCATCTTGCAGGCCACTGTAGTAGATCTGTAGCATGGGAGCCAATTGAATGCAATATTTATTATAGAATTCCAACGGGATACCATCTGGACCGGCGGCTTTGCCACGAGCCATCTGTTTGATCGCATCTTGTATTTCAGTTACTGAGATCTCTTGTTCCAGCGTTCGACTTTGATGACTGGTTAATGTGGGTCCTACTATCTTGGAGACAAAATCTTCAAAGGCTCTGTCACTACATTGGGTATCTGAGCGATATAGTTCCTCATAGAATTCTTTGCAGCGGTCTAGTATTTTGTCAGATCTCAGGAGAAGGCCCCCGGAATTGTCCTGCAACGCCGCTATAGCGGTCTTGCTGGTTTTTGGTCTGAGCTGCCGAGCTAAGAGGGATCCTGAGCGGTTGCTGTCATAGTAGTATATACTACGTTGTAGCTGGATGCTACTCAGTGCTTCTTTGTTGAGGAGAGCATTATATTGGTATCGCAATTTTTGGAGTCCAATCAATATCATTGAGTCAGTTCTTTTGGCTAGTAACCTTTCCCCAGCTTTTATTTGGAGTTCCAATTCATCTTTTTCTTTTTTCCTGGCTTTACGCCGTCTAATGGTGTAGGTGGTAATATGAGCTCGTATGGTCGCTTTAAAACCTTCCCACCAGCTCCAGATGGAGGTATCAGTGGGTGTATTATATTTAAAATAGGTCTCAATTTCCCCTGACAGTAGCTGTATAAAGGAGTCATCTGCTAGTAGGGATTTATCAAATGTCCATCTTGGTGGAACATGCTGTGTAACGTTGGTATTCAACACTAGGGAGACAGCGGCGTGGTCCGATACCGTTGTAGCATATATCTCTGCGGACAACACTTGGGGCATCAGCTCTGTGGACAGTAGGAAGAAATCGATCCTTGTTTGGGTATTATGTGGGATGGAATAAAATGTGTAGTCTCTTTCTTGGGGATGAAGTAGGCGCCAGGGGTCTACCAAGTGTAGCTCTGTTATGATGCCTTTAAGAATCGCCTGCGATTTGACTTTGTCTACAGCCCGATAGGGCGTGCGATCTAACAGTGGATCCAAGATGACATTGAAATCGCCCCCTAATATGATATTGGTGTGAGCCGCGGCTGTAACTTCTTTAGCTATCAGTTTGAAAAAGTTAGGGTCATCGAGGTTGGGCGCGTAAATATTGAAGAATGTGTAAAGCTGTTGATTTATTTTCATCGTCACTCTGGCCCATCGACCTAGCGGATCAATCCGTGTGTCGGTAATGGCGGATTGCAGGAATTTGCGCACTAATATTATTACCCCCCTTTGCGTTGAGTGGCAGAGGCCGAGGCCGCCACCAGGAAGTATTTAGAGGTTACTTTCTGCGATTCAGTATCTGTTAAATGTGTCTCTTGTAAGAGGGCAATATCCGCTTTTTTTTGCTGGCAGTACGCTAAAATCTTCTTTCGCTTGACAGGGCCAGTAATACCTTTTACATTTAACGAAAGCATTAAAAGATCACTAGACATCAACGTTGGGATAAGCTGTCTTATAGGTGAAAGCTATCCTATGGATAGGCCTGCCGCGTACTTGCATTTGCGTGTATGTGGAGGGTTTTGTACTGGACTGGACTGACACAAACAACTGCATAACTGGCAAACATTGTATCGCTAAGGTGAACACAATCCACTGAAACAGTAACCAACCCCGACCTCCCGTTGCCACCCCTACATTTCAAGCAGAAATATCTGTTTAATTAAAACTATTTAGAACAACAGAAATACAATCAATGAGGTGTTTAACAAGGCTTAAGGCGTTCTAAAATTTGTGAGAACGCACGGCCGCACCCCCTGAGTATATGCTGAGTTCTCTACACTGCGTGAGAGATCAGAATATTGACCTCAGGTTTCCATACCGCATTTTTCTTGTAGGAAAGTTTTCAGTTTTTCAGCATCAACAAAATTCCTCGTTTCATTATGCAGCGTGACCCGCATGGTTCCTGGGTAGTATAGCCCGTATCTTGCCTGTGCACTTTGTAGCATGGGTCTACAGGCCAGCAACGCTTTTCTCCGATCTACCGTTTGCTTGCTCAAATCCGGATAAAGTGTTACTTTGTGTCCCTGGATTTGCAGTGATCCGGCCTTCCGTGCAGCTTGAAAGATCTGTAGGACCTGTGGGTATCTCAGTACCTTCATTATGAGTGGGCGCGGGTATCGTGTGTTTTCAGCTTTGTGCGCTGGGATTCGATGGGCCCGTTCTAGTTCAAAAGGCCTTGCAAAGACAAGCTGCAGCATCTCCGGTATGGTTTTTTCCAGAAATCCAATCGGATCGGTACCTTCAGCGCCTTCAGGGACTCCAACAAGGCGGATATTATTTCTACGGGAATGGTTATTTTGATCTTCAATCAGATTTTCTATGTGCCGGACTCGTTTGGCCAAAGGGCCCAGCTGTTCTAATGCAACGCCATGCTTCTGGGTTTGTAATTCAACTGCATTAAGTCGAGTGGTGATGGTGAGGAGTTTCTCTTTTACCTCCAGCAAGTCTTCTTGAATCATGTTCAGTGAACTAGAATTGGCTGCAATCATTTCTTTAACGCATTTCAATTCCTGTAGCACTTCACGTAGGCCACCGGCAGTCACTCCCTCCTTCTCTCCCGCGGCCATTTTCTGCGGGGAACCCACTTCGGGTTTGGATCGTTTCGCTGCTGAGCCGGATCCCTGTGGAAATTCCAGCCGGGCAGGCTTCAGGGATGCCATCCAGCTGTATTGCGGTGTTATTGATGTAGGTAGGGGGTACAAACTTCAATGGAATACCGGGATATGTTCAGGATTCTTGGGCAGCAACGGGAGCAAAAATTCAGGCGTCCATTCTGTTCAGTGGCTAGCTCCGCCCCCAGTCAATCAATTTCTGATCCAGTTCACCACCTTGGAACCCATCCTCAAGCTGTTGAGTTTATTGATAAGCCTCCTATGAGGAACAGTATCAAAGGTTTGCTGAAATCTAAGTAGATTATATTCATCACATGCCCTTGATCTAGTTCTCTGGTCACCCAGCCAAAGAATTCAATCAGACTTGTTTGGCAAGATCATCCTTTGGTAAAACCATGTTGCCTCGGATCATGCAACCTGTTGGTTTTGAGGAAGACCACTATTCGCTCTTTCGGGAGCGCCTCTATTACTTTTCCTGCCACCGATGTAAGGCTTACCAGCCGGTAGCTTGTCACTTCTTCCCCTATTACCACTTTAGTGAAGAGGTACCCCATCAGCCCTTATCCAATCCTGTGGAACTTCTCCTGTCTCCAAGGATCTATTACAAACATCCTTTAATGGCCCTGCAAGATCCTCTCTGAGTTCTTTCAATATCCTGGGATGTATCCCATCTGGTCCCATGGCCTTGTCCACTTTCAGTTTTGCAAGCCATTCTAACACATCATCTTCTGTGAATGGTGTGGTATCTACTCCATTCCCATTTGTATATTTGTCAGTCACAGGTGGTCCTTCTCCAGGATTTTCTTAAATAAAAACAGAACAAAAGTATTTGTTTAACATTTTCGCTCTTTTAATGTCACTTTCCACAAATCCGTTCCCGGCGCTTTTGAGTCCTGCAATTCCACCTCTGATTTTCCTCCTCTCCAGAATATATATGAAAAATGTTTTGTCGCCACACTTCACATCTTTAGCTTTTTTTTCTGCCTTGGATTTTGCAATCCTTATTTCTCTTTTTGTCTCTTTTAGTTTAATCCTGTATTCTTTTCTGTGTTCCTCTGTTCGCAAACTTCTGAATTTTGTGAAAGCTGTGTTTTTTGCCTTTATTTCTGCAGCCACTTCTTTGGAGAACCAAATAGGTTTCCTTCTCCTCTTGCTTTTATTTACTTTCCTTACATATGTATATGTTGCCCCTTGTATTGCCTCGTTTGGGGAAACTGCTAGGTACGTATGAACTAGATTGGACACTGTTGGAAACAGAATACTGGGCTTGATGGACCTTGGTCTGACCCAGTATGGCATATCTTATGTTCTTATGTTAGTTTAGCCCACTGCAATTCATCGGTCGCACCACTCCAGCTCAATTTTTTTTAATTTTTAATGCATTTGAAAACTTAAAAAAACACACTTAGCTGAGACATGGAGTTCCATCCAACAGCACCAGAAATAAACCACTGTATGACCGGCATTGAATTTGAGTTTTGCCAGAAGTTTAAACAGGCTGCTTCAGGAGAGCTGCAATAGAGGAAACAGTAGTAACCGCCCAGGAAAATACTGATCCAAGACCTTACTGATATTTAAATAGGAGCCTGCGGTAATCAAAACTGACATCATGATATCAGAGCACTGAAAACCACGCAATAGCCTCATTAAACCCAGCTGGTTGCAAACAATTAAGATTGAAAATCCAGTGTTGTTCAAGGCGAGCAAGTTGCAGATTTTTATCACCTTGTATCCACAGAAGAAGACGATCAATAAGAAAACCATCTAAGATCTGTCCACAGATGCTTGCATGAAAGGCAGTGTGAGACAATGGGGGATGTCAAAACATGAGTGGACAGCCGTGAGCGATGCTTTATAAGGCGTGTCTTTACCATCTGGCATTTCTGACCCACATACAAGGTACATCTTTTGACCAGGGCAGAGTATAATATAAATGGCCCATATTGTCCAACAAGTACAGTAGCATTCTGATTTAACTTCTATGCACAAGATGCTTGATGATCAATCCAACTGGTAAGTGTCAGAGACATCTCACACACCACACATTGAACACAAGGAACATGTCCACTCTCAGAGGCACTAATCAATTCAGATCTTCTATAATCAGAACGGATCACCAAATCCCGGATGTTTTTGCTACAAGTATAGGCAATACATGGGCCCTCCCAAAATTCCTGATGGAGGGCTAAGATATGCCAGTGTTTATAAATACTGTGGGTCAATCGAGAAGTTCCTTCAGAATATTAGATAACACAAACCTGGCGTTCCATAGGGGCTTCTTGTTGATTTATCAAAAACAACTGTCTGCTGGCATATGGTGCCTTCAAATATGCAGTTTTAATTACTCAGTTTAGATAGCCTCTCTCCAACAGGTGACCAGTCAGTTCTTTAGTTTGACTTTTAAAATCATCAATTTCTGAACAAATCCTGTATATTTGCAGAAATTGCCCAATGGGAAGTGTCTTCTTAAGTTTAAGAGGTGGTGACTGTCATACAGCAGTAAGGTGTTATAGTCCACTGGTTTCCTATATATGGAAGTACTAACATGGTATTGAACAAGAACATCTAGAAATGGAAGGGAGGTCCTAAAAAAAAGGACACAGAAAACTTTAGATTATTATCCTGTAGGTTCAATCATTATGCAAGTTGGTACAAATACTCCTCTGTACCAGCCCAAACACAGAAAATGTCATCAACAAATCACAAACAAATAATGATGTTGTCAAATCAAGTTGAGATATACAAAAACGTTCTCTCAAATGCAGCTACATATAAATTAGCGATTCTTGGGGCCATTGTAGCACCCATGGCCACCCCATGCACCTGCTTATAAAACTGGTTCTCGAACTGAAAATAATATTTCGTCAGCACAATGTGTGCTAGTGCTGACAAAAGGGAGGAACTCACTCTGTGGCTGTGGACGTTTCTGTAGCAAAAGCTCCACTAATTCAAGAGCCGCTGGTTGAGGAATATGTGTATACAAAGACATAATATCAAAAGCTACCAAAATTGCAGAAGAAAGCCAATTAGAAGTGTCTTATTTTGAACAAAAAAAAAATCAGATGTCCTTAATATAGGACCGTGCCTGGACCACAAAAGGTTGGAAAGAGTGGTCCAGATACTGTGATAACAGTTCTAGAAGGGTTGCCTTGCTGGACATAATAGGGCATCTTGGAGGTTTATGCAGAGTTGTATATACTTTTATTTACTTTTGGAACAAGATAAAATATAGGACTACATGGACATTTCACTCATAGAAACCAATATTCCTATGTGGTGAGTATACCCTCATTACTAACTTCATGAATCAGAGCAAGAATTTCACTCTGAAGGGCTGGGGTACGGTCTGTATCTACAGGCATATAGAATTCATAGTCCTCAAGTTGGCACAACACTGCTATCCCATAATCCAACTGACATTGTATGACTATAGACCCACTTTATCAGCTGGCTTCACAATGATATCTGGATGGTTAGACAACTCATACAATGCTGATCTCTCCTCTCTGGAGACATTGACAAACCTGTTCCAGGTGGTGAAGATGCGTTCAAATGTCAACAAATCTTGTAAAACCAGATCACAAAACATAGAAATATGGGGATCCAGGGGACCTGGAGGGATCCAATGTGACTTAGGACAGAAAAGCAATCCATCTTGCTGCACAGGCTGATGCGCAAAATATAATTTAATTTGTAAAGAACATATAAGGGGATATAAATCAAGATGTGACTGAAGAGGGTCATAGGGAACTGTAGGTACATATGACAGACCTTAATTAAGCACTTGTTATTGATGTTGAATGAGGAGTACCCCTATCAAATTAATTTATTTTATTTATTTACATTCTCTTATATACCATGCTATCTGCATCAGTGTGGTTTATATTGAACAAACTGAAATTACATTGAACAGGGCATTATAACTTGGAGATAACTATTTTACAGGGAACATGGGCTATGGAGGGCTAAGTGGCTTGCCCAAGACCACAAGGAGTACCTGTGGGACTAGAAACCCCAGTCCTTCCAGCCCAAGGTTGCTGTCCTCTAGTGGGATTTGAACCCCTGACCTTCTGGCCTGAAGTACCTTGCCCCAACCACTAGGCCACTCCTATCATTAATCATTACGGATCCATTGAGGTTTGCTTGCTGTCCTCTCCATCGGGAGCCCCAACGTCCCCTTCCTTTATAAGATCGGCCACTTCCATCTGAATAAACCTCATTCGGTGAATCTTCCTGTGATGATTGCGAGCGAGTGTGAAAAGAATAATGATACTCAGGGGTATGTTTACTAAACCATCTAAATGTTACCGGCACTAGTTGCAGCGTTAATTTGAAGAATGCCATATAAGGTAGTGGGTGTTCCGGCGGCAAGGTAGCAAGAATCTGTATCGCGCGATAGAGGGCGCCTTGGCTCATTAACGCGCGGTAAACTTAAGTCCATGCCAGCGCTGTGTTAGAAGCTATAGAGATGTAGCCCACTGGTTAGTACAATGACTGATGGAGGCAGAGATCATGAGTTCAATCCCACAGTGGTGTTAGTTAATAAGGCTGTCTGAGGGATATCCTTTTAATTTAAAGCAGTGCTGCCAGCAAAAACACCCTCACAGTGCCATAACCCAAGGTGCCACATAAGACGCCCCATAGGGCACATTATAAAGTGCCCTGTCCGCCAAAGCACCTTATACGAGTAATGTGCTCTATAGGGTGCTTTATAGGGTGCCTTATGAGGCACCATAAGTTTACGGCACTGTGAGGGTGGTTTTGCTGGCAGCACTGATTTAAATTAAAAGGAAATCCCTCTGAGAGCCTTAGTAAAGAACACCACTGCAGGATGGAACCCATGACCTCTGCCTCCACAGTCATTGTAGTAACCAGTGGGCTACATCTCTATAGCTTCAAAGACTGCGCTGGCTGGCTACAGAAAGACTGCAGGTCACTGCACAAACTGTCTGCTGTGGTTACCAGGATAGGGTATAATCACCTGTGCCCATGATGCACTGCACATGCAGATCAGCAGTCTACAGCTGATCACAAGATGGGGTATGCACCTCCACAGCACCTCGGCCTGGTAGGGGGGACTGACCGTGTGTGTTACTGGCACAGAGTAGCTACAGACTGTGACACTGCGGTTCCCGTGCTCACCCTGAGGGTGAGGTGGGGTGCCCAACACCAGGTCCGCAGCACCTGACTTGGCTGAGATAGGCTGTGCTGCAGGTCCCCATCAGTGCCAGTGTGTGACAGGTAGTCCTTGCAGGCACCCCTAGAATATACCTGTGTCCATCTGTATTTCCCAGTCATGTCTAGCCCTTATGGACTATAATCCACCCAGAAAAGTGCATGACCTGTGTGGTTGCCATGGTCACATGTTAAAGGAGAAGGGTGTTGTGTCGAAGCAAAAGCGGATTATGTAGCACCACCCAACCTGCTTTCTCTGGGTCAGGGTGGGGGACAGGATCTCCCATCAACAGATCCACACTCTACATCGGAGGCAGTGGAGGGGACCACCACCCCAGTCTTGCTGGGGAATAGACACTCGCCAAGGCAATCAATGCAGATCTGTATGTATTTCATAGAGCACTGGCAGACAGGCCTGGAAAAGCTCAGCTGCTCCCCACCACAATCTGACATTCACCAGCAGAGAGCAGAGTCAGTCTCCACCCTGCAAAGTATTCCAACCATATACATGCTAACTGCAGACAGTCTGCTAGCTAATACATAGTGCATGTTCCTGGAAAAACTGTGGGCCCCAAAAGTTATATGGATAGAGACAAACATACCAAGCATGTGCATCAGTGACTGAGCCCCAGAAAAAGAGACCCTGTATAATGCTATGTGGGGACCTAGCCATGCCATGGTCACTGCTCAGTCAGGGTGAGAGTGACCTTCCAGCATGACGTGCTGTGGCCACCCTGTCCGTGCAGGTGGTGGTCGGGCACTACAATGTCCCAGCCATTGCCCTATGCCCTGTGCAGATGCATCCTGCCCAGACCGCCGTGTCCAGGCCATACCTACAATACCTTGTTCCTCATTATGCACATTGGCAGGCTAACACTGGAAACAGTGCAAGCATTGGGGACTCAGTATGGTGTAGGCAGCCACAAAACACTGGATAGACATACACACACTCCCACACCTATTTCAGCATTGTCCAAAGATAGAGGTGGTTGGCAGTCCTGGCCACTGCACCAGTCCTGAGCACAGTGCAGGCATTGCTAAGGTATGCAGGTGCTAGTATTGGTAGCTGCTGCTCCACACAGGGCCCAACAGCCTGACTCTCCATGAGGCTTTGGATGGTGGAGTCTGTGGGTGTGGGTGTTTCTGCCCCTATTGGCCGATGCTCTAGGGCAGTGGTTCTGAACCAGTCCTCCTTGAACCCCTAGGCCAGTCGGGTGTTCAGGATAGCCCTAATGAATATGCATGAGATATATATGCATTGGAGATAGCCTGCCAACCTGACTGGTTTGTGGCCCTCTAGGGCTGGATTTGGAGACCCCTGCCTTACAACTCTGTCATTTAAGATTGTGAGTGGACAAGGTGCAGATGTCCTAGACATCAAAAGGGTAGATAGAATGTGTCACAGGCCTCCTCAATTCTCACCACCACCAAAAAGTTGTCTAATAGACAATATTTTGGTGGTGGTGAGAAGCAAAGAGGCATGTAACAAATTCTATCTAACCTTTTTTATGTCTTGGACATCTGCACCTTGCCCACTCACAATCGTAAATGACACAGGTGTAAGGCAGGGGTCTCCAAATCCAGCCCTAGAGGGCCACAAACCAGTCAGGTTGGCAGGATATCTCTAATGCATATATATCTCATGCATATTCATTAGGGATATCCCGAACACCCGACTGGCCTAGGGGTGCAATGAGGACTGGTTCAGAACCACTTCTCTAGGAACTGCACATGTTTATGGTGCATGTGCGCTGTAGGGTAATATATGGGGCCATTGTCTGCAGGAGCCACAGCTGCGACTTGCACCTGTGACCTTCTGCCCCTGAACACACTGGCTGTGTATATTGCACCAAACTGTTCCCACAGAGGCTGGTCAGTCCCTGGGGATACCAATACTTTTCTTCAGACAGCCCTTGTCTGTTGCACTGCATGCCCCTACCTAAACAGGGCATGGCCTTGGTCTGCTGTGGGCAGCTTCCACTGCCCCCTCCACCACCAGCCCTCTTCCCCCACCATGCTGACATGCCCTTATGCCGGGGGTGCTGGTGGTGCGCAGTCCCAGGCCATCCAGTGTGCCGGTAGGCGGTTGCCTATGGTGTGGTATCTGGGGTAGGGGTGCCTACAGAGACATCCGCGCTTCCCCCCAGCACCGCCTGTCAATTTCATGTGCCCTTTGGGGTATCTGCTGGGTACTGTCCCCTGGGACACTGTGGGACACACACTCGTGGGCATGTTTGACCTTGGTCAGTTGCTGGCTTGCTGATTTGCAGTTTCTGTGTTCCTATGTGCCACCTAGGCATCTGCCTACACCCTGTGCCCCAGCTGCCCCACTGCATGTCCCACCTGCAGCCCCTTGTACCCCATTTGCAGCCTCACCATAGTGCCCTTTTGTACTTGGGCACTATGCTGTTGTAGCACATGTATCACTACTATCACTTTTCTTGGTTTCCCTGCCTTTGTTGTACATTGCCGACTGAACTGGTTTCTCTCTCCTGCAAATGTGCCTCTAGCGCAAGGTTTTTACTGGCGCTAATTTTCAGACCTTCATTTCACAGCATTAGTGTGCATGGAGCCTCTCCCCGCCCACTCTCCGCCCATTGACCCCTTCTCTCCACCCTCTGTGTGCCTTAATGCCACAGGAGATGTGCTCATGTGAAACTGCATGCTATCGCGTGCTAATGTTACTTTATCACATGCTAATGTTACGTATCGCGTGATAACGTTACGTATCATGCGCAAACAGCGCCGCTGCAACGTTATCGCTGTTTAGTAAACATACCCCTCAGTCGTATTCAACCAAGAATAAACGCAATTCTGCTGATAGTTCATTTGGTCCCTCCGGTATTTCTGGATCGTTATTTGTCTGTCAGAGTAAAATTAGTCTAATTCCTCCTGACACTCGGTAATAAATGAATCATACTTAATTTGAGTTAACTGTGAGTGAATCTGAGTAACTATCTCATCTAAATGTTTAGAAGAAAATTCCAATTGTTCCTGCATAGTCTTCATAAGGAGCAGCACCAAGTCCATAGAGAATTTATTCAATATAGCAATCCAATGATTAGCAAATGTCTCATTGTCCATGAACATTCTTAGAGCAAAGATAATACAGCATATTATCCTACACAGCATGCATCTATCAGATGCCGTACATTATCTAACCTAATCTGCCTCTGATGAACCCTGTTTGATCAGGATTCTTAGATGTACATAGTAATGAGGTGCAATGCATGCACTTGAATACTTTACATCTCATTATCACATATCCCATGGTGACTTTAATTTACATTCATTAACGGCATGTTAAATGACAAATATCACATGTTAGTAACTACCCTCCCTGCCAGTGGTTAGTAAATCCTGTGATTAATGAATAACACAATTTGCAATAAACCTTGTATGCTCTGTAGGAATATTGGGCCTCTAACACGTTGCCTGATGCTCTTGGGGAGCCTTCTTAGAGGCTAGTTCTTGATTAAATTCTCATGGACCTCCACACCCCCAGTCAAACCCTTCAGTGCCCCCAGAAGACTCCCTCTAGATCCCTAGTCCAAACTTCCCACTCCCACAGATTCCGCTGGATCCTCTACCCCACCCTACTCCCATGAAGAAGACTCTCCCCCCTCCTCCTTGGATCTACCTTAAGAAATCCTTAGTGGTCTAGGTTAATGGGGCAGAAGTGTTTTCCCAGTTTCTCCTGTTCCTTTGGGCACTGGTTTCAAAATGGCATCAGTTTACCACAAGTGACAGCCTTGTGGTACTACCTCTATGAGTCAAACTACCATTTTGAACCCAGCACTTTAGGGGGTGAGTGACTAGGGATCACTCCTGCCCCATTACCCTAGACCAGCAGGGATTTCTTAAAGTAGGCTAGAGCTGGATTGTAGAAGTGAAGGTGTCTTCTGGGGAGGTCTTTTGGGAACTTCTTTGATGGGGAGAGTCATTTTTTGAAGGGGTCTTCTTCAGGGGAGAAGGTCTGCAGAGGTACCTTATTATTATGACTTATTATATCATTATTAAGCAATGTATGTTGCCTTAAATTAACATATGTTATGGTGAAAAAATGCACAATATTGCCATTTCATTTCATTTATTAAATCTTGATTTAATGCATGTTAAAGGGCAAATATCGTGCATTATATTCTGAACACACATTAGTGGCTACTCCCCTAAATGAACATTTGTGGAAGCGGTTTTCATGGAAGAAGTGTCACTTGCCTCTGTCCAGTAGGTGTGATGTAATACAAAAAAGTAGAGTGGATTTTGCTATTGGATCTCCCCATAAGGATGTGGCCAGTGGGTGAGTGATGAGGTCTCTAGGTTCATACATTGTAGTGTTCGTGGAAGGAAGAGGTTTTTTGCCTCTTTTCTGCATTCTAGAACTGGATGGTCAAGTGAAAGAATCTTTGCCTATGTGGAGGGTGGGGCGTTAAGTACCAGAACTGGGCTTGGGATAAAGGAAAAAGGTAACACATTTGGGTGTTACCTCCTTTCTTGCCCGAGAAAGCAATTGGAATGGTGTTTGCAGGGATATAGCATTGGGAACATTGCAAGTAACAGGGGTGAACTACCTTTGGAGAGAAAATGCTTGCAGTGTGGGAGCCTACCTACAGAAGAGTTCCGTATTTACTCAATACTGTGAGTTTGGGAGATTGCCAGACCAAAGTCTTCTCAGGTTTAAGGAACTTATCAGAACTAGAGAGAAAGAGGTGCCCAGAAGTATTTTTCAGGGTCAAGAGCTGTTCAAAGAGTGGTGAATGGAAGGAGGGATTCTTATCCAAGGATCAAAAACCCTTGAAGGGGAGCTTGAGGGAGGAACCAGAGAAACTGAGATAATTTATTTATTTAACATTTCTTATATACTGCCTTTCATGATATCAAGGTGGTTTACATTGAACAAACTGAAATTACATTGAACAGAGCATTATAACTTGGAGATAACCATTTTACAGGGAACATGGGCAATGGAGGGTTAAGTGGCTTGCCTGAGACCACAAGGAGCACTTGGACTAGAAACCCCAGTCCTTCCAGCCCAAGGTTGCTGTCCTCTAGTGGGATTTGAACACCTGACCTTCTGGCCTGAGATAACTTGCCCCAACCACTAGGCCACTCCTCCCTCCAAAGAAGAAAAGAAATTCAAATCCAAACAAAAGAGGAAAATCAGAGAAAAAAATCAGTGTCTTTTGTTTTTTTGTGTTTTGTTTAGCCTTCTATCTGTGGAAGCAACAGATGAACTTTATCCATTTCGTTATTTCATCCAGTACGTTTTTTGTTCTACATATATTCTTTCGACATGGATGTTGAGAGGGGGGGGGGGGGAGTAGCAATGGCCATGTGTTCTGAATAAAAGGGTAAGAAAGACACCAAAGGGATGTTTACTAAACTGGGTTAATGGTTAACCTGGGCTATCCGCAACTAGGTCCCATGTTATTCAATGAGACCTAGCTGCACACAGCCCAGGTTAACCATTAGCCCAGTTTAGTAAATATACCCCTAGGAGTGTGGCATTTATGTCCAGGGAACTAAAGCCTTAAAGAACAATCATCCCCCTACTCTTCAGAACCCCACAAAGAAGATACAAAGAGGTCTCCCCTTCAGAAATCTGTGTCCTTGGAACGACAATGCACAATTCACCCAGGGACCAGCCACAGTGAATAGAAGGATTTGAACAATTTATTTATTTATTTAGTTTATTTTATTTAGCTGTATTTATATCCCGCTTTTCACCGGGTCAAAGCGGAACAATTACCCATATTGGTTTGTTGGTTGTGTATATGTTTCTCTTTTATTTTATTTTTCCCTTCCCTGTTTTATTGTAGGCATTTGCTCTCCTTCTCCACTACTTGTGCTCAGCTTCTCCTGCTTGCTGTAGTTTCACCCACATGACCCCCAACATCTCAAGGTGATTGTACAACGGATCAAATAAAGTTCAGGGTAGCAGTAGCGTCCGCATTTATTCAGTAATTACCAGTATTGTTTTGTTAGTTCTGTATATGTTTCTCTTTTATTTTATTTTCCCTTCCCTGTATTATTGTAGACATTTGCTCTCCTCCTCTACTACTTGCGCTCAGCTTCTCCCGCTTGCCATAGTCCCACCCATGTGACTCCCGATGCCTCAAGGTGATTGTACAACAGATCAAATAAAGCACAGGATAGCAGCAGTGTCTGCACTGTGGCGGCAAAGGAACTCGCCCAAGGAGCAGGTCCTGTTCTTTAGGTGAGCTCCTTGAGGTGACTCCAGGGGCATACTTTGGTGAGTCTAGGAAACTTCTTTTATTCCGGCTAATGACTAGCACTTTTTTAGCTCTCTTCTTGTTTCAGCAAGAAAATTGGCTAGATAAAATGGCTACCATTCCAGTTCACTGATCTTTCAGATTATAGCATCCTTTTTCGGTCATTCCATCCAGATTTCGCCATTTGGAAAACTAAATACCATGTTCCAGGCAGTTGTCCCAGATCCCCTCAGTTTGTTCCACCTCGAATAATACTTGTAGTGAACTGCTGCATATGGCCTTGCTGAATTTCAGAGCCTTTAAAATAAACACAGACTTGGTATTAGACTTAATTAAGTCCCAAGGTTTAGATCTCCTTTGCTTAACTGAGACCACCTGGCTTCATGATAGAGAAGAAACCTATCTATATAGAAGCCTACCCCTGGCTATCTGGCCTTTTTGGCCCCTAGAATCTCTTATAGAGTGGGCAGTATGGCAGTTATTTACAGAGCCTCTTTACAAGTTTCTGAACTACTGGTTATACCACTCCAGGGCTCTGAAGCTTTGTTACTAAAGCTTGTTTTTTCCCCTCTGTCTATTTACTGCTCTTCTACTGTCCTCCCACGCTTCAGCAGATAGCATGGGATACGGTTCAGCAGTTTATTCTTAACTAGAAGATAATACATTCTAATCTCCTGGTTCTTGGTGACTTAAACGCTCATGTTGATGCCCCCACTTGACTTTGTGATAAGTCGTTTGTTACTTTTATTGCTGACGAGGATATTCAGCAACATGTTCCTTTTCCCACACGCATAGCTGGTCACATTTTGGATGTCCTTTTTGCCATCCAAATGCACCGTTATACTCAAAATAAATTGTCATCTCTTCTTCTCCCATAGACTGATCATGTTTTAATCATCTTCATTCTTGAAGCCCTACACTTAGAATGCTCCTCAGTAGGTAAATTTTCCAGCTGCTCTACTTATCGTAATCTTTCTCAGGCTACCTTAGCATCTTTTCCTCCAGCAGATACCCTATTCCCTAAGAATTTTGCATCTCTACCACTTGATGTTCAGGTTACATTATAGCATGATACACTAACTCAGGCACTCAATAAATGGCTCCTTTTAAAAAACACAAGCAATCTGGACGCAGCTCAAAGCCATGGTTCCATGATGGCCTGCACCTCTTGAGACATCAAACCCATGCCGGTTGGGTTAGGGCAAGGTACTTCAGGCCGGAAGGTTGGGGGTTCAAATTCTACTAGAGGACAGCAACCTTGGGCTGGAAGGACTGGGGTTTCTAGTCCCACAGGTGCTCCTTGTGGTCTTGGGCAAGCCACTTAACCCTCCATAGCCCATGTTCCCTGTAAAATAGTTATCTCCAAGTTATAATGCCCTGTTCAATGTAATTTCAGTTTGTTCAATGTAAACCACACTGATGCAGAATAGCGCGGTATATAAGATAATGTAAATAAATAAATAAAATGCCACTGAGACAGCCTGGCGAAATCAAGAACTCTCCCCACTTTACAACGTTTTAAAAGCACTCATGCTTTTTATGGCTCTAAGCCATTGATAACAAAGTGAGAATATTTTTCTGCTATCATAAATAAACCCTCTTCCTCTGCGAAAGCCTTTGGTTATCCATACGATCACAGATCCATCGAAACCCACCTTGGACTGGCTTCTTCACAGAAGAACTTGCTACTTTTTTCCTTGATAAAATTCAGGTATTAAAATCCAGACTTCCTTCCTTTCTGGCTTTATCACCATTCATACCAAATTTATCACATGCTCTTAGCCTTACTCATACCTGGGCTAATTTCACCACTGTATCTTTCAGATATACCTCGACTGGTCCAGTCTGTACATAAGACTACCCCTTTATTGGACCCCCATCCCCTCCATATTGCTCACAGAACCCTTTTTTGGATTGTTACCTTTCATTTATGATATTTTGAATTGCAGCCTATTGTCACAAGCACAACGCCCGAAGCCACTTGCCTTTAGTGGTCGAGGGGCATGGTGGTTGAGGATTCCTTCTTCTATCAGCTCTTAGCAGCCTATTTCTTCGTGTTGGCTTCTGGGAAGTGTAGTACTGCTAAAATATTTTGGTGCTTTAAGTAGAAGGTTTGTAGTTGAGGTAACCGAGGGTAAGGCTTGTAACAGAAACTTTATTTCCATAACACAAAACACAGTAGGTTCAAGGTATCATTTACAGGATTATAACTGTAGGATTTGCTTAAGGTACAGCAAATAATGGCAAACAAACCAGAAGAACTCAGAAATTGCTTTTTAAAAGTCCTCTTACTTGCAGAAGCAATTGCCTTTAGAAACTAGGCTGCCACTTTCCTTTTTAGTCCTTGTTAATCAGAGCATAAATAAAAATTCAAGCTTAGTTCTTCTACATCAGTTTGGTTTCTGCCAGCCTCAAAAACCTCTCTAGGCTGCATTTCTACATGAAACCAAACTTAGAACAAAACAAACATTCCAAGCTGTTATCAAAACTCTTAGCAGGCTTTTCATATAGGAGAGGAGCAAGCAAAAACTCTTATAGCAGCTAACTTGACTTTTCGTGCCGTTGCACAGTTCAAACACAGGTGACAAACAAACATGAATCAGAGCTTCCTGATCAGGCTTACGTTGCAGTAAATTTCCCTTTTTAAAACAGACAGGAATTTACCTCCACACTGCTTGTGCCATATGGTTAACTTCTAAGGAGAATTACTTCTTTCAGGGCTAGCTTTTCCTCAAGACCTCCTGTATAGGGCTTGGCATAGAGAGCAATCCATAAAGCATTCTTCTTCCCCCAACTCTGACACTGGTTCTCCCAACTGCATGGGTTCTGACTCACTGACCTGGTCAGACTGCTCAGCTGACAACCTCTCTGGTGGTCTGAAAGCTTCTCCACTTCCTGGTCCCCACCTCTGTTGCCAACCTGTTGCAGGGAATTCAGCTCTCTCAGCTCTGGGTAGATCAGCTCTTCTCCAAGAATGCACTCCTTCTCTCTGCTTCTGTCTCGGCTGCTCTCCTTCTCGTCTCTCCCTCTCTGCATAATCTAACCCAGGCTTATACCTCCAGGTTCTTAACCCCACCTCTTTCTTTCCCAGGTGTTGGTAATCCTCCTGCCTTCTGATATTAGAATAATCAGTGCACTTGTTAAAGTAAGGGCTTCCTCGTGCTTGCAATCCCTCTTTCTTACTTTATCAGTCATTGGCCCGAAACCTGTTCCATCTGGGGATTTTCTGACTTTGAAACCTGGCTGTGGCTTTCTCTCCCTGCACTCCTAGAAGGGGACCCTTAACTAGGGTGAATTTGTTATGCTTCTCACCTCCCCCACTCTCAGGATAGCTGACCTTGCCACACTATTCACATGGCTTGCCCTGGTGGGGACAAATACAGTGATAGAATTCAAAATGGCATGGGACGAACATAATGGATCCCTTTATAGCAACAGGATAAAATAAAAATAAACATAGTTATCCCTTACATCTCAACAAATAGGGGTGACATACACGGAGTGGTGGGTACACCTCCAATCAAAGGCATGGAGTGGGGTGACCTGCATGGAGCAGCAGGTACACATATACTTGCCACCTTGCTGGACAGACTAGATGGATCATACTGGTCTTTATATGCCATCATATACTATGTTACTATATCTCCTTGATGACTGGACGAGGGCCATGGTATGGCCTATCCCAAAGGATCCCAAGGACAATCTTTCTGACCCTCAAAATTATTGGCCAATTTCAAATTTGCCCTTTCTAGCTACACTTGCAGAAAAAAATGTTTTCAAACAGCTATCAAATCATGTCTAACATATGCATTTTTCACATCCATGATAGATTTTAGACCATAACACAGAACTGAGACCATCATAGCGGCCGCGCTCAATGAGATCTATAGGACCAGGAAATGATTATGGTTGCAGTTTCCCTGGACTTATCAGCAACATTTGACCTCATAGACCATGAACCTCTCTTAGGGGTATGTTTACTAAACTGCGGTAATATCATTCATGTTAGGTTCCGCGGTAAAGGTACAGATGCCCATATAAAGGCATGGGCGGTGCATCGTTACAGCAAGCCGATACAGCTAACGCATGTTACAAAACTAACGCATGCTACAAGGCGCCTCATAAGGCACCTTACAAGGCATCTTATAAGGCACCATACAAGGCACATTACAAGGCGCCTTGTAGGGCACCTTGTAGGGTGCCTTGTAAGGTGCCGAAGAAGTAAGGTGCCTTATAAGCTGCTGGATCTGCCATATCTGCGGGCATCCCATGTGGCTGCCAGTGCTGATGACAAACATGGTGGGGGCAACTATACCACAGCACAGGGTGTTGGCAATATAAAATACTGGAAAGACAGTTGGTGGCAGACAATGGGAATACATGTCCCCCAGTGGAGGTGGAGGTGGCAGGATAGTTACAATGATGGGTGGACAGAGGAGTGGTGGTGCCATGCAGATCAGACACAGGGGAGGCAAGCATGAAGAGGTGCAATGCAGGAAAGGGTAGCAGTGCAGGACATGGGGTGACAGCCCGCACAGGCAGACAGGTCTCTACACAGCTGACACATGCAGATAGACGAACCAAGGGAATGTTGGCAATTGTGGCAAGGGTATTATGGGCTGGCAGCACAAATCTGCAAAAATATGACTGTTACAGGCATGCACACTATTTGAGTAGGACAGGCATGAAAGGAGGGAGCAATGAGGAATTGAACCCATGAACACTGCCAAGAATGGCATCGTATTAACCAGTAGGCTATACCTCCATGATGTATATCACAGTAATGGCTGGGTACAGAAGGACTGCAGGTCACCGCACAAACTGTCTGCTCTGAGTGCCAGGATAGGGTAACCCCACCCGTTCCCATGATGCAATGCACATGCTGAATAGCTGTCTACAGCTGATCAGAAAATGGGGTCTGCACCTCTCCGGTATCTCAGCTTGGAAAGACAAACTGACAGTGTGTGATACTCATATAGCGTAGCTACAGACCATGCCATTATGCAGGTTCTGTGTTCTCCTTGAGGGATAGGATGGGTGCCCAGCACTAGGTTTGCAGTACATGTGGTGCTAGAGATAGGCCCTGCTGTACAGCCCCATCACTACCAGTGTGTGACAGATGTTTCTTTCAGTGCAGCTGAAGGTAATTAGGTGTCCATCTTTATCCTGCAGTCCCATGTGGCCCTCTGGGACTAGACACCACCCAGATTAGTGTGTACCCTTTGTTAGGGTCTGGCTGACATGGGCACCTGTTAGCAGGGCAGAGGGGTTTCCAGACGTGCATGAGGTTTGTGTAGCAGTGTCTTTATAGAAAGTGGTATACACTACATACCCCAAATGGCTCACATCACCCTTTTTATAGGTAAGGAACAGGTGCCCTAGACCCCATGAAGCAACCTCCATCCTGCTGGTATAAACAGTCCTCCAGGGTTGGTGGGCCAGAACCATACCTGCGGCTGGGGCAGTGGTAGACCAGCAGCAACAATGGGGTTAGCTCTGGAAAACCCTAACTGCCTCACACCACTGTCTGCCAATCACCAGCAGACAGCACAGTCAGACTGCACTTTACAGGTGTTCTGACCATGCACAGTCTAACTGCAGACAATCTACTAACCAGTCCATACTCACAGGAGAACTATGTGCACCAAGCATGCAACTCAGTGATTGGGACCCCAGCACTGAGAACACAACAGGATCACTGGAGACAGATAATGTAGAGCGCTATGTGGAAACCTAGACATGCCATGGTCACTGCTCGGTCAGAGTGAGTGCCCTCCCAGCATGCCATGCTGTGGCCACCCTGTCCATGCAGGCGGTGGTCGGGCACTACAGTGTCCCAGCCATTGCCCCCCACCCTGTGAAGATGCATCCTGGCCAATCCACCCTGTCCGGGCCATACCCACAACACCTTGCTCCTCATTATGCACATATTCAGGCTAATACTGGTAACAGTGGGACATTGTGGGCCCGGTGAGGTGTGGGCAGCCACGAAACAATGGATAGATATACACACACACACTCCTATTGCAGCATTGTGCAAAGACAGGGGTGGTTGTTAACCCTGCCCGACACACTGGTCCTGATCACAGTGCCGACATTGCTAAACTGTGCAGGAGGTAGTAGTAGTGCCGTGGTGATAACTGCAGCTCAATCCTGGGGCCAACAACCTGACTCTCCATGCATCTTTGGATGGTGGAGCCTGTGTGAGTGGGTGTTTGTACCCCTGTTTGCCGCTGCTTTGGGCTTTGCACATATTGCTGTTGTATCTGCATTATAGGGTAAAACATAGGGACATGCTCTGCAGGATACGCAGCTGGGGCTTGAACCTATGACCCTCTGATTCTGGACACACTGGCTAGTTGTACTGCACCACACTGTTGCCACAGATGCATGGTGGTCCCTGGGGCTAACTGTAATTTTCCTCAGCCAGACCTTTTATGTTGCACTGCACACCACGTAGTGGTACAGGGCATGGCCTAGGTCCACTGCAGGCAGGCACCACTGCCCCCTCCAGCACGGGCACACCCTCCCCCCCGCCATGCTGACATGGCCATATGCTATCGGTGCTGGTAGTGCGCAGTCCCAGGCCATACACTGTGTGGGTAGGTGGTCACCTAGGGAGCGGGGTCTGTGGCATGGGGCATACATGAGCATCCTCACATCCTTTCCATCACCACCTACCAATAGTCTGTCCCTTCTGCTTGGGGGAGGGTTGGCTGGGGGGATGTCAGGTCAGTGCCCTGGCAACTGTTAGCTAGGGTGGACCAGGTAGATGTAGGTGGATTGTGTTTGGCCTTTGTCAGCTGCTGTCATGCTGATTTCCGGTTTCTATGTTCCTATGTGCCACCTAGGCGCCTGCCTTGTCCACCCTGTGCCCCTGCTGCCCCCGCTACATGTCCCGCCAGCAGCCCCCTATGCCCCACTTGCACCATTGCCATAGTGGCCTTTCATACTTGGGCACTATGCTGGTGCTGGAAATGGAGCACTACTATCACGTTTCTTGGGCTCCCTGTCTATGCTGTACATTGCTGACGCTGCAATGGTTTCTCTCTCCTGCAAATGTGCATCTAACGGCAGGTTTTGATTCACGGTAGGATTCAGCCCTTCAGTTCAGCGCATTAGTGTGCAGGGAGCCTCTCCCCGCCCATTGACCCCTTACCCTCTCTCCACCCTTGGCGGTGTTTACCGCGGCCGGGAATGTTAATGCTCGTTAGGTAACGTTAACATGTGGTATGTAATGTTAATGTGCGTTAACGTTACTTAACGAGTGTTAACGTTATATAACGCGCGGTCTGTAACATTACCGCAGTTTACTAAACATACCTCTTAAACTGTTTACATGATGCAGGTATTCGAGGAACCATCTTGAATTGGTTCATCTCTTTTCTTCAAGACTAATCTTTTCAGGTAAACATCGGAGATAGCACCTCTACCCGCGTAAGTTATTTTTTGACGTCCCTCAGGGATCTGTACTCTTGCTACTCCTTTTCAATATTTTTCTTAGCTCTTTGACTACTTTAATTCAGAGCCAGGGCAATTTAACTTACATATATGAAGATTCTCAAGAGCACAGATATCTCTCTTCATACAAAAATTTGACTACTTCAAGCCATGGTATTTTCAATAACGTCATATTGATGCAAAAGTTGGACAGTGAAAAAGATAGACAGGAAGAAAATCGATGCCTTTGAATTATGATGCTGGCGGCAAATACTGTGTATACCATGGACTGCCCGAAGAACAAACCAGTCAATACTAGAGGAGATCAAACCTAAGCTTTCCTTAGAAGCTCAGATGACAAGACTTTGGGGCATGTTTACTAAAAACCGCTAATTAGCGCGCCGCAAAATAGCGCACTAAAAGCGGTACTTAAGAGCGCTTAAACGCCCCGCAAACGTGCGATGAAGCCCCGCACACTTGCGCGTCACAGTAACGGGTGCCGCACAAGTACGTGCCCGCAAATGTCCGATAGAGGCGTGGAAAGGCTAACGGAGGGCGGAGGAAGGCCCCGGAGGGGCGGAGAGAAGGGGTTAATGGGCGGGGAAGGGGAGGGGAGAGGCGCCCCGCACATTATCGGGGCTGAATTTCCCCAAAAAAATAGCGCGAGTGAATCACTCGCGTTAGAATGCATTTAAAGGGAAGAGAAACCATTTCCGTCAGCAATGTACAGCAAAACCGGGGAAACCTGCAAAACGTGAGCAGTGTGATACATGTGCACAGCACAAAAGTGCAATTATAAATAGAAAATGACCACCACAAAAATATGAAAAGTAGTAATTCAGTTGGGGAACAGTTATAGTGATGGGCAAAACTAGATAACACACCCAGGAAAGCTCCAAAAAAAAGGAAATGATTTATGGAAAGGTGTACGGAGCGGAGACTCGTCCAAAAAACATTTCCCTTTTTCTGGAGCTGTCCTGGGAGTGTTATCTAGGGTTGCCCATTAATATCACTGTTGCCCAGCTTGGGTATATGTTTTCCCCCTTTGTTCCGTGGTCATTCCCGGGTTTTATTTGCACGTTTGTCACCACACAGGGGGAAGGAGCCCACAGTAAAAATGCATACAACAGGGTTTGTGACTCCATCCTGCCAGGTTTACTACCTCCAGGGGCTGCAATGTCTCTGTGGCCATAGTGTGGTGCAGAGGACATAGCCATGACCTCTAGGACTAGAAGGCCAGAGGTTCAAATCCCAGCTGGGGCACTTGCCAGCCCCATCCATATATTTTACCCACCACTAAACAAAGATAGAGCAGACACCCCTGTATTGCAGGGAACATAAGCATGGGGGAAACACCCATATGTTACCCAACACCGCACACACACCACAACAATGGGCATACCTACAGCCAAGTCCCCCAAATGCAGTCCCGTACTGCCACATTGCAATCAGGTCATCTGCTTTTTCTGAGAGAAGCTCATGCCAGCATGTTGGCGCACGAGTACATGTGGTGCAGGGGGCAGTGGCAGCTAGCCACAGAGGACAGAGGCCAAGCCATGTGCAGGCTGGCACAGTCCACTGCAACACACAGGCCCTGCCGGATCCACAGGCATGGACATTCCAGGGAATCCAGCCAATCTGTGGCTACAAGGTGGTGCAGTGCACACAGACAGTGCATACAAAAACAGAAGGTCACAGGTTCAAAGCCCAGCTGGGGCTACCGCCAATCCTTCCCACATATTTTTCCCACAGCTACACAGTGATAGTAAGGACAAACCTTTCGTGGCAAGGACATATGCAATGGTACTACGTCTATCTTTTACCCCACTGAGCACAGACACCATGTACAGGGGCAGTACCTAGAGCAGAATCTCCCAAATGCAGTCCTGGTGGGCCACACACCAGTCAGGGTCCATGCTGCCACTCATACAAATGCCTGTGCTGTATATCTATGCACCACCCCCATGGCATGTAGATGTAGCTCATGCATATTCATGAGGAACAGCAGGTAAACCCGATCAGTGTGATGCACACCTGGACTGGAGTTGGGAATCTCTGCCGTAAAGCAGCAGCCAACAGGGGCAGACACACCCACACCCACACCCACAGGCCCCATTGGCCAATGTCTCCTGGAGAGGCAGAACATTGGACCCTGCGTGCATCTCCCAATACTAGCACCTGCATACCCTATCAATGGAACCCTAAACCTGAGGTATACGGTACACAGCTCTGAGACGCTTGCTAGGAGTACTGGCAGATAGATATCCATACGTTACGCACATACTGCTAGTTGACCCCATCCGAACAATCTGTTTGGTGTTTGCGGTGCGTGCTCCAGCCCTTGCCTCTGACGGTGTTTACCACCCTGGGGAGTGACCCCCAGCAGTACTGCGTAGCATATCCATGCCTTGCCGTGCCCAGCACCGGTTTGGTGGGCAAGGCTAATTACCTCCTCAATAGAAGCACCATGATGGCATAGGTGTGGAATTGTGTGTCTGTCTATACAGTGGGTGTTGGCTGCATGCCCCTTCCACAGCCCACACTGCCAACACTGTTGCAAGTATTGGCCTGCCAATGTGCATAATGAGTAGCAAGGGACCATGGGTATATCTCAGACAGAGTGGACTGACCAGGATGCAGCTGCACAGGGCATAGGGCACTGGCAGGGGCATGGTAGTGCCCGGCCACCACCTACACAGACAGGGTGACCTCTGTATTTGCTGCTGAGGGGGGGGGGGGGGGAAAAAGAATCACTCTCACCCTGAGTGTGCAGTGACGGCAGCATGGCTAGGCACCCCCATAGTGCTATATTGTGATTCTCCCATGTGATATGTATGGGTGTCCTGTGGGGGCCTCTTCATGGACTTATCTGTCTGTGTGTGCTGCCACCCCAGTTGTGGGTGCATGCATGTCCATCAGGACCATCCAGCAGACTGTTCACAGCTGATATGTGTTGTGATGGAGTGCCTTGCAGGGTGCAGGTGAATATCAGATAGTGGTGGGGGTGCATCTTTGAATATCCAGGCCTAATGTCTATCTGATATTGTGTTATGGATGTGTGTGGAGCTGCTTGGACTGTCCTGTAGGGTGTCTGTTCCCTAGCAGGACTGGGGTTGATGGTCCACTCTACTGCCATTGGGGTGGGGATCTGTTGAGGGGAAGCCCTGTTTTATCCACCTGGGGGTCCATGGGGTGGGGGTCCCCACTAACTGAGCCAGACAGAGATCTCCAAAATGTTTATGCAGCACCTATCTATTCCACAGGTTATTGCTGCTTTGGAGCTCTGACATGGCCGCATTTGGCCATGCCTGGTGTTGTGGACCTGGTCCTGGGCGCAACATCTCACACTCAGGGTGAGCACAGTAACCGCACAATGTGATGGTGTTTAGCTACTCTTTGCCATTTGTCCACCCACTCAGGACACCCTACCAGGCCGAGGTGCTGTGTGGGTGCACACGGACACTTCCCCCTACCAGGCCGGGGAGCTTTAGGGGTGCATTTCCCATCCTGTGTTCAATCGTGGACAGCTGATTTGCATGTGCAGTGCATCATGGGTACGAGTGGTTCACAACAGCAGACTGTCAGTGAGGTGACGTACAGGCTATCTGCAGCCAGCCAGGGGCTGCTTACAGTTATAGAGCTGTAACACAATGGTTACGTCACTGCCTGTGCAGCCAGATGTCATGGGTTCAAACCCACAGTGGGGTTATGTGATAGGGGTGTCCACAGATTTATTTTAATTTACTGTACATATGTTGCTGCCAGCAATACCACCCTCAGCGTACTGTACCCATAAGGAGCCTCTGAGGGTGCTTTATGGGGCGCCCTATAGGGCACGTTACGGTTGCCAGCCATATAAGGTGCACTATACATTATCCTGTGTCGCAACATACATGCTGCCCTATAGGGGACATTCTAGGGTGCCTTGGCGGACGGTGCACTGTAACATGTGCCTTATGGGCCGCCTTATATTAATATGCTGTGAGAGTGCGTTTGCTAGTAGTTATCACAAAATAAAATTTGAAATCCTCCTATAGCACTCCACAACATATAACATACTGCCTCAGCTAGCCTTTTTCACTGGGCATTGTGAGGGATCAAACCCCTGGTCCCTGCACCATTGGTCAGTGTCTTAACCATTGTGCTGTGGCTGTGTTCCTTTGCTTTGGTATCAGCGCGCCGCCTTATGCCCATCAGCGCGCCACCTCCTGCTGCCCACAATTAGTGCGCCGCCTTGTGCCACCCAAAATGAACAGTGCGCCGCCTTGTGCCGCCCAAAAAGAACAGTGCGCCGCCTTGTGCCGCCCAGATAGTACAGTGCGCTGCCTTATGCCGTACAAAACGAACAGTGTGCCGCCTTATGCCGTCCAAAAGTACTTTGCCTCCTGAACCACTTTTACACATTCAAGGTGTTGCCTCAGCTGGCCTTTTTGTTGCGCACACTGGGGGATTGAACCTGTGGCCCCTGCACCATTGGTTAGTGTGTTCACCGTTGTGCTACAGCTCTGTTCTGATATGTGCTCAGCAGCGCCCCACTTAGCCTTCCCACGCGCTAATGTGGGCCCTGCAAATTAGCGCAGCGCGCATACGTACGGTAGGGGTTTTTTCTTCTTTCTGCCTGAACCGCCCACTCCTTATATGGCACACGCACACTACCGCGGCCCCGCACGTTAGGAATGTTTAGTAAACATGCCCCTTTGACTTTCATACTTTGGACACATCATGTGAAGAAAGAGATCATCAGAGAAAGACATCATGCTTGGCAAGGTAGAAGGTCAGCCCAAAAGAGGAAGGCCAGCAATGAGATGGATTGATACAATAACAGCATCTATGGGTGCAACTCTGTCAACAATGAGATGCCTAACTGAAGACCGAACACAGGTTAGGTCTATCCAGAGGGTCGCCATGAGTCAACACTGACTCGATGGCACTTAACAACATATGCAGATGATATTTTACTACTACACCCTACTGATGACAGTGTTCCCGATCTCTCCCCCATTAATACCTGTTTAACTCACGTTTCTTCCTGGCTTCAGGATAATTCCTTAATATTCAATCTATCAAAATCAGTTACCAATCTGGTTTATGGGGATGCATCCTTGCCCCACAGTATCCCCTAGAGCACTGCAATTCATATATGGACAACGACTGCCCTTTCCATCTCCAGCTATTGTTAAATATGACAGCAGAAGGAAGTCTGTCCGTGACCCCAGCACTCTGGAACAGCCTACCTGCTCCCATTAATTTGGAACACAACTTTAAGGACTTTAAGAAGGCCCTTAAAACATTTCTTTTTGAAACAGTCTTTGACCTTTAATCTATGGTGTCCAGAGTGTCTTAGCCCAGGATGATAGCGACAGACAGCAATTTGCCCTTACCTTACCCCTTATCTTTTTTTATTTTAATTTTTGATTTGATTCTGTTTGGTTCCCCTTCCTTTAAGTATGAATCCCTTTGCCTTTATATCTTTTACTATGTTTTTACTTTCCTGTCAAATACTGTAACTTCCTTTTTTTAATTTTTAATATTTTTATGTATTTTCATGTTGAAAACCACATTGATTGTATTTTCAGGATTGCGATACAGTAAATAAAACATAACCATAACCATAACATGAAGAAAACTGAAGTCAATAAAAGTGAAATGTTCTATATTTATCTTTTGACCAAGCACACACAGACACACAGACACAGGAACAGTTTCACTTGAGAACAATTTTATCCCAAAAAAGCTGCTGATGGCAAACTTTTCATGCTCCTTGCTGTTATACGGTATTCATTAAAACTTCCAGAGAAAGGAGACAATTTAGCATGGCATCGTTTGGGGCAGTGTGTTTTATCATGCTGAGCTGACTTAGGTTAGAGAATCGATATATATGTTATCCCAATATTACCTGTGCTAATGGAAAAAATAAATCAAAGCACTGTATCATTTGGCAGGCACAGAGTGGAGTCAAAGCACACTGGAAATGATTATATGTATCATGCATTCTGGAAGGAAGGAAGGTCTAATGGATCTCTATGGTTCAGAGCAGAAGGGGAAAAATATTGAAACAGCATCACAAGAAAATGCACATAACATCAATACTCAGAGGCAAACCATTTTTTGAGCTTTACCTGACATATAATTAGCTTGTCCTTCAGCCTCAACTACCCCTGACCTGAATTTCCTTTACATCCGCAATAGTCCAAAATGAAAGTGGTTAGCAAAGCATTTTGTCTTTGGATACTTTCACAAATTAAGGGAGTTCTTCATAAACAGAATGCAATGCAAGGAAACCGTTTCACATTAATGCACTGAACAACAAGTTGCATTCCTTGGGAGCCTAATTTGAAAAAGATGCCTGATGTAGAAACTAGGGGAAGACCTTTCTGGACAGGTGAGTTTGATTTAGAATAGATTCATGATTTAAAAAGCAAACATGAGGCCAGGCCTCCTGATTCTGAAAATCCAATAAAAATTAAATTAAAAAAAAAGATTCCTTAATCTGTCTCCAAAAGCCTACCAAACTTCCACTTCTATTTTGCTAGAAGATTTCTAAGGGGTATGTTTAATAAGGGGTATGTTTATTAAATCTTCTAAACGTGCACGCTGTGCAATTATCGCGCGCTAAGGTACCTTAGCGCGTGATAATGACGCTTTATGGGGCACAAATGTGCCCTAGCGCGCGCTAACGCGCGCAGCGGCACAAACAAGCGCTGAAGGCGGGGAAAGGCTCCCGGAGGGCGGAGGAAGGCTCCCCAGGGGCGGAGAGAAGGGGCAGATGGGTGGAGAGTGGGAGGGGAGAGGCTACCCACACACTAACGATGTGAAATTCGAGGCCAAAAATAACGCAAGTGAAAACCTCGCGTTAGAGCTGATTTAAAGGGAAGAGAAACCATTTCTGTCAGCAATGTACAGCAAAACCAGGAAAACATACAAAAAAGTGATAAGTGTGATTTTTATTTATTTATTTATTTGCAAATCTTTTATATACCGCCATTTCCCAAGATCAGTGGCGGTTTACATCAGAACAACATGAAATACATAGAACATTGCAGTGATAATTAGGTACATTGAACAGTAGTCAGAACTATATATAGGTAGTATAAACTGAGTTTAGAACTATTTACATGTTATAACAATATTTATTTACATATATACATATATACATGTGCACGGAACAAAAGTACAAATAAACATTGAAAAGGACCCCAACAAAATATACAAAAAACATAACCAAGCTGGGCAATAGTGATAGAAATGGGAAACATCAAAAAACACTCCCAAGAAAGCCCCCCAAAAAAGATATGAATTTTGGAAGGGTCTACGCTCCGTCCCCATACAAGGTGAACGATCCCACAGTGAAATAGCACTGATCAGGGTTTCCCTCTCCATTGGACAGGTTTCCTATGGCATGCACATGTTCCACAACAGCAGGGCGGGCATGTCGGAATGGGCAACTGGACAGATGCTGGGAAAGGGGATACAGAGGGCTGCAGGCGGCACATGCTGTGGTGCAGCTGGGGCACAGTGCGCACTAGGCAGATGCCTAGGTGGCACTTAGGAAAGCTGAAACTGTACAGCAGCCAGACAGCAACTGATGAGGGCCCAACATGGGCACGAGAGTGTTTATCACAGTGTCACAGGGGATAGTACCCAGCAGGTACCTCCAAGGGCACAGAACATTGGCAGGCGGTGTTGGGGGGAAGCGTGGACATCTATGTAGGCACCCCTACCCCAGAACACGCACCATAGGCAGCCGCCTACCTGCACACTGGATGGGTTGAGACTGCACACCACCAGCAGAAGGGCATGTTAGCATGGTGGCAGAGGAGTACTGGTGGTGGAGGGGGGCAGTGGCAGCTGCCCAGAGTAGACCATGGCCTAGCCCTGTGTAGGTGGGTGCCATGCACTGCAACAGACAGGCCCTGCCAGACAAACAGTCATGGTATCACCTGAGCATGCGCTGTCTCTGTGGCAACACAGTGGTGCAGTGCACACAACCAGTGTGTTTGGAAGCAGAAGGTCACAGGTTCAGGTCCCAGCTATGGTGCCTGCCAACCCAGTCCCCATATTTTACCCACTACTACAACGTGCTAATACAGACAGAACCTTTATTGCAGATGACGTAAACATGCCCAAAACACCAAATTTTACCCTACAGAGCAAAGACACCATAAACAGGCAAATTACATAGAGCAGAGTCTCCCAAATGCAGTCCTGGAGGGCCAAACACCATTCAGGTTCCATGCTACCTCTAATAAAGATGCCTGTGCTGCATATCTATGCACCACCCCCATGGTATGCAGATGTATTCATGCATATTCATGAGGGACAGCATGAAAACCCGAACAGTGTTTGGCACACCAGGACTGGAGTTGGGAACCTCTGCCGTAAAGCAGCAGCCAACAGGGACAGACATACCCACACCCACAGGCTCCATTAACCAATGCCTCCTGGAGAGGCAGGACATTGGGCCCTGCGTGCATCTCCCAATACTAGCACTCGCATACCTTAGCAATGCCACCCTACACCTGGGAATAAGTTACACAGCTATCAAAGGTTTGCTATGATTACTGGCAGATAGCAATTCCTACGTTAAGCACAGTTTGCTGATTGAGCTCCATCATAGAAACCTTTCTGATGTCTGTGGAGTGTGCTTCAGGTCTGGTCTCTGACAGTGTTTACCACCCAGGGGAGTGAACCCCAACGGTATTGCGTACCATATCCATGCCTGCACTGTGACCAGGACTGGTGTGGTGGCCAGGGCTGCTAAACTCCTCTAAAGTAGCACAATGCTGGCATAGGTGTGGGAGTGTGTGTCTGTCTATCCAGTGTGTGGTGGCTGCAAACACCCTCCACAGCCCACACTGCCAGCACTGTTGCCAGTATTGGCTTGCCAATGTGCATAATGATGAGCAAGGTACCATGGGTATAGCCCGGACAGGGTGGCCTGGCCAGGATGCATCTGCACAGGGCATAGGGCACTGGCTGGGACATTGTAGTGCCCGGCCACCTCCGGCACAGACAGGGAGGCCACAGCATGTTCCGCTGGGAGATCACTCTCACCCTGACTGAGCAGTGACCACGGTATGGCTAGGCTCCCCCATAGTGCTGTATAGTAGTTTTCTCATGTGATATTTATGGGTTTCCTTTTGGGGTGCAGTCACTGACTTATCTGCTTGGTGTGTATGTTGATATCCTAGTTCTAGGTGTACGCATTTCTACCAGGAACATGCACTATGGACTAGCTAGCAGACTGTCTGCAGCTGGTATGTGTCTTGATGGACTGCCTTGCAGGGTGCAGCAGCTGAAGGCTTGCTGCAGGAGAATATCAGATAGTGGTGGGGTGCAGCTTAGCATATCTAGGCCTAATGTCTGTCTGCTATTGCGTTATGGATGTGTACAGAGCTGCATTGACTGCCTTGTAGGTTGTCTGTTCCCCAGCAGGACTGGGGTTGATGGTCCCTTCTACTGCCACCATTGCAGGGAGATAGAATGTGGATCTGTTGGTTGGAGGCCTGTTTACCCCCTCAGCCCTGGAGGAGGAGGAGGAGGAGGAGGAGGAGGAGGGTGGGGGTACATAATCCTCCTAGGGGTCCATAGTGGCTAAACCTGATTGAGATATACAGATATATCCAAGGTGTGTCTGCAGAAACTACCTATCTCACACATTAGCACTGCTGGGGTACCTGCAGCATGGCCTATCTCTGCTTTGGACCTGGTACTGGGCGCCCCACTTCCCCCTCAGGGTGAGTGCAGTACCTGCACAATGTGACGGTGTGTAGCTACTCTGTGCCAGTACCACACATTAGTGCTGCCAGCAAAATAACCTCAGGGTACTATAACCATAAGGTGCCTCAGAAAGTACCCTATAAGGTCCTTATAGGGCACCCTATAAAGTGCCTTCTGAGGCACCTTATGGTTACAGGTGAGGAGTGGTCTAGTGGTTAGGACAAGGTACTTCAGGCTGGACGGCCGGGGGTTCAAGTCCCACCTGGGGACAGCAATCTCAGGCCGGAGGGACGGGGATTTCTAGTCCTATAGGCACTCCTTGTGGTCTTGGGCAAGCCACTTAACCCTCCATTGCCCATGTTCCCTGTAAGTATGAGCGTATGTGTCTCTCATCCCCTCATGTTAAAAGTATCCCCCAGATGACCGCTTTGACCCGGTGAAGCGGGAGTGGAGGAGTGGCCTAGTGGTTGGGGCAAGGTACTTCGGGCTGGAAGGTTGGGGGTTCAAATCCCACTAGAGGACAGCAACCTTGGGCCGAAAGGACTGGGGTTTCTAGTCCCACAGGTGCTCCTTGTGGTCTTGGGCAAGCAACTTAACCCTCCATAGCCCATGTTCCCTGTAAAATAGTTCTCTGTGTGCTGTGCTTTCCTGTCTAATCAGTGTGTTTATACCTCAAAAAATTTCCTGTCATGATTTGACAATTTCCAATCTGTAATCAAACCGCTGCTGATCGCTGGAAGTAGCGGTATACAAATGTATACTAAATAAATAAATAAATAAAAAAAATAAATACAGCTAAATAAATAAATAAAAAAAATAAGGGGCCTTATAAGGTGTCCTATGGAGTGCCTTATAGTGTGCCTTATAGTGTGCCTTATGTGGCACCTTAGGTTACGGCAGGTGAGGGTGTGTTTGCTGGCAGCAATAAATGAAATACAAATAAAATGCCTCAGGAAACAATACTTATATGTCACAGCTGATGCCTCAACCAGCCTTATGCATTAGGCACACTGGGGATCAAACTCATGACCCCTGTAGCATAAGTCAGTGTATTAACCATTGTGCTACACTTCTGTTTCTATGTTCGGATGTCTGTGCGCCTACTTAAGATTACTGCGAGGTAACACGCTTAGCAGCGCTTTGCCCGATAATGTGCACAGCAGCGCGCTTTATCGCGCGCTAATCCCGTTTTGCTACTTTAAACTGAAACACCCACTCCTTATATGGCATCCTGCACACTAACGCTGGGCGCACATTAAGAAGGTTTAGGGGTATGTTTACTAAGGGGTATGTTTACTAAACCTTCTTAACGTGCACGTTTCAGTTTAAAGTAGCAAAACGGGATTAGCGCACGATAACGCGCGCTGCTGCGCACATTATCGGGCAAAGCACCGCTAAATGCGTTACCGCGTGGTAATCTTAAGTAGGCGCACAGACATCCAACCATTGAAACAGAAGTGTAGCACAATGGTTAATACACTGATTGATGATAGAGGGGTCATGAGTTTGATCCCCGAGTGTGCCTAATACATAAGGCTGGCTGAGGCATCAGCTTTGACATGTAAGTATTGTTTCCTGAGGTATTTTAATTATTGCTGCCAGCAAACACACCCTCAAGTGCCGTAACCTAAGGTGCTGCATAAGGCACCATATAAGGCACCCCATAGGGCACATTATAAAGTGCACTGTCCACCACGGCACCCTATAATGTCCCCTATAGGGCACCCTATAAGGCACCCCATAGAGCACATTATAAAGTGCACTGTCCGCCACGGCACCCTATAAGGCGCTCCATGGGATACCTTATAAGGCACCTTATATGGACTGTAACCATAAGGTGCCTCAGAAGGCGCTTTATAGGGTCCCCTATAGGGCGCCTTCTGAGGCACCTTATGGTTACAGTACCCTGAGGGTGTTTTGCTGGCAGCACTAATGTACATTAAAAAAAGACAATGCTTTGGACAGCCCTATCAAATAACCCCTACTGTGGGTTTGAACCCATGAGCTCTGGCTCCACAAGTAGTGAAGTAACCAGTAGCTCCATAGCTGCTAGCAAACCTCTGGCTGGCTGCAGAAGGACTGCATGTCACCACACAAACAGTCTGCTGTGGTCACCAGGATAGGGTTAACCCACCCATACCCATGATGCACTGCACATGCAAATCAGCAGTCTACAGATGATCACAAGATGGGGTATGCACCCCCACAGCACCTCGGCCTGGTAGGGGGAACTGACCGTGTGTGGTACTGGCACAGAGTAGCTACACACTGTCACATTGTGCAGGTACTGCACTCACCCTGAGGGTGAGGTGGGGCACCCAGCACCAGGTCCACAGCAGAGATAGGCCATGTGATATTTATGGGTCCTCAGCAGTGATAATGTGTGAGATAGGTAGTTTTTGCAGACACACGTTGGATATATCTGTATGTCTCAATCAGGTTTAGCTCCTATGGACCCCTAGGAGGGTTATGTACCACCACCCTCCTTCTTCTCCTCCAGGGCTGAGGGTGGTAAACAGGGTCTCCCACCAACAGATCCACATTCCACATCAGAAAGGTTACTATGATGGAGCTCAATCAGCAAACTGTGCTTAACGTAGGAATTGCTATCTGCCAGTAATCATAGCAAACTTTTGATAGCTGTGTACCGTATTCCCAGGTGTAGGGTGGCATTGCTAAGGTATGCTGTGGCCACCCTGTCTATGCAGGCGGTGGTCGGGCACTACAGTGTCCCAGCCATTGCCCCATACCCTGTGAAGATGCATCCTGGCTAATCCGCCCTGTCCGGTCATTATGGACATATTCATGCTAACGCTGGTAACAGTGGGACATTGTGAGGTGTGGGCACCCACAGAACAATGGATAGACATACACACACTTCTATTGCAGCATTGTGCAAAGATAGGGGCGGTTGACAACCCTGCCCGTCACACTGGTCCTGATCACAGTGCCAACATTGATAAACTGTGCAGGAGGTAGTAGTAGTGCTCTGGTGATAACTGCAGCTCCGTGCTGGGGTCAACAGCCTGACTCTCCATGCAGCTTTGGATTGTGGAGCCTGTGTGAGTGGGTGTTCATACCCTTGTTCGCCCCTGCTTTGGGCTTTGCACATGTTGCTGTTCTATTTGCATTGTAGGGTAAAATATAGGGACATGCTCTGCAGGATACACAGCTGGGACTTGAACCTGTGACCCTCTGCTTCTGGACACACTGGCTGTATGTATTATACCACACTGTTGCCACAGATGCACAGTAGTCCCTGGAGCTACCTGTACTTTTCCTCAGCCAGACCTTTTATATTGCACTGCACACCACGTACTGGAACAAAACATGGCCTAGGAGGTCCACTGCAGGCAGGTGCCACTGCCCCCTCCAGCACAGGCACACCCCCCCTGCCATGCTGACATCACCATATGCTGTCAGTGCTGGTAGTGCGCACTGTGTGGGTAGGCGGTTGCCTAGGGAACGGGGTCTGGGGTGGGGAGGCATACATGGGCATCCTCACATCTGCCCCATCACCGCCTGCCAATATTATTTATTTATTTATTTAATTGGATTTCTATACCGCCTTATCATATAATCAAAGCGGTTAAACAAACAAAAATACAAAAAAGTGAAGGTGAAAATAATCAATGATAATATGTACATAGTTTGATGAGAATAGGATATAGTGTCTTGGAATCAGTTGTGCTATCTACATTGTGAGCTATATTATAATGTGAGCTATTATACAATATATATATGATTGGTCTTTCTAATATCCCTTCTGCTTAGGGGAGGGTTGGCTGGGGGGATGTCAGGTCAGTGCCCTGGCAACTGTTAGCTAGGGTGGACCAGGTAGATGTAGTAGGTGGATTGTGTTTGGCCTTTGTCAGCTGCTGTCTTGCTGAAGTCCAGTTTCTATGTTCCTATGTGCCACCTAGGCGACTGCCTAGTCCACCCTGTGCCACAGCTGACCCCACTACATGTCCCGCCTGCAGTCCACTATGCCCCATTTGCACCATCACCATAGTGGCTTTTCATACTTGGGCACTATGCTGTTGCTGCAAATGGAGCACTACTATCACTTTTCTTGGGCTCCCTGCCTCTGCTGTACATTGCTGACAATGAAATTGTTTCTCTCCCTTGCAAATGTGTGCTAACACCAGGGTTTCAGTCGTGGTAAGATTCAGCCCTTCAGTTCCCCGCGTTAGTGTGAAAGGGGCCTCTCCCCGCCCACTCCACGCCCATTGACCCCTTCTCTCCGCCCTCTCTCCACCCTCTGCAGGACTTACCGTGGCCAGGAACGCTAACACGCATTAGGTAATGTTAACGCGCATTAACGTTACCTAACGCATGTTAACGTAGCATCTGCTACGTTAACGCAGTTTAATAAACATACCCCTTTGTGTTTTAAATATTTTTTTTCTAATTTGCAAATTTAGGTGAATCTCATTGACACTCCTTGTAGCCTTGGGCAAGTCACTTAACCCTCCATTGCCTCAGGTACAAACTTAGGGGTCCTATTCCTAAAGTGCGCTAAGCAGTTAATGTGCGTTTTCACACTCAGTAACTATGCACAAGGGCTCACGGTGCTAGTTACCATGAAGGTATGAGAACTACCGTGCTCTAATTTTTCTGCTAATTGTAAATCATGTCCTGGAGCAGGAAATGGGAGGTTTAGGAGCAGGGAGTGATCATGGAAGGCACATTGCAGATAGCATGGGGGAACATATCAGACTGTCAATGGTGCATTAGCATGGGCACACCTAATTTCATCAGGCGCATCTCCTGGTGGAGGTGCTGCACCTCCATAACCAGGCTATCCTGTGCCGCAGGCAAATCCTGCAACCTGACAGTGGCAGTGGCTAGCCTGGTGCAGGCCCCACAGGGTGTGGACCCTGAGTCATGGTGTCTGGGTTGGGCACCTGGAATGTACCTGCAGCTGCTGTGACTGCAGTGGACCAGCCCCACCAGGGTATGTTTGCGCAGCCCCCTTGTTGCCTGCATGTGTGGGCATGCCACTATGGGGGGCTGATGACACTGCAGACACCTGCGGCCCCTCCTGGGGCTCCACCTTCATGTTCTTGGACAGCCAACAGGTGGAACCACTGCCGTCCCTGGCCACACAGGGCACAAGTGGTGTGGCCTGGTCCCCTCCCCCACAGCCTCATCTGACATGGGGGACCCCTCAGGCTCTGTGCTAGTTTCCAAAGGATGTGCTCCCCTCACCCTCCTCCCCAATCTCTGCCTCCCAGTCCTCCTCATCCTCATACCCCTTCTCCCCTCCCCTTCCCCCCAACATCCTCCCCTTCCCCTCTGCCTCCCCCTCAGCTCCCTCCCCCTCAGCCCTCTCTGCCATTCAACTCTGCGCCACCTCATCCCCCTCCCCTGCTGCCCCTTCTGCTGCCTCCCCCACACCCTCTCCCTCAGCCACCTCCCCCTCCCCCTCATCCTTCTACACCTCCTCGTCATCCTGCTCCACCTCCACCTCCTCCCCCTCCACTCCTCCACCTCCTCATCCTCTATCTTAGTCGCCGTTCCCTCCTCCTTCTCCTTTGCTTCCTCCTCTGCCCCCTATTCTCCTCTCGTTGTCTCCTCCTACTCCTCCTCCCCCTCCATCGAGGTGCTGGAGGAGTTGTCGTAGACGCCTGCAGCTACCTGGGTGGGTGTGCTGTGTTGTGGACTCCTCTCCACTGTAATGGCTGGTGGGTGCTCTGGACAAGCAGCTGTGATGATAGGTAGGCCATGCAATTAAAAGATTGTCACTATGGACCAAATGGACATGGGGAAGATGTGTCACATGGCAGTCCCTCCATGCATGCATGGGCACACACACAGTGCCCCCATGGCCTAGTCACTGACAGGCTCCCACAGTCATTGACCCATCATCTGCACATCAGCTCCGATGGCTGTTGCCAGCACATCATATACCTGCCTCTGCTGCAACCTGTTCCCATAGACGTTGTATCCTCTGGGGCCTCTGCCACAGCATGGTCCTGAAATGGCACTTTAGTGCCTCCAATGTGCACTAGACACTGAATTCACTGTGGAATGTAGGTCCCCATGTCTTGGCACCCCATACCCCGGCTGTCTTGTACAGTAGGCAAAGATTCCTTACCAGCCACACATTGTGCAGTTGCACATGCTGTGGTTCTGAGGTGGGTGCATGTGGGACCACCATCAGCATCAGGTGGACCCCCCCTTGCAGTGCATGACATCTTTTTTAGGGCCTATATGGGCAGTAGCAGCGGGCCATGGCACACAGCTGCATCTTTGTGTTCAGCATACACATGAAAAGCACAACTGCAGCCTGGCATAATCCTTTCATCCCGTCCCCTTGCTGTGGTGCACTGCCCGTGCTATTGCCTTTCCTGCCCATCTGCCAGCTGGGAACGTTGTCACTTCAACCCACTTTGGGTGTTCAGTTGTACTGTTCTGGGCTGACACACCCTCCACATGTCCCTGACCCTGTGCAAGGTCCCCTACCTGTGCCATGTCCCTACATCTCTGCATGCCTGCACATTCCTACTGCCAGCCCTCTGTCAATGTGTTGGCTGTGGCTTGTACCTCTGCCCCTCCCCCTCTCAGATACACCCTACCTCTGCAGCTCCCATTGGCAATTCACCACCACAGCCAGAACTGTATACTCCTCCATATGGCTGTGGAGAGGTGCAAGTTGGCCCTCCTGTTACCCCTTGGTTACAGCAGTCCCTTGTATCTGAGGATCATCCTGGCCAGAGCCTCTGCCTCATTGGGACTAAAGTTCTCCATCCTCTGGGCAGCCATTCTGCTGATGTTTCACAGCCAAGCCAGAGGGGGTTCCTGTACTGGTAGGGCAAGTTATCTCACTACCAGTGTAGGGTGATATGTATCCCCTGCATCCATGTGGGTAAAGAGGCCTGTGTCGTATTCACTGCTGGCATCCCATTTACTTGCCCATGTTGTGCTGCTGCATTGGCAAGTTCCCTTTTCCACATACTGCACAGATATGCTCAGCACCCCGTGTAGCACTGGGCCCATGGCACCTCCTCCACTTGGCACCTTGCACAGGCAAGCATGACCCACAACCAGTAAGTAGGAAATGACATGATCTTTATGTATAAAGATGGACGAGATGGGAGGAAGCAGTGGGGAATGGCTATAGGACAACACTCATAGATAACAGGAGCTGTTGCAGAAGAATGCAAAGGGGTGAAACACCTGGATGTGTCTTTGCATGGGTGGCTGTGTGCTGGATGCCACGCTTCCCTTGGGCAGCATTGCCTGGGTTTCATCTGCCTCTGTTACATGGTTAGGCTGAATATCCTCCCGTGTGCTGCACGGCTAGGCCCATTTCTGTGTTGTGCACATCGGGGGACCTTGTGCACATATTCCATGCTTGCATGGCTAACCACTGCCTTTCTCACGATTCATGCCCTTTTCCTGAATGAGCAACCTTTGCTGCATACTGTCTCCTTGGGCACCTCATGCAATATTGGGCCCATAGCAATTAAATTCAAATTAGAATCATCAACTATCTACAATATCCATTTAAAACATTTATTTACATCCATGATAGGCCAAAATGAAAGTGGTTAGCAAACCTTTAAATGAAGGAATGAAATGAGAGCATAGAATAGCAGAAGATACTAAAGAAATCTCTATATCTGATATTGAAAATGATGTATCAGCTTTGTGGGAAAATTAAAGATTGTGAATCCCTGTATTAACAGGGCTGGTGGTAACATGGTGGCAGTTACTAGAGGGCGATTCAGAAGTCCTTTGCAATGCTCCACTTAGGAGACCATGCAATATAAGTCAGGATGGGTCAAGGTGAGGTAATCGTCAAAGACACATGTGATGACTTACCGCTTTTTCTGCTTAGATTTTATTTATTTATTTATTTTATTTAACAGTTCTTCTATACCGCTCTATTTTAGATCAGAGCGGTTTACATTCAACATCAACCATACAACACAGGAACCCTGAGTTGTATTTACAATAAACAGGAGATCAACTTGGAAGTAACTGGGGGGAACTATGTACATTGTATAACATATCTACATCTTATTTACACTGGGGGTCCTGATTGTCCTCAAGTCCTTAACACGGTCTCTCACCATTGGCCTCACATCCTTTTAGGCCCTTCATTAGCATGGTTTCACTGGGGCTATATCCACTCCCATTAGCGGAATTACACCAGGGCTCAATCCACATCTAGGCCCACTGATCGCAATAATACATATGCCTCGCAAAAAGAAAAGCATCAGTAGCATAGAGAATGTCATTTCTGCTGCAGACCAGATGATGACTCAAGAGTTCTGCTCATCTGCTGAGCAAATGCACTCAGTATAGGTCAGAAATGATGCCTCTAATTCCAGCCCTTTTGCGGCATCCATTGCGATCGTTCCAGTTGTGCATGCCATGAGGCATCCAGAGCAGAGTGAGGCAGCGCAAATGGTCAGTCCCATGTTGATGACATCAGACAGCAGACAAAAGGAATGAACCCCAACATGCAAAATACCAGCCACATATGCTGATTTCTAGGAGTTGCAACTAGAAGCCCTAAAGAAAACAGGAAGACAAAGGTGCCCCTCACAAAAATGGAGGCCATGATATTAGAACTGCAGGAGACAGATCTTGGCATTGAGAGTAAAGAGGCCCCCGGCAAGCATGACCCATAACCAGTAAGTCCTGTGGGAAATGACATGACCCTTATGTACAAAGATGGATGAGATGGAAAGGAAGCAGCAGAATGACTATAGGACAACACTCATAGATGATAGGAGCTGTTGCAGAAGAATGCAAGAGGGTGAACCACCTGGATGTGGCTTTTCAAATGTTACATCCCCTGGATAGCTTGGTGCACCAGCAAGTGCTGGCCTTTAAGATAGGTTCTGGGAACAGGACTGTGGAAAAGGACCTAGTTTAATATGTCATGGTGGATCAACATCTGTGACTTCAGATTGCTTATCATTGCTTAGCTGTGCACAGAGCAAGTGACAGGAAAATGATGAATTACCTATTGGCTTGGGTTGCTACTGTGGATGATAATGTACCACACTTTAACATGTGAATTCGTTTTTTTCTCTCACGGAGAAGAGTTGGGAAAGGCATATAAAGCCTGTGCATGTTAACAAAACGGAACATTTTGGCAAAATTTCCTGCTTCATTTTCTTTCATTTTTAAAACAAACAAAATGGGTTTGATTTTGTTTTAGAGGCTCGGCCCTGTTCCCGCTGCAAAGACAGAAAATGAAATCCTCTTCGCCCCGCTCCCTAGAACTTTGACAGCATCTTACTCCATCAATGATCTGCAAAGGGGGCAGAAGTAATCCGAATTGTCCCTGTCCCTCTCCTAAAACAAAATGGCGTCAGCCTCGGTCAGCCAGCATCATGTTGAATATTGCACTGGTGGGGCATTTTGCTCTTGATCCATGAAGACATTTATGAGGGGAGCAGGCAGTTTAGATGTGTAAGAGAAGTGGGGAAAAGGCCTGTTTTACTTTATAGAGATGCGTGTTTTTAGAGGGGGAGAGAGCCTGGGGGCTGCCTGCAATTGCTTTTTTTCCCATGAAATGAAAAGAAAATCAAACAAAATGTATTCATTTTTCTTTGGTTACAACCAATAGTGCATACTTACAACATATACAAATTCACCTCGTGCACATACAATGTGGCTATCCCGTACACTAGAATGGCAATCACACAGGTTACGGATTTGGTAAAATATGCACGTTTATGGCCAGAGAACTGCAGTGTTTGTTTTCACAAAGCATTCGCTTTTGCAACTGTCTCTGCAGTTATTGTGATCACAGCTGTTTCCCTGTTTCTCAATTATTTATTATCCCATTGCAGTACTAAAACTCTGCAAGCTGCTGTCGTTCTGGATGTTAACAAAATAAGATCTTTTCAGAGTTCTCTCACTTGTTTTGCAGCCCAGAACATTATAACAACTTGCATTTCTATAGCACCTTTAATGCTCAGAGGATCCTGCAAAGTTTGAAAATGTTATTTTTGGGACAATGCACATAGCCACCTCTGGAGTGGAAAAGCTGGCTATCTGTTCTGGCGCCCAATCTGCCTATCAGCTTTTTTGGAAAGGAATGGAGAAAAAGAACACTGGGCTTGATAGTCAGCGGTGATGGCTAGCTATCGCCGCTGAATCTTAGACCCCTATAGTCAATGCCAGGCTATATCTGGCCACCTGCATTGAATATCTGGTCAGCCAGAGAGCATAGAAGCTAATTGGGCAGCAGTTGTGCCTAACCTTCACTGCCAAGGGATTACTGGGCTGAATACTACCACTGCCCCGTTATCCCCAGTTGCCACCTCCAAAATGCTCCAATGCTAGCTGATTAAAATCGGGGTGTCAAACAACATTCAGCATCACTAACTGGGACAGTGCTGCTGAATATCCTAGTCAGTGCGAATAACACTGTTAGCAGATCTGCTAAATGCGTTAATTGCTTTATCGGGCCCATGAGTCCTATTATTTTCCAACCATTATTGAACGAACCAAGGTACAGGGAGACAACATTACTAGATTAAGTTGACACCAAGTTCAGAGGGCAGCAGAAATTGAATTCACAACTTTCTGTAGCTGTCCTGGCTTGATGTTCACAGCTTTGATCACTAGGGCATGTCTTCTTCCAAAAAGAAAACTGGGGGAGAAGATTAGCCAAGTACTTCTGGCTCTCTGGGCTCAGCTGCATGTACGCAAATGCATCTATAAGCATTTAAGAATTAGCCTCACTGTTTCTCAGTAGAGAAACAAGAGCCCTGGTCAGTTTCCACACACTATCCTATAATATTCTCTCAGCTCGTAAGGCCTTCTATGTGAGGCTCTGATTGGTTAATACCATGTGTTCCATCCCGGACCCTCCGTTTGCTTTAGCGGAATAGATTAGTACTAGGGCTCATCTTGACATTACTCGGCAAGCTGCTTTCTATTTTCTGTCCCCCCCCTGTGGAATGCTTTACCACATGATATTAGAATGGAATCATCGTTTCCCAAATTCAAAACTGCATTAAAAACTTTTAATTTTGAGCAGGCCTTTATATACTCTTGAAGGGGATAGAGCTGGATTTTGGTAGGGGACTGTATCCGGCGACATTAATGAATGCTATTTCTTGTATTTATTTTTTTGTTTTATTAATGGACTATGAACCGTTTTGATGTCATTGACGAAGGGCGGCAAAGCAAATACAAATGCACAGAAACATAACCTTAGTCCAATCATTTTCTTTGCTCGCGCAAAACTCTTATAAATGGAGCAATAGCAAATCTGAATCACTAGAGCTTGGGACTAGACAGCAGCAGCAGTTAGCTGGATTAGGCATAACCTGCTATTTATGATTCTAGATTATACTTTTCATGGCAGATTCAAGATTTCTCTGTTGAGATTCGGGCTAGCTCTGAATGGATTTGGATATGAAATGTACAAAAATCTTTAAATGAAGAGGTGGGCGAAGAAGAGAGACAGTGAACAAACTGGAGCCATAACTGGAAGATGCAGATTTTCTGTGAAGTTAGTGGTTGAATTTCTACGCAATGCAAAAAGACAGCGCAAGAACCAAGTTCAAGATAAATGATTGCAATGTAAGTCTGCAGTGTAACTCACAGCCTCCTGTCATCCTAATCAAAAAAGAAAAAAATTCCAGGAGTCATATGAGGGTTTGGAGCAAACAAGGAGGCCGATATTCAAAGGGTTTAGGCCCCTAACTTAGAGAGTTAAGCTCCTAAATTGGCCTCTGAAAATTTATTACAATTGAATGTCTATATTTCTGCTTCTACAGTGCCGTGCAAAAGTCTGGAATCACTTGTAAATTTGATGTTTTTTCAACTTCATGACCTTATATCTTAATTTCTTTTTCCTCCCAGTGGCTTTTTCTTTGTATCTCTTGATAAGTGATAGATTTGGCTATTAGGGCCAACTTTTAGTATTGGTTTGACCCTTATTTTCTGACTTTGTTCCCCATAGTTGTCCTGTTGATAGATTTTCTGTGAAAATTGCGTAATGTACATCGTTGGCCAACGATATATTATTGTATGCTTTAAAATATTATGGACGCACACCAGGTTTCCTTCAAATTAATGTA
Source organism: Ichthyophis bannanicus (assembly GCA_033557465.1). Classification (NCBI taxonomy): domain Eukaryota; kingdom Metazoa; phylum Chordata; class Amphibia; order Gymnophiona; family Ichthyophiidae; genus Ichthyophis; species Ichthyophis bannanicus. The sequence goes on along the minus strand of CM066040.1, from coordinate 280,611,274 downwards.
TGTGGCCTTGAAAAAGGCTGTTTTTATGTGTCAGTGATGGCTCAGTATTTGATGGGCCACCCTTTGTTCTTGATCACCTGACTGCACCTTGTCAGCATTGAATGAACCAGTCTGACAAGGTGATTGTTGGTAACAACGCGGTTCCAAGCTGCAAAGAGTGACTCAATCAGCTCACGCTTTGATGCATCTTGGATATTTCCAAGGCCACCTTGTGCCACAGGTTCTCGATTGGATTCAGATCTGGAGACTGGGCAGGCCAGTCCATTGACTTGATCTTGTTCCGCTGCTTCTAGCTGATCACCTTTCTGGAGCGATGGCAGGGTGCATTGTCATCTTGGAACAGGAACTGGCCAGGAAACAGCTGGTGTGCTGATGGCACCATGCATTTTTGTAGTATGGTGATGTGCTTGGCCCCGTTGACCATTCCATCGACGATGTGAAGACATCCAATGCCACTGGCAGCCATGCAGCCCCAGACCATGACCTTCAAAGGATGCTTCACAGTGAGGTTGAGACACTCAGGCTTGAATTCCTCTCCAGGAAATCTCCTCACATAGGTGTGGGCCTGGTTACCAAACAGGCAGAAAGTGCTTTCATCGCTGAATAGCACCTTTTCCCACATTTCAGTTGACCAGGTTGAGTGCTTTCTCGCCCACAAGATCCGGTTGCGCCTTTGTATGTCAGTCATCAGTGGCTTATTCCATGCTTTGCAGCCCCGGAGACCAAACTGCAGCACCGGCAACGAACTGTTGATAAGCTGACACTGACCTCACTCTTGTCTGACCACTCTCGAAGTAGCTGAGGAGAGGTCAACTTGCGATTAGTCAGTGAAATGCATCGTAGTGCGTGGTCCTGGCATGATATTGATGCACGTGGATGACCTGAACGAGGCTTGTCCACCACTGAATCCATTTCTTTCTTCTTCTGTACAATCTTAACAGAGCTCTGATTGCAGCCAACTTTTCTGGCTATCTGACGGCTTGAAAATCCTTCCTCACTCATAAAAGACACATGAACACGCTCTTCCAACGTCAGGGTCCGAGTCATCTTCATGGTCAATCCAGAAAGCATATGAAATTCAAAAATTCCGCGTGTTTTTATAGCTGCACTGTTGGCTAGATATCTGCATTGTGATTGGTCAGTGAAACCAGCCTCCTGATTGGTCAGAAATAACGTGTGCATATTGGATAATCTCGATCCAGTTTTGATGCAAGATCCACAAAAATCGCAGTAGCTTTCTCCCAGTGTCTGTAAAGTATTTAAATTGGAAGCAAGGAATGCAAAAAAATCAACTCTAATAGCCAAATGTATCCCTTTTAACGTGGTAGAAAGATGACTATGCTGGGCTAACGCAAAATTTTAAAAAACGTTAGAAAGTACGAAAAACGCAAAACTCACAAGTGATTCCAGACTTTTGCACACCACTGTAGTTTCACTTGGCTCTGAAATTCAGGATCCCAAAATGTTTGTGGAAACAGGGGTGGATTTAGGTTAGGGAAAAAAGTTGGGAGATTTTCAGTGCTATAAGAACATAAGATAAGAACATAAGATATGCCATACTGGGTCAGACCAAGGTCCATCAAGCCCAGTATTCTGTTTCCAACAGTGGCCAATCTAGGTCATATGTACCTAGCAGTTTCCCCAAGGGACACAGGTTCCACAATGCTTGTATTGGTTCAAGCATTGATATCCTGGGTACCTTCTTAATAATGGTTTATGGACCTTTCCTCCAGGAACTTGTCCAAACCTTTTTTAAACCCAGCTACATTAACAGCTTTTACTACATCCTCTGGTAACAAATTCCAGAGTTTGATTACACGTTGAGTGAAAAAATATTTTCTTTTATTAGTCTTAAATAGTTTACCCTTTAGCTTCATTGCATGTCCCCTAGTCTTTCTATATTCTGATAAGGTAAACAATCGATCTACGTTTACCCATTCCACTCCGTTCATTAATTTATAGACTTCTATCATATCTCCCCTCAGCCGTCTCTTTTCCAGGTTAAAGAGCCCTAACCTTTTTAGTTTTTCTTCATAGGAGTATCCTTCCATCCCCTTTACCATTTTGGTGGCTCTTCTCTGAACCTTTTCTAAAATCGCTATATCCTTTTTAAGATACGGTGACCAGAATTGCACACAATATTCAAGGTGCGGTCTCACCATGGAACGATATAGAGGCATTATAATATCTTTTGTATTATTTTCCATTCCTTTCCTTATCATACCTAGCATTCTATTTGCTCTCTTGGCCGCCGCTGCACACTGGGCCGAGGGTTTTAACATGGTATCCACAATGACGCCTAAATCTTTTTCCTGGGTGGTGGTTCCTAATGTGGAACCTTGCATCGTTTAACCATAGTATGGGTTGTTCTTCCCAAGGTGCAAAACCTTGCACTTGTCCACATTAAATTTCATCTGCCATTTTGATGCCCAGTCTTCCAATTTATCAAGATCCTCTTGCAATTTTCCACAATCCTCTTGGGTTTTAACAACTTTAAATAGTTTTCTGTCATCTGCAAATTTGATAACCTCACTCGTTATTCCACTTTCCAGGTTATTTATGAATATGTCAAAAAGCAGCGGACCCAGCACAGATCCCTGGGGTACACCACTATTCACCTTTCTCCATTTGGAAAATTGGCCATTTAGCCCTACCCTCTGCTTTCTATCTTTTAACCAGTTCCTGATCCACAATAGTACACTGCCTCCTATCCCATGACTCTTTAGTTTTGCCAAAGGTCTCTCAAGAGGGACCTTGTCAAAGGCTTTCTGAAAGTCCAGATACACAATATCAACCGACTCACCTTTGTCCACCTGATTATTCACTCCTTCAAAAAAACATTACAGATTAGTAAGACAAGATCTTCCTTGTCTAAAGCCATGTTGGCTGTCTCCCATTAGGTCATGACTATCTACATGCTGAGTAATTTTATTCTTTATGATGGTTTCTACCATTTTTCCCGGTACTGATGTAGTTTCCCGGATCACCCCTGGAACCTTTTTTAAAAATTGGTGTTACATTGGCGATCTTCCAATCTTCAGGTATTAGAAATGATAGCAGGTCTGCAATCTCGTATTTCAGTTCTTTCAACACCCTTGGATGTATACCATCCGGCCCAGGTGATTTGCTACTCTTCAGTTTATCTAATAGTTGTAATACACCTTCCCGATGTATCGATATTTCCTTCAATTCTTCCGCACCTTTAAATACCACTTCAGTCATGGGTAAATCCCTACATCTTCCTCACTAAAGACTGAAGCAAAGAATTCATTCAGTATCTCTGCTATCGCCTTGTCGCCTCTTAGTGCTCCTTTAACCCCTTTATCATCTAATGGACCAACTGACTCTCTCACAGGTTTTTTGCTACAAATGTACTTGAAAAGGTCTTTACTTCGCGTTTTTGCTTCCGCAGCAAGCTTCTTCTCAAATTCTCCCTTTGCCTGCCTTATCAATGCCTTGCATTTGACTTGCCAGTGTTTGTGCTGATTCCAGGTTTTGTCGTTTGGCTCTTTTTTCCATTTCCTGAAAGATGCTTTTTTGGCAACAACAGCCTCTCTGACCTCACCTTTAAACCATGCTGGCAGTTTTTTGGACTTCCTTCCACTTTTCTTAAAGCGTGGAATACAGCTGGTCTGGGCTTCCAAGATAGTATTTTTCAACAACAGCCAAGCCTGATGTATGTCTTTAACCTTTGCAACTGCTCCTTTTAGTTTTTTCTTAACTGTTTTTCTCATTTTATCATAGTCTCCCTTTTGAAAGTTAAAAGGTAGTACTGTGGATTTCCTTACTATTCCTCTGCCACTAATTAAATCAAAGGCGATCATGCTATGATCACTATTGCGTAGTGGCCCCAACAACCTGATCTCTTGCAGTAGATCTGGTGTTCCACTAAGGATTAGGTCTAAAATGGCTTCCCCTCTGGTCGGTTCATGAACCAGCTGCTCCAAGAAGCAGTCATTTATTTCATCTAGGAACTTTATCTCCCTAGCATGTCCTGCCGTGACACTGACCCAGTTGATACCGGGGTAGTTGAAATCACCCATTATTATTACTGTGCTGTAACTTTTGTTAGCTTCCTTGATTTCTTTGAGCATTTCATCATCCATTTGGTCATTCTGGCCAGGCGCTCGATAGTACACCCCCACTGCCATTGCCTTCCCCCTTTTACATGGAATTTCAATCCATATAGATTCTACAGCAGATTTTGTTTCCTGCAAAACTTTAATCCTTTCTGACTTAATGCCCTCTCTAACATAGAGAGCAACTCCTCTACCAATTTGATCAGCTCTATCATTACGATATAGTTTGTACCCAGGTATCACAGTGTCCCACTGGTTGTCCTCTTTCCACCATGTCTCTGATATTCCAATCATATCTAAACTTTCATTTAGTGCTATATATTCTAACTCTCCCATCTTATTTTTTAGACTTCTAGCATTTGCATACAAGCATTTTAGAGAATGTATTTTATTCATATTAATTTGGCTATTGTTAGACATGGGTTATTTAGGATCTTTAAGCTCTGTCTGCTCCATACTTGAGGGCATTTGGGCTACTTTACTCTTTTGTGGAACCTCTCTGCTTTTGGTAGTATCCTTCAAAGATACATTCTTCCGAACCATCCGCTTTTGGGCGACTGTCGGCTTTCCCCTAATATCTAGTTTAAAAGCTGCTCTATCTCCTTTTTAAAGGTTAATGCCAGCAGCCTGGTTCCATCCCGGTTAAGGTGAAGCCCATCCCTTCGGAAGAGCCCCTCCTTTTCCCAGAATGTTCCCCAGTTCCTAACAAATCCAAACCCCTCATCTCTGCACCAGTCTCATCCACGCATTGAGACTCCGAAGCTCTGCCTGCCTTTTGGGTCCTGCGCGTGGAACAGGAAGTATTTCAGAGAATGCTACCTTGGAAGTTCTGGATTTGAACTTCCTACCTAAAAGCCTAAATTTAGCCTCCAGAACCTCCCTACCACATTTTCCTATGTCATTGGTACCGACATGTACCAAGACAGCAGACTCCTCCCCAGCACTATCTAAGACCTTATCTAGGTGGCGTGTGAGGTCTGCTACCCTCGCACCAGGCAGGCATATTACCAGGTGATCCTCACGTTCACCAGCCACCCAGCTATCTACATGCCTAATGATCGAATCACCAACTATAACGGCTGTCCTAACCCTTCCCTCATGGGCACATGGCCCTGGAGAAACTTCCTCGGTACGAGAGGGTTTTACATCACCTGGAGGACAGGTCCTAGTTACAGGATCACTTCCTGCCACACCAGGGTGATGCTCTCCTGTCACGTGACCTCTCTCCTCCATGGCAACAGGGATGCTGCCATACTGGAGGTGGGACTTCAGGACTATATCCCTGTAGGTCTCGTCTATGTACCTCTCTGTCTGTCTTATGCTTTCCAAGTCTGCTACTTTAGCCTCTAGAGAACGGACTCGTTCCCTGAGAGTAAAGAGCTCCTTGCACCTAGTGCACACGTAAGACCTCTCACCATCTGGAAGAAAATCATACATGTGACACTCAATGCAAAAGACTGGAAAGCCCCCATCCCGCTGCTGGACTGCTGTCTGCATCTTAGTTTTAAGTTTGTGTTTAGATCTAAGTTCTTTACTTACTAAGGGTTGCTATGGATATTTATACTAATAAAACTGTACCTAATACGTGTAATATACCTTGTTCACCTGAAGCTTAACTAATCTCAGGACCTTAGTGTATGACTGATTTGGGTAATGAGCTTCACCTGAAAGCACCTCCTGTCTTGTAAGATGTGTAAGTACCTATAAAGCTACGATTATCCCAGGGGAGGGAGGGAAATAACACTTATTAAAAGAGGGCTACTACACAGTACCCTGTCTTGTGCTGCTGAGGTAAGCTATATTCTGATTTGATTTAAATTATAGCTCTTAGCTGCTGCTAGGCTCTAACTTCTTATGAAATTTAAACTACAAGCTCTCTGCTGGGTTCTAAATTTAACCAGAAAGCTCTCTTCTGTGTTTTAAATTAAAGCTAAAAGTACTTTGCTGATGCTAGGCCCTGAGTGACTATTAAATTTAGACTACAAGCTCTCTGCTGGGTATGAAATGTACTCAATAAAAAAGCCTGGTATAACTAACAAAACCGCCGTTATGTATGTTCTCTTTTTTTGTCGGGCAAGCCGTCACAGTATGGAGGACTCCACCTCCTTACCACTGCAGCCTATCCATTTTATTTTATTAGAAACATTTTAATTTCATTATGTTCTAAAATTACTTAGCTGAAAAAGGCTGTCATGAATCTTCAACAAAGGACAACCCGGACGATGTCTCATGTTTCGGGGAGGATACTGTGCCCCCCTGCATCAGGTCCAGTTGCCACAAAATAAACAGCCATATTTTGAATTAGCTGAAGGTGCTTAAGCTGAGTAGCAGGAAGGTTAGCTAGAAAAACATTGCAGTAGTCAAGTCTGCTGATAACCAAGGCCAGAACTAGGGTAATCAGTGCAGTAGATGGGAGAATGGACCGAACAGCTCTAATTTGACGTAGAACTGCAAAAGACTGGCAGGTGAGAGTGGAGATATGACCAGAGAAAGAAACAGCGGAGTCCAGAGTAACCCCCAAGTAGCGGAAGGAGGAGACAAGCGGAATTGGAGTGAGATCGATCTGAGGAGCAACAATCGGGCAGGAGACACTCAGGGAGACCCACATATCTGTAGATTTTGCAGGATTTAGATGCAGAAGGTTCAGGGAAATCCATGAAGTGACATGAGCAAGGCAGCGATTAAACTGAGAGATGTCCAAGTTCAACGGTGAAGTATGGTATAAGAGAATGATATCATCAGCATAGATGTATGATGAAACCGGATATTGCTGGATCAAGAGAGGAAGGGGAAAGAGGAAAATATTAAATAGAAGAGGAGAAAGAACAGAACCCTGGGGGACACCACAGGTAAGAGAGAATGGAGAAGAGCACTGGTTATTGGAGTGGACGGTAAAAGAGTGGCCGGAAAGAAAAGAAGAGAACCATTTCCAGACCACACCGCGTAACCCCAAGTCAGACAGACGAGAAAGAAGAATGTGGTGGTCAATCAGATCAAATGCCACAGAAAGGTCAAGAGAGACAATGAGGGTGATATCCCCATGGTCATGGGCGACGTGGAGTTCATTCAGTAGTGCCAGAAGGATGGTTTCCGTACTATGTCCTGGGCGAAATCCTGCTTGGTGGGGATGTAGGGCATTAGTAGCTTCAACGTGGGAACTGAGTTGGGCAAAAGCAAAGCGTTCAAGCAGTTTGGCCAAAAAGGGAAGGTTTGAAACAGGGCACCAATGGGAAAGCATGGAGGGATCAAGGGAAGGTTGTTTCAAGAGAGGGTGAACTATGGCAGATTTCCAGAGGAGTGGAAAGTGGCCAGTGGAAAAACTTGTATTAAGAATGGTAACCATGATAGGCACTAATTGCAAGGTAGATTCGGCCAACGAGTGGGAGGGGATTGGGTCAAGCTGACAGGTGGTTTTCCTAGAGCTAGATAAAGCTTGTAAGAGCTCAGCAGAGGTGATGGGACAAAAAGAGGACCATGTATGCGCTAGCGCCCGATTTGGAGGGGAGGGGGATGATCAATGAAGTCAACATTGAGACAAATATGTTAAATCAAGATATTTTAGTGACCTGGGTTACACGAGCAAATATTTTTCACAGAAAGGGTGGTGGATGTCCCCTTCCAGAGCAAGTGGTAGAGAAAATCAGAGTGATTGAATTCAGGAAAGTATGGGATAAACAGAGAGAATCCATAGTGGTAAGAAAATGGAAATGACCAAATTGGAAGTAACCAGCAAGTCACAGCAGTTACAGTTCTAAACAGCATACATAGTTGTGCATCAGGACTCCAAAAAACTATGAAAGCACCAACACAATGGTGAATTTGGAATGAAATATGAAGAGCAGTTGAGAAATCAGGTGGAAAATATAGGCAAGAGAGGAGCTGATGTTGAGTTGCATTTAGATATTTTATATGCACATCTATCAAGAGGAGAAATCCATTCTGGGCACCCTGGTTTTCATCTGTTATGATTTGTTGTGTTACTATGGTAATCATTTTAGAATCCCTATTCATGATTTGGACATCTGAAAATGTCCATTCGGACATCCCAATCACATTCATGTCACAAGAGCCATTTTAGAACACTCTAAACATATATGTATCTGGCGTGATCGCATCTGTCGCATGAGAGCATGGTAAAAGCATGTCCAGGGTAGCCCAATTTCAGAATGGGGCCGCACGTTTACAACCGATGGCAGACCTGCCCATGTGTATACCTGCTCCTGGGCACAAATAGCCATTTGAAAAGTGCTCATGTATGCAACCTATCAAGAGTATAAGAAAGAGAAAAATGCCCCTCACTCCCATAATATTTATCGCCAGCACAAAGTACCTAGTAGTTACATAGCAAGGCCTTATTGTCTGGTGGTGCACCACTGCACGTCTCCATGTCGAAAATCGAAGGCTGTGACGTGTATGTGGTAACATATAAACATGTGCATGTCTCATAATACCAGCACTGGCACATCTATGTAGCTGATACCATGACTGTCTATACCTCACAGGTCCACATTTCTGGAATTGGCTGGTTATCTTCACATGCCTGGCTCCTTGCTCTGCATCTTCCCATCCCTCTCTATATTGCAGCAGGCACATTTATCTTTTGGAGCGGAGATAGGGCAATTTTAGATGGCATTTACATGTGTCCACCTTCACAGCTGCCCCCCCCCCCCCCCGAATTTCCAATGTCTTTACGTGGATGTCTCAGATTTCACCTAAACGGCCTTCCTAAACTATGCTGTCGCATGTTATTTTTAACCAAATCTATTTGAAATGAGACTACCTGGATACATGTCTAAGGAGTGACACTTTTTTCTTCTGGTTCTAATATTATACTAAGAATCTGATTGCTTCTTTGTGCCTCACTTTTGTAGCTTTCCCCCCTCTTATGTTCCTGCTCTGTCCCTCCAGTCACCTGCTTTTCTTTACTGTCAGCAGATGTTGATCCATGCATGTCACATTAAAACTTCAAAGGTGTCCATGCACCTCCCTCCAGCCAGTAAGCAGGTGTTTTCAGAGCTAATATACCAAATTTCCACAGTGCTGATACGGGTTCCTCAGCCTTATGGCTTTAACAGATGGTCCAAGAGCCTCTCGCTGTGTGAATCTTCCTTTTATATTTTCTGACAGGTTTTCCTCATTGTGTGACTTTGTGTTAACTTTGATGTCTTAGTTAATTCTTTTGCCACTTGGACTGTAGGGTTCTCCCTAACTTGTTTTTTTACTAATGATCTGATATCATACTTCTGGACTCCTTCAAAGATCATAGGTGGTAGATATGGAGGTAATGTTTGAAACATTTTCCGTGCGTGAAACACTGATTTATGTGTGTAAAAGGTCTCTTATAAAATTAGGTTAAGCTTAAAAGTGTACATGGTGGAAGTAGACGTGTATTTGTAGAAGGGAAGGAATTTGGGTGGAGCATGGCGAAGTCACAATTTACTTGCGTATTTTATAAAATATATGCAAGCATGCATACTTTACATAACATGCATAAATGCAACTGCCTTCAATATAGGTGCAGCATCTGCAAGATTTATGATAGTATTTTATAATGACACATAGACATCTTATAAAATAGGCAAAAATACATGCTTTCTTCACAATTAACTTTGGCTACCAGTTATAAAACTACCTTCCACATATCTAAGTAGGTACCTGAGGCAATGGAAGATGAAATAACCTGCCCAAGGAGTGGCAGTCAAAGAAATAAACCCACAAATCTATATAAAATTTGTTTTGTCGAAGCCCACCGAGGGGAGGCTAGAACTATTTCCCTAGCCCCCTCCGGACGGTAGACTGCTTTTATTTTAACGAGAATTCACCATAGTGTTATTAAAACGAGCACGTATCTTTTAAATCATAAGATTCTTCATTCTTTTTCCAGCCTCGTTGCTAATAGTTGAGGTACAGCAGACGTGCACGTTTCGGGTGTGCGCCCTGCTTCAAATGCTCTCAAAAACCATTCAAAAGTGCAACGAAAAAACGCCGTCAATGCAGCCGTGGGTAATCAGTTGTCAATGGCCCGACGTAGCGTAACTTTTATATGGGAGAAGGCCAACCGGAAACGGGGAAAGCCTCACTGTCAGAGGGATCCCCGCTGCCCATTGGTCCAAAAGTTTGGATAGAACTATCAGCCGAGTGACCCCGTCATAAGATGGTAATCCAATCAATGTCCTTATTTAGACCACGGGGGTGAATCGTATGCAACTCAAAGATCCACTTCTGTTCTAAACGTTGCAATTTTTGTTCACAGTCTCCCCTTCGTGGATCAAAGGGAACATGATCAATTATGGTCCATTTCAAATCCTCAAAAATGTGGGACTCCTTCCTGTATTTTACCGGGTTTATCCCTTGCGTTGCAGGTCTGCCTTGTCGCGGTAGATTTTGCCATGGCCGGGAGCAAGCAAACACGTCTGGAATTTGGAAATCCACCTACCTCGGGCTCAAAACGGTCTAAAACGGATCCGCTATCCCCGCAGAAGCAGGCCTCCCTGCATGAGAAATCGGAGAGCATGTCGGAGTTGCTGCAGGAAGTGCGAGCGATCCGCACACGTGTGGACCTAAATGGGGACGCTTTGACCGAGATGCAGTCTGATATGAAAGAGCTGCGGTCGCAAATGTCATCACTATCCTGCCGGATGGAAACGGCTGAGGCGGCGATCTCTAAGTGCGAGGAGGGGGCCCTACAGGCGGCAAAATCGATTCGGAAGGTGGAATTTTTGGAGAGGTCCATAGAGGACATGAACAACAGGGCTCGCCGCAATAACCTGCGTCTTGTTGGTCTCCCGGAGGGTCTGGAAGGGAAGGACCCGATCCGGCATTTGGAAGCATGGCTACCGGAGTTCCTCCATCTTGACCTCGCTCGGCCTTTGGAGATTGAGCGAGCGCATCGCATACCTTCCTTCACTTCTGTACAGAGCAGCAGGCCGCGTCCGCTGATATTTTGCCTTTTACGTCATCAGCATGTAATGCAGATTTTGGCGGCGGCAAAGGGGAAGCAACTTCAGTTACCTGACGGGCAAAAAATATTCTTTTTTCCTGACTATAGCCGACCCACGGTGGAGAAAAGGAAGGCTTTCCTAGCGCTTAGGCCCCGTTTACAACATCTGCAAGCCCGTTAAGGCCTGGTGAATCCGGCGCGGTTTAAAGTTACCATACATAATGTAACCAAGACCTTTGAAGACCCGCAGCTCCTTAAACGTTACATTGAAGATCAGGAAGCTCTCATGATGCATCAAAACTGACTATGAGTGATGCTAACATTATATTGGAGTTCCTGGTGGTGTGCTGGTCGCTGGGCGCTCTCCGGACCTTTTTCAGGCTTGTTATAGTTGACTAGCTTTGCCCTGGAAGTATAACTTGGGTTTGGCCTGTCAACGATAGTTTTTAGTACTTTGATATGCTTTCATTTTCATATTGTGGGGTACCTGGCTCATTGGGTGTTACGTATTGTAGTCTTGGAGTTGTTGTGTGTAAAGATTCCATGTGCAGCTCATGGCTAGCTGTGGTGGTGGGGGTCGAGTCAGCCATATTTCTTTCGTCATGCTGTCTTACCTATTATTGGGGATTGGGGGTGGGTTATGTATGTTGGTTCTCTGGGGGCAGTGGGGAAATTGTGTGTTAGAGATATGTTATATTTGGTGCTTTGCATACGCTGGGGGTCATTCTCTTGTCCTTTTAAAATGCAATGGCTAACAATTTACATTTGATGTCCCTGAATGTTAAGGGCCTTAGATCTCCGGCCAAACGGCAGAAAATCCTGTCGTATTGCGGGAGGCAAAAAGCTGACATATTTCTTTTACAGGAAACTCATCTTATTCCCGCTGAAGTGGCTAAATTAAACAATAAGAAATTTTGTGTAATCGGCTCCTCTCCTGCCGTTCATAAAAAAAATGGGGTGGTCACAATAATTAGGAAAACGTTGGGGGCCAAGGTTATCAGTTCATCTCATGATGAAGGGGGTAGATGGGCAAACTCCCTCATTCAGGTTGGGAATCGGTCTCTATCAATTTTTAATATCTATGGCCCTAATTCCGACGACCCTCTTTTTTTTCGTACGCTCTCGGGCAGACTCCAGACGGAAACTGGAGCCCCCATTATTGTGGGGGGGGGACTTTAACATGGTGCCCGATTCACTTGTAGATCGTTCTCCTGGGAAAGTAGAAAAACCTTCCAAAGCATTATTAGCCTTTCAGGCTCTTTGTGAGGCCTCCGGGTTGGTGGATGTATGGCGGGTACTCCACCCTATGGGCAGGGATTTCTCTTATTTCTCTCCCGTTCACAAGTCGTCTTCGCGCATAGATTTTTTTTTGGTGCCTAAGTCCTTGGTATCTTGGGGATGTATGGCCGGTATAGAAAGCATTTGCATATCCGATCATGCTGCGGTCACACTGCAACTTGGGTTACATGGTCTGGACCGCTCTGCCCCTTCCTGGACGTTTAATAGGGCTTGGCTAGCTGAACCTTCTTTTCAGTCCAAAATCCGGGAGGTCATCAGATCCTATTTTGCCACTAATAAGGTGGGGGACACCGCCATCTGGGCCTGGTGGGAGGCGTTCAAGGCCACTCTCCGAGCTGCAATCACTAGCTATGCCATTCGAGAACGCAGAAAGGAAAAGGCCCGCTTGATGGCTCTCGAGAATCAGATTAAAGCGGGGGAAAGACTATGGGTGGCGCGCCCTAATCCGTGCATTTTGCTTAGACTCCAAAGATTACGATATCAATATAATGAGATAGTCTCCTCAGAGGTGGAGCAAACCTTGCTGAAACAATCGGCCAGATTTCATATTGAGCGAAACAGGGCAAGCAAGGCTCTCGCTACGGCTTTACGAGGGCAGCAGGAAAAGAAGAGAATTGTCTCCCTATTGGATGACAAATCAGTGCCACAAACGACGAATGAACGTATATTGGATGAATTCTCTAAATTCTACGGGAAGCTATACTCCTCAGAAATAACCCCAGATGCTCCTGCTTTCTCTGCTTTTATGGGAGAGCTTGTGCATCCTGCAGCGTCTAGCCGACAGGCGAGAGAGCTTGGTGCTGTGCTTTCTAGTAAAGAACTGCGCTCTGCCATTAGAGGAATGCCCAGGGGCAAGGCTACTGGTCCTGACGGAATCCTGGCTGAATTATATCAGGTATTTTGCAAGGATTTACTCCCGTATCTCCTGGTATATTTTACAGAGTTAATCGCGGAACAGGGCGTTACTGGGAATTTTTCGGAAGCTACCATTGTAGTCTTGGAAAAGCCGGGAAAAGACCCCCAGTTCGTAACAAATTACCGGCCGATTTCTCTGCTAAATTCTGATTACAAGCTTTATGCAAGCGTTCTGGCGCAGAGGCTTACCAAAGTAATTGGGGATCTCATCCATCCGGACCAATGTGGCTTTGTCCCTGGCAGAGCTACGACGGACAATGCGCGGCTGTTATGTAATCTGTTGGACAGGGCCTCCACTAGCTCCTTGCCCTATGTCGGTCTCTCACTTGATGCCGAGAAAGCGTTTGACAGACTGGAGTGGGCCTTTCTTTTCCAGGTGCTGAATTGGTTTGAACTTGGGCCCGATTTTGTCAAGATGGTCAAAGTCCTCTACAAGGCTGCCAGTGCCCGTATTTCTGCAAATGGTATTCTCTCTAATTCATTTTCCCTTCATAGAGGAACAAGACAGGGATGCCCTCTCTCTCCCCTTCTGTTTAATCTAGCATTGGAGCCACTGGCAATTGCTCTTAGACAGCATAAAGAGATTGCTGGCTTTCGATTGGGAGACTTACAGGTGAAGCTTTCCGCCTATGCGGATGATTTACTGTTGTTTACTCAGCCGGCAGAGATCCCTGCTATTTTAACGCTCATAGAGAGCTATTCTGCGATCTCTGGGTACAAAATAAACTGGTCCAAATCCGTTGCTTTTCCGCTGAATAACATCTCTAACTCGAGTTTGATGTCGGAGTTTCCCTTTCGGTGGGCTGCTGACAAAATCACCTACTTAGGTACCCAATATTGCGCTTCCCGGGAAGATACCATTACTTCTAATTTGACAGATCTTCTTTTACTGATACGTAAACGGTCTCTCTCATTGTCCCCTATCCACCTTTCATGGTGGGGTAGGCTGGAGACTATCAAAATGGTACTTACCCCTAAAATAAATTATTTGCTGGGCATGCTCCCCTTTGTTTTTCCCCATACTGCTTACGTAGAATTAGAGCGTTCGTTATTGTCCTTTCTCTGGGGCGGGAAACGTCCAAGAATAGCCACTCAGAAGCTTAAGGCGTCTAAAGAGCAAGGGGGCGTTTTGTTTCCTGATTTTCGGAGATATCACCAAGCCCTCTTACTGAAGCAAGGGGCCATGTGGTCAACTTCTGAGGACTCTGAGCATAGGCCGATATGGTTAGCTGTAGAGGAACAGCTGGCGTCTCCTTGGCCTCTGCGGCATCTGCTGGGCATGCAATTCCCACGAGACGTTGAGGCAGGGGGGGTCATTCTGGTCACGCAGGTGGCTTTTTTGCAGTTGGCCCGCCTTAAGTGCCCCCAAGTTATCTTTTCTAAGCAAACCCCTTTATGGTGGAACCCAGCTTTTAAGATCCGTAATCGAGTCTTCGCTTGGCATAGGTGGATGCGTCAGGGTATATGGGTCTTAGGGCAGCTGTTTACTGACCAGGGATGGAAAGATTTTTCTGCCTTGCAGAGGGAGTTTGACCTTCCCCACTCCTGTTATTTTCAGTGGCTACAACTCAAGCATTGCTTAAATGCTAAGGGGGTGAGGGGCGGGGAACTGGCCGCTGTTGGGTTCCCCTACTATCTTCTTCAGGAGGCCCAGGGTCGAAGGGGTGCCATGTCCTTCCTGTATAGGTCAATTCGGGAGTGTTCCCCAATATCCAACCGGGGACTCATTAGGACTTGGGAGGAAGATATGGGTCCCGAGATTTCTCCTGTAATTTGGAAGTCCTTGTGGGGCCCAGTCACGAGAGTGTCTCGTTCTGCGGCGCTCACTCAATCTATGTTTTTTTTTCTGCATAGAGCCTTTATTACCCCCGTTAAGTTAGCTAAATGGGACAGGCTGTCGACCGGCAAATGCTGGTCCTGTCAATTGGAGCTAGGTACTTATAGACATATGTTTTTTGATTGTCCCCTGCTCCAAGGCTTTTGGCAAAGGGTGTGGGCTCGGGTACAGAGCATTTTAGGTTTTTCATACCCCTTCTCAAGCATTATAGTGGTGCTAAGGGCCCTGGAGCCTTCCTTGAGTCTCTCACAGGGGCAGGCTTTTTTACTTAATTTTATGTTAGCCATTGCACTTAAACTTATCCTTTCTCATTGGAAACAATTTCGATTATTGTATTTTGACTGCTGGTGGAACCTTGTTTGTTTTTATGCCAATCTTGAAAAACTATAGCCAGCTGCATCATCCGAGTACACTGAAGTTAAGTGTGGACAGATGGGCGCTTCTTGACCAATATTGTGCCCGGTCTTCTGTTTCTTGAGACAGCGTAGTGCATAGCCGGTTGTTTATGTGGTGACTTAATTTTTTTTTTCTTTCTTATTTTTCTTTAAGGTTTTTAAGTATAGTAACCTCCTGTATAGTGTAATAAGCAGAGGTCGTCTCACACTGTCCCTCAGGGAACCGGGGGGGGGGGAGGTGGGTGGGAGGGGTTTGGTGTCTTGTCTTTGTAGGTAGGTTTTGGTTTTTGTCCTGTCTGAATGGATTGACATGTATCCTACTATTCATAACTGTAAATCTGTACTGTTCTGGTTTTTTTGTTTGATTTTTTCAAAAGCTTAAATAAACGCTTAAAAAAAAAAATGTGGGACTCTGCCACACAATGTTCCACTAGCGGAGCTGTCAAAACACTATTTCTTATCCGAGATGCATGTTCGGCCAAACGTAGGCGCATAGAGCGAATAGTGCGCCCTACATATAAGAGACCGCAAGGACATGTCAATAAATAAACCACATGTGTTGTAAAGCAAGTCGTCTTCCATCGTCGAACATAGTTTTGGCAGGTTTCAGGATGTTGCCAAGACACCCCTGGAGATGTCCCCTCACAGTAGCGACACTCATTACAAGGTAAGTGGCCCCCCTCTTGTCCAGAGGGAATGGGTCGATCCATAGCCAAAGTTGTTTTTACCAACTGGTTATTTAGATTACTTCCCCGAGTGAATGTCAGTCGTAAGGGTTGTTGAAAACAATCATGTAAAGTCAACATCCTCCAATGAGTACGTAGAATGTTTGCTATTGCTGAACTCCTTTCATTGTATGGCAACACTCCAACCAATGGATTCTCATCAGATGTTCTAGTCAAGGAATATTGGGGATCCAATAACCATTCCCGATGTGTATATTTAGCCCTACGATAAGCTTGAGAGACCGTCTGAAAAGGGTATCCCCGAGCCAACAATCGATGAGTCAATTCTAACGAATGTGTCCTAAAGTCCCCAATGGAATGACAAAGACGACGCAGACGTAAAAACTGACCATAGGGAAGGCCCCGTTTAAGGGGAACTGGATGATAGCTATGATAATGGAGCAAACTGTTTCTCTGTACTGGCTTACAATACAAGGTAGATTTCAATGTTCCATCCTCCACCATAATCAGCATATCCAAAAATTCGATCTTATCAGTTGCAACATGCACTGTAAAAGTGATATTAGATTTCAACTGGTTTAACCAGTCAATAAAAACCTGGAGTGTAGACTGATCTGACGTCCAGACGAAAAAAATGTCATCTAAAAATCTTCTCCATAGTTTCACATACGGATATAATAAGGAACCTTGAATAAGCGTCTCTTCCATTTTACCCATATATAGGGTAGCAATGGACGGGGCCATAGTTGCCCCCATGGCGATACCGGAGATTTGCTTATAAAAATTCCCATCGACCAAAAAATAATTCTGGGTTAATACCACTCGTGCAAGATTTACCAAAAAAGATCGTGGAAGTCGACTAGGGGCTGCCTGAAATGAATGCTCTAGTAAGTCCAGTGCTTCAACTTGGTCAATATTAGTATATAAAGCGGTGACGTCCAAAGTCACCAAATAGGCTCCCAAAGGGACATGAAATTCAGAAATAATCTGTAGAAAGTGAGTGGAATCTCTCAGAAAAGATGGCACCGCTCTGGCCTCGACCTTCAAAAACGTATCACAAAATATAGATAGGGGTTCTAAAATAGACCCACGGCAAGAAACTATAGGCCTTCCCGGAGGGGACACTAAAGATTTGTGAATTTTGGGCACGAGGTATAGCGTAGGAACTGTAGGATGGGTTGTCACCAAAAACTTTTTCTCTCTTATAGTGATCCAGCCTAATTGAAAAGCTTCATCAATTTGTGACTGAATGCGATTCTTTAAGCTCATTGTTGGATCAGCATCTAACAGCTGATATATTGAAGTGTCCTGAACATGAGCCAATAATTGTTGTAAATATATTTGAGAATCCATCATTACCAACGCTCCGCCCTTATCAGCCCGGCGGAATACTAGAGAAGGGTCAGACGTTAATTCCCGCAGTGATGTCCAGTCCTCACGAGTAAAATTTGAGAATCGTTTAGTGGAAACTTGTTCAAGCTTATCAACATCCCTAAGGACCAGTGCCTGATATGTCGAAATAGTTGTGTCCCTTCCAGCCTCCAAAGGTAACCAACGAGATGGGGGCTTAACCACCGACCCGTCATCTATCATAGGATGATTATGAAAATATGCCATTACTCGCAGCTTCCGAAAGAACCGGTGGAGGGCCACTCGCATCTCAAAGGGATCATATCGCGGTGTCGGCACAAATGAGAGTCCATAATTCAGGACCCGTTCCTGTGAGGGAGACAATGACCGCCCCGTCAAATTAACCACTAAGGAGGAAGTGGTTCCTGTCGGGACCGGGATCGAGTTTGAGGGGGCTCCCAGTCGCTTTCTTGATAGGGGGCGCGAGATCGCCCTCCCCGACCCCTCCGAAAATCCGAATAGGTGCGTCGTGGTCTACGGGCATTGCTATCACCTCTATTAAACTGTTGTCTACGTTCCACAGAAGAAGACCCCTCATCTGTATCATCGGAGGAGGCGTCAAAGGTGACATGCCGTTGATCAGAATTTTCTTTCTCATACATCCAATAGTAAACACGTTCCGTGTCATAATCTCCTTTATCCCGTGAAATTTTTTTTATTTTAAAGATTTTAAGTAATCATAGAATCCCTTGATTTGTCGATCTATTTCCTCCATCTTAGTTTTGAAGGGAAGTTCACCCAACGTCTCCTTCAACGGGGTAGAAGCCTCCGTTATTTCTTTTTGCAATTTTTCCTCCTCTTGAATTGTTCGCTCCAAGATCAATGCTATCAAATCATAGCTGCACTTGTTACTAATCATATTCCATTTTGAGACAAAATCGACGTCCCATTTAAATAACTTTGGTGCTCTTGTCATACGGAGTCCCCTTGGAATAATCCTAGTCTTCAGATATTGTGTCATGCTGGCACCATGCAATTGAGCTCTTACTAAACGTTTTCGTAGGGTTTTAAACGCTGTTACTGAAAAAGAGGCCGAATCTTCCGGCTGGTCTTCATCAAAAAATGTCCGCCGCTGACGTAATCTATCCAAATACTCCTCAGAATAGGCAAAGGTATCTGAGGCCATTTTTTAATTTAAAAGCGAACAATTCAAGAGGAGGAAAAATTGCAAAAAGAAATAACGGAGGCTTCTACCCCGTTGAAGGAGACGTTGGGTGAACTTCCCTTCAAAACTAAGATGGAGGAAATAGATCGACAAATCAAGGGATTCTATGATTACTTAAAATCTTTAAAATTAAAAAAATTTTCACGGGATAAAGGAGATTATGACACGGAACGTGTTTACTATTGGATGTATGAGAAAGAAAATTCTGATCAAGGCATGTCACCTTTGACGCCTCCTCCGATGATACAGATGAGGGGTCTTCCTCTGTGGAACGTAGACAACAGTTTAATAGAGGTGATAGCAATGCCCGTAGACCATGACGCACCTATTCAGATTTTCTGAGGGGTCGGGGAGGGCGATCTCGCGCCCCCTATCAAGAAAGCAACTGGGAGCCCCCTCAAACTCGATCCCGGTCCCGACAGGAACCACTTCCTCCTTAGTGGTTAATTTGACGGGGCGGTCATTGTCTCCCTCACAGGAACGGGTCCTGAATTATGGACTCTCATTTGTGCCGACACCGCGATATGATCCCTTTGAGATGCGAGTGGCCCTCCACCGGTTCTTTCGGAAGCTGCGAGTAATGGCATATTTTCATAATCATCCTATGATAGATGACGGGTCGGTGGTTAAGCCCCCATCTCGTTGGTTACCTTTGGAGGCTGGAAGGGACACAACTATTTCGACATATCAGGCACTGGTCCTTAGGGATGTTGATAAGCTTGAACAAGTTTCCACTAAACGATTCTCAAATTTTACTCGTGAGGACTGGACATCACTGCGGGAATTAACGTCTCACCCTTCTCTAGTATTCCGCCGGGCTGATAAGGGCGGAGCGTTGGTAGTGATGGATTCTCAAATATATTTACAACAATTATTGGCTCATGTTCAGGACACTTCAATATATCAGCTGTTAGATGCTGATCCAACAATGAGCTTAAAGAATCGCATTCAGTCACAAATTGATGAAGCTTTTCAATTAGGCTGGATCACTATAAGAGAGAAAAAGTTTTTGGTGACAACCCATCCTACAGTTCCTACGCTATACCTCGTGCCCAAAATTCACAAATCTTTAGTGTCCCCTCCGGGAAGGCCTATAGTTTCTTGCCGTGGGTCTATTTTAGAACCCCTATCTATATTTTGTGATAAGTTTTTGAAGGTCGAGGCCAGAGCGGTGCCATCTTTTCTGAGAGATTCCACTCACTTTCTACAGATTATTTCTGAATTTCATGTCCCTTTGGGAGCCTATTTGGTGACTTTGGACGTCACCGCTTTATATACTAATATTGACCAAGTTGAAGCACTGGACTTACTAGAGCATTCATTTCAGGCAGCCCCTAGTCGACTTCCACGATCTTTTTTGGTAAATCTTGCACGAGTGGTATTAACCCAGAATTATTTTTTGGTCGATGGGAATTTTTATAAGCAAATCTCCGGTATCGCCATGGGGGCAACTATGGCCCCGTCCATTGCTACCCTATATATGGGTAAAATGGAAGAGACGCTTATTCAAGGTTCCTTATTATATCCGTATGTGAAACTATGGAGAAGATTTTTAGATGACATTTTTTTCATCTGGACGTCAGATCAGTCTACACTCCAGGTTTTTATTGACTGGTTAAACCAGTTGAAATCTAATATCACTTTTACAGCGCATGTTGCAACTGATAAGATCGAATTTTTGGATATGCTGATTATGGTGGAGGATGGAACATTGAAATCTACCTTGTATCGTAAGCCAGTACAGAGAAACAGTTTGCTCCATTATCATAGCTATCATCCAGTTCCCCTTAAACGGGGCCTTCCCTATGGTCAGATTTTATGTCTGCGTCGTCTTTGTCATTCCATTGGGGACTTTAGGACACATTCGTTAGAATTGACTCATCGATTGTTGGCTCGGGGATACCCTTTTCAGACGGTCTCTCAAGCTTATCGTAGGGCTAAATATACACATCGGGAATGGTTATTGGATCCCCAATATTCCTTGACTAGAACATCTGATGAGAATCCATTGGTTGGAGTGTTGCCATACAATGAAAGGAGTTCAGCAATAGCAAACATTCTACGTACTCATTGGAGGATGTTGACTTTACATGATTGTTTTCAACAACCCTTACGACTGACATTCACTCGGGGAAGTAATCTAAATAACCAGTTGGTAAAAACAACTTTGGCTATGGATCGACCCATTCCCTCTGGACAAGAGGGGGGCCACTTACCTTGTAATGAGTGTCGCTACTGTGAGGGGACATCTCCAGGGGTGTCTTGGCAACATCCTGAAACCTGCCAAAACTATGTTCGACGATGGAAGATGACTTGCTTTACAACACATGTGGTTTATTTATTGACATGTCCTTGCGGTCTCTTATATGTAGGGCGCACTATTCGCTCTATGCGCCTACGTTTGGCCGAACATGCATCTCGGATAAGAAATAGTGTTTTGACAGCTCCGCTAGTGGAACATTGTGTGGCGGAGTCCCACATTTTTGAGGATTTGAAATGGACCATAATTGATCATGTTCCCTTTGATCCACGAAGGGGAGACCGTGAACAAAAATTGCAACGTTTAGAACAGAAGTGGATCTTTGAGTTGCATACGATTCACCCCCGTGGTCTAAATAAGGACATTGATTGGATTACCATCTTATGACGGGGTCACTCGGCTGATAGTTCTATCCAAACTTTTGGACCAATGGGCAGCGGGGATCCCTCTGACAGTGAGGCTTTCCCCGTTTCCGGTTGGCCTTCTCCCATATAAAAGTTACGCTACGTCGGGCCATTGACAACTGATTACCCATGGCTGCATTGATGGCGTTTTTTCGTTGCACTTTTGAATGGTTTTTGAGAGCATTTGAAGCAGGGCGCACACCCGAAACGTGCACGTCTGCTGTACCTCAACTATTAGCAACGAGGCTGGAAAAAGAATGAAGAATCTTATGATTTAAAAGATAAGTGCTCGTTTTAATAACACTATGGTGAATTCTCATTAAAATAAAAGCAGTCTACCGTCCGGAGGGGGCTAGGGAAATAGTTCTAGCCTCCCCTCGGTGGGCTTCGACAAAACAAATTTTATATTGATTTGTGGGTTTATTTCTTTGGTGGTTTTTATTGTAATATTTGATTTCCATCATTGAGGAGGGTTTTTTTCATTAGTTCAAGGAGTGGCAGTAGCAGAAGCCAAAGCAGAATCCAACTTCCCTAGTTCTTAATCCATCCCTCTAACCACTAGGCCGCTTTATTTCTAACTCATTAGTTAGCATCCCATTACTCGTCTATTAGAGTTTCAACTATACTTCTAATGCATAGTCCTTCAAGTCAATATTCAAATAGAATTATACGTTCAATCAGGGCAGGCCCAACCACTAGGCAAACTAGGTGGTCACCTAGGGCAGCAAAAGCAGGGCATTCAAAGCTAAATAATAGATATTGACAGTGACAGGGGGCGTAAAGCTTACATGTCGTCTAGGGCACCAACACTTTGAAGCAATTCTAGGGACGGCCCTGTGTTCAATGACTGCTAAAGGTAATTTTATAAGGCGTGTCTAGATTAACACACATTATAAGGATCCCACAGCCCAGCAGCACATGGCCCACATTAGCTCCACACCGCAACGAAGTGCCTGAGCGGTGTACATGCCAGGAATCACATCGGGGAGATAAGCTCCTCCTAGTGCTACATCATCATTGTGTGCCCTTTCATTTTAAAAAAAGCAGCCTCACACTAGGCGCGCCCGTGCCTGGTGGTCCCACACCTAAGGGCTGCGCCAAAGGGCCCTTAGGCATGACACTTAAGTTTGGCTCCCAACTCCAAGGAGATTGTACAAATGCTACTGGCTCACACTTCGATGGCACTCAAAGGATCATTCAATCTCCTGTTTCTTCCATCCTCCTAGACCTACTAGTGTTGGATAACCTCATTGCTATCAAGGTAAGATTTACTTAGTCCACCACTTTCAACTTATCTGTAAGTTGAAACTTCCTGAGTCCTTTGTTAGCAACTAAGAGCTGATGCTCATTCGGTATAACCCATGCATAGGCACCATGGCTTATGCACTAGCTTTCATATACCTCCTTTTATGCTTCACTCTATACTTCACACAGACTGAATCATATTCTCATCACTCTAATCTGATCCCTGTCATACAAGAAACTGGCTGTAAGGGCTGATATGCTACATATTATGATACTTATGCTACCTACTCCAGAAGACCCAGCTCTCTAATACACATGAACCTACAACCATCGGCAATGCCCCTAGCACAAGATCTAGTAAGATCAAAATGAATGTGCATGCTTGTCAACATCTGATCGGCTAAAAATAAGATATCAGTCCTCATGGATTAAGTCAGGCACCAACAGCTATATATATTATGTGTCACTGAATCCTGGCTGATGGACACAGACGCAATCCTAACCAACAATTTAAACCTTCCCAACTACCAGCTCTTCAGCTGCCCTAGAACTAACCGAAGGGATGGTGGCATCTTCATCCTAGCTAGAAGTGAGCTAAGATTCAATAATATCATCTGTGAAAGCACAAACAGTCTTGACACGATAATAATCACTAATAAGCATCTCATAATATGCCTCATATACCGAGCACCATCAGCGTCTACTGATGACGTGCCTGCAATTCTGTAACTAGTGGGCAGCCACAGAAACCAAAGAAACAGCTCTGGATTCTAGGCGACTTTAACCTCCCATCCCTTCCATCAAAACATTCTAGAGACTTCATTGAAGCAATGGATGCCTTAGATTATCAACAAATAATAAACCTGCCTACCCATGACAAAGGGAATACTTTGGATCTAATATCTGCACCCCTGTCTATCTCAAGACAGGGCTATCCACCACCACCACCTGATATACTCCCTATACCATGGTCTGATCATCATGTCATCTTCTTCAGCATTCCTTAGACTATAAAACATATTGACAGCATGCACAGCCATACACTCTCTCATCGATTCTGTGAATCGATAAGAAAGCATTCCTAGAGGAAATTCTCCTCAAATGCAAGACTGACTCTACAAATTTAAACATACTTATTTGATACCTGGAATAGTACATTGAGCAACACATCCAGTCAATCCCAGTCCACAAAGCGTCCCAAGAGAACCCATGCAACCATATGGTTCACACCAGAACTGCAGGAATCCAGACTAAATTTCAGAAAGCTAAAATGCAAGTGCTGCCGCACCAAACTTCCACTTGATCGGGATGCCTACATAACCAACCTTTAGGAATACTGTGATACTATCAATCAGAAATGAAAGGAATACCACAAGAAGCTCCTTATTTTAAATTTCGTCAGGAAAAGTATTTTGGTCAGGTAATCCAGATGTTTCCCGATGTGTGTCGTACTACTCAGTTAAAACGAAAAGCTTTTCTTTTACTTAGACCTCGGGTCCTGGCTATAGGAGCTACCTTTACGTTAAAATATCCCTGTAAATGTGTTATAGTTCATCAGGGCAAATCCTATGTTTTTTTAGATTCTCTTCAATTAGAGACCTTTTTGAAGGGGTTGGTATTGGAGTAAGTTTATTTCCTTTTACTCTTTGGTGCTGTTGCTAAGTTAAAAGGAGTCTTTGTATTCTTTCCAATCTAATTTGTGATTTTTCTTGCATAATTTCCTTGTATTTCACATTCCATATTGTGGGCTGAGTGTTCTTATTTGTGGTATAAATCTTGTATGTACTTTGTTGATTGCTTGTATTACCTTTTGAATACCTTTAATAAAGAGGTTTGAAATTAAAAAAAAAAAAAATCGTCCCTGAGAACTATTTGACATAGTTGAATCCACGCTGAAAGGCCCCACTGAGCACATCAACACCAGTACCCCTTCACCCTCAGGTCTTTGCATCATATCTCCAAAACAAATACTATGGAAACTCCCATTCCACGGATAACTTCTTACACAGTACCAATTCAACACCTAAACTAACAAATCAGTCCTATCATGCAGGGATGACTAGAAACGATAATCCATGACCTCAACAAGTGACCCTCCCCCCATCCCATCAGCTGATTCAAAATCGTACACGCCAAATTGAGCAACTTCATTGCCACCTTCATACACCTCGCCTTTAGCCATGGCTGTATCCCAGCACCCCTCAGTCTGCATCTATTAGACCAATCCTAAAGAACAAGAAACTGGATCCTAGTGACATAACCTCCTATAGAACAATCTCCAGCCTACCATTCTTGGCAAAAACCATTGAGAAAATAGTCCAACAGAAACTCCAAGATCATGTAGACTCACATGCCCCACTGGACCCATACCAACATGGATTCAAGCAACATCATGGAGTGGGAACTCTAGTGACCTCTCTCTGGGATAGACTCATCAGAGGCATTGAGAAGCAGAAGCAAGGATTCATATTAATATTTATGGATAGCGCCTCAGCCTTTAATTCCATTAATCATATCACCATGACATGTCGCCTGCAAGAAATAGGATTGGAACATTTTTATTTATGTATTTATGTATGTATTTATTTATTTATTTAATAGGATTTAATATACCGCTTTATCTTTAAATCAAAGCGGTTAGCACGTCAAACAATCAAGAGTGGGAGGGTGAATACATGCAGTGGATACATTGGCTGGTGTGGTGTGGGTGAGGAGTGTCATTGATTATTTGGTGAGCTATATACATTGTGAATTATGAACAGGGTTTATATGCATTGTGAACTATGAACAAGGGCTATATACAGGTTGCAGGGCTAGATTGCCTCCGATCCTATCTCAATGGCCAGCCACAACAAGTAAAAA
Source organism: Ichthyophis bannanicus (assembly GCA_033557465.1). Lineage (NCBI taxonomy): Eukaryota > Metazoa > Chordata > Amphibia > Gymnophiona > Ichthyophiidae > Ichthyophis > Ichthyophis bannanicus. The sequence goes on along the minus strand of CM066040.1, from coordinate 280,585,777 downwards.
CAAGGACTCTTTCATAAGCTATATACATTCAAGTGCAAGGTGTCCCACAAGGTTCAGTACTCTCCCTTCCTGCTCTTCAATCTATACATTCAACAGGTATGCACCTTTATCTAGTCCTTTGGCATACTTTACCATTTTTACGTGGATGATATTTGGCTATTTGCTCCTTTTTCTACCGACAGACCCAAATATACCAAGCTGATAAACTGCTTTGATACAGTCACTCAGTGGATGTCTAGACACAACCTCAAGGTTAATTTCAAAAAGACTGAAGTACTATTTATTACCAAAGACCAGTCATTCATCCCACCACCATGTCAATGTATAAAGCACAGAACTCGTGGTAAAGCAGGAGGTTCATTATCTTTGTATCACTATCGACCAACAACTGTCTGTGCAGCCCCACATCAACAGCATCACCAAATAAGTCTACCATAAGATCCAAACACTCCACTATCTATGTCCTTTACTCAACTCAAGTGATTATCAAACAGTTTTTCAAGCCCTCATTTTCCCACATTTTGACTATTGCAATTTAATATATATAGACCTTCCGAAGCACACCTTACACCCACTACAACTGGGTCTTAATACAGTGGCATGCACTATTCATGGAGCATGTAGACCATAAGAATGTAAGATATTTATTTTCATTCTCTTATATACTGTACTATTCTGCATCAGTGTGGTTTACATTGAACAAACTGAAATTACATTATAACTTGGAGATAACTATTTTACAGGGAACATGGGCTATGGGGGGTTAAGTGGCTTGCCCAAGACCACATGGAGCACCTGTGAGACTAAAAACCCCACTCATTCTGGCCCAAGGTTGCTGTCCTCTAGTGGGATTTGAACCCTTGACATTCTGGCCTAAAGTACCTTGCCCCAACCACTAGGCCACTCCTCCACTCCTGCCATACTGGGTCAGACCAAGGTCCATCAAGCCCAGCATCCTGTTTCTAATCATGGCCAATCCAGGTCACAAGTACCTGGCAGCTTACCAAAAAGACACACGGGTTCCACAATGCTTGTATAGGGACAAGAAGTGGATTTCCCGGGTCCTCTTTAATAATGGTTTATAGACTTTTCCTCCAGGAACTTGTCCAAACCTTTTTTAAACCCAGCTACACTAACAGCCTTTACTGCATCTGTCGGTAACGAGTTCCAGAGTTTGATTAAGCGTTAAGTAAAAAAAAAATCTCTTATTAGTCTTAAATGGGTTACACTGTTGCTTCATGGCATATCTCCTAGTCTTTCTACTTTTTGTGGCATAAACAATTGATCTACATTTACCCGTTCCACTCTATTCATTAATTTATAGACCTGTATCATATCTTCCTTCAGCAGTCTCTTTTCGAGATTGAAGAGCCCTAACCTTTTAAACCTCTCCTCATAGGGGTATCCTTCCATCCCCTTTACCATTTTGGTGGCTCTTCTCTGTACCTTTTCTAATTCTGCTATTTATTTTATTTATTTATTTAGCTGTATTTATATCCTGCTTTTCACCGGGTCAAAGCGATCAATTGGGAGATACATTTAACACAAGGGGATATGACACACATATGCTAATACTTACTGGGAACATGGGCAATGGAGGGTTAAGTGGCTTGCCCAAGACCACAAGGAGTGCCTATAGGACTAGAAATCCCAGTCCCTCTGGCCTGAGATTGCTGTCTCCAGGTGGGACTTGAACCCCTGGCCCTCCGGCCTGAAGTACCTTGTCCTAACCACTAGGCCACTTCTCCTTTTTAAGATACAGTGACCAGAATTACACACAATATTCAAGGTGCAGTCACACCATGGAAGGATACAGAGGCATTATAGCACCCTTTGTTTTATTCTCCATTAGTTTCCTTATGATTCCTAGCATTCTATTTGCCTTCTTGGCCACCACTGTACACTGGGCGAAAGGTTTCAACGTGTTATCCATGATGATGTCTAAATCTTTTTCTTGGGTGGTGGTTCCTAATGTGGAACCTTACATCATGCAATCATAGTTTGGGTTGTTCTTTCCTAAGTGCATAACTTTGCACTTGTCCAAATTAAATTTCATCTGCCATTTGAACATACAGTTTTCTAATTTATCAAGGTCCTCTTGCAATTTTTCATAATCCTCTTAGGTTTTAACAACTTTCAATAATGTTGTGTCATCTGCAAATTTTATTACCTCACTCGTTGTTCCCATTTGCAGGTCATTTACAAATATGTTAAAAAGTCGCAAATCCAGCACAGATCTCTGGGGTACTCCACTATTCACCTTTTTTCAATGGAAAAATTGGCCATTTAGCCTTACCCTCTGCTTTCTATCTTTTAACCAGTTCCTGATCCACAATAATAAACTGCCTCCTATCCCATGGCTTTTTAATTTGCCAAGAGTATCTCATGAGGGACCTTGTCAAAGGCTTTCTGAAAATCCAGCTACACTATACTGACCGTCTCACTTTGTCTACCTGTTTATTCACACCTTCAAAAAATATAACAGATTAGTAAGATAAGAACTTCCTTGGTTAAACCCATGTTTATTTATTAATTAATTTATTTATTTGTGTGCTTTTCTATACCGTCCCTTCCAGAGATCAGGGGCGGTTTACAAGCAACTTAAAACAATATAACATACAGTGAAATATTGTATTACATAGAACATTAAGGGAACATAAGAACTATGTTACAAAGAAACAGTGTAAATTATTTACATGGTTGAACAAAAACTATTTACAATAGTTATTTGTAATCATATGTACAGTGTTGTAAATTATTTACATGGCTGAACAAAATTATTTACAATAGTTATTTGTAATCTTTCCCTGTACATTTGTAAGCATGTAGAGTGTTGGGGGGGGGGGATTGTTTAGAATAGTTATTAAAGGAATTAGTTAGGATTCAGTGAGTGAGAAGTATCAGAGATGGTGAGATGATGATAAGCAAATGCTAACAGAAGTGAGCCTTAAATTAGGTGGGGTAGACTTGGGTTTGGTTAGTTGTGTATTCTTGTGTATTATATTTGATTGTAGGTTGTAGGTTGCTGTAGTGTTGACTAAACAGGTAGGTTTTAAGTTCCTTCCTGAAAGAGGTAAGGTACTTAATCTCTCTTAGGTTTAGTGGTAGTTTGTTCCATTGGCTGGGAGCATAATATGAAAAAGCAGTGTTGGTGGTTATTTGTTTCGATTTCCTCACGGCATTGGGAATTAGTAGCATGTTGAGGTTTGTTTTTCTTCTAAGTCTGTTTTCTGGTGGAGTCTGAAGTAATGTTGCTAACTGTGATGTTGGCTTTCTCCCCTTAAGCCATGACTATTGTGGCGCCCCCACTTGCCTAGGCGGTTGCCTATAGGCAGGGGCATACCTTTTAATGTCCCTTTTTAGTATGGGTTCCCAGAGCCAAGGCTTCTGGGCTTTGTAGTTGTGTGAAATGATGAGTAGGCCGAGGGTTGAAGGCAAAACACAGGAAAATTTTATTTTTCTCTTCCTTTGCACCAAAAACACATAACAAAATTAGGATACTTCTCCCACAAAAGAAAAAAGAATTTCCAGATCCAGAACTTCACAGTGACAAAAGTTGCAATTGCTTCTTCAGCTGTTACATAATGCAGCTTGATAGTTCCTTTACTTCTGGCTTAAACAACTGCTTTTCCAAACTGTGCAATATTCAAATTAAAGCTTCTTTTACTTCTGGCTGCTGCCCACTCAGATAGTTCTTTCTTAAACATTAAAATCAAGCCTTTGAATATTTTCTTGCTGCTTTAAAACACCAGCAACTTCATTTCAAACATTATCAGCACTCTAGGCACAAGACATACTGGTATAACAGCTTCTGGGTCTTTCCACGTTTAAACCCTTCACTTTGTCTTTATACAAATAGAGCAATCCATTTGAGATTCTGTAGAGGCATTATCAGAATCATAATTATCTATCTGCATGCCCTCATAATCAGGATCTGTTGTCTCCTGACTGGAATCAGCTTGTGGGCTGTAGGCCTGTTAGAAGAAATTAAGCTTGTAGGCTTAATTTCTTCTAACAATTTTAAAACCTTTTCCCAGCGAGACCTCTCTCTAGGTTCAGGGGTTTTTGATAGGCTATGGAGATCCTTATCTTTCAATAAACTGTTCAAGGCTTCTAATGGGCTCACCTTCTTTCTAGCAACAGTTCTTTTCACAGGCCTTTCCAGAAGTGAAACTCTCCCCACAGGCTCTGCAGCTTCCTCAGGCCAAACGCTCCTGTATCCAGGGCCAGCTGTAATTCCTCGACAACACGGGCTTCCTTCAGGGCTGTAGTTTCCCCTTCTGAGGCTGTCTTTGGAGCACCTCTCTCTTTTTCAGCTTCCCTGAAAGATTCCTTTCCTTCTGGTTCCCTCGTGATCTCCTCGTCCTCTGTTTCCCTGGTGGTCTCCCTTCTTCCTGTTCCCTGAGGTTTAAATGAGTGGGGCTGCCCTACAGCCTCAAACTGCTTCCCCAGGTGCTTCTCGTTACCTCTCTTGGTTGTCTTGGAGCTTGGGCGTGATCTAAGCTCAGCAGCCCCATGTGTGGGTTTTTTCACTTTGGCTGTACTTCAAAAGTCAGTGCTCTCTGTGCTATCCCTTTGCTTGAAGGTAAATGCTTGTCTTTTATCTATTTCCATGGGCTCTAATACAGTTTCGCCACCACACTATCTACATGTTCAGTAATTTTGTTCTTTACAATGGTTTCTACCATTTTGCCCGGTACTGACATCAGGCTCACCGGTCTGTAGCTTACCGGATCACCCCTGAAACTCTTTTTAAAAATTGCCAATTATATTGTCCATTCGCCAATCTTCAGGTATGATTTTAATGATAGTTTACAGATTACTAATAGTAGATCGGAGCACATTACGCCAATACTAAAACACCTACACTGGCTACTAATAGTGGAACAAATTAAATACAAAGCCCAGCTCACGATCTTCAAAATCCTACATAACATGTCTGCAGACTCTCTTAGAACTACCATCCACTGGACACCTGATAACAGGCTTAAGTGATGGGGAATGCTAAACACCCTCTTCACCCCCACAGCCAGCATCAAAAGCAACCAATCTGCAAGTAACAGAACATTTTCACAATATACACCTACCCTTTGGAACACGCTTCCTGACACACTTCGATCCAACACTGACCTGTGAAGCTTTCGCAGATCACTAAAGACACACTTGTTCCTACATTACTATGAGAACATCTCATATGAGAATGACTCCTACATGACTGACATGCTTAGCAGCTTGTCCACACAGTTCCCCTTACATATACTCCCTCCACTGAAATATTGCTAATATGTACTTTCCTCGGTTCAGTTTCCAAGTTACCAATATTGTTTTATGTAAAGAATTATACTGTTCAATGTTCTTTGTAAACCGCTCTGACTGCGAAATAGAGCGGAACATAAAACAAGTTAAATAAAAAAAGTAAATAAATTGCACACTTTGGGGTATGTTTACTAAAGTGCGGTAAACGTGAATAACACGCGTTGTACGACGTTAACGATCGTAAGTGCAGTATAACGCGCGTAATCACGAGCCAATGACCGTTAACGTCATACTACGCGCGTTAACCGTAGTTAACAATCGTAAAGCCCCGCGGCGCGTTAAAACAGCGCAGAAGGTGGAGAGTGGGCGGAGAGAAGGGATCAATGGGCGGAGAGTGGGCGGGGAGAGGCTCCCCTCACACTAACATGCTGAAGTGCAGAGCTCAATTCCAACACGAATGAAAACCTGTCGTTAAAGGCATATTAAAGGGAAGAGAAACCATTTACGTCAGCAATGTACAGCAAAACCGGGGAAACCTACAAAACGTGAGCAGTGTGATACATGTGCACAGAACAAAAGTGCACATAAAACTTTAGAATGACCACAAGAAACAGTGTAAAAATTATAATTCAGCTGGGCAACAGTGATAGCAATGGGCAACAATAAAAAACACTCCCAGGAAAGCTCCAAAAAAAAGAAATGATGTGTGGAAGGGTCTACACTCCGTAGACCCTTTCAAAAATCATTTCATCGTATTGGAGCGTTCCTGGGAGTGTTTTTTAATGTTGCCCAATGATATCATTGTTGCCCAGCTTGGTTAGGGTGTGTGCCCCTTTTTTCGAGGTCTTTTCTGAGGTTTATGTGCACGTTTGTCTTCATACAAGGTAAATGAGCCCACAGTAAAATTGTGCAGAGCAGGGTTTCTGACTGGTCAGGCCAGTTTTCCTACCTCCAGGGACTGCACTGTCTCTGTGGCCACAGTGTGGTGCACAGAACACAGCCAGTGCCTGTAAGACCAGAGGGTCACAGATTCAAATCCCAGATGGGGCTCCTGCCAACCCAGTCCCCATAGTTTTACCCACCACTAAACAGTGATAGTACAGACACTCCTTTATTGCGGAGAACATACGCATGGTTAATACGCCTATATTTTACCACACTAAACACAGACACCATAAACAGGCGCATTACCTAGAGCACAGTCTTGCAAATGCAGTCCTGGAGGGCCCCACACCATTCAGGTTCCATGCTGCCTCTAATACAGATGCCTGTGCTGCATAGCTATGCACCACCCCAATGGTATGCAGATGTAGCTCATGCATATTTATGAGGGACGTATCACACAACAAAATTTCACGCTCCACTATTCACCTAAAGAAGTATATTTTTTCTATTATTGGCAACCAGATCTCAGACTGTAGAAGAGCTAAACATTAGGTTTAGGACAAAATCCTAACCTCGTGCTCTTAGGAGTGCATCAACGATCTGTTATGTTGCTTGTTGTATATAGCTTTCTATTTAGCTTATGTTACTTTTCATGTTGATTCATTATAGCTGAGTATATTCTTTTGTTTGTTTTAACTCCCAGCGTGTCTCCTGCATATAAATCGAGTGACCTGACACTGTTCAGCCCCGACCAGATATCATGAATATCCACTATCAAACTCATTCAAATAGTGGTATCAGAGTACTTATCTGGTTCGGCTGTCTATCCCCTTAGGGATAGACAGCATCTGTATTAGAGGCAGCATGGAACCTTTCAGAGCGACTTATACTAGCACGTATCACACAACAAAATTTCACGCTCCACTATTCACCTAAAGAGGTATATTTTTTCTATTATTGGCAACCAATAATTGCCAATAATTATTGGCAACCAATAATTGCCAATAATTTTTTCTATTATTGGTTGCCAATAATAGAAAAAATATACCTCTTTAGGTGAATAGTGGAGCGTGAAATTTTGTTGTGTGATACGTGCTAGTATAAGTCGCTCTGAAAGGTGATCGTTTTTAGGTTTGTGTCAATGACAGATATTTATGAGGGACAGCATGAACACCCGAACAGTGTTTGGAACACCAGGACTGGAGTTGGGAAACTCTGCCGTAAAGCGGCAGCCAACAGGGCCAGACACACCCACACACACACACACAGGCCCCATTGGCCAATGCCTCCTGGAGAGGCAGGACATTGGGCCCTGCCTGTATCTCCCAATACTAGCAGTTGCATACCTTAGCAATGCCACCCTACACCTGGGTATATGGTACACAGCCATCAAACGTTTCCTATGATAACTGGCAGATATCAATTCCTACGTTAAGCACATTTTGCTCATTGAGCTCCACCATAACAATCATTCTGATGTCTGCAGTGTGTGCTGCAGGTCTGGTCTCTGATAGTGTTTACCACCCTGGGGAGTGACCCCCAACAGTATTGCGTACCATATCCATGCCTGTACTGTGCCCAGGACTGGTGTGGTGGGTATGGCTGCTGAACACCTCTATAGTAGCACAATGCTGGCATAGGTGTGGGGGTGGCTGTCTGTCTATCCAGTGTGTGGTGGCTGCAAACACCCTCCACAGCCCACACTGCCAGCAATGTTGCCAGTATTGGGCTGCCAATGTGCATAATGAGTAGCAAGGTACCATGGGTATAGGCCGGACAGGGTGGCCTGGCCAGGGTGCATCTGCACAGGGCATAGGGCACTGACTGGGACAGTTTAGTGCCCGGCCACCACCTACACAGACAGGGTGACCTCAGTATGTCCTGCTGAGAGATCACTCTCACCCTGACTGTGCAGTGACCACAGCATGGCTAGGCACCCCCATAGTGCTATATAGTATTTCTCTCATGTGATAGATATGGTTTTCCTTTTGAGGCCCAGTCACTGATTTATCTGCTTGCTGTGTATGCAAACATCCCAGTTCTGGGTGCATGCATCTCCACTGGGCACATGCACTATTGACTAACTAGCAGGCTGTTTGCAGCTGGTATGTGTCTTGATGGAGTGGCTTGCAGGGTGCAGTGGCTGATGGCTTGCAGCAGGAGAATATCAGATAGTGGTGGGGTGCAGCTTACCATATCCAGGCCTAATGTCTGTCTGCTATTGTGTTATGGATGTGTACAAAGCTGCATTGACTGCCCTGTGGGGTGTCTGTCCCCCTCTACTGCCACCTTTGCAGGGAGGTAGAATGTGGATCTATTGTTGGGAGACACTGTTTGCCACCCTCGGCCCTGGGAGGGGGGAAGGATGGTGGTACATGGGCCATCTAGGGGTCCATGGGGGCTACACCTGACTGAAACAGACAGAAATATCCAAGGTGTTTCTGCAGAAACTACCTATCTCACACATTAACACTGCTTTGGACGGTGCTGTGGACCTGGTGCTGGGCGCCTCACTGCACCCTCAGGGTGAGCACAGTACCCGCACAATGTGATGGTGTGTAGCTACTCTGTGCCAGTACAACACACGGTCAGTACCCCCTACCGGGCTGAGGTGCTGTGGGGGTGCACATGGTCAGTTCCCCCTACCAGGCCGAGGTGCTGTGGGGGTGCATTCCCCATGGTGTGTATCTGTGGACAGCTGATTTGCATGTACAGTGCATCATGGGTGTGACTGGCACAATCCAACCCTGTGAAAATCCAGCACCTGCTCACAGGCTCTGATAAACCATAGGCCATCACACGTACATCTGTTAGCATAATGCATAGGTGCAAGACACCCTACAGAGTCTGTAATATAAGGTGCCCACGCTGGTAAAAACACACGTACCCACACACGATTGTACGCACGCACCAACGCACGCAGCTACGCACGGGGCTACGCCCGTACCAACGCATGCAGCCACGCACGTGGCTAGGCACACTCCGAGGGTGTGTTTCTGACACCACTACTGAACATAAAGAAAAACATGCCTCCTCATTCCCTATGTAATGTACAGGGTGATGCCTGGGCCAGCCTTCTGCGTTAGGCACACTGGGGACTTGAACCCATGCTGCCTGTAACAGTGGTCAGTACCATAACCATTGTGTTACAGCTCTATTTCAATGCTTTGTGTCTGTACGCCTTCTTACGATTAACGCGCAGTAACGCGCCACGGCGCCCTGTAACGCTCGTTAGTTTTTGGAAAGTGCGTTAGTGGTAACGATGTACTGCCCATGTCCTTATTTGGGGTTTCTGTCACTATCGCGGCTTCTACCGCAAATCGCACTAACGCGTTTTAGTAAACATACCCCTTTGTTTATAAATTATGGTACATGCGCACTTCACTTTATAAAAATAGGGGAATTCTTTCAGAATAGCAGCTGCATCAAATATGCACGTAAATGCCCATCTATGAACATCATGAGACTAAAATACCTAGATGTACATGTATAAACATGCATGTAAATCCAGGCACGGACTTATTAAATTACTCCCATATGTGTGTTTTCCGCTATGGATGACATCAAGCTGAAAATACATCTAAGCACTTTGCCACTACCTGTATCGTCGACGGGCAAAAGGAATGAGGAGCAAAGCAGTTACTCACCTGTAACAGGTGGTCTCCGGGAACAGCAGGAATTTAGTCCTCACATATGGGTATTGTCGGTACCGACGGAGCCTGCGCCGGAATGCTCCCCAGCGTCCAATAGGAAAGCTTTTGGAAGCATCCCACAGCACCTGCGTGCTGCCTTCCCGCCTTTCCCAACTGTCCCTCTCCAGTTGAGTTTAAAGCTGAGACAAAAGAGAGAGGGAAAGAGAGAAAGAGAGAGATAGAGAGATACAACTCCTAGGGGAGGTGGGTGGGTTGTGAAGACTAAATTCCTGCTGTTCCCGGAGATCACCTGTTACAGGTTAGTAACTATGCCATCTCCAGGAACAAGCAGGAATATAGTCTTCACATATGGGGACTCCCTAGCTGCAGATTCCAGGGAGAAGACACCAGAAGTTGTGTGCCCTTGTGAAAGGGCTCCACTTCCCCCCATGGATCTCTGGCATCCTACCAGGGATGGTGGGTAGGAGTTGATTAAGTATGGAACAGGTGTTGAAGAACAGCCTGACCAAACAAGGCATCCCGGCGGGAGTCATTGTCTAAGCAGTAATGGGCTGTGAAGGTATGAACCGAAGCCCAAGTCGCTGCTCCGCAGATGTCGTCGATAGACACAGAGTGAAGATGAGCCATAGAGGCTGCCATGGCTCTCACATTGTGAGCTGTGACATGGCCTTCCAGAGGAAGGTTTTTACTCTCATAGGCAAAAGATATGCGCTGTGCAATCCAGTTGGACAGTGTTCTTTTGGAGACTGGAAGTCCCAAATGATTAGGATCAAAAGCAACAAAGAATTGAGAGGACTTCCTATGTTGCTGTGTCCTTTGTAAGTAAAAGGCCAGAGCCCTTTTACAATCCAAAGTATGAAGATTCCTTTCTGCATTTGAGGCATGAGGCCTTGGGAAGAATACAGGAAGGTAAACCGCTTGGTTTAAATGAAAAGGTGACACCACCTTTGGCATAAAATGTGGATGAGTCCTAAGGACTACCTTATCATGATGGAACCTTGTATAAGGAGGATCAGCCACCAATGCTTGCAATTCACTGATGCGACATGCTGATGTGATTGCAATAAGAAAGATGACCTTCCAGGAAAGGAATTTCAAAGAGGTAGTGGCTAATGGTTCAAAAGGCGGTTTCATAAGCTGCCCAAGAACCAAATTTAAGTCCCATGCCACCGGTGGTTGCTTAATGGAAGGCTTAGTTAAAAGAAGGCCTCTCATATATCTCGCTATGAGAGGATGAGAGGAAATAGGTTGCCCATTTAGGGGCATGAAAGAAGCTTCAATAGCACTCAAATGAATTCTCACTGAATTGGTCTTAAGCCCTGCATTAGACAAATGAAGGAGATACTCCAGTAATGATTCCAGAGGTATCGCAAGAGGGTAAGACCCTTCTGTGAGCACCATATGGTAAACCTTTTCCACTTGAAAGCATAAGAGCGTCTTGTGGAAGGCTTCCTGGAAGCATAAAGGATATCCTTTACCTGCTGAGAAAGGTTAAGACCGTGAAGTTCTAGGCTTTCAGCAACCAGGCCCTGAGATGCAGAGACTGGGGATTGGGATGCCACAGCATCCCGTCGTCCTGAGAAAGGAGATTTGGAGTAGATCCTAACTCCAGAGACGGAGCTTGAGAGAGATGTAGGAGCAGAGGGTAACACATTTGCTGTGGCCAATGTGGAGCTATGAGAATCATATGACCTCTGTCTCTCTGAAGCTTGAACAGGGTTTTGGGAATTAGGGGAATGGGTGGAAAGGCATACAGGAAGTCCTGGCCCCAATGAAGGAGGAAAGCATCCCTGGCCTGACAACCCTGAGCCAGAATTCTGGAACAGAACAGGGGAAGTTTGGCATTCAGCGGACTTGCAAAGAGGTCTATGTCCGGGGTTCCCCAAATTTGGAAAATATTGGCCACCTGGTCTGCATGGAGAGACCATTCGTGTGGAAGCAGAACTCGACTGAGTCTGTCTGCCCAAGAGTTTTGAATGCCTGAAAGATACACCACAAGGAGATGAATCTGATGTCCTCTGGTGAGGGCCCATAGTCGCAAAGCTTCGTTTCATAGCGACAGAGCCTGTTCCGCCCTGCTTGTTCACATAGAACATGGCTACTTGATTGTCCATTTAAACTAGGACTGTCTTGTAGCTGAGCTGGGTGTGGAATATTCAAAGAGCAAGGAAGATTGCTCTGAATTCCAGGAGATTGATAAGTAGATAGGTCTCCTGTGGAGTCCAGGTACCCTGGGTAGAGAGGCCTTGCAGATGGGCTCCCCAACCCACCTAAGAGGCATCTGTTGTTAGAGTGGCTTGGGGTGGGGGTTGCTGAAAAGGAGATCCCACCAAAAGGTTTTGGGGTGATTTCCACCATTGGAGGGACAAAATAAGGCGATCTGAATTAGCTTAGTTACTCACCTGTAACAGGTGATCTCCGGGAACAGCAGGAATTTTGTCTTCACATATGGGTATCATCGGTACCGACGGAGCCTGCGCGTGAACGCTCCCCAGCATCCAATAGGAACACTTTTGGGAGCATCCCTCAGCACATGCGTGCTGCCTTCCCGCCTTTCCAACTGTCCCTCTTCAGTTAAGTTTGTAGCTGAGTGAAAGGCTAGAGGGAGAGAGGAAAGAGACAAAGAGATAGAGAGACAACTCCTAGGGGAGGTGGGTGGGTTGTGAAGACTAAATTCCTGCTGTTCCCGGAGATCACCTGTTACAGGTGAGTAACTACACTATCTCCAGGAACAAGCAGGAATGTAGTCTTCACATATGGGGACTCCCTAGCTGAAGATGCCAGGGAGCTAGCCCCAGGAAGGTGCCACCCTAGAAAGGTGTGAATCCTTCCTCCCATAGATCTCTGGCATTCCACCAGGGTTGGTGGGTAGGAGTTGAATTAGGTCTGAAAGAGATTTCAAAGAACAGCTTAGCCAAAGAAGGCATCCCGATGGGAGGCTTTATCCAGGCAGTAGTGGGTTGTGAAGTTGTGTACCGAAGCCCAGGTGGCTGCTCGACAAATGCCATCGATAGACACAGAGTGGAGATTAGCCATGGAAGTTGCCATGGCTCTCACGTTATGAGCTGTGACATGGCCATGAAGAGGAAGACCCTTACTCTCATAAGCAAAGGATATGCATTGGGTAATCCATTTAGATAAAGTTCTTTTGGAGACTGGAAGTCCCAAATGACTAGGGTCAAAAGCTATAAAAAGTTGTGAGGACTTTCTATGTTGCTGTGTTCTCTGTAGGTAAAAGGCTAAGGCTCTTTACAATCCAAAGTATGAAGGTTTCTTTCTGCATTAGAGGCGTGAGGCCTCGGAAAAAATACAGGAAGATAAATTGATTGATTCAAATGAAAAGGCGAAACCACCTTTGGCATAAAGTGTGGATGAGTTCTAAGAACAACCTTATCATGATGAAACCTAGTATAAGGAGGATCAGCCACTAAAGCTTGCAGTTCACTAATGCAACGTGCAGAGGTGATTGCAATTAGGAAGATGACCTTCCAGGTCAAAAAGGGCTGTAGTAGCTAAAGGCTCAAAAGGTGGCTTCATGAGCTGCCCGAGAACTAGATTTAGATCCCATGCCACCAGTGGTGGCTTAATGGGAGGTTTGGTTAATAGAAGACCTCTCATAAATCGGGATATGAATGGATGAGAGGAAATTGGTTGTCCATTCAAAGGCTTATAAGAAGCTGCAATTGCACTAAGATGGACTCTTACCGAATTGGTCTTTAGACCAGAATTCAATAAGTGAAGGAGATACTCTAGTATCAATTCTAAAGGTATGACCAGGCAGTTTACTCCCTTCTTGGAGCACCATATAGTAAAAAGTTTCCACTTGAAGGCATAAGATCTTCTTGTGGAAAGTTTCCTAGAAGCATGAAGGATATTCTTTACCTGTTGGGACAGGTTGAAATCCTGGAGGTCTAAGCCTTCAGCAACCAGGCCGTGAGATGCAGGGACTGGGGATTCGGGTGCCATGGCATCCCGTCCTCTTGGGAAAGGAGATCTGGAGCATGCCCTAACTCCAGAGGTGCAGCTTGAGAGAGACATAGAAGCAGGGGATACCACGCTTGGCGTGGCCATCGTGGTGCTATGAGAATCATGCGACCCCTGTCTCTCTGAAGCTTGAAGAGTATTTTGGGGATGAGGGGAATGGGTGGGAAGGCATAAAGGAAGTCCTGACCCCAGTGAAGGAGGAAGGCATCCCTTGCCTGACAATTGTGAGCTAGAATCCTGGAACAGAACCGGGGAAGTTTGGCATTCAGTGGACTTTCAAAGAGGTCTGTCTGGAGTGCCCCAGAGATGAAATATCTTTGCCACCTAGTCTAGGTGGAGGGACCACACGTGAGGAAGCAGTACTCGACTGAGTTTGTCTGCCCAAAGGTTTTGAATGACTGGAAGATATACTACTAGAAGGTGAATTTGATACTCTCTGGAGAGGGCCCACAGTCGTAAAGCTTCGTTGCATAATGACAGAGAGCCTGTCCCGCCCTGCTTGTTCACATAGAACATGGCTACTTGATTGTCTGTCTGGACTAGGACTGTCTTGTAGCTGAGCTGGGCGTGGAACACTCGAAGAGCTAAATAGATTGCTCTTAATTCCAGGAGGTTTATGTGTAAACCAACCTCCTGTGGAGTCCAGGTGCCCTGGGTAGAGAGATGATTCAGGTGTGCTCCCCAACCCACCTGTGATGCACTTGTTGTTAGGGTAGCCTGAAAAAGGGGTTGATGAAAAGGAGACCCCACTGTCAGATTTTCTAGTGATTGCCACCATTGGAGGGACAAAATTAGACGTTGAGAGTTTATTATTTTGTCTGATAAAAGACCTGTGGCCTGTGTCCACTGTGTGGATAGGGTCCACTGAGCTGCTCTCATGTGGAGGCGAGCATATGGGACTACATGAACTGTGGATGCCATATGTCCCAGCAACTGTAGTAGTTCTCGAGCAGTTAGGGAGGATTTCCCTGCTGCTTGAGAAGTTAGTTGCATTATGCGAATACACTGGGCCTGTGGAAGGAAAGCCTTTGCCTGTCTGGTATCTAGACAGGCCCCTATGAATTCCAGGCATTGGGAAGGAACAAGTTGGGATTTTGGGAAGTTTATTACCAACCCCAAGTATTGGAGCATTCGCATTGTGCAAGATAGTGCAGTGCTGGCCTCTGCAACTGTAGGGGCTCGAATGAGCCTGTTGTTTAAGTAAGGGAAGACGAATATCCCCAGGGTTCACAGAAATGCAGCTACTACTGCCATGCATTTCGTGAACACCCTTAGTGCTGAAGCTAGACCACAGGGAAAAACCCTGTACTGGAAATGTTTTCCCCTGAAAAGGAATCGTAAGAATTTCCTGTGATCTGGATGGATCAGAATGTGAGTGTATGCATCATTTAAGTCTAGAGAGCAAAGCCAGTCCTGGCTTTGAAGGTATGGCAAAAGAGTTCCTAGAGAAATCATTTTGAACTTCTCTCGAAACAGGTATTTGTTCTGAGGTCTAAAATGGGTCTGTGTCCTCCTGTTTTCTTTGTAATAAGAAAATAGCGGGAGTAGAACCCTGCACCCCGTTGAAGAATGGGTACCTCCTCTATTGCCCCTTGGGCAAGAAATGTTGAGACCTTGTGAAGTTGTTGAATTACTTAGCACAAAAAGTGAACATTCCACACTTGATGTTATTATCCACTTAGGCACAAACGACCTGGCTAGGAACAGTGCCTCCACAGCCCAAAAGGACTTCCAATCTCTGGGAGAGAAACTCAAGCGCGTTGTTAACACTGTTGCATTCTCAGAAGTTCTACCTGTTCTTGGTAAGGGGACAAAAAGGCTGCATCGCATTAACAGCTTTAATACATGGCTCCAGAGCTGGTGCAAACAAGAAGGATTCAGATTTATTGGCAACTGGGACAACAGATGGACCAACAAGAGACTATACTGTGCTGATGGACTACATCTCTCTGTCGCAGGGAAAAGAATCCTAAGTGAAAAATTCAGGCAGTATGTGGATATGCATTTAAACTAGGAAAAGGGGGTGACAGATGTGGAAGGTCAACATCTGCATGCCACCCCCAGCAAAAGCAGAACACCATCAGAAACAGCCACACTTTTAAACCACACATCAAAAACATGTGGGAAGAAGTAGGCAGAACAAAATCAATGCAAAATACACACAAGCCAGGAAAATGCTGGAAAGCAATGAGCACAAATGCTCGAAGCTTACCCAACAAAATTCCAGACCTGGAAGCCTTAATGGTGGAAACGAATTTGGACATTGTGGCCATTACAGAAACATGGTTTAATGAATCACACGATTGGGCTATAGCCATAGCTGGCTATAATCTATTCAGAAGAGACAGAGAAAATGGAAAAGGAGGAGTAGCCTTGTATGTCAAAAGCAATATTAAAGCTACTGAAATGCAGGGAACATGGGGAAAAGAAGAAGCGCTCTGGATTGCGTTGGAAAGAGGAGATGGCACTGTCATCCATATTGATGTAGTCTACAGACCTCTGACTCAAATTGAAGAGAGAGATAACGAATTGATTAAAGATATTGCCAAGATAGCAGCAAAGGGGGAAGCTATCATATTGGGTGACTTTAATCTACCTGATGTGGATTGGATTACTCCTTCTGCACATCTGGAAAGAAGCAAAAAGATTGTGGATGCTCTCCAAGATGCATTATTTAGACAAATGGTGATGGAACCAACCAGGGAAAGCTCAACGCTGATGTAGTGCTCACCAACGGTGATAGTGTGTCGAATGTCTGCGTGAGTGCCCCTGTGAGCAACAGCAATCATCACACAGTGTGGTTTGAGATAAAAGCCATGGTCAGGCCAATCATAGCAGGCTCAAAGTCCTAAACTTCAAATACACTGACTTCAATAAAATGGCAGAGTACTTAAAGGAGGAGATGACGGGGTGGAAGGAGATAAACGAAGTGGAATTGCAATGGGCTAAACTAAAGAAGGCAATAAATGGGACAACAGATAAATATGTAGGAAAAGTAAATAAAAACAAGAGGAGAAGGAAACCTATTTGGTTTTCCAAAGAAGTGGCTGCTCAAATAAAGGCAAAAAACACAACTTTCGCAAAATTCAAAAGCTTGCAAACAGAAGAACACAGAAATGAATACAGGATCCAACTCAAAGAGTCTAAAAGAGTAATAAGGATAGCAAAATCAAAGGCAGAGGAAAGGAGGGCTAAAGATGTTAAGGGTAGCAACAAAACTTTCTTCAGGTATATTCGGGAAAGGAAGAAAATCAGAGTTGGAATTGCAGGACTCAGAAGTGCTGGGAAAGGACTCATGGAAAGTGACACTGAAAAAGCGGAATTGCTAAACAAATACTTCTGCTCTGTTTTTACTAAAGAAGATCCTGGAGATGGACCAGCTGTGACTCCCAAATATAAAAATGGGAATGAAGTAGATACTACACCATTCACAGAAGACGAGGTGTTAGAACAACTTGCTAAACTGAAAGTGGACAAAGCCATGGGACCGGATGGGATACATCCCAGGATACTGAAAGAGCTCAGAGAGGTTCTTGCAGGACCGTTAAAGGATGTCTTCAACAGATCCTTGGAAACGGGAGAGGTTCCTCAGGACTGGAGAATGGCTGATGTCGTACCTCTACATAAAAGTGTTGACAGGGAAGAAGTGTCAAACTACAGGCCCGTGAGCCTTACCTCGGTGGCGGGAAAAGTAATGGAGGCGCTCCTGAAAGAGGGAATAGTGAACTTTCTCAAAACCAACAGGATGCAAGATCCGAGGCAACATGGTTTTACCAAAGGACGGTCTTGCCAAACAAATCTGATTGAGTTCTTTGACTGGGTGACCAAGGGACTAGATCAGGGGCATGCGATGGATGTCATCTACCTGGATTTCAGCAAAGCCTTTGATACTGTTCCTCATAGGAGGCTTGTCAACAAACTCAGTAGCTTGAGGATGGGTCCCAAGATGGTAAACTGGATTAGAAATTGGTTGACTGACAGATGACAGAAGGTGATTGTACATGGAGTTCACTCGGATGAGAGGAAGGTGATTAGCGGGGTGCCCCAGGGTTCGGTCCTGGGTCTGGCACTGTTCAATGTATTTGTGAGTGATATTGCTGAAGAACTGAAGGGAAAGTCTGTCTTTTTGCAGATGACACAAAAATTCGCAACAGAGTGGAATCCCCCGAGGGAGTGGTTAACATGAGGAAAGATCTACAAAAGCTGGAAGACTGGTCTAATGCTTGGCAACTACGATTTAATGTGAAAAAGTGCAATGTCATGCACTTGGGTAGCAGAAATCCAAGGGAAATGTACACGATAGGGGGCGAGAGGTTGGTATGCATGGTTCAGGAGAAAGACCTTGGTGTGATTATCTCTGATGATCTCAAGGTGGCAAAACACTGCGACAAGGCGGTGGCAAAAGCCAGGAGGATGTTGGACTGCATACAAAGAGGGATTACCAGCAGAAAGGAAGAGGTACTTATGCCACTGTATAAGTCACTGGTGAGGCCTCACTTGGAATACTGTGTTCAGTTTTGGAGACCATATCTTGCAAAAGATGTAAAAAGACTGGAAACTGTTTAGAGGAAAGCGACCAAAATGATTTGGAGCCTGCATCAGAAGCCTTATGAGAAGAGACTTGAAGACCTAAATATGTACACTTTGGAGGAGAGGAGGGACAGGGGAGATATGATTCAGACCTTTAAATACTTAAAGAGAAATGATGAACAAACAAATATCTTCCAAAGACGGGGAAGCTGTAAAACTAGAGGGCATAACATGAAGCTGCAAGGTGGTAAATTGAAAGGCAATATCAGGAAATATTTTTTCACTGAAAGGGTGGTGGATGCTTGGAATGCCCTCCCGAAGGAAGTGGTGGGGCAAACATGGTAACGGAATTCAAAACAGCATGGGACAAACACAGTGGATCCCTTTACAGCAATAGGATAAAAACAAAATAAACGGTACCATCTAACTTCTGAACCATATAACGTCTCAACAAATAGGGGTGTCCTACATGGAGTGGTGGGTTTACCCCTTAACAAAGACATGGGGAGGGGTGGCCTGCACAGAGTGACAGGTGCACCTACTCTTGCCATCTTGCTGGGCAGACTAGATGGACCATGCTGGTCTTTATCTGCCGTCATTTACTATGTTACTATGATCTAGCAGATCGTCTGCGGAGGTTGGAGAATTGAATTGTTTTAGAATTGTAGGAGGGGGCATGCTGTGAAAATGGAGCTTGTACCCCTCTTCTACAATGGACAGAGTCCAATCTTCTGCTGTTATCTGATGCCATCTGTTGGCAAAGTGGCATAACCTGCCTGTGATATTGGGAGGTTAGGGACCCCTCAGAGGCAGGAAGGCTAAGCTCTCTAGGAAGAAGTCAAAGCCCTTGAGGGGGCTGAACCTGCAGAGCTGGTTGGGCTCTCGGGCCTTTTGGCTTCTTTTGCTGTCTAGGTTGTCCCTTTTGGGCAACCTGGCCCTGAGTTTGACTCTGCTGGGTATAGGAAGGATAAAATTTCCTCTTTTTGCTGAAAGAGGGTGTTTTATAAGGCTTCTTTTTGGCTGGAGTGGCTGTAGATTTTGACAATCTATCTAGAGTAGTATTGTCAGCATCTAACTCATTAGCCTTTTCCTGCCAGTTCTTGCCAAAGAGATTCTCTCCTGTGCAAGGAATGTTGCCTAACTTGTCCTGAACCCAAGTCTCCAAATCTGATGCCTGAAACCAGGCAATCCGTTGTGCGCCAATGGCAATAGCAGAGCTTCTGCTGATGCATTCAAAGCAGTCAAAGGTTGCACGATTTACAAACTTGGAGACATCTTGAGCATGCTTAACAAGAGCAAGAAAGTCTTGTCTCTTGTCATCTGGGAGAAATGGCCACATAAGCTCCAAGTCTCCTGTAACATCCTTGAGGAACATTCCCCATATATAGTATATATGAACTTATCATAGCTGAAAGCATGGAAGCCTGAAAGGTTTGACGCCCAAAAGCGTCCAAAGTCTTGCATTCACGACCTGGAAGATTGGATGCATGCCTCTTTGCACTTTACATCCTACGCATGGCTGACTCCACCACCATTGAATGGTGTGGCAGCTGAGTCTTTTGAAATCCAGGACATGGCAGAACTCGATACACAGTATCAAGTCTCCTAGAGTGAGGAGAAGTAGTCAGAGGTGTCTCCCACATTCTGAGCATCAAGTTATGCAGAATATCATGGATGGGCAGAGTGGTTGCCTCCTTTGGAGCTTTAGGATATTGGAGAATTTCTTTGCTCTGGGTTGCTCTTCAGGAGCCACCGTGATTGAAAGGCCCTTGGCCATATCACAAATAAAATCCTGAAAAGACATGTCCTCTGGAGGTGACATTCTGCATGGGGAGAAGAGGGATATTCTGGGAGAAACCTTCTAGTACCGGCAGATTTTTCAGAGTCTTTGGAATCGGAGGATTCGAAGTATTCCTGACCACGATGCTCATGCAAAGCACGGTCCCGGTATCGATCAAATTCGGTACCGAGTTGATCCAGTACCGATCTGTCGATTCCAGCCAAAGATGCCATGGGAAGAATTCCCACCGGGGCCGGTACTGTCGGTACCAGTATCGGTGTCTGTACCGGTGTAGGTACTGGCATCGGTGCCAATGTCAGTAGCGGTGCCTGTTGGACTAACAGTACCGCAGCTGAGAGAAGAGCCTGGGTGTCGGTATCGGTGAACATGGCCGGGACCCCTGAGCATGGCACAGGTAGTTCTTGCGAGGTCGAGACCTTGAGAACATCCTGGAGCCCCACTGATGCTTTGGAAGCCGAAGCCTCCCGCCGGGGTTGCTTTGCCGGTGTGGTTCCCTCAAGGGCAATGCCAATGGCCTCTCGATGCTTAGCAGGAGAGCTATCCTTTGAGGACCGGCTTTTATGTTTAGTTACCTCAAATCCATGGGAGGAAGAGGAGGCCCTTGAAGATGTCGATGCAATGGATTTGGCATCCGAAGAAAAGAGGGTACCGAGCTTTGCAGCCTGGTTCTGTCTTCCTCTTTTAGTCATCCCCATACAGGAGAGACATTCAGATGGAGAATGTTCAGGCCCTAAACATTTAAGACACCAATCATGGGTGTCAGTGATGGAAATTGTACCGCCACACTTAGTACATTTTTTAAAACCACTAGTTGGTTTTTCCATGTTTTAGGAATATGGGGCCTAGTGCCCAAAATGGCGCCTAGCACCGAAAAAGAAAAGTTTCTGAAGAGAAACAGTTCAAAGTATTTTTGGAAAAGAAAAGAAAAGAACCGGCGGTACCAGTAAGCGTCTTGCGGAGGCAAACGCGACCACAAGAAAACAGTTTTAAAGATGGAATTTTCTGCGGTGACAGGGTATGGATCCTGTTGGCTCCACGGAAAATGAAGAACTGAAGAGGGACAGTTGGAAAGGCGGGAAGGCAGCACGCATGTGCTGAGGGATTCTCCCAAAAGCGTTCCTATTGGACGCTGGAGAGCGTTCCCGCGCAGGCTCCGTCGGTACCGACGATACCCATATGTGAAGACTACATTCCTGCTTGTTCCTGGAGATTGCTATTTTGTCTGACAGGCAACCTGACACCTGAGTCCATTGAATGGATAAAGTCCACTGAGCTGCCCTCATATGGAGGCGAGCATAAGGAACCACATGCACGGTGGATGCCATGTGGCCTAGCAACTGTAACATTTCCCGAGCAGTGAGGTGAGGTTTTAACACTACTTGGGAAGCTAACTGCACAATGCGAATGCAGCGGGCCTGTGGAAGGTATGCCCTTGTCTGTCTGGAATCCAGCAAAGCTCCTATAAACTCCAGGGACTGAGTAGGAGCAAGGTTGGATTTTGGGAAGTTTATGACAAGTCCCAAATACTGAAGGATGTGCATTGTGCAAGAGAGAGCATCCCTGGCCTCTGGCTCTGAAGGGGCTCGAATGAGCCAGTTGTCTAAGTAAGGGAAGACGAATATTCCTAGGGTGCGAAGAAATGCTGCCACCACAGCCGTGCATTTTGTGAACACCCTTGTTGCAGAGGTCAGTCCAAAAGGAAGAACCCTGTATTGGTAGTGCTTCCCTTGAAACAGAAAGCGAAGGAACTTTCGATGAGTTTGATGGATGAAAACATGAGTGTACGCATCCTTGAGATCTAGAGAACAAAGCCAATCCTGACTCTGAAGGTATGGCAGCAGAGTTCCTAGAGAAATAATTTTGAACTTCTCTTTGAACAGGAATTTGTTCAATTCTCTGAGGTCTAGAATTGGCCTGTGTCCTCCTGTTTTCTTTGGAATAAGGAAATAGGGGGAGTAAAACCCTATACCCTGTTGGAGAATGGGTACCTTAATCAGGGTGGGACCAGACTGCTGGCATTAACCTTTAAAAAAGAGATAGAGAAGCTTTTAAACTAGAAAATAGGGGAAAGCCGACAGTCACCCAAGAGCGCATGGTTCGGACAAAGGTATCCTTGAAGGATACTACCAAAAGCAGTGAGGTTCCAAAAGGGAGTATAGTAGCCCAAATGCCCTTGAGTAAGGAGCAGACAGAGCATAAAGATTCCCAATTACCCATGCCTACCAATAGCCAGATTAATATTAATAAAATACAGTCTCTAAAATGCTTGTATGCCAATGCTAGAAGTCTAAACAATAAGATGGGAGAATTAGAATATATAGCACTAAATGAGAGGTTAGATATGATTGCACTCTCAGAGACATGGTGGAAGGAGGATAACCAGTGGGACACTGTGATACCTGGATACAAACTATATCGGAATGATAGAGCTGAACAAATTGGTGGAGGGGTTGCGCTCTATGTTAGAGAGGGCATTGAGTCAGAAAGGATTAAAGTTTTGCAGGGAACAAAATTTGCTGTAGAATCTCTATGGATTGAAATTCCATTTATGAAGGGGAAGGTGATGGCAGTGGGAGTATACTATCGACCGCCTGGCCAGAATGAACAAATGGATGATGAAATGCTCAAAGACATCAAGGAAGCTAACAAAAGCCACAACAGAGTAGTAATAATGGGTGATTTCAATTACCCCGGTATCGACTGGGACAGTGTCACAGCAGGACAAGCTAAAGAGATAAAGTTTCTAGATGAAATAAATGACTGCTTCTTGGAGCAGCTGATTCATGAACCAACCAGAGGGGAAGCCATACTGGACCTAGTCCTTAGTGGAACGCCAGATCTGGTGCAAGAAATAAGGGTGTTGGGACCACTTGGCAATAGTGATCATAGTATGATCATGTTTGATTTAATCAGTGGAGGACAGATAGTAAAGGAATCCACAGTACTACCTTTTAACTTTCAAAAGGGAGACTATGATAGAATGCGGAATATAGTTCGGAAAAACTAAAAGGAGCGGTTCCAAAGGTTAAAGACTTACAGCAAGCTTGGGTGTTATTTAAAAATACTATCCTCGAAGCCCAGACCAGCTGTATTCCACGCATTAAGAAAAGTGGAAGAAAGTCCAAAAAACTGCCAGCATGGTTTAAAGGTGAGGTCAGAGAGGCTGTTGCTGCCAAAAGAGCAACCTTCAGGAAATGGAAAAAAGAGCCAAATGATGAAAACTGGAAACAGCACAAGCACTGGCAAGTTAAATGCAAAGCATTGATAAGGCAGGCAAAGCGGGAATTTGAGAAGAAACTTGCTATGGAAGCAAAAACACGAAATAAAGACTTTTTCAAGTACATTCGTAGCAAAAGGCCTGTGAGAGAGTCAATTGGACCATTAGATGATAGAGGGGTAAAAGGGGCAGTAAGAGGAGACAAGGCTATAGCAGAGAGACTGAATGAATTCTTTGCTTCGGTCTTTACTGAGGAAGATGTAGGGATGTTACCCAAGACTGAAGTGGTATTTAAAGGTGATACTGCAGAGGAATTGAGAGAAATATCGCTACACACACTGGGAAGATATATTACAACTATTTGATAAACTGAATAGTAGCAAATCACCTGGACCGGATGGTATACATCCCAGAGTGTTGAAAGAACTGAAATATGAGATTGCAGACCTGCTATTGGTAATCTGTGAACTTTCATTAAAATCATCTGTAACACCTGAAGATTGGAGGGTCGCCAACGTAACACCAATTTTTAAAAAGGGTTCCAGGGGTGACCCGGGAAATTACAGACCGGTGAGCCTGACGTCAGTACCAGGGAAAATGGTAGAAACCATCATAAAGAACAAAATTACACAGCATGTAGATAGTCATGGCCTAATGGGAGACAGCCAACATGGCTTTAGACAAGGAAGATCTTGTCTTACTAATCTGATCTGTATTTTTGAAGGTGTGCATAAACAGGTAGACAAAGGTGAGTCGGTTGATATAGTGTATCTGGACTTTCAGAAAGCTTTTGACAAGGTCCCCCATCAGAGACTTTTGGCAAAGCTAAAAAGTCATGGGATAGGAGGCAGTGTACTATTGTGGATCGGGAACTGGTTAAAAGATAGAAAGCAGAGGGTAGGGCTAAATGGCCAATATTCCCAATGGAAAAAGGTGAATAGTGGAGTACCCCAGGGATCTGTACTGGGTCCGCTACTTTTTGACATATTCATAAATGACCTGGAAAAGGGAATAACTAGTGAGGTTATCAAATTTGCAGATGACACAAAACTGTTTAAAGTTGTTAAAACCCAAGAGGATTGTGGAAAACTGCAGGAGGAGCTGGATAAATTGGAAGACTGGGCATCCAAATGGCAGATGAAATTTAATGTGGACAAGTGCAAAGTTATGCACCTAGGAAAGAACAACCCACACTATAGTTACACGATGCAAGGCTCCACATTAGAAACCACCACCCAGGAAAAAAGATTTAGGAGTCATCGTGGATAACATGTTAAAACCCTCCGCCCAGTGTGCAGCGGCGGCCAAGAAAGCAAATAGAATGCTAGGTATCATAAGGAAAGGGATGGAGAATAAAACAAAGGATATTATAATGCCTCTGTATCGCTCCATGGTACGACCGCACCTTGAATATTGTGTGCAATTCTGGTCACCGTATTTTAAAAAGGACATAGAGTTATTAGAAAAAGTTCAGAGAGAGCCACCAAATTGGTGAAGGGGATGGAAGGCTACTCCTATGAAGAGAGGCTAAAAAGGTTAGGGCTCTTTAACCTGGAAAAGAGACGGCTGAGGGGAGATATGATAGAGGTCTATAAATTAATGAATGGAGTGGAACGGATAAACGTGGATCAATTGTTTACGCTATCAGAATATAGAAGGACTAGGGACATGTAATGAAGCTACGGGGTAAACTATTTAAGACAAATAAGAGAAAATATTTCTTCACTCAACGTGTAATCAAACTCTGGAATCTGTTACCGGAGGATGTAGTAAGGGCTGTTAGTATAGCTGGGTTTAAAAAAGGTTTGGACAAGTTCCTGGAGGAAAGGTCCATAAACCGCTATTAAAAAGGGACCCAGGATATCAACTCTTCACTGAGAAAGCCCTCTGTTATTTTAGGAGATCTTAACCTTGCCTCATTACCAGATAGCCATGCACTATCTTTCATTGAAGCAATGGAGGAAATGGATTTTAAACAAATAATGACCCACCCCACTCATTGCAAAGGTAATACCCTTGATCTAATATTCTTTCCATCTCACCTCACACTCTCATCTTTTTCTACTTCGCCCACCACAACTCAAGTACCATGGTCAGATCACTTCCTGATACATTTCTCTCTTCCATTCCAAACTACCAACTCTACTCACAATAACGCCAAATGCACAAAACAAAGTTTTCGCCAGTTCAACAAAGAAAGTTTTTTAGAATCTATTTCTCCAAAATTAGACAGTACGTCAAATAATCTTAACGAATTTGTTTCTACCTGGAACTCTATTATTGAATCAGAAGCTAAATATTCAACCTCTAATAAAAGAAAATCTAGATCTAGCTTGTCCGAGAAATGGTACACCTCTGAACTTGCTACACTAAAGAAAAACCTTCGGAAATTAGAGACCTAAATGGAGAGAGAAAAAAACATCTGAACTCAGGGTTCAATATTTCTCAAGCCTTAAAACATACAAGGAAGCCATTAACAACACAAAAAGGCTATTCTACACCAAAACATTATCTAAGTCCATCAATAGACCTAGGGAACTTTTTGAGATTATTAAATCTCTAACTAAGGTTCCCGATAACACCCCTAATAAAACACCAATAGATCCACAACTCCTTGCAAACCATTTTGCCAATAAGCTCAAACTAAGCGCCCGTCCAAGCATTATCCTAACCTCTCCCACACCAAATTCCATCACTGAGTGGAGCTCATTCCATACAATCTCCAACAAACAACTGCTTGAGATTATATCAAACCTCAATACTACCACTTCACTACTGGACCCATGTCCGGTATCTTGGGTTAAAGCAACAAAATCCGAACTAGCTCCATACATCTTGAAACTGGTAAATCAATCCCTACTTCAAGGTTACATGCCAGATGATCTGAAATACTCGGCGATTCGCCCTTTACTAAAAAATAAAACCCTTAACAGTTCAGACCCATCCTCATACCGCCCCATTGCCAGCATACCTTTTTTAGCCAAAATCATTGAAAAGGTAGCCCAGAACAACTCCAAGATCATATTGATACCAACTTCCCTTTGGATGAGTACCAGTATGGTTTCCGCTCTTATCACGGAGTAGAAACCTTACTCATATCCCTTCTTGATTCACTTATCCGAGGTATTGATAACACAAAGCAGACCTTCTTACTCATATTCCTTGACATTTCCTCAGCTTTTGACAGTGTTGACCATAATACCCTCTTATCTAGGCTATCACAACTAGGTTTGAAAAGATACCACTTTGAACTGGTTTAAGTCCTACATTTCTAATCGCTTCCAATATGTCCATTTAGACCATTCCCCCTCACTACCATTCCCACAAGAACGTGGTATCCCACAAGGATCCTCACTCTCTGCATTACTTTTTAACCTCTATATACAACCTATTTGTGCAATCTTTCAACGTCACAATCTAAGATATTTTATCTATGCGGACGACATCATGCTGTTTCGCTACTTTAGACATAACTAACCTTAATTTCCTCAATATCGCCTCCTGCCTCTCTGAAGCTGAAAAATGGCTCCACTCTATCCATATGGATATTAATTACAAAAAGACTGAAGCACTCTTCGTAACAAGAAATACCACCTTCACCCCCCCAACTTCCATCAACATTCTGAACATTACTCTACCAGTCAAATCTGAAATTAAATACCTTGGAGTGACACTAGACAAAACCCTAAGCATGACTAATCACATAAAACAGACTGCCAAAACTATATTTTTCAAACTGAGAACTATACAGCAACTCCGACCCCTCATTGACATCAACGATTTCAGAACAGTTGTCCAGGCTCTCATTATGCCACACTTAGACTTCTGCAATGGCATCCTCCAAGGAACATCCAAAAAGAATTTACACATCCTTCAAAGAGCTCAGAATGTCACTGGCTCGAATCATTGTTAAAGCTAAAATATTCGATCACATTTCTCCTATCCTATACGCTCTTCACTGGCTACCCATTTATAGTAGGATTCAATATAAAACACTTGTCACAACTTTTAAACTCATTAATGACCTAGCCCCATCACAGTTGGCAACTCTACTTCAAACCCCACAAGAAAACAGAACTAGAAGAAAAACTAACCTCAACATGCTACTAATTCCCATTGCCGTGACAAAATCAAAACAAATAACCTCCAACACTGCCTTTTCATTTTATGCTCCCAGCCAATGGAATAAACTGCCCCTAAACCTAAGAGAGATTAAGGATCTCACATCCTTTCATGAAGGAACTAAAAACCTACCTCTTTACTCAACACTATAGCAACCTACAACCTGAAATCAAATTTACTACACAAGAACATACAACTAACCAAACACAAGTTTACCCCACCTAAATCCAGACTTCATTTGAATATCCCCTCAAGTCAGCATCCTCCCAATATTGTACTTATGACTGCAAATAACTCTTGCTAACCATGTAAATAACTTGCCAGTGTTGGTTCCTTGTAACATAGTTATGTTCCTTTTATTATTAGCTTACACACTGTTTTCCATGTATCATAGTTCTTATGTAATACTTAATGTTTAATGTAATGCAATATTGCACTGTTCTGCTGTATTGTTGTTTTAAGTTCCTTGTAAACCGCCCTTGATCTCTGGAAGGGGCGGTATAGAAAAGCACACAAATAAAATAAATAAATAAAATAATGCTTGACCTAATACAAGCACTGCAGAACCTGTGTCTTTTGGGGAAACTGCTAGGTACGTATGACCTAGATTGGCCACTGTTGGAAACAGGATACTGGGCTTGATGGACCTCGGTCTGACCCAGTATGGCATTTCTTATGTTCTTATGTTCTTATGTTCTATTACCCCTTGGGCAAGAAGCACAGTGACCTCTTGACCTAACTGTTCGTTGAGAGAGGTCTGAGAATTGAACTGTCTTACAATTGTAGGAGGGGACATGCTGAAGAAATTAAGCTTGTACCCCTCTCTTACAATAGACAGAGTCCAATTTTCTGCTGTTATCTGACCCCATCTTGGGGCAAAATAACATAACCTTTCTGGGATGGTGGAGGGTTCTGGGCCGTTCAGGGCCAGGAAGGCAAAGTTCTCTAGATAGGAGTCAAAGCCCCTGTGGAGGCTGAGTCTGCTGAGCCGGTTGAGGCTTAGCAGCTTTTGTTTTTCTTTACCTAGGTTTTTGCTGCTGTCCCTTTTGGGCTGACTGACCTAAACGATGCCCCTGCTGGGTATAGGAGGGATAAAACTTCTTCTTACTGAAGAATGGTTTCTTGTAGGATTTTTTCCTTGCAGGATCATCTGTAGATTTAGACAATCTGTCCAAGGTGATATTGTCAGCATCTATCTCATTAGCTTTTTCCTGCCAATTCTTGCCAAAAAGATTCTCCCCTGTGCAAGGAATATGCCCTAGTTTATCCTGTTCCCAAATTTCCAAGTCAGATGCCTAGAGCCAGGCAATCGTATGTGCACCTATGGCAATGGTAGAGGTTCTGCTTATGCACTCAAAGCAGTCAAAGGCTGCACGATTCACAAACTTGGATACATCCTGGCAGGGGCGGCCCAAAGGGGGTGCGGGGCCATGTGCGGAGACTCGGTGCGGGGCCTCATTTGCATAAGTGGCCTTATTTGCATAAATATTTGCATAATGTTACCATACACTAAACTTTTAGTAAACATGTCTCTTAATGAGTGTATGGATAAAGAAAGACTAAAAGATTTCTACATTACTATAATCCAGTGGCAACCGCCAGGCACATTAGGAACTACTACAAACGCTGCCCATTTAGAACCCATAGCAAACCCGCCGTATCCTGACAGCACTACCAGGACTCACAAAGCACCAGACCCTACCTATCAAAAGGCAACACTGCAAATATTAAACCAATACATTTCAGAGAATACTGGGGAAAGAGAACAAGTGGCAACGTCAAATAGGAATTACATAAACAGAATACCTCAGCTCAGTTACACATGCAGAACATAGACCATCACCAAACAAGGAATCACAATTTAGAAACAGGAAGGCAATAATTAAACTGGGAACCCCAAAAGCCAAACTTGGAATGTACAACAACACTGTAGAAATAAAACTATAAATTAATTTCCTCTTGTACCAAACAAAGCGCAGACGTTAATGATGCACATTTCCCAGAGCTTTCATATTCCAGTTAATAAATTCAAAATAAAGAGATATCTTTCTACCTTTTGTGCATTTTTTTTCAGTTGCAATTGGTCCAGCCACTTTCTTCTGGTTTCTTCATGTTTTCTGCTAACTCTCCATCATCTGCTGTCCATTTGTCCTTTCTTCTCTCTTCTAGTTTTTTCCATTCTCTCTCTCTACATCTGCTTTAACATACTAATCTTTCTCCTTTTGCTCTTTCCTCATTCCTATTTCATCCACACAAATTTTACCCCTCCATCCTCAATCCCCACTTACTCTCCCAATACCCGGCCAATTGTAGATTTTTCATCCCTCCTACACAAAATATTTTTCCCCTCTCCATTTTACTCTCCCAGCCCCATCCCATTCTAATCCTCCCCCAACATCAGCTCCCTTCTAGTTCCAGTCTCACCAAGCATCCATTCCCTTCTAGTCCCTGCATCAGCCCATTTCCAGTCCTAGCCCCCCAGCAGCCCCTGTCGAGTCCTAGCTCCCCCATCCATTTCCAGTCCAAGTCCCTTCATCAGCTCA